>CM053561.1:21974048-22123925 GCA_028646485.1 Cryptoprocta ferox | reverse complement strand
TGTTTCCTGCTTTCTCCTCTAGGGTTTTGATGGTTTCCTGTCTCACGTTCAGGTCCTTCATCCATTTTGAGTTTATTTTTGTGTATGGTGTAAGAGAGTGGTCTAGTTTCATTCTTCTGCATGTTGCCGTCCAGTTGTCCCAGCACCACCTATTAAAGAGGCTATCTTTTTCAGTCTGAACTTTTAAGTGACTGGATTGTTCACTTGGATGGGGTAAGGATACAGCCTAAATAGTTCTCCTATTAATAAAATCCTCTTAAAAATCACCTCTTCAGCAAATACTAATCCAGCAGGGGCAGGCTCTGGGCTAAGTTCTTTATAGACACCATCACTCATAACCTTCACAACTGTCTTGTGAGGTAGGTACTTAGTGACCCATTTTACATATAATGAGATCATGGCACAGCCTGGTTAGGTAACTTGTCCAAAGTCACACAGAAAGTAAGTGGCTGAGGTACGACATGAAAACAGTCCCAATGACTTTAAATCCTCTTAACCATTCTGTTATACTGCCTTAATGATAGGACAAACCCCGGGCCTCAGTGGATTAAAACTGAAAAAGAAGTAGCCACGGTTACTGAATATTTCACTCCATGTGTCATCCGTGGCTACCCTTTCCCTCTCCCTAGCCTCCTATTTGCTAGGCTTCTAATGACATTTACATTTTTTATTTAGCAAATCTCCTTTTGCATTTTACCTCTTTTTTTTTTTCTGCATTTGAGTGATGCCTATTTCACGTCAGCAACAAAGTATGCAGGAGAGATCTGTGTGCAGCAAGGTCCAAGGAGCCTTTGCACTTTGGTTTACTTGTAAACTTGACACACACTCAAGTCCTCATGGAGCCTCCTACTATGTAGAAGTTTCTGGTTTTCCATTCCCAAGACTTCTAGGCCCTCCATAAACACATTTCTTATTTCCACATGAACAAGTTAAGGCTTCAAAACAGAATCGAATTTTGGGATTTTTATGCCATTTAGGATAATGATAAATAATTTTTGCTCTTTGAAAAATGTGTATAATAAGCTATTTCTTTAAAAAAGAATATATATACTTATTATATATGCATTGATATGCATAAACATATATATGCATATATATGTGCATTGATATTCATAAACATTGCCTGGAAGGTTAAACAAGAAAAAGCAGCAGTTAAATCTTATGGTGCATGTTGGTGATGGAAAATGGCAACCCAGCAGAGAGGAATGGGGCTTTGGTGAGAGGGAGGCTTCTCAGTCAATTTTTTTTCTTATCTTTTTTTAAAAGTTTATTTATTTATTTTGAGACAGAGAGACAGAGTGAGAGAGAGAGAGAGAGAGAGAGAGAGACGCAGGAGAGGCAGAGAGAGAGAGAGAGAGAGAGGGAGAGAGAGAATCCCAAGCAGGCTCCGCAGTGTCAATGCAGAGCCCTATGCAGAGCTCAGACTCATAAACTGTGAGATTATGACCTGAGCCAAAACCAAGAGTCGGACACTTAACTGACTGAGCCATCCAGGCACCCCCTTTTCTTACCTTCTGATGTTTGAAATATAAGGAATCACTGACAACTCAAAAGAAAAATTAAGTTGAAGGAAAAAAATGCTCTTTAACCCTATAGGCAATCAGAGGTTACAATGTCACCATAAGATTAGTCAGTCAGGAGTTAGGTTCATCTACAGACAAATTTTCACAGGCCATGAGTGGCAGTTAAATGCCTAAAAAGATGTGGTTTCCTTACTGTACATATAAACCGTGTAACTCCAGTAAGGCTTTAGGAAGCTGAGATAAGAGAGCAAAATTTACCGAGTCAGGTCAAATATGTTTGTTCTCCCACAACAAAACAATTGAGACCACTGCAGGACTTCTCAGAGCCCTTTACATGCCATTGTGCATAGAGAGCTCAACAGGTCTTGAGGGGAAAGGCAGTGCTTTCTAAAATTATTTAACAATGGGATCCTGCCCCCCCTTTAAAAAGTTTCTCACATGATTAGTGTTTAATGGAACACATTTTGGAAAATGCTCAATTGTCAAAGACCTTTCCAAACAAGAGATTCTATCTAAGCTGCATATGGAACTTTGGGTTCTACACAGAATCATTGTAACCACCACCACATTCACCAGTGCAATGTATCTGAGACCAAGATTTTCCTTTGCATAAAATCTACACATTCAATTCAATGCTGAGCAAGTCAGCTGAATGCTCAAAGACTGTGTTAGGGGTTTGGGGGCTCTGGGCCTACAGAAAGGAGTAACTGGGGTGACCACTAAGTGGGATAAAACTGCTTCCCACCTCAGGGAGAGGGTGAAACTCTCGCAAGAGGCTGGTTCTAATTCCAGGGATGATGTGACCTCCTTTACCCCAATTTAAGTATTTGTTTGAGCTGGATGGCCTCATATCCACTTCTGAATTGAACTGAACATTGGGCCAAGCATGTGACAACAGCAGACCTCAGCACCATTCACAGCAGGGCCATGTTAGTGGACAACAGAGACATGATCGTGGCCTAGGTCATGCGTCATTTTCATCTATGTCAGTGGGTAACTTAACTCTCCTTTTATGGCTGAGAACCAGACAGACCAAGCAGTTACTCCTAATGTGCACTGTGACTAGTCAGGGGGCAGGTCTCCATGTGTCCTGTGGATGTCATTTTTGTCTGTGGTGCAGCTGTGCTTGGGGCCACTTAACCAGCAGGGAGAAGCTGGGAGAAGTGAAAGAAATTCTCTGTAAGTGAACCTTTTAAACTGACGCATGCATTGAAAATAGTAATAAACAAAGACCACTTTGAGATTTAATAAAACATTTTTACATAGATCATTGCCTCTCACAAAGTCCTCATCACATTCTTGAGAGCGAAAGCGGTTCTTACATTTCCATTTTAAAGACAACCAAACAAAAACTCAGAGAGCCTTACTAGACTGCCCTTGGTTACACAGTCAGAATGTAATAATGCTGAGAATCAAACCTACCTATTCTGGCGCCAAATCACACATTCATTTAGTATTCCTCAGTTACATGGACAGAGCTGCTCCACTCGGAGCTGAGACAGTATTACGAGTTCATTGCAGTGAGGTTTTTTTTAAGTTTATTTATTTATTTTGAGAGAGAGAAAGTGAGCGAGCATGAGGAAGAGAGGGGCAGAAAGAGAGAGAGAAGAGAGAATCCCAAGCAGGCTCCACGCTCAGTATGAAGCCCAACATGGGGTCAATCTCATGAACCGTGAAATCATGACCTGAGCTGAAATCAAGAGTTGGTCATGGGGCACCTGGGTGGCTCAGTTGGTTAAGTGTCCGACTTCGGCTCAGGTCATGATCTCGTAGTTTGTGAGTTCGAGCCCTGAGTCAGGCTCTGTGCTGACAGCTGACAGCCTGGAGCCCACTTCGGATTCTGTGTGTGTGTCTCTCTCTCCCCCTCCCTTGCTTGCTCTCTCTCTCTCTCTCTCTCTCTCTCAAAAATGAATAAACATTAAAAAAGAGAAAGAAATCAAGAGTTGGTTGCTTAACCGACTGAGCCACCCAAGGCACCCTGATAGTATAATGAATTCAAAAGTCCTTCCTTTCCTGGATTTGTCACACACACCTTGGTACCCACCCTGGGAGATATGTCTACCTTCACATCGGCAGCACCTTGTTTGAAGACTTGCAAAGGGCTACTAGAAGATGTGTTAGAGCTGTCAGGGTCTCTAAGTAGGGTTCCTGTGCTGGGTGAGATAAGGGCCTGGCTTTCTTCAACCTGGTAGTTCTCAAACCTGGTTGTGCATAATAACCACCTGAGCAAACAATGCAGTTTGCCTGGCTCCAGCACCAGAGGTCCTCATTCACTGAGTTTTTGGTAGAGCCTGAGTGTCTACAGTTTTAATAAGGTGATTCTGTTTCACAGTTTAAACCCACACTTGCTCAGTTCTAGGAAACTGCAATGTTATCAAAGTCTAGTGTTTTAAATAATTATTTATCCTACTCATCCATAGCTCTTTGGGTTTGTTTAATTGCACAATAATAGGAAATGAGTCAGTGATGTAACCCAATCAACATTCAGTTTAATTCAGCAAACATTTCTTATTTACTTCGCACAAGGCTTTGTATGAGGCTCTTGGTATATAAAACATGATCTCTAACTCCACAAGTTTTATTAGATGAGATGGATGTGTACACACATCACCTAACCCAGTGATTTTAAAAAGCAGAATTATTGGCGCATTCCTGAAGCACAGAAAAGGAAGGATTCATCCCTCCTGGAGGTCTTGGAACATTCCAGAGGCCGCATCCTTTAAGCTAGGCCTGGTCTCAGAAGGTACTAACTGAGAAAGGGCATTTTAGCAGGAGAAGACATCATGAGCAAAGATGAGGAGATGGGAAAATATAGATGTGTTCTATGAACCCTGAGAAGAACATCTATGAGTAGAATAGTAGGGGTAGTTAATAAAAATAGTTTTTATTTTCATGGCTTTTTATAATATTTCATTTAATCCATTCTACTACCTGTTACACTGGAGAATCATTCCTATTTTAAAGATCAAGATACTGGCTTTTTAAAGAAAAAAATCCCACAGGACCTATAACAAAATACTAATATTGGGTGATGGGAGGTGGATAATGGGATCATAGAATGTTGTCACTGCTATTGTCGGTTGAGAAGGGAGTATCAGTGGCTGATAACACGATGTAGAGTAGGAAAAGTGCTTATGGAAATACACCACACCAAAGTACAAAATTCTATGTAAACTCATGTCTTCTTTAAAATTGCATATGTATTATCCAGTTCTTCTAGTTAGTACTCTCACCACCCTTTCTCATTGTGCATTGTTAATGCTCAGATTTGAGTCTCTCTTACTTTCCTCCATTAAAAGACTTCAAGATCCTTTGGAAGGTAGTTGATTTCATATCTTAGGGTTCAGGGAAAAGTCAGGATGGGTCTGGGACAGTCCATGCAGCCAGACAGTGTGCAAACTTTTATAAAATGCCAGAGGCGATGATCAAAGAACAAAATAGCCAATTTAAAGGGGCTTCCCTTAGCCAAGATGAATTAAGGATGAATTAGCTTCTTGTCCTAGAAAAGAGCATTGACCACACACACTCAATCCCTTCTCTCTTTGGAGATGAATTGTCCCATCCAGAGCTTCCCAAACTTTTCATTTCATGGCACATGTAGATAGGGTAACATTTGTTCTAATGACACATTAATTTGTGGCCTAGTATCAGGCTGCCCTTCCCTAGGGCTCTTGAGTACTGAGGCTCTAAGAAGCTCAGGGTACGGGGGGGGGCAGTCTGTGTTGGCACCTCTGTAATTCATGTGTAGCCATGGTGAATGGCATAGTAGGCTGGTTGCAACATTCTGCTCTAGATGGCATAATAAAATATCAATAAGGTTTATATTCAAGCAAGGTTTATATTTGTTTTCAGTAATGTTAAGAGGCCAAATCAATATCTCAGAATGGCAAGACCGTGGGTGAGGTACTGCCAGGCATGCCAATTAAAGAAAAAATCATTTCAGAAAGGCACTACATTTGAAAATTTTAAATCTAGGTGAAAGACCAAAAATTAAAATTCCTATGATGTAATAAGTGAAACATAGTTATAAGAAGGAACTTGGTTGAAAAACCAGAGAATAAGAACTACCTTAGATGCTACCAACAGGTCAAAGTCAACTTTTTGATTACTCAGATATCATACTGGGTCCTTTTCCTTTGGTCGGTGGATATATAAAAATACTAAAATTACTGTAACTTTTGGCAGGCAAACCTGGAAAGAAATACAAATAAAATAATGGTATTTCAATCTAAGGTATTGACATTACAGTAACTAGTTTTTGTTTCAGGGTACAGATCAACTTTTTAATAGTATTCATGTCTTCTTTTTAAGTGTTTAAATGCTAAAAATAGTTTATTGTGGTAGGATTGTGGTTTTTTTAAATGTTTATTTAGTTTGAGAGGGAGGGAGAGAGAAAATCCTGAGAGAGGGAGAGAGAAAATCCCAAGCAGGTTCCATGCTGTTAATACAGAGCCTGATGCAGGGCTCGATCTCACAAACTGTGATCATGACCTGAGTCAAAATCAAGAATCAGATGCTTACCTGACTGAGCCACCCAGGTGCCCCAGTAGAATTGTGGTTTTAACCAAATGTTTAGAAGTATTTGTATTAGCAATCAATATTTAAGTATTTGGGATATTTTAACAATTTTTTTAGTTTTAAGGTATGTACAAATATTGAAAGGAATAGTGATTGTTTAAAGATTAAAGAAATGCTATTATTTGATAAATTCATAAGGCTATTAAGCTGGGTATTAAACAAAGCACAAAAAGAAATGAATCCCAAAGGATGCTCAAATATTAAAGAATAATTTATTGATGGTTACTGTGATAAAGGTAATTAAATTTAATGAGTATACATTAATTAATTTATTTATTATTGAGACATAATGAACATGTAACATTGTGGTTGCTTTAGGTGTACAACATAATGATTATATATATATATATATATATATATATATATGTGATCACCACGATATGTTTAGTTAACATCCATAACCACACATAGTTACAAATACTTTTTGTGTGTGATGAGAACTTTTAAGATCTACCCTTAGCAACTTTCAAATATGCAATGCAATATAGTTACTATGCTATACATTGCATTCCCAGAACTTATTTATTTTGTAACTGGAAGTTTGTACCTTTTGACTCTCTCTATTTATCTCATCTATCACCTTCACCAGGGCTCTCTCACTCCTCTTAGGCAGAAAGCCCCTTTTCTCTGACAGATCCAAGTCTTGCCTATACCTCTAGTCAGTGTCTCCCTCTTCCCCTGCCCAGCCCTTGACCATTGGTTTCGGCCTTCACTTCCACCATGACAGTTAAGAGTACCTAACATATCATTTACCCTTTATTCTACACTGTTCTCTCTCTCCAGCTGCTTCATTTGTGCCCCCACCATTTGTAGCCCCTACAAGGCAATGGGCCATATGTTATATTTCTTTGCAACTCCAACCCTCAGCTCCTCAAGAAGTTAAAAACACTCTAGGAGCTAAACATGAGCTTGTTGATAGATGTGCTTGGTATCCCAACCTCCCTTTTGGAGCAACTGGAGTAGAATTGAAATTGCCACCATCATAACAACGAGTCAGACCACATGGTCAGACGGTGTTTGTGGTGGCTGGGGTGGAGTCAAGGGTTTGGCGATCAGGAGGGAAAAATGGGTATTTGGTTTAGGATTTTGCTAAATGGACAGAAGCCAAGAATAGTTAATTTTCCTTTCAGTACAGAATTTACCTTCTAAACAGAGTTTGTGCCTAAAAAAATGTAATACAGTCAGAATGAACTGGAGAATAAGTTATGGAATCAGGTGGCCATCTGTGTTTTTTTGACTAGTCTATCTTAATTTTGCTGAAAATTAGTTCTGAGCCAGTTATAATTGAATAAATAGGTCTGAGATCACTTTTTATTACAATTGGATTAACTGGAAATTGACTGCCACAATCTGGTGTAAATACATTAAGATAACAAGGAAACCCTGTTCATCCTGAAATAGATGTTATATAGGAATAGAAGAAAAGTACTTTAAAGATGAAAGAATCTTTGAGATCCTTCCAGAATAACAGTATGAAATAATGGTTATGTGTGAGGCTCTGACCTGGAACCTGGTCTAATCCAGTTTGAATCTTTATACTGCCTCCTACTTTCTGTGTGGTCTTAGGAAAATTTATTTATCTCTCTGAGCCTCAGTTTCTTTACGTGTACAGAATTAGAGACTTAAAATATCAGCTATTAAAGAATTAGTGGGAGAAATAAATGACAGTATAATAATGTACATGAAGCTCCTAGTGCAATGTCTAACATATAGTAATAGCACAATAAATGGCAGTTATTATGTAGTCCAACCCTACCATTATACAGATGAAGAAACTGAGGCTCAGAGCATTGAGGTAATTTATGGAAAGAGCTAAGACAAGAACTTAGAATTTCTGATTTCCAACCCAACACCTATTCAGGTAATTTACCATTTATCACTCTCTCTCTGTAATTTTGATCTTTCAAGTATGCAATTTGTGAAAACTTGGATAGTGAACTAGGCTGAAATATAATTTTTCCGACTTTCTGTGAAAATTGGGTTTCAAGTTGAATATATGTAACCTACCTATGAAAAGGGCTATTTTCAAACTCTTCGATAATATCATTTAATAAATCAACCATAAACATTATTTGTAAACTACTTACAAGTCATTCTCAACTATTTAATTGAAAGATCTTATTCTTGGTAGGACTAATTTTGAGTGTTGACTAAATCAGTTTGAGGTACACACTTACATGTGCTCAGTAAAAACTGATGCCGTCCAGTCATACCACCTATTAATATAGGAAGTCACCAACCCAAGGTGTCCCTAATGGGAACAGTTGTCTCTTGCGAGTAATTTCAATTAGAGCAAAGTCATTACACCCAACACATCTAGTTCTTTTTCACTCTTATAATAGTCAAAATGTCCTTCAAGCTCTTGGATAATTAATCCAGCAGCTACATGACATTTAATATATTCCAGAAATGGCAGCCATCATTGATTAACCCAAGAGTTTCTCTTCCTTTTCAGCGACAAAGCACGAGGAAGTTATGACTTGTTTATTTTGCAGTATAAGCATAGCCAATTTCCAAGTAGTTTACCTAGTCCAGATGAAAGCCAGTTGTTCTGGACCTAATAGGTATTTAATATATTGTAGTTGAACTGAAAGTGTCAAAGATGTGTAGTAATCTATTCATGTGTGGTGTGTTCATAAAGGTGATTAAAATTTCATTTTAGAGAATGACTGCAAAGAGTATGCCCATGAGGAAGCCTTGATCTATGAAAGAAAAACAAAGAGCTGGACAAATTTTTTCTATGACAAGATAATTCCAGATAAAAGATGTATCAGCCAGAATAGTTTGGGTTGCAAGAGACAGCAACCTACTTGAGAAGAAAGGGGAAATGTGTTAGCTCATGAACCTATAGGGAGGCGATATGGGGCTGGATGAACTCAGAGACTGCAGGGCTATTGACTTTCTCTCCATTCATTCTCAGACCAGCTTTTCCACGAGGCAGAAGATACATCTGCCATTAGTCATGGATTCATATCCTTTACAACCTTGGGAAGAGAAAAAATAGGTCTTCTTTACCCTGTCCCAGTTGAAATAACCCAGGAAGGACTCTGAAAGGCCTGACTTGAGGTACATTCCCACCATGGACAATTGTTATGGCCAGGGTGTGAGGCACTCATGAAAGTGGATACCTTTCTGAGTACACAAAATTTGTCCACTACTGCTGGCACTTATTGAATGCTTTATTTGTGCCAGGCATACAAACTCCCTTATTTGCTTCTAAGGTAAGGATCATGAATATAGGAAGTATCTGTTGGGACACATTGAATTGTTCTGAGGGGTACAAGGGAGCCTGGCCTGAGTGAAGAGAGAGGAGCCTTGAATCAACAATGAAAATGACAAGCTAGACCCTCACAGCAAGGTACCTCCTCTTCTGTTCTTGAATCAACAGGAACAAGAGTGAACTCCAAAGGCAACCCCCTTCACCATCACCTCCAGCCCTAAACACCTCTCTGAACTGGGGTGGATCCAGGTTTTTAGGGGCCTAGAGTTGACACAAGTCAGGGTCCCTCTTTAAGAAAAAGAATACAAAATAATTTACTTTTGCAAATTTTACAACAAAATATGACCATACAAACACATTTTGAGTGCCCCTTAGCTATGCCCTGAAATACAAGCTTTACTAGTTTCATGACAAATCTGCCTCTGGTAACATTTATCACAGCAAACCACAGTTGGAGCCAGGATTCAAATGACATCTAGGATCTCGAGCACCCATCTTTTTTTTAGAACACCACCCAGTAGGACCCTTCTCCACTGGCACTTGTTTCTTAAGAACTTCCACAATTCAGGCTCTTTACTAATAGAATGTCCTTCTACCTCAATTAACTCAAATCCTGGAAATGAACCACTTTTATAATTATCAGAAACTGATACCCACCCATCCCATATGTGCATGATATTTCTTTCTTTAGCAAAATATGGTCACTAAGGAGAAATAGGCTTGAGAACACCAATCCAAGGCAAACACGTTGGCCTCAGTGTCACAGGCTTGAACCTGACATTCCCAGCCACAGCACTGCTGAAACTGATAGTCTAGTCATGTAGGGGATTTTCCTGACTCCGTGTCTGTCTCCCCATGGCTGTTTATTTGTATTGCTGTCTGCTTTGGTTTGGGACACTGACCTTATAAGCTGCTTCCTCAGCCCAAGCCTGTAGCCAGAGAACTAGAAGTTTCCCTCTGTGCTCCTCACAGCCAACTGGAAGGAACTGGCTATTAATTCACACTGTGTAACTGGAGAGGGAAAGGGGGGTGGGAGTGTGTGAGGGTGGGCTGTGTGGGGAGAGAGAGAGAGAGAGAGAGAGAGAGAGAGAGAGAGAGAGAGATTGAGAGAGATAGATTGAGAGAGGGGAGTCTTTTAAAATCCACACCAAGCCAGCTGTGGCTCTCTGGACAGCTGAGTCATAGACAACCAGGCAGTTCAGTTGGAAGGCAGACTGTACATGCTAACTTTTGGGTTCCGGCTAGGGTGGGGGATAGTTAAATAAAAAGGGAGAAGAGATAAAAAAAAAAAAAAGCCAAAATTTAATCTCAGATAGCACTTCATTCTGAGACTTGCTGTGATCAGAGGTGAAGGACAAGAAGCTGTTTCCCCTACAAATGAGATTTCATCCTCATATAGTTAGTCAAGAATCAATTAGAGAAATCTGAGTATTGCTATTTTGATTTTTTAATACAAAAATTACAATAATTGCTAGAAGATGCTGGCTGCTGACTTTTTATTGGAACTGGCTAAAGGTTGTCTTGAAATGTCGGCTACTGAGTCACAGTTCATAATCAGCTGTGTCATGGCCAGATTTGGCAGTCTCATGACATATAAGAAGGTTATTATTACAGAAATAATTGGGGTGATGGTTATAGGTCTAAAATTTGTCTGAAAAAAATAATCTCCAAAGGATGGCAAAGGAGGGTTGAAAAGAATCTATGGAACTTAGATATTAGCATAGTAGACTACCACTGTCCTGGGCAGGGAATTGATTCCAGGGAGCATTTCCTGGGGAGCGGGATAACATGTTCCCACTTGCAGTGGGATCTACTCATTGGAGTCATCACTGGTTCATTGTATTGGTGGCACCAGAGCAATCTTCATGCAATCTATCAACTGTCTACTGTCACCTCTTAGTGCTGTGGCTAGTGAGAGTTCTCTATGTCAATCCTGTCTAAAATTCTAAGGGATTCCCAGACCTGTTCTTTCCACTTCTATGTTCAGAGTATAGTGTGTTTCAGAAGGAAAACACAGGGCCATGCTGATAGGATTTCCCACAAATCCCCACCATCAAGACTCAACTAGGCCCAAGGTTAGGCAGTGATCCTTTCATTCATCTCTTCCCACAAGGTGTTTCTCCTCTCCTAGACATAAGCTAGACAGATAGAAGGAGTGTGTGTGTGTGTGTGTGCGCGCGCGTGCGTGTGAGCATGTGCATGTGTGTGTGTGTGTGTGTGTGTGTGAGATGAGGAGATAGGTGCCATGGCCTCCTCTCTGTGGATGACCTGGGCATCCTCTTGCCTGAGGCTTCTGCTGCCATTGTCTCCTCCTCCTCCCCAACTCTGGGTCGCATTTTGCTCTAGTTTTGCTCTAAGTTAGCGGTTCTCCACCTAATTTAAACTAGAATAACCTGGGGTGCTTTAAAAAGTACAAGTATCAGGGCCCCATCCTACACCCAGATTCTAGATTTAGATCATCTAGTGTGGCCCCACAAAGGTAATCAGGATTATTTTTAAAGCTCCTCGCATAATCCTAATGTGAAATCATTGACCAACTCTCAACTGCTTTCTTACTGAGGCTACAGCAGCATTTCAGTGTCTGTCATGTAAAGACCCTATAACATTTAGCAGAAGCTCTTACACAGTACATGGAAAATCTTGGTTAATAATCATTTCTGGCTAGCATAATTAAATTCATTTTGGTTTTGTCTGCTTCCAAGGAGAAGGCAGAAAGCCTGTGCTGTGGTCCAGACTCTGCCTGTACAGCTTTGGGCAAGTAACTTATCCTCTTTGGAGCTATAGTTCTTCTAACAAAATGAATTTCTTAAATTAGATACTCTTTTAGATTTCTTTTAGTTATAACCTATTATGATTATAAAATCCAATGGACTTTTGTTTAGTACTATCATTAAATCAGGCTATGATTTATCAGCTGTGAGTCCTAGGGTGGCTCACTCGTCTTCTCTAAGGTCCTCAGTTCCACATGTATGAAATTAGATGGGAAGACCAGGCCCAGGTTTCCAAATCTGCTCTGCAGAAATTCCTATCCCAAGAAATGCCAAAAAAGAGTCCCAGTGCAAAGAATGTGACAAATCTTTAAGTAACAAACCTAGGTTGACCCTCTATAACTCAAAATTTTCCAGTTATTTCATTATGAAGATTACTCTTTTCTTTTTTTTAAATGTTAATTTATTTTTGAGAGGGAGAGAGCACAAGTAGGGCAGTGGCAGAGAGAAGGGCACAGATGATCCAAAGCAGACTCTGTGCTGACAGCAGTGAGCCCAATGTGGGGTTTGAACTCCCCAACTGCAAGATCATGACCTGAGCTGAAGTAAGATGCTCAACCGACTGAGCCACCCAGGTGCCCCAGAAGGCTACTGCTTTCTTGAAAATCCTATTGACATCCTATAGAACTAACTGTGATACTTAAAGATCAGATCTCTTCCACTTTTTTTTTTTAAGAAAAAGAGAAAGCAGGAGAAGGGGAGCAGGGCAGAGGGAGAGAGAATTAAGTAGGATCTTAAGTAGGAACTTTTTAAGTTCTACTGCTTCGTGGTCAAGACCACAAATTTATTAAAAGTATGAATAATTTATTTGTTCTTTTGACATGTAAAATAGAGGATTATTGGTTCACTGCTTCACCCCTGCCTTTGGCCACTCAGTAGGCAAGGACACAATCTGAAAGTAACATCTTTTGGGGCTTGCCTTCTTTTGAGAAGACGATTTTTAAAATGAGATGTAATGTCGGAAGTCATTCTGGTTCAAGTATAAAATGGACCCTGACTCTCTTCGCTGTAACCTGTAATGAAACAGGTTGTGTACAAAACAAGTAAATAAAAGTTTCTCACTAACACAGTTTCTTTAGTTTGATGAAATAAGACCAATTTCATACAATCAAGAAGTTCAGAATCAGATAAATCATCTATAGATGCAATATAAAGTGTCAAAAATGGTTCTACAGTTAGAATTTTTGGCTGGCTAGGTATCTTGGGTCCCTCATTTCATTCTTTTGTGCTTTGGCTTTCTCATCCACAAGATGGAGGAAAGAATTGTCCCTAATAAGAGTGCCTTTAATTATAGGAACAAGTGACTTAATATGTATAAAGCACCTAGAACAACGTTGGCACACGGTAAGCACCTAATAAATCTTTATTATTTTCTGGACCATGAATCACTACTTTGTGATCAATGTTAAATACATCTTGCAGACATATTTTATTCCAGACCTATTTTATCTGGCCCACAAAATGAGTATACATTTAACATTTGAATGCCTTTAGTGGGGGTTATACTCTCTAGCTGGCCTCAGGCCCCATCTCTCCTTATAGTCATATATGACCACTATAGTCATGTGTGAGTCTAGAATGCAGACTTACTAAAGCAGAAACTGTCAGCATCATGTTTCAATGCCAACTCATCAGTGCCTAGCTGGTAAATGGGGCTTTCTTAGCATTTGTTGAATGAACAAATGAGTACACACACACACACACACACACACACACACCAAATCATTTCTAGAATATCCTTTGCAAGGGGTTGTTTAAGCTTCTGCAACAATAGGTCCATGGTAGGGCATTAAGTGTCTCTCATTCTGTATTTGGGTATTTCTGCTTGTTGTGAGTTTATTTGTACATTGGGCTTTTTAAATTCTCATTCAATTATCTGATATTTTGAAGCTAGAGAACAAACTAGAGAGAATCTAGTCCAATTCTCTTACTTGATAGTTGTTGGGAGGCTCAGTGACTCTCAGAAAGCCATGGCCCATTGTTGTGATAGCAACCTATGAATGGGTATACACTTCTCTTATGAATTGGCACACAGCTTTATAGTGTGATTTGAGAGTCTCTAATGCCTTGAAATACCAGTTCCTTGGGCAGTCAATGAACCATCCTTTGATTCCCGAATAACTTTCCAAATCTATTAGACAATCTTCTTTTGAAATTTAATCATGAGTTTCTTCTTTTATCAACCAATGCCTAAGTTACTAATTAATCCTTTGGTAAGGATGAAGATGAATAAGAAGAATGAAACACAGGATAGGCCCTGAAGGGAGAGACACATGTATCAAGGAGGAAGGTCTAGGAGGGAGAACAGAAGAGAGGGGCATTGGAGCCAAGCCCCATCTACTTCACAAGAAGGCTAGACACAGCTCAGATCCACATGCAGCCTGATCAGGATATTGCTCAATGTTCCCTGGGGAAGAGATGGGAGTAGGGGACAGCCAGTGGCTAATTTAATATAATCAACACGCAATAGGCCTCTTCACCATTAAAGGGAAAAGAAAAAAGAAAAAAAGAATCTATTAGTATACTTTTTAAAATCTCAATTCTAGCTGGAAATGGTTTCAGGGAAAGTGAGATAATGCAAGTCCAGTGCAGCTGGAATTGCCCTCATTCCTTGGCTCTCCATCAAACAATAGAAATCTTTCATCAGGGATTGCATCTCTGTCTCTTTCTCTCTCCCCCTTTCTCTCTGGAGTAGTGACTCTTAAACCCTTTTGATCATGGTCCTCTTTAGGCCCTGGTAAAAATTTATAAATGCTCTCCCATAAAAAAAATGAACAAACATGAAGAATTGCATACAACCTCAGGCAATATCCTCACCCCCTAAAACCAGTGCTCATGGACTCAAATTAGGAACTTTTGTTCTTTAATGTCTGAGGGATGTGTTGGGATCTTTTCCCTTCTGTCTCATATATTACCTGTAGCTCTCCTGGGGATCAGGAGAAAGCAGGTGTGTCCTGAGAACCTTGCAGTAATGGGAATACACCCAACCAATCCACTGACCCATCCAGTATGAATTAAGGGTCCTTATCTTTTTGCTCATGCCACCCTATGTCGAATTCTATGCTAGTGGTGACCACTCTGTATTATAACTATCCATTTACACATCTACGCCATTCTCTGTGAGTTCTGCAAGTTCAGACTTTGACTCATGTCTTCACGGTTGTATCTTCAGTGATTGGTCCATAGGATCTCAGTCTATTTTTGTGGAATGGAGGGAAGGAGAGAGGATGAGAGGGAGGGAGGGGGAAGGAGGAGGAAAGAAAGGAAGATCCAAGGGATTTTCTAGAAATTTTCAAAACTTCCATTCAATCATGGGGAACTAGGTGAGAAAGGTGATCTGGATTTACATCACAGGTGGTCCTCTTCATGTTAATATGGTCAACCATCAGAGTACTAGAAGGGTAGATGTTGAGCTATATTTGTTTGTTTTTGACAGTATTCATGTCCTTGGAGAAGTAGTCATGATAGCCTATATAAGCTTGTTTAAAAAAAAAAATAGCTGGAATAGTTGAAAACCTGCAGAATAGGATAAAATCTCTTAGAGAATTCAGAGCGTTTGGCTAATGGAGATTTCAGCAGGCACCTTGCTTTCTCCTTCTCTCATCCCTGATTCTTCCTGAGCAGACAATGTGAGAAGAGAACCCACCTGGGGAGGTAGGCACCCAATGGGAAGACATGGCTGGTGTGTGGTAGAATTACTATCAGTCATAATAGGAGTGGGTAGATTGGTGTCCAGGCTTTACTTGCTCATCTCCATTAGCCTCTTTAGCATAAATTTGTTGATTTTATTCTCTCAGCATCCATTCATATCTACACTGGTAATAATACAATAGTTTTTCCTTTGGTTAGTGACTATACTCAAACTCTAAATCCTAGATCTAGATGGTGATGGTTGACCCCTTTATCTCTAGAGAGAGCAGGTGGACCAGATCTGGTTAATTAATGTATTGCAGCTTTTCAATCATAACAATCCACTTTCAGGAGCCATAAGACCTAAGCCCAGCCAATGAGTCAATTATGTGATGCTTGTAGGAATTATTAAAAAGAGAAGCTCTCCTTCCATTTGACTGAAAGCCAGGAATATATAAGCCTGGATCTGCTGGGGGCCATGAATGGAGAAGGCAGGTGTATGCATGGAGCCAAGACAGAGCAGGGTAGGACAGAGATGGAGGGCAACTGGGTCCTGGAGACTATTTGAACCCTGGTCTCCACCTCTTCTGAAGTTTTCCAGCCTGTCTTTTCTTTGGTAAATGTTAGAGCATAAGCCAGTTTAAGTTGGGCTTCTGTTCTTTTTTATTTTTAATCTTTTAAAATGTTTATTTATTTGAGAGAGAGAGAGAGAGAAAACACAAGTGGGGGAGGGGCAGAGAGAGAGAGGGAGATACAGAATCTGAAGCAAGCTCCAGGCTCTGAGCTGTCAGCACAAAGCCCAATGCGGGGCTTGAACCCACGAAGGGCGGGATCATGACCTGAGTCATGGTTGGACGCTTAACCAACTGAGCCACCCAGGCACCCCAGTTGGGTTTCTGTTCTTATGAATAAAGGAGTCTTATCTGCTATTTCTTTTTTCTTGCCTCTCATTTTTTGGTAAGAACCTACCATTGTGGCTCTTACTTTTGTAGATTTCCTCCTTCCTCTCCCTATCTTATTATGTTAATGTTATTTCCTTGGTGTCTTTAATAAAGCCATTTCTGGGGTGCCTGGGTGGGTCAGTTGGTTAAGCATCTGACTTCAGCTCAGGTCATGATCTCCGTGGTTGGTGAGTTCCAGCCCTATATGGGGCTCTGTGCTGACAGCTCAGAGCCTGGAGCCTGCTTTAGATTCTGTGACTCCCTCTCTCTCTGCCCCTCTCTTGCTCGTGCTCTGCCCCTCTCTGCCTCTCAATAAATAAATAAATGTTAAAAAATGTTTTTTTAAAAAAAACCATTTCCATTATGGAATATGGATGGGGAAGGAAGTGTTCAGAGAGTGACTATAACCAAAATGAGGTCTCCTGTTAGACCACTGACTGGGAAACTGTCAGGAAAGTGCACAGTTTTCTGTCCAGATATATTAGTATGCAGAACTTCAGTTGAGGAGTTTAGTGTCTTTGTTAGCCCATACTGAGCTGCCTGCCAATCTGGTATGCAGCACAAGATATGCTACTGATTACAAACTTGAAAAATAGAAAAGAGTGGCATGTACTTAGGAAGAAAGGAAGAATAGTAGAAGCATTTAACAATTTTTTGGGGTCAAAAATACTAGAATGCCAAAACAGCTCTTAGAACATACATACATACATACATACATTGTGAATTATTAAATAAGTTAAATTTAGTGTATTATGGTGTATTATGCTTTAAAAAGCACAGCATGCACAATATATTTTAGGACTGTTTTTTATCTATTCCAACACTGCAATATTTTCTAAAGATTTGGCATGGAAATAATAAGGTTTGATTATCTGGAAAATTTGCTTATATGCAATATCTCTCTTTCTCTGATGATGTCTGATGAAGTGAATACTACTACATTAGACATTATCTTGCCAAAATATGAATTCCTTAAAAGGTCCTTTAATCAGTCTATCATAGAGGATCCTATGGATGTATCTCTTACATTTTGAAAGTAAAAGTCTTATCTAAAATACTATCTCAGGGACAGAAAAGGAGAGACCCAGTGTCATCAATAGTTTTGGGGCCAAATGCTAATAATCAGTGGGCAAGATGATAGTGAGATATCTAGTACTGGTGACCCAAACCTATTTCTTTTCACTCTCAAACAACCCCGTTGCCATCTAAGTCTTACAAAACAGTGCCCCCAAGCCCCAAACCCCAGAAAAGTGGGCCTCTGAGATGTGTCGAGAGAGAACCGGACATCCTACTACATCCTCTCACATAGAAGGCCATTAGTCTATTTAAGAATAAGGAAATTAAGAAGCCCACACATCTAGTCAGAGGGCAGAAACTCAGAAATTCCTGGCTTGGACGAATAAACTCTCTGACTCTCATAATTCCTACTGCAAGTGAAATAGTGACAGATTGAGGCCTTCACAACACTTCAAGGCAGACGACGTCAACCAGCACCACCTAGTGGAACAGAAGGATTAATCAATTCACAACATCTCTTCGCTCTTGCAGGGTTGTTTATTCATTCAACTATAGACTTGTGAGAATTGATTCTGCATCATATACCTTGCAGGAAAAGTTGGAAGATTACAAGGAATAGAAATGGATGTGCCAAGAGCTGAAAATATTCTAACCGTTGGAATGCTCCAGAAATGTAGGGACAGAAAACTGAAATGGCTTAACATCATCAACCATCACTGGGGTTTAAATTTAGAAAAAATAGGCAGCATGTATTACTTATAAAAGTATTTTATAAAAAGTAGGAGAGTATTACTTTTAAAAGTAAAAGCCATATTTAAAATATAATCTCATGGCCAAAAAAAGGAGAAAAGGTATAGATATTTAGAGGAACACTCTGAGTTTGGCTCTGCCCATTCATCTCCAGTCAGTGGTCATTTGTATTCAGTCAGTAGAAAGGAGGCCATGAGAATTCATTGGTGATCAAAGTACACAGAAGCTAATCTAGAAGCTTCCTGTTGAAAACGGTACTCTGACTCTCAACATAGAACCAGAAAAACTGATTCTTGCCTATTGCTCTTTTAATTGTGGCTGGTAGATTAGGAAAAAATTATGATTGGATTAATTGCATGCCCACCTCACCCCCCACCTTGTCCCAGATACCATTAGAATGGCCTGATTGATGTCTGGTTTTGAACTCTCAACTATACATGTATAATTAGGACTCTTGAATGCAAATATGCAAAACTTCAACAGGAACTAGCTTAGTCCAGGGAAAAGGTTATTGGAAGGTTTCTGGGGATATTTTATTTAATCAAAGAAATAGTTGAACATCAAACTGTGGAAATGGGAGCAGTGTCTCTGGATCTCAGGAACAATGGGAACCAGGGACTGGAATGCTACCTGGTCTTTCTTGCCTCATCCTTGCCTTTGGTCTCTCTCTGGGTCAAGTTCACTTTTTCTCAAAGCAAACCAGTTTTTCCTTTATGATGGGAAACATGACCACTGAACATTCAAATCTCTTTTCTTACAGCTTCTGCCACCTGAGAGAGGCTGGCCCCCTTTTCTCAACTCTGATTTTAAAATTCCATGGAGGGACTGATTGTCTGAGGTCAGATGCCTATAGTTGCTGTGCTGATAGTGCTGCAGATACCCTTACAAATTATGAAATAATGGTATTTTGGAATCACCAATACAACCTCCCATGAGACCTCACACTGGCCAATTCCTCACATTAGAAATCCTTCATTTTGGGACTCTCTCTCAAACACCTCCTATGGATTTCTGACCATCCAGAATTCAACAGGGAAGGGTCATTAGCCAGGGGACACCAAATTGGCTACATGGAACACAAATCAGCTGCTGAAGTCCAATCTATGCCCATATTCATATAAGAGAGCAAGATAGTTCTAAACATAAGAATGTTAATTCAGAACTGAACAGAATCACAATGTCACATGTTCATTGGGCAAAGGAGGCTAAAGTGTTTCAACCTGGGCTTTTTCCCACAAGGGGAAAACCAGAGGAAGTAGATTTATACTCCTGCCTGGGCTCCTTGGGATATCCTGGGAATATCTCTGGAGGGAGGGTGCAAGGGACGGATTTGAAAACAGAAAATTTAAGCTTTCCTGTGTTGGTATGTCCATCCATTAGTCATATCTCAAGGTTTTAAAATCATAGCCTACACATGGCACAGCCCTAATGTGAGTTTTTGTTCCTCTCACCTAGAAAGTTGAAACACTTTTCCCCTTACACTGTAAGTCTAGATATTTTGTAACCAAATCAAGTCAACTTGGGTTAAATACTTCTCAAAAGTGACAAATGAAAACAATGGATTCAAACTTCAAATGGTTGAATTAGTGTGTTCTTGTCCTAATTTTCAGCTAGTATGGGTACCTGACCCTGAAAATCAATCTAATATAAGATAACGTTCTAAACTGTGACTATAACTTGTCAGAGCACACAGGACTCTGGGGTAGTATCACTTTTCTCCTCTTTATCCTATTCACATAGGATTTCTCAGTCAGTAATTGCAGTGAACCCAGAAGAAGAGGTGTTGCTGAGAGGAGAGGAGATGTTACATAAGAGCCCAAAATATGGGTATCTAATTCATAATCATTGTGAATAGTTATTTTATCCAAAAAGTAATAAACTATGATATTTAAATGGAAGCTCATGCAAGAATTGAGAAAGTATTAATACAAAGATAAAGATATCCCATCTTTGGTAGAAAAGATAGTACCAGTAAGCCAACAGAATGATGAAATTAGCTAAAGGAAAATGGAGAGGATTATTAGCAGAAGGGATCTTTGAGGGGAAATGGGGTAGGCTGCATTACAGACACTTGATGAAGCCAGTAACCCATCCAAATGAAGTTCTGGCTTGAGAGGGATTGTGGGAAACGTAGATGAAATAAAGAGGTGGAATTCAACTATGGATTCAAGTATGGGTTGAACCACCAAATAGGCAATATTTGTGATGATTACAATTAAATGTTTCACTGCAAGTCTTCATTTTCTTCTATAAAATAATTGCTTTCTGATACTGAAGAGCAGAATTTTCAATTCATTGGTTGGTGCTAAACTATATTTCTGGGTCAAGTGTAAAAAATATGCTACCACAAAATAACCTAAAGTCCACTCTTTGAGATACAAACTAATAAAGCCTATCACACTATTAAAGAGGTAAACTAGCCCTTTGGGGGCAATAGACCTTCACATTCTGACCTAGAATACTCAGACACTCCACTGTATTTTCTCTTCATCAGACTTTGGTGCAAGGCTGGTCTGGAAAAGATTTCATTTTTTAATAACCTTTCATGTGTCCCATGCAAGAATCTTGAGGAAAATAGTAAGAGGAGCTAGATGAAGGTAAGGCATCTGAAGGGAGTAGAAAAGAGAAATATAACCTTGGGAGGATAAACTAGGATCATTACATCTACATTATTGGAGTTAAGTTCTAAGTTGAAATATTTGTATTCATCAATTGTTCACTGTGGAGGTACTAGAAATAATTGTGGTAGGCTCTGGAGATACAAATACAAGAGGGCACACCAACACTTCCTCTGCCCTCTAGGACACCAAAAGTTCTTATGTGGGGTCAACTTATTTCACTCCTGTATTAGTCAGGGGTCATCTGGTTGCAAGAAACAGCAATGCACTCAAGTCTCTTAAGCAAAGACGATTAGTAGGATTAGAGTCCTGAAAATGGGAAGATCCAAATCTCTCTCTTCCTGACCCTACTCTTTTGTTTACAGAGGACTTCTAATTGCTTTCCTGATAATAGAGCCTTAGCTTTTAAAACAAGAAGACTTTATAGTTATAATACCTGCTGCTGACTTAGTCTGTTTGGACCCAATTCCGAATCAATGAGAAAGAGACTCTGATTCACACAGTTCAGATCAGATATTGATTTCTGAAGTCGACAAATATTTTTGAACACCTGCTATGTGCTGGGCACTATTCGAGACCTTGGAGATACATAGTGGACAAGATTGATAACCTCATGTGCTTCCATTTAGGGTCAGGATGGCGTAGAGTGCAGCACAGATAATAAAGAGTTAATTTTATAATAGATGCTTAAGGATGATAAGTGTTAGAAAGATCTGATAAAACATCTCTGAGGAGGTGAGAGTTGAGCAGGAACACTAAGAAAGCAAGAGAACAGGCCATGAGAATATGTGGGAGAGGAGCCTTTTAGGTAAAGGACCAGCAAGTGCAGAAGCCTGGTGATGGGCCCAGCAAGAAGACCCCGAGAGTGAAGCACAACAGGCAAGAGAAGAGTGGCCTGCAAAGAGATCAAAGGTAGAACCAGGAAACAGCCACACAGACTGTGCTAAAATCTTGGGACGCTATTAGAGGGATTTGAGCAGGACAGTGTCAGGAACCAACTTTTATTCTACAATGAAGTTTACCCAAGGTCATCCAGCCAGAAAGTGGCAGACCCAGGATTCAAGCCCAAGCAGTCTGGTATCAGAGTCCAAGCTCTTAACCATTTGACTCCCTCTCACTATGATGTAGGGTCTCCTAATAGGGTTTTCAAGAAAGTTTTCAGACACTCTGAGAGTTCATCCGTTCTTCCAAATATATTGGGCTTGTGCTCTACAGACAATGATAGAAAACAGCAGTTGGGGCCTATTTTATAGTCAAAAGGCACATGCATCTTTGCTATGACAACTTCATTCAGTTAATTCACCATTGAAAGTCCTGGTTTCAGCTGCGAAGTACCTATAGTTCTATTCAGAACAGGTTTTTCTCCAACCCCTACTACTCAGTCATCTTCCGTGTATCTTCTACAAACAGCATATGGATTATCTTTTTTTTTAAGCAGAAGGCAGGGAAAAGTCACTTAACCAAGGTCACATAGCAAGGTAGCAATTGTGCTGGCAACAGCATTTCAAAAATTGTTCAAGAAAGTCAACTGAAATTGGATGGCTTCTCTAAGAATATTTCCCTTTCAGGGATCTCTAGAGTATTTAAAAAAAAATGGAAGCTGCTTTCTTTAGAACTGAGTCACTTTCAAAGTGTATGTCTTCTGTTCAAGAGTGAATGTGTTTACATGATGCATGCTCAGCATAAAAGATTGCACAGTGTAGAAAGCAGAGCACACAAGAAACCCATTCTTTCCTTCAAATTATAAGACAACTTGATGGACCATTTCCAACTGACAAGAAGCTTTAATTTACCAAAACTGCTGCTCCATGTCTATTTGTGTAAGGAAGATTCAGATAATGTGGCAACAGCTTTTTTATAAATGACTCCAACCCTAAGTGCCATATAATGGGCAACAGGGGGTCACAGACACATATTCAGCTCAATCTACTGCCGCAACAGGACTAAATGGTTAGAATTCATATTTCACTGGATTCATTCATTCATCCCATAGTATTGTTTAAGTACTTACTATATTTTAGGCACTGTTCTAAGCCCTGGAGAAACAACTCTGGATATCACAAAGTCCATTCTCTCATGAAGCTTACATTGAAGGGAGATAGACAAAGAATAAACAAGTCAATATGTAGTATATTAATTAGTGATAGGTGCTGTGAGGGAAAAAGCAAAGCAGTGCAAGGGTGAAAAACTGAGGGAAGACTGGGAGGGATTTTGTTTTTAATCAAGTATGGTCATAGGAAGGCTCTCTGATTAGGTGACATTTGAACAGAGATCTGGTCAAGACTATGGCATGACCAGAGAAAACATTGCTTTTAGTTGCCATATTCTGCTAAACCAAGGAAGAAAATGGGTACATTTCAAGAGTTGTTTCAATAATATTTTTAAAGAAAGCATTAATCCTCAGCTAATTAAAATAGTCAATTAGCCAGAATTCCTCCTAACCCTATTTCCTAGGCATTGCGGTTATAGGAAAGCAGCAATATATACATTTGCATCCTTGATGGTATATCAAGACACCACATGCTTTAGTGGAAAAAGGATGTTTTTCAAAATAATTGAAGAAAAGGGGCTATGTAATTGGTGGGCTCTGCTTAGAATTCCAAGTCAATCTCTTCATGGTTTTGAGTCAGTTGGTTAGCCTACCCAAGTTCCACTTTAACTATGGAAAAATGATCACAACACCTACCTTTTGGACTGGTGGTAAGGATTAAATCAGATGCCATATGTAATATCTGGGCACCTAGGAAGTACCTAAGAACAGGTTAAAACATGTTAATTGTATTCCCCTCAAATCCCTAGAGAATTACTAATCTATGAAAAGTGTCATAGAGCAATGAGATCAGTGTAATAAACATAAAATTTTATTTTATTTCCCAGAAACAGCATTGTAACTTTCAGGATGTCCAGGAAGCCAGTGGCTAAACTGCACTGAAGATTTATTGAAATGGTTACACTGTTCCACTCTTTGTGTCAGTCTCCCATCTGGACTATCTGTTTAAAATCTTTTATTCCAGCTAAATATCAGGGCAACAGACAATACTGAGAATGAGTACCATATCTGGACTTTGATGCTGAGCCCTAACATTATAACAGTTATAACATTATAACAGTTATAACCTGTAATGAACCCCACTGACTTGACATCGGAGAATTTTCTCTAAGCCTTTGAGCAGATTCAGTCAATTCATGGAAGAACCAGCGCACTTAACATTTGTCCACTATTTCAGAGGCCCTTGTATGCTTACTAGCCCTGCCATAAGTGGACTTGAGAGCTTTGATTTCCGTACCAAATGTGAAGTCAATGGAAGCTTTGAACCAGGTTACATGGGAATTCTGCTAAAGTGATGATAATCAAATCTATATGAAGAAGTCTTTTGCTGAAATGAGTGTCACTTTTAAATAATAATTTGTATCTCAATAAAGTTTACACAACACTTCAAGGATATTAGCTTCTATAATAATTTCAAGTCATTGTGGAGGAAATTACTGTGTTCATTATACAGATGAGAAAAACCAAGGCTTAAGAAGTTAGGAAGTTTACCCAAGATTATGTGGCTAGTAAATGGCCACTGGACCCAGCTCCTCTTTCCCCCAAGGCCATCCAGTTCCTATACCCTATAGATATACTTATTCATCAGTGCATTACATATGCTACCAACATTTTTAATACTATTTTATCTTATCACTAGACTCCTGACTTTCAGGTAGTTGATAGGTCATGGACCCTCCAAAAATCTCTAAAGTCCATGGGAAGGAGATTTGCAGATAATAAAAAATACAGTGGAACGCATGTAGTTCTAGGGTTTAATGACAAAAAAGACCTTTAATTATCTCTTTCATTCCTTGCAAGATTTACCTCAAACACTTTCTACTCTTCAAAATCCATCCTGTTCATCCCAAATCATAGTGGGATCCTTCAGCATTTACCATATAGACCTTTAGTCTACTTCTATCTACCTACTATCTGGATCCCTCAACACTTACTGTTTAGATCACTCATTTAGTATTTCATGATGAATGCCTTGTGTACCGCATATGTTATTGACTTGTATTATTATTATTATTATTATTATTATTGGGGTTGTGGTTGTTGTTATTGTCCTGAATTACCTCTCAACTAGAGTCTAAGCTTATAGAAAGAAAGCAGGAGTCATAACTTAAACTTTTTTCAATTCCTTAGATTTAAGGTTGCCTATTAAAATATTTATTAAAATTGAACCAGAAGAAAATACATTGTTATAGTTATGATAACTGGTTAACATAGCTGATTGTGTTGGGTAGTCATCTGATCCAGAAATGTCATTGAGATTTAAGTAGATTCATTTTGGAAAAGCTTTTGTTTCCTTTTGAGATGGCCAGGGAGAAGAGAACTTGCTGGCTCATCCCTTCTCTTTTCTCTTGAACTGAACATGGACATATGGCCTGGTCCTGTAACAGCTATCATGTGACACGAGGCACTAAGCATGAGATTGAAAAGATAGCAACCAAAAATGGTAGGGCAGAAAAATCACAAGAAATATCCTGTGTCTTTGATGACATCGATGAGCAGTCACACCACTACCAGCACTCACCTCCCTCTAGTCTTATTAATGAGACACTACCTGTTTACACTGTTTATTCCATTTATAACTTTGACTACATATATTCAAAGTTTCATACTAAAGTTGAACCACACATCCTTTTTTTGAACTTCCGAATAGACAAAACAACAACAAAAGAGATACTTGAACATTTACTATTTGTCATTGTCCTTAAGGAGAAAAACATTAGTTCCTCAAGGGAAGCATAGCTTTTCATGAAACTTAGCTCTTCAAAAAAAAAAAAAAATGACTTCAGGAAGGGTGCCAAAGAAAGACACTGAATTATGTAGAAAATATATTCAAATCATATCTCCACATTAAATGCAAAATTAAACTTTGTGTGTTTGTTTCCTGTAGCACTTTTTAACGTATATCAAGGACATAATACCAAACCCTCAACTAGTGCAAACATAGAAGAGATTTTGCTGTTTGTGACAACATGGATGTACATAGACAGGATTATTCTAAGTGAAATAAGTCAGACAGAGAAAGATAAACATCATATGTTTTCACTTATATGAGGAACCTAAAAAACAAAACAAATAATAAATACACAAAAGCAGAATCAGAACTATAAATACAGAGAACAAACTGATGGTTGCCAGAGGGGCAGGGGTGGTGAAGGGATGGGCAAAGTGAGTGAAGGGGACTGGGAGATACACACTTCCAGTTTTGGAAATGAATAAGTCATGTGAATAAAAAGCCCAGCATAGAGAATAGAGTCAATGATATTATAATAGTGATGTGTGGTGACAGACGGGTAGCCATACTCATGGTGAGCATAGCATAATGTAAAAACGTGAATCACTATGTTGTACGCCTGAAAACTAACGTAACACCGTATGTAAACTATATTCAAAAAGCAAACAAAACACAAATCTAAATAACAAGGGAAAAAAGAGAGAGAGACATATAGGGCCTTATGGCCTTTAATAGTTTTTGTTTTTTTTGGCCTTTGAAATTATATAAACAATAAACAATATTTTTTATTTCTTCATCTAAGGAATTTTGATCTATGTACAATGTCATATAATACAATGGAGGACAAAACATTGTTCCCTATTTGATTATTTGAAGTTCCATAAGACAAAGTACTCTACTATGGAAACTTCCCAAAATACTGCTATGGAGGAAAGAGGTTTTAGGATCTAATCTGCTTCCCTCGTCTTCTTTGATTTCATTAATTAAATCATTGCTTAACTGTCTTTTTCCTGGTTAGGTGGTCTGAAGTTCATTTAATTGGGTCTTAGTCTATCAGACAAACCCAGCTGTCCCATTGCTGAATTAGGGAGAGAGGAAATACTGACTCAACCCGTTTGAGCAGAAAGCAGCGTGGGCAGAGAGGGTAAACCTTACACATATTTTATTGCAAAATCAGTCCAAATCTCTTGAGACTGGATGAGTGGGAGAAAATGGATTATGCTTCTGAAGTAGAAACTATCTAGGAGGACAGGATAACAGCCCTTTGGTAAAAAAAAAAAAAAGAATGAGATCCTGCCTTTGACATTGGCCACCATTTGACCATTTTGGTATCTGTGCAACAATTGGGAGTTTCTAAGCCTTAAGAATCTGCAATCATTAATACAAAACTGGAACTAATCTTAGCTTTGGTATTTTGTCTTGAGAACAGAATTGGCCCTGTGATCCATAAGTGACTCATTGAGGAAATACTTGGGCATGCCGCACAATATGAGGGTAATATTTTAACAACAGACAAACATGTATTACATGGGGAAGAATCATAAATGAAAGGAAAATAAATTAAGGAGTCAAGAACCAGAGGGAGGCTCACAGCAAGGGGCAGATACCATTACCCTGGAAGTGAAACGCCAGCACTTTGGAAACAAAACATATGTGCTGGAATCATCAATGAACTTGAAATGAGATTTAAGAAATACCCACACCAGTTTGCCTTCACTTCCTTTTGTGCTTGCTGCATGCCAAATAGTTGAATATAAAGTGTCTTAATGGATGTAAGAGCATTTTACAAATTAAGTGCTCTGAAAATATAAGCTATTACCATCATTATTGAGAAAGAGGAGACCACCATGTTACTCAGATGATGATGTCTAATAGCCAAATAGTTTTCCCAGAAGGAAGCTATGAAATTCTAAACAAAATTAAAACACACACAGAAACACACACACACAATTTTTCAGTGTTTGGTCTTGAACTGGGTTACAGCTTGCTACCAGTAAGAAACCCTTTTCAACATTCAGGGTGTTTCGAATTGATGTAATCAGGAAGGAAAATGTACTTTTCTGCACTATTTCGGAGGAGCAGAGAGAAGCTGTGCCATGGCCTATAGTACCTAAGCTGGGGTTGGCAAATAAGCCAAATATTGCCCTTTTCCCTCCCACACTTGTGGCAGACATTAATAATCCATCACAGCACTCTGCTAATCTCATCAGCAGCCTTAGAATTCTTGTCCACACAGTCCTCCAGGAAGTTACTATCAACTAATTGGTACACTAAGCTGAAAGCCAATTGCTGCCGTCTTGGCCCTAGATGTGCTCGAGTGCTATTTTAGTTCTCTGCCCAGCCTGGTTGGTGGAGTGGCTCCAACTCTGTGGCTCACATTAAGTAGAGATATCCACTTAAGGAATAACAATTATGTCAGTGATAAAAAAACATCAAGAGCAACAATAATGATAGTAATAATACCTGCCATTTAGTTAGCCCTTATTATATTCCAGGAACTGATTGAAGCACTTTACATCCTCTTATGAACTCCATTTTATAGATGGGAAAACTGAGCATAAGTTAATAACTTGTCCAGACTGTCAGATTTAAACCCAGTTCTCTGAATCCAGAGCCCACACTGTCAACCACACAATGAACAGAACTTGAGGGAGAGACAGCCAGGGGCTTTATAACATGGTTAATTATCTGTATCTGTACCAGAGCCTCTGTTAACCAGAGAAGGAATTCTGCCCCTCCTTTTTTTGGGGAGAAGATGGTGGCTCTGTCTACCTTCTGAGAAGGGACATTTGCTGAAGTGTGATGTTACTCTAGACAGCACAGAGAGAAATCCAGTCATCTTAGACTTCAAAGTATTTATTTAAACTCAGCAAAGTTCTCACCGTTTATACCAAAAGGTTTTTGTGGGAAATGAAGATGTTATCTCTATTTCACATGTATGGTCATCCTCCATCGGACCCCAGCCCTAGGGCTTGGCCAGTTATCACAAAGGAGGAGCGAGTGCTGACCTCAGAGCAAAACATCTTCAAACACAGTGGGAAAACCAATCAGACTTTCTGGAGTTTCAATAGCTATTTTAGTAAGTATCCTTTTAGAAAACGAGAGTTTTATTCAGATACTAGATAATATTCCAGTCTTGATCACATCCGGGACACGACTTGAATTTTGTCTTTCCGGAAGTATCATTTATGGACATGGGAACACAGCCAGGGGAAGAAACATATAAAGTTTTGCAGCTTTCCAAGTCTTGCTTGTGGTGAATAAAGGCAAAATTAAGACAACCAACTTCAAAGTGATGATACATCCCATTTTATCACTAAAACCCAACATCTTTAGATTTCCTGCTATTGAACAAAAATTACTGAAAATGCGATAACAAGACAGGACACAGAGAATAATCAATTATTGAATCATTCTCTTATCTATGAGTCTTAGAAGGACTAGATGAACTTCTTCTGATGGAGTGGACATGTGCTCTTCTTTCCCCCATCTCCCTCCTTCACACTTAAACATCCCCATGTGTCCTTTGCTAATCCCTTTTTTCTATCTCTGCTTTAAAGTTCCCATCAAAAGTTGTCTTCCCTGAGTCACTTACTCTTTGCTAAAAGCTCAGTAGATTAAATCTGGCCAAAAATATTAATCCAGATTTAATCATCTTGGTATTTCTAGCAGCATGTCTGGGCTGATGGGAATATGAATTGGAGTAGGAGAAAAGGGGTTTCTGATCGTCACCCAAAAATCAAACTATTTAGGCAGCCCTCTGATTACAAATATGGACAGCTGCCATGCTAAATTGAGGTGGATTCGGGTCTTCCAAGCTATCCTTTTCTAACACTGAATTTCATATACACGAGTGAGAAAAGGGACATCCCTCTACTATCCTACACCTTCGACTGGAAATGATGCAGACAGCTAATAAGCTAGAAGTAAAGGTCGTCCCCAAACCCCTGTGAACCCCAAGGAGAGGGTGGCTTCCGTGTGCCTATGCTACAGTGTGGAAAGCAACAGTCTCCGCCAGGCAGGGAACATCTGTGACTGTAGTGGCAGTTGAGCCATTGAGAGGAACAATTACAAGGCCCTGCTGATGTCAGTTCTTGGAAAAGAGCTTTGTCTGTTTTAAAAAACTGCTGCCCATTGTATTAAGCAAAATCATTTAAAATAATCAAGGTTATCTATAAGTATAATAATAGCTAGGGTGCTTATATCTTCTGTTCCTGCTTCACAAGTCTGTGAATACAGCAAGCTAACCAGAGTTGCTGTGCTCAGAGAAGTTACTTTTTCTCTGCTTTTCTCCTTGACTACTGTTTCTTGTCTTTGAAGCCAAGTCAGTGTATAATACTGACCTGCCTTTGGATTCCACTGTTGTCTCTATTCAATGTGTGACCTTTTGTCAAGTTCCTTAATCACTCTCTTCCAAAAAATTTTTTTACACTCATGTGATAATGTTTCAGTTCTGCCTGCTTTTATGTTTCACAATTTATTATTTTTTTATGAGTAGTATTTCTTCATTTATATCAAAAATGCTAAGTAGAAGTTTGTGTTCTGGTTTCTCTAGGATTTCAATTTACATCCAATAAATAATGGACTTTTTTGATGTATGGTTCTATGCATTTTAAGACACATATAGATTCATACAAACTTCATTGGTACTCCATAAAGATCTGAGTAGATTTTTAAGATATTCATGGATATCTACTCAGGAAGTGATTATTAGGCAACAAAAATGAGAAAGAAGTGGGGGGTGGGTTAACAGTAGAAGGAAGACTTTTTTTTTTTTTTAACCAAACAGAACTAAATTCACTTTTCTTCATCTATATCTATAACCAAATATGAACGCTAAGGACTTGTGTTCTTTGTGGAAATACTAACATACCAGCTAAAGAACATGTTTGTACAGTACTGTTTTAAACTAACAGTACAGGTGTTATTTTGTTACCAATAATAACTGTCTTGTCTTCAGTACTTATTATGTGCCAGGTGATATATACTAAGCATTTTATGCACATGTGACAAAACTATCAAGTAGGCCCTGCTACTGATCTCATTTTACAGATGAGGTAACATCCCAAGCTGGAAGGCAGGGTGGAGCCAGGATTCAAAGGCAGGCATTTGGAGTCCTCGCCCAATGCTCTTAACCACTAAGCATGGATACTTCCTAGGTAGTCTGTAACACCTCTTCCACAGTTCAAGTCAGCTGGCCTGCTTTCAGATCCCATGGTCTCTTATTAAATTATTACTTCTCTCAAGTTACTTAATTATTCTTTTCCTAAAAAGTTTTTACATGCATGTGATACTGTTTCAGTTCTGCCTGCTATTATGTTTCCCAATTTATTATTCTTTTTATAAGTATTATTTCTTCATTTAAATCTAAAATTATGCTATCAAGTCGTGTTCTATTTTTTAAAATTAACATCCAATAAAACTGACTTTGCTTTTGATGTACAGTTCTATGCATTTTAACATACATATAATGGATTCATGTTAAACTTCACCACAAACAGGTTAAGCCCATCACCATCAAAATTCCTGGTGTTGCCCCCTTTATAGTCAATCCTCCTCCTACCCTCTTTCTTTTCCCTGGCAATTGATCTTTTCTCCATCATCTTAGTTTTTTGTCTTTTCTAGGATGTCATTAATTGAAATCATACAGTATGAAGTCTTTTGAGACTCTCTTTCACTCAGCATGAAACCTTTGATATTCAACCATGTTGGTTGCATGTATCATTAACTTATTCATTTTCATTGCTGAGTGGTATTTCTTTGGATCACAATTTGTTCATCTGTCAACCTGTTGAAGGACATTTGGGTTGTTTCCAGTTTGGGGCAATTAACATCATTCCCACCAGCAATACATGACCGTTCGGTACTCTGGATCCTTCTCTGCACTTGACATTGTTAATTTATTTTTAATTATAGCTTTTATTAATCTTTTAAATAGAATAGTTCACCAAGTGAACCCATTCCTTTGAAACATAACATGCAAAAGATTGTCAAATATGTCCGTATGGAAGCCTTGGATTTATATCAGCATCTGTATCAGCTCAGACAGCTCAGCAGTGATTTGTACGAGTTGCACTCAATATCACATCATTATTGACATGTGTGTGTGTCAATATTTTTTATTTTAGTTATTCTAATAGGGGTGGTGGTATCTCCTCATGGCTTTCATTTCCATTTCCCAAATGGTTAATGGTGTTAAGCATTGTTCCTGTCCTCACATGCCGTCTGCATATCATCTCTGCTGAAGTATAGTTCAAGTCCTTTGCCCATTAAAAATTTTTTTTAATGTTTTCATTTATTTTTGAGAGAGAGAGAGAGAGAGAGCGCACAAGCAGAGGAGGGGTAGAGAGAGAGGGAGGCATAGAATCTGAAGCAGGCTCCAGACTCTGAGCTGTTGGCACAGAGCCTGACACGGAGCTCAAATTTGTGAACTGTGAGATTATGACTTGAGCCAAAGTTGGATGCTTAACTGACTAAGCCACCCAGGAACCCCACCTTTACCCAATTTTAATTGAGTAGTTTATTTTCTTACTGTTGAGCTTTGAGAAATCTTTATATATTCTGGATATAAGTCCTTTGTCATACATGTGACTTGTAAATATTTATCCAAGAATAGAGCTTGGCTTTTCATTTTCTTAACAGTATCTTTCACAGAGCAAAAGTTTTTAATGTTGACAAAATCCAGTTTATCCTTTTTTTTCTTTTTATGGATCATGCTTTTTGTGTTAAATTTAAAACGCTTTGCCTAAAGTCATGAAGATTTTTTTTCTATGTTTTCTTTAGAAAGTTCTACAGATGTACATTTATCATCAGTGTTGAATATTGGTATAGGCCATGGCATTTATGTCAATGTACATTATTTTGCTTAGGAATATCCAATTGTTGCATCACCATTTGTTGCAAAGACTGTATTTTCTTTGTTGAATTACATTTCCATCTTAGTCAAATGCCCATTGACCATAATCATGTGCATCTTTTTTTGAACTCTTATTCTGTTCATTGACCTATATGTCTATTCACATTATCTTGATTACTGTAGTTTTATAATAAGGCTTAAAAACGGGAAGTTTGAGTCCTTCAACTTTGTTCTTCTTTTTCAAAACTGTTTTGGCTAATCTAGTTCCTTTCCTTTTCCATATAAATGTTAGAATCAGCTTTTGTGTATTTATTAAAAAAAAATCCAGTTGTGATTGCACTAAATTTGTAGATCAATTTGGGGAGAATTGACATCTTAACTCTACCAGAGTCTTCCAACCCAATGAGAACAGTCCATGAAAACACAGTATGTCTCTCTCTTTTACCTATGTCTTCTTTGATTTCTGTCATCAGCATTTTGTAGATGTAAGCCTGTGCAGGATTTTTAGATTTATAATATTTCATTTGGAGGCAATCTATGGAAATTGTTGTTGTTTTGTTTACTTCTGTTTCAATTTCTGCATTGTGGGAATATATAAATCTGATTGATTTTTATGTGTTGACTTTCTATCATGTGATCAGTTGTAGAAAGTTTTATGTAGATTCCATGTCATTTTTTATATAGATAATTCTCTGCTGGGCAATGTCATCTGTGAATAGGGATGTTTTATTTCTTTCCTTTACAATCTGTATGTCTTTTATTTACCTTTCCTGCTTTGCATTGCCTTGAACCTTCAGTATAATAACAGATAGGATTGGTAAGAGTAGAATCCTTGTTTTGTTCCCAGTTTGGAGGGCTAGGATTCAATCTCTCACCATTAAGTATGGGATGTTAGCTTTAGGATCCTTGTAGATGCCCTCTGTTAGGTTTAAAAAGTTTCCTTCTATTCCTAGTTTGCTGATTGTTTTTGTCATGAATGGATGTCGAATTTTTTGAAGTTATTTTTTTTTCTGCATCAATTTATATGATTATGTTGCTTTTTCTTTTCTGGTCTAGTAATATCATAGATGACATACAGTTAATGCTTTTATTTTTTATTAAATTAAAAAAATTGTGGTAAAATACAAATAACACACAAAATTTACCATTTTAACCATTTTTAAGTGTGTAGCTTGGTGTCATTAAGTACCCATGACCACCATCAATCTCAAGAAGTTTCTTCATGTTTGCAATGAATTTATTTTTATATTCCCCCTTCACCAATCTTTCCCTCTCCTTCAGACCTCTAATATCATTTACCTTCCATTAAATCATTTCCTTTACCATTTCTTTTAGAGCATTTCTGCTTATGACAATTTTTTTTCTTTCCCCTTCATTGAGAAATGTTATTTCACTTTCATTCTTGACAGTAAAATAGTCACTGGATAGGATATTTTCACTGGTTATAAATTTGCAGTTGACTGTTTTTTTCCTTTCAGCCCTTTAAAAAATGTTGTATCACTGGAGCATGGGGGGGAATTAGTTGGTTAAGTATATGACTCTTGATTTTAGCTCAGGTCATGATCCCAGAGTCATGAGATCAAGCTCTGTCTTGGGCTCCAAGATGCTAAGAGTGGAGCCTGCTTGAGATTCTTTCCTTCTTTCCCTCTGCCCCTCTCCCCCCCGCCCTGCATTGTGCTCTCTCTCTAAAATAAATAAATAAATAAATAAATAAATAAATAAGTAAGTCTATTTTTTAAAAAATAAGATAAAATGTTTTATCATTTGAACCACTATATTCTACATCTGAAACCAATTTTACCATGTATATTAACTAACTAGAATTTAAAAATTAAAAAATTAAAATAAAAAATTAACCTCCCTGAAACAAAACAAAAGTTGATGTACCCAACAACAAAAATAAGATAAAGTAAAGTAAAATAAAATAAAATAAAATAAAATAATAAAATGTTGTATCACTTTCTTCTGGTCTTCGTGGTTTCTGATGGGAAATCTGCCACAATTTGTATCCATATCCCTCTATATGAGATATATTGGTTTCTTCTGACTGATATCAAGATTGTTCTTTGTCTTTCATTTACAGCCATTTGATTATGCTGTGTTTGAAGATGGACTTTTTTGAGTTTATTCTGTTTGGAATTCACCGAACTTCTTAAATTAAAAAAATTATGTCTTTTGTGAGATTTAGAATATTTTCAACCATTATTCCTTCAAATAGTTTTTCTACTTCATGCTCTTTCTTCTCTTTTTCTGAGACTCTGATGATATAACATTGCTGTTAGTGCTTTTTGTATTTCCCACAATTGCCTGAGGTTCTGTTCATTTTTAAAATCTTTTTCTTCTCTGTTGTTAACATTGCACTATTTACATTGATCTATTTTTCCTCTGCCATTTCTGATCTACTATTGAGTCCCTCAGTGATTTATTTTAGTTTGGACATTTTATTTTTTTTTAATTTTTTAATATTTTATTTTTTTGAGAGAGTGCATGCTCATGCATGCAAATGGGGGAGAGGCAGAGAGAGAAGGGGAAAGAGAGACTTACTCAGGCTCCACACCCAGCATGAGTCTGATGGCGAGGCTCGATCTCATGACCCTGAGATCATGACCTGAGCCAAAATCAAGAGTTAGACGCTTAACTGATTGAGCCACCCAGGCACCCCTGAACATTTTATTTTTCACTTTTAAAATATCCATTAGGTTCTTCTTATATCTTCTATTTCTTTGCTGAGATGGTCTATATTTCTATTTGTTTCAAGAGTATTTACCCTTCTTTCTTGAAGATAATCTGTGTCATCTCAGAGTTGACACCTGTTCATTGTGTTTTTCTGTTCATTAAGATTTCCCTGGTTTTCTCTCCCTTCACCCACCCCTAAATAATTCTGGAGTGAATCCTAGACATTTAGAATATTATGTTATGAGATTCTGAATCTTGCTTAAATCTTGAGGGAAACGACTTTTTGTTTTAGCAGGTAATTGTCCAAGTTACATTCACGTCCCATGTTCTAACTTGCCTTCTATGGGCTATGTTTCTAGAATCAGTTCAGTTTCAAAGTGTTTTCAGTGTTATTCAATCCCACATGTGTACCATCTAGTCTGGGGCCTGGGTGTGGTCTGTGCTGTCATCTTGTCCTCTAATCTTATGCTCAGATCCATATATGTGCATATCAACTGTAGGCCCAGCCTCATATACAATGTTAGGGAATTACTCTTGATTTCCCTTCTCTCTGCAATCTCATCAATATGTCTCAGCCCACTGGATCTTCCAGCTGGAAGGTTGAATCTTTATTTTTTCTACTTAACAGGGCACTTCTTGTGACTAGGGCCAAGCAGTAGAAGGACAGAGGAAAAAATAAAAAAAACACTGCCACTCCTTTAATGCCTGGGGTTTGGGATAGGAGAAGATGTGAGCAAAACCCAGAGTGTTCTCCACTCTCTCTGTTCCATAGAATCTCCTTTTCTCTGTCTCTGGAAATGGAAATCTAGATCTCTTCTTGACAGCTGCCAGGGTGTCTTTCAGATTTTCAGCTGCATTCGAGCCCAGACTGTGTAATACTGGAGGAAAAAACGGGTAAATGCCCCAGTTCAGGTTAAATTTCAGATTCAGGTTGTATCCCTCAATCTATATGCTGCCATTTATTTTTTAAAGGCTTTACATAGCAGGGGTGCCTGAGTGACTCAGTTGGTTAAGCATCCGACTTTCAGCTCATGTCATGATCTCACCGTTCATGAGTTACCATTCATGAGTTCCAGCCCCATGTTGGACAGCTCAGAGCGTGGAGCCTGCTTCAGATTCTGTGTCTCCCTCTGTCTCTGCCCCTCCCCTGCTTGTGCTCTGTGTGTGTCTCTCTCTTTAAAACATAAATAAGCATTAAAAAAAATTAAAGACTTCACATAGCTATCTTATGCAACCAGTCCAGGATGTGTAGTTGCATTTAGTAGAAGACATGGGGAGCAATGTGCTTATTCTTCCTTTCTTAGAGCCAAAGCCCTAAGTTCTTTTAAAATAACTTTCAAATGTGCATTTTTTCATTTCATCTGGAGTGATTTTATGGCCTAATTGTTTTTTAAAATATAATTTATTGTCAAATTGGCTTACATACAACACCCAGTGCTCATCCCAACAAGTATCCTCCTCAATGCCCATTACCCACTTTCCCCTCTCCTCTACCCCCCATCCACCCTCAGATTTGTTCTCTGTATTTAAGAGTCTCTTGTAGTTCGCCTCCCTCCCTCTGTTGGTATCTATTTTTTCCCCTTTCCTTCCTCCATGGTCTTCTGTTCAGTTTCTTAAGATCCACATATGAGTGAAGACATATGATATCTGTCCTCTAACTTATTTCACTCAGCATAATACCTTCCAGTTCCATCCACATTGCTGAAAATGGCATGATTTCATTCTTTCTCATTGCCAACTAGTATTCCGTTGAATATATAAACCACATCTTCTAATTGTTGATTTCATTGGCTGTCCTTCATTTTCTTACAGGCTGTGAATGAAAATAGTCTTGGTGTCAATTCTTCCACATACTGCTGCATGGCCTTCAGTAAATTACTTATTTAAATTCTGTGTATCAGTACACTTATCCATAAGATAGGAACATAGGCCAGAGGGGGAGGAGGAGGAAGAGGAAGAGGAAGGGAGGAGAAGGGGCAGGAGGAAGGAGTAATCAATTAGAAGGCTATTGTAGTAGTCCTGGGGAAAAAAAAAAACGGGAGTTTGAACTAGGATATTAGTGGTGATAATATAGAGAATCTCTTTGGCTTTCCTCCATCCCATATTCATAGTCTATTCATCCTAATGTTCAAGATGAATAAGAGGCTGTGGTCCAAAAAAAAAAAAAAAAGGAAAGAAAAAAAAAACCCTACTGTTTCAGTTCTTTTTTTCTGCTGCCTCAAAAAAAACCCTTGATTTATGTTAAATTTTAGTATGAGGAACTGGGTTTGTTTAGACAAGAGAAGGCTCAAGGGTGGGGCTGAATGGGCCATGGATAGGAGAGTTGTCCTCAAAAGGCTAAAGAAACATGGTTTAAGGGAAGAAACATTGAATGTACGGTATGCAAGCAGGCAGGCATAAGTAGAACTACAGGAAAGATGTTACAAGGAGTCAGTTTAGCTGAATACCAGGATGAACATTATCATTATTAAAGCTGTCTCAAACTGGAATGGGCAGTTGGGGGCATGGGAGAGTGTTGGTTGTGGGAGGTGTCCAATCAGAGGACTTTTCACATTCCTTCCAGGCTTAAGGATTGTCATTAGCCCTCTATTTAATAGTGAGTATATTTCATGATCAAGTTTTGGTTTTGGGGGGATCAAAGACATGAAACTTGTGAAAGATGATAATGCTTCTGACAATAGGTAAATTTTGGTATTTCTCCCCCTTACACTATCTTTGTCTTCTTCGTTTTGTTTGTTCAGAGAGAGTCGTGGAAGCAGTGTAAGTCAGTGGCAGCCATTTTACATGAGAAGTCATTATATTCTGTCTCTCACCCTCAAGTTTCTTAAAGTATAATTTGCTAAATGCTGGTACTTTTGTACCAGGCCCTGTGCTAAGTACTCTAGATGCATTATCTCATTATATTTCCTCAATATTTTGTGAAACTGTGCACATGGAAAAACAAGGCTTGGATATGTAATAATTTCCTTGAGTTTACATGAGTATTACAGTAAGAATGTCCACGTCTTAACCCCTGGAAACTGTGAAGATGTTACCTTGCATAGCAAAGGGACTTTGCAGATGTGATGACATTAAAGATCCTGAGATGGGAAGATCATCTTGGATTACCCAGACGGGCCCAGTATAATCACATTGGTCCTTATAATAGGAAAGTCAGAGCCAGAGAAAATGTAACTACAGAAGCTGAATCAGAGAGAGATTTAAAGACACTAAATGCTGACTTGGAAGATGGAGGAAGAGGCCATGACCCAAATAATTTAGGTGGTCTCCAGATGTTGTAAAAGTCAAGAAAACAGATACTTTCACAGAATGTCCAGAAGGAACCACACCTGCCAACACCATTGAGACCCATTTTGGATTTCTGACCTCCAGAATTGTAGTATGCTGAATTTGTTTTGTTTTAGGTCACTAAGTTTGTGGTAATTTGTTATAGTAGTAATAGGAAACCTAGATAACTAGGAAGGGCAGAGCCAAGATTTGAACTAAGTGGAAGGCATGAGCTCCTGAGCACATGCAACATAGAGCATTTTGCTTTAATGCTGACCTTGGTTTTAGTGTCCTGTACACACAGACATGTATAAGCCACACAGACTGCTCACATATTACAGATGGCATTCTTTCTGTGTATTTCATAATCATGGAGACCATGAACAGGAGCAGGAATGCATTGTTAACTGTTATATGTCATTCATGACTGAAATTCAGAATTAGGAATTTAATGGGACCATAAAAGTTATCTCATCTCATCTCTGTTTCTGAGGCTTGAACTTCCTCCACAATGTGCTTGTCCAAGTGGCTGTGCAGCTGTACTTTCACACCTCCAGTGACTGGAATTGCACATCTCCTATGGAAAGTCATGCCATCTTCAGGCTCATGGGCGCTCAGTTGGTTAAGCATCTGACTTCGCCTCAGGTTATGATGCTGCAGTTCATGGGTTCGAGCGCCATGTCAGGCTCTGTGCTGACAGCTCAGAGCCTGCAGCCTGCTTGGGATTCTGTGTCTCTCTCTCTCTCTGCCCCTCCCCACTCATACTCTGTCTCTTTCTCAAAAATAAAACCATTAAAAAATAATTTTAAATAAAAAAATAAATAAAAAGAAAGTCATGCCATCTTAAAGCAACTCAGTTAGAAATTTCTCTTTCAGATTGACCAAAAACTCTCTTCCTTGCAACTGCCATCCATGGGTTCCAGTTCTATTATTTGATGGCATATGGCATTTGTTTTTATTGATTCTGCATTGGGAGGAATGTTAAACTGGATAGCCTGAAAGCAGCCTTTTAAATTTTAAGATTCAAGTCTGATCCCTACCCTGGATATTAATACCAGTCTTGTAGGTTTGCTGTGAGGATTGGAGATAATGTTCATGAATTATTCAGCATGCCAAGGGTCTTCATAAAAGATGATGATGATGAGAATGATGGTGATGACAATGATGATGACAACAGTCTCACAAATCTGAAGACAGCTTTGTCATCTTTTGCTCTTTTAAATCACCAGCCTAAATCCTCCTCCCCAAATCCTAGTGCTTTCAGATGCCCATGGATGTGAAATTGTGTCAAGCATTCTAACCCTCCTATCTTTTAAATATGCTCCAGTTTGACAATATCCCTCAAATTATGAGTCTAGACCTCAGCGTGAAATAACTTCATTGTCTTGTGTGCTTTCCTAATACCTAGTTAGAGTAAGAGTAGCCACAATGAAGTGAGTAGACCAGAGGACATTGAGTAGTTGGATAGGCCTGCACAGACTGTGGTAAGGGGGCTCAGATGCTTAGGGAAGCCTACAGTAAGAGGAAGGCAGTTGTGACTTGGATCATGAGGGGAGAGTAATTAAGAAGATCCAAATGATGCAAAAAGTACAGAATGAGTAAGTGGTAAGGATTCAAAGACAAATAACACTTTCTTCAGTCTTGTCCTTGACATACAACAAGGCATATATGGACATTTCAATTAGAGGTATCAAAGCAACAAAACTGTTACAAAATTTACGGCAACAAAGAGGGGAGTTGAACCTTGCAATGGGAACATCTGTTTTCATAGATTTTTGCTCATCTAAAACCAATTTAAAAGAACTTGGCTCACAACGTGAACTACCTATTACATATTGTTCTGATTGGTCTGGCCACCCCTTCTTTTGATAACCAAGAATTTCTCCTATTCCCCATTAGAACTCAATATGCACTCGAACATAGTCATTGACTATAATCACACACCAATCATACTTGAGACGGTACCTGACCTTAACAATGTTCAGTGAATTAAATCTTTTAGATAGTCACAAATTGGATTTACTTTTGATTATGACCACTATGAATCATCTTCATTGGAACCACCAAAATTCTGACTAATGAGCCTGTATCAAGGAGTTAATAGTTATAGAATGGACTTGCACAAATAGACTTGATATCCTTAATCACACTTTCCCTTCTTTGGATCAAGTGAAGAGAAAAATACCTACCCACTTTGTTCAGCTTGTTTCTTCACCCATTACACAGACTATGGTAATAACTTGTGATTAGCAAAATCAATAACCATGGTGACAATTATGAAAATAACCATTATGCTTATTACAATCCATAAATCTAGAAATAGCATAAATTATCTCTACAAGAGCATTCACAATGAAATAAAATGAACAGATTAAACTTAACTGAAATAGAGTTAATAGGGTTTACTTGTGGTAGGAAAAAGGCATCTGAGGCCTCAGAGTGAAACATTTTTAAGTCACTGGCCAAAAAAGTTAACAATTATTAAAATGAGACTGACAATTTGCCATATACAATGCTCTTAATAGCTAAAATAGATATTCTAATCACCAATTATTCACCAGGACAAAGAATAAAAATTAAGCACTGAAGAAAGAGATTTAAGAGTAATCAATTCTGTACTTTGAACAAATAACGTTCCAATGTTACCAAAAGCATTTTTGTGAAAAATAGATCCACTGCAACTGAAATCCTAAATCTAAAACTGAGGATATTTCTCAGCAGCTTGCATATTCTGCCCCAATTGCTGCTAGAGTTATCAAAAAGCTGCTAGAGCTATCAAAAAACAGTGATTTGAGTCTTCAGTATGTGCTAGGCCCTGTGCTAAATGCTCTAGGGAATCCAAGAAATTTATCATTCAAGGAGGTTAGGAGCACCTAGCTGGCTGAATCAGTGATGAACCTGAACATATCATCTGTGCTACATGAGTACAGGGATGAAACAAAATATTGACCAAGGATAGGTCAAGTATCATTAGATAGGTCAATCAAAGTCAAGGTGCACCCAGAAAGCAAGGTCGGAATAAACTGAGGATATGAGTCAGGGTAATATCCATTACTCTATATACCAAACATGAATTGCTGGACTGAATTGTGTCTCCGCCCCCAACTCCAAATTCATATGTTGAAGTGCTGACCCTTAATGTGATCAGATTTAGAGATGGGGTCTTTGGGAGGTAATTAAGTTTAGAGGGAGTCATGAGAGTGGGCCCACATAATGGAATATAAGAAAAGATGAGAGAGATTGCTCTTCCTTTCCCCCCATAAACACACAAGGAGGAGTCACTTGAGCACTTGGAGAGATGGCAGCAGCCTACAAGCCAAGAGAAGAGGCTTCAGAACGAACCTTACCTTGCTGGCACCTTGATCTTGGACTTCCCAGCTTGCAGAACTGTGAGAAGAAAGTTTCTGTTGTTTAAGCCACTCAGTCTATGGTATTTTGTTATGACAGTCCAAGCTAACTAAGACAATAATTAAATACCTACCATCTCCCAACACTTCCCCATCAGGGAAACAAAGATAAGTGGAACACTGTCTCTGCCCCTCAAAGGTGAGGAGACCTAGAACAAGTAGTGATGGCCACGTGCTAACTGCCATAGCAGAGAGAGCTCCAGAGGGGAGCTCAAAACTGTCAAGATAGGGAAGTCTTCCTGAAAGGGGGGACATTTAAGTATGTTCCTGAAGGATGGACAAGAGTTTTCCTGATCCTCAGGGCGTTCTAGTGAAGTGAGAACATCAGGAGCAATGGGAATAATCTGTGCAGGAGCACAGTGAAGTGGAAGGGAAACATCAAGTACTGTATTTCACGTCTTCCAGGCCACACGATTTCTCCCATTTTAATATCCCAGAGGTTGGGTTATATCTTACAATTGATGAGAAGTTACAGGTTACTTGATAGCGTTTTTTCCCCTCTTTCTTAGTGGAACATAACATAATGGTATGTTTTACAACCAACGGTGCATTAGATTTGGTGAAATAAGGTTGTTCATTTTAGCTTGAGCACAAAGGCATGTATAAAGGAGATAAGAAAATAAACAGGGCTCATATCAAAAAGGCTCTGCCTTTTGTCCTCTAAGAAGTGGGGCTCCTTTGAGAAGTTTTAAGCAGATTTGTGCACCAGACCATCTTTGAGAGAGAGGGACAATTAGAGGGCTAATGACATAAACTGTCCTGGCCAGAATTAAGTGTCCTGACATAAAGGAGCAGCGATGGAAATAGAGAAGTTATTTAGAAGGTTGACTCCGTAAGGATCTATGACTGACTAACCAGGCATGTGAATAAGGGATTAGGATGACTCCCAGGTTTCTTATTGGACAGCTTGAAGAATGGAGACAGTCATCAAGATGGGCAATATGACATGAAGAATGTGGCCATGGGGAGGAAGAGGAAGCATATGTGGGCATTGTGATGCCATGAGAAATACAGATGGAGGTGCAAAGTTGGTGTTAGAAATGGGGGCCTGAAGTCAGAAGAAAATTAGTGCAGAAGCTGGAGCTTTAAAGGTCACCTGTATACTATAGGGATTTTAGCAGCAGCCATGGGAATAGTTGAGCTTGTTCAGGAAGGGAATATCAGATGTACTGAATGAAAGATAAAGGGCTGATGATGAAACCTGGAGAAATCCAACATGAAAGAAGCAGATAGAGGAAAAGTTAATTTACCCCAACCCCCAATAGAAAATTCTACAGACAATACCACTTCTGGGAAATTAACCCAGACGTTTCCCTGTTTACTTTATAACAGCTTGATTTTGCTTGCAATCTCCTCGTTTATGAATTACTGGTCCAGTAACACAATTCTAGAGGAAGACACGGGCAAAAACCAGAAAGAAACAAAAAAATTAAAGGAACCTTTAAAGGCAATATCAAAGAGTCAAGAAGGCACCAAAATTCAGAGGTCAAGAACAGTTAAGAGGAAGATGCCAGAAATTATAAGAAAGGTGGCAAGATTCATGAAGTGTGGGTGCCTAAAGATAAGGTTTTTTTATTTTATTTTGGTTTTGGTTTTGGTTTTGGTTTTGGTTTGGTTTGGTTTGGTTTTTAAGAGAGAGAGAGAGAGTGGAGGGAGGGGAGGGCAGAGAAAATCCCAGATAGGACCCACACCCATTGCTGATCTAAACTGTGAGATCATAACCTGAGCTAAAATCAAGAGTCAAATGCTTAACCTACTGCCCCACCCAGGCACCACAAAAGATAAGATCTTTTCATCTAATTCCTCAAAAGGACCCCCTGGAAGTTGAATGGAATCCCCATTTACTTGTCTTTCCTCCAGCAGCCACATCATTGAAAGGATAAATGAACTCAGCATCTTCAGTGTCCTTCATTTTTGCTCATTTTCTTCAGTCTCCCAGGGGGTGTAATCTAATGGGAAGAATAAGGACTTTAGAGCCAGCAAGGTCTGGGGTCAGATTTTGGCTGTGCTAGATATTAGCTGCATGGCCTTGGGAAAATTATGTAATCACTTCAAGTCTCCGTGTTCCTGTCAGTAAAATGAGGAAACCTACTTCTCATGGTTATTGTACAAAATGCGTTACCTAATATTAAGGGAGTATTACCATTAATAATTGGATAATTGGAACTCCATTCCAATGATCTTTAGAGCCAACGTTCAAATCCAAGGAACCCTCTTACCACCACTTCCCCACATATCAATCCCATCCTTCTCTAATGTTGTTTTTAGGAAAGAGACTATTATAAACTGTGGGAGGTGAAACATCCAAACTCCCACTCCTCCTTTCAAGGGATCTATAGCCAATTACAAGATAAAATACATAACATTAAAAATAACAAACAAAGCTATATTTATCTATATATTCACCAGAATGTAAATGTATAGAAAAATGCATGGAAAGACACACATCAAACTGGTAACAGTAGTTATTTTGGAGGAAAACATGGATTGGAAGAGTTCATTGTAAAGTCTGAATTGTACACAATGACACTGGATTTAAGAGTTAAATAAAATGAGAGGGCCAGAAAGAAAGGTAACTAGTTATTAATGTAGCAGCATAAAGAACAGAGGGGTCCCTTTAGCCAATGCCAAGGGCACTACTGGCTAGAAAGGCAGCAGGAAAAAGGGCAGACAGGTGGGACCCTACAAATGAGTCTAGCAGGCAATGAAGATGGCAGTGTACCCAAAACAGACCGTCAGAGTATACTCCGAGTGGGAAATAAGCTTGGGGTACTGACCCGCTGCCACATAATAGAAGGGGTTGAATATTTTAGCCAGGCGAAAATATTTGGAGTTTTAGTGCCCAAACAAGCACATGCCAGCACCATCATAAAGCCTTCAGGCTCTCTCTCCCACCGCATAATTAATACTGAATTCCAATCAGCTCTTAGACAATTGCAGGTACACCTTCATGGCTAGATGTAAGCAAGAGAAGCCCAGCCTCACATGTTGTTATTGCGAATCCACGGGCACTGGGGAGCCACTGAAGATTCTTGAGCAGTGGAAAAAATGTGTTAGGAGTATCTGTCTACAGAAACAAGATGCTCTAATAGGGGCATTGTTGTGTGATAAATACATCTTTGTTTAACGTTTATCTTTCCCTTACATTTGCCATGCCCTGAAGGAGGGTCCGTTATTTATTTATTTATTTATTTATTTATTTATTTATTTTTAGTTTTTGCCCTTCTCATCACCCACTGTTCTGTCTGTAGTGAGCATAGCAGTTATGAGAGTTGGGGTAAAAGCACAGACTAGAGGGGCACCTGGGTGGCTCAGTCAGTTAAGCATCTGACTTTGGCTGAGGTCATAACCTCATGGTCTACGAGTTCAAGCCCTGCATCAGGCTCTGTGCTGACAGCTCAGAGCCTGGAACTGCTTGGGATTCTGTGTCTCCCTCACCTGCTCTCTGTATCTTCTCTTTCTCAAAAATAAATAAACATTAAAAAAAAAAAAAAAAGAAAGCACAGACTGGAGTGAGCTCCAGAGTCAGTGCCTCCTGGACCAACTAAGTTGTGCTGTTTAATTTGCATTTGAGAGAGGAGACATGATTCTGTTTTTTGAAGATGAGGATAGGTAACCAAGTATCCTAGACTCAATGTGAATAATCTGTAAAAATTCACATCCCCCCTCTTGGTGTATGAAATGCTTTGTGTGTAAAACGCCTGTGTGGAATATCCCTTTTATTGCTTCTGTAAATAAAGCTATATTCTTACTGACTCAAATACTTTATATTACTCAGAGTTGAAATCTCTGAGTTTTCAGTTTTAAAATTCAATTTTCTCAGGAGTCAGAGAGTTTTTTACATGCAAGCTTGTCAAGCACATTTTTTTCCAGGCCTGAATGCAAGCATCAGATAGTGTCTGACGGGATCTCAGATGGGGTTCACCACTGACTAGGACCACATTTAATCACTGCAAGGGCACCGGATGCTATGGGTGTATTTCCTACATTAGAGGAAGGGTCAACTAGAGGAAAAACAAACAAGAAACAACACCAAAAACAAAAAACCCTGATATGGACTGGCTCCAAGAAGGAAACTTAAATGAGATGTGTACTGTTAGAGACTGACTCATTTAAGTGTTTGAAACTTCCCTCAAACCTCCAGGACTTCTCTTCATTTTAAGTTAATTTTTGTAGTGCTTACCTATCTGCCAGATCATGTCCTAAGAATTTTAGGTCTACTGATCCATCCATCCATCTATCTATAGATATATAAATATCTCTATAATCTTATAGGGTAAGTACTATTATTTTCCATATTTTGAATATGGAGGAACTGAGGCACAGAGGGTCTAGTAACATGTCCAAGGTCACACAGACTGGTTAGGGTCAAAGCTGTCATTCAAACCCTGGCAGTCTGACTCCCAGGTCCATGGCATTGGCCACCATGCCATGATGCTGTTTGAATTTTATACAGTGAGAAGGTGTATGTATTTGGGGGTCCCTTCATTTTTACCCATAGCTATTTCCTTTCAAGGTAAATAGCTTCTCCTCCTTCATTATTAATCTAGTTCTTTCCAGCTCTTTCAGTAATCCCCTCACCTGCCTCCTCAGAGGCTCTGAGGCTCCCTCTTCCCAGAGACTCCTTCTCCCGCACATGTATTCAGATGACCTCCCTTCTTAAAAAGCAAAACCGTTTAGGGGTACTTGTACTCTCACCCCCTCCCTTCCCTGACTTCGCCACCAATCTCTTCAGAATGCCCATCAGAATTATTTGTCACGGACACCTGAGCACTGTGTGGTCAGGTTTCTTTTTCAAGGCTCTATCACAACCACGGTCTCAGGAGCCACCTAAGGCTTCGTGGTCACCACCATCTGGTGGCTTTCTCACAGCTTTGTTTTGCCAAACGTCTGTGCTGCATTTGACTCCGTGGATCATGCCTTCCTTCAAAGTCCTGGCTCTCTTGAGGGCTGCGACGTGGCACTTCTTTCTTGTGCTCCCCTACTTCCTGCGAACCTGGCACTCCTGGTCCCCTTGCTCCCTCCTCCTGATCCTGTGCCTGCTTCTCTTGTGTGCATCCACACCCACAATTTGAATTATGACCTCCCTCTGCATCTCTGTTTCTAGTCCAAGCCCCTCTGACATCAGGGCCTGCATTTCCAACTCCATCTGGAGGCTCAAAATGTCACAAAATAAACCGCAGCGTATCCTCCAGAACTTTTGTTTCACGTGGTAAGGCCTCACTATCAATTAAACACCTCATGGATCAATGCAGTTTTAATTCTGCTTGCAAGAACTATCAGTTAAAGTGGTGACTCATTGCTCATAGTCCAGTGAATGTAAAAAAGAAAAAAATCTAACAGCAAATCTAAAGTGTAAACATGAATCAGATGCAGAAGGAAAGTACAGTTCATATTTTATGTCAACTGTATAATGACTAACCAGGACACACTTTCATGTGTTGCTGATGTATTCATTCCTTTCCCTCTTGATGTTTTTGAAAGAGCCACCATATTTTACCCTATTCTGTGATTTCCACAGTCTCCTTAGAATTGTCCCTGCTGGGTCCACCAGGATTTCTGTAGATGAAATTTTCGGGGTTCCTTCCTTTCAAACAACACATTTGAGACTATTTTCTCTTCTTTGATTAAGATGATGTACAATGGGGGCACCTGGGTGGCTCAGTCAGTTGAGCGTCTAACTCTTGATTTCAGCTCAGGTCATGATCTCAGGGCCGTGGGATCGAGTCATGGAGCCTACATAAGATTCTCTCTCTCTCTGTCTCCCTCCACCCCTGCCCCACTCACTCTCTCCCAAATGAATAAACAAACAAACAAATAAATAAATGATAATGGACGATGGGTCAGAACTTTTACTCCTGCAATAAAATTAGAGCTTAGCAACAAATCTGAGAAAACTGGAATCTGTTAGGAATTGTCTCTTAGCACAACCAAAAGTCATGGAATAGAATTGAAAAGAGATCTGTAAGCAAAAGAAACTCATTCAAAGAAAAAATAATCTTTCTTTCAAAGATCTCCAAGAATGGACATTATATGTCCTTCCTTGGTAACTCACTCCATCAATTAAACAATGATTACAGACTCTCGCAACTAAAAGCAATAGGCTCAAATTACCTGCAGAGGTATTCAAGTGTTTTGGCCACACGTGGAAGGGATCTGTTTCAGAACCATCAGCCAAGCTGGCGCTCTCAGGGTCTCCCTGATTAGAGAGTGAATAAGTTCCCCTGGGCGTGTTCTAAGGAAGCTCTGACTCCCCACCAAGGACCAGGGAGGATGCTATCCCGAGGGCAGGGTAAATCCTAAGTCCTGGCACCTTGCGAGCTCACCAGCCAGCACTCACAGGAGGGACAGAGCAGGAAGGGCCAGAGGAGTCATTCAGATGGTCATTTGCTCTATTGAGAGGCACTGGTACCACAGGGACACTAAAGAGCTTTGTAAGCAACTGAATGGGGACCCTGGTCAGTAAACAGAGACCCTCTCAAATGGCCAGGCTCTAATTAACTGTTTAATATTCCCCCTCACGCTGTCCTTCTGTGTGGCTCAAACCCTCAGAAACTTGTCCCAGGGCTTCCTCCTCAGGGAAGAGAAGCAAACCACACGCAGGCCCGCTCACATCTCTGCTTCCTGAATTTCCATGTGGCTTTTCTGACCACACTGCTCTTACTGTAAGATGGAGCCTTGGCCAGGGAAGCCAGTAATGGAGGTTGCACAGCATCTTGATCAAGATCTTTATCCCTTTTGGGCATTGTCTGACACAGTTCTTGACTACCCTCACTTCTGTGTTTAAAAGTGTAAATCATTCCACTTCCCCTGCCCTTAGATGTATTTAACTGCTTTTCTCCCACCTAACTGTGATTTCTTCCCATACTCCCAAAGATTGCCCCCCTGAACAACACTGCTCACTGGTAAGCACCTTGCCCATAGTGGGCATTTAACAGACACTTTTTTAATGAAGAAGCTGACAATACCATCTGTTGTGTCCACACTCAATTCTGCTTTCTTAGCAAGGGTCAAATCCATCCCTCCTCTTTCACAGGGAGGGCTTGTGTTCTAAATCTCTGTAGTTAGAAGACAGATTCTCCACTTTCTTTTTTTTGCTTTCCTCTTTCCTTTCCTTTCCTTTCCTTTCCTTTCCTTTCCTTTCCTTTCCTTTCCTTTCCTTTCCTTTCCTTCCCTTCCCTTCCCTTCCCTTCCCTTCCCTTCCCTTCCCTTCCCTTCCCTTCCCTTCCCTTCCTTCCCTTTCCATTTTCCAATTCAACATTCTGAAAACTCAATCTGGAAGATGACAGGCCCTTTCCTAGACTCTGTTCATTTTCCAGATTTGCCTGCAGGGAACAGAGGTGTGCACAGCCTCCAGAGGCCCAGAATGCATCATTCTCTTCAGGAAGAGGTCAGGTCCGTTTGGTTGTCTCAGTCCTCACCCTTCAGAGATCTGGCTTTACCTCCTCATTCACAGATACATGTCCTATCTTCCTCAGCACGTCACAGGCTGGAGCACAGGGGGAGGTCACAAGAAGCAGGCAATCAAAATAGCTAACAAGTAGGAGCGCCCGTGTGGCTCAATTGGTTTAGCATCCAATTTTGGCTCAGGTCATGATCTTCTAGTTCACGGGTTTGAGCCCTGTGTCAGGCTCTGTCCTGGCAGTGTGGAGCCTGTTTGTGATTCTCTCTCTCCTTCTTTCTCTCTCTCTCTCTCTCTCTCTCTCTCTCTCTGCCCCTCCACAACTTGTGCTCTTTCTAAAAATAAATAAATAAACTTAAAGAAACCAGCTAACAATCTGAGATGGAGTTTCTTGTGACCCTCGGCATGAAGTTGCAGGGCAGAGATGGCCACTGCCTGGGGTCATCCTCGGAGACCAGCTGTGAAGTCTGGCCACTGCCAAGACTCCCACCAGATCTCAGACTCCCAGTCTGTCACCAACCAGTGGTGTGACCTTGGATAAAGAATTGAACCTCTCTGGGTGTATTTCTTCTATGACACGGGCATAAATGTAATTTTCCCACTACAACATAGACGTTTATGTTCCCTTGCCTACATTTAGTTTTCTGGGAAATCTGAAATGACACAGCATCAGAGCCTGGTGTGAATAAAGCAGTATAGGTCTAGAGAAGGAAAATGATTTGCCTGGATCCACACAACTTTTTCCAGAACCTTGTCCAACCTAAACCCTACGCTTCAACTATTCTATTCTGAGGGCCCCAGACTCCCAGCTGCTTCCACTGCTCCAGAGTGCAGGTAAGGACACTTGGAAACTGATAAGATGCTAGGTGTAATGTGTTGTTATTATATTTATAATCAATATAAGGATTGTTGTGGGTTCTTGTCCTGTAATATTACGGCTGGGTTATATGCTCTTACCTTAGCTCTTTAAAAACAGAAATGACAAAATTTTACAATTTAAAAGAAAACATAGTTTTATGCTTCCTCTGCTTTATTTTTTAATAGACAAATGATGACAAATTTTTAAGTTGTGAAGCATGCGTCCATCCTCTAGAGCTCCACCTATGTGCAGATACTATGCTTCTAAGGAGACTCATACTGACTTAAGATAGAAATCACCACCTACCATGGTTCCCCTAACTCCCGAATCCTTCGTGGACTTCCACCCAAGTTCATTAAAGATGGGCAAAGAGCAAAGGTAGAATTCTTCGTGAGAGCTGTTCAGGGTGATTCGGATGGGGAAAAATATCTGCCAGCAGTTTTTCTGGTGCTTGCACAATTACTAAAATGAAAAAAAAATAAGGTGGGGGGTACAAAACATCTGGGGATGATAAGGAGGAAATAAGCAAACTCAGGAATTAAAAAAAAAAAAAAACTGTTGTCCAGAAAGGAGCATAGCACTTCAAAACAGATGTTTGGGCTTGAAATTTTCCAGAATGGAACAAAGGAGACAGGAGAAACAGCTGGAGAACTGAGCTCAGTGAGAACATCTTAAGGGAGCCACTGGCCCTCAAAGGGTTAATGCACATTTGGAATGTAAAGGGGCCCTCATCTTTTTACCTCCCAACTCAATCCTTTCAAAGCAGGGATTAGCAGAAAACACTGAGCCAAAGACAAATCTCCTTTGACAGGAGAGTGATTCTGGGTGGGGAGGAGGGAGCAGTGGTGCCCCCTAGAATGGCTAAGTTAACAAACACAACTGACGGTCCAAGTTGGAAATAAATGACAGGAAACATGGTTGATTTTTTTTTCTTCCCTGCTCCTTTCTGTTATCAAATCTGGAAGTCAAGCATCTGAATTAGAGAGAACATTATGAAAGTCACAGGCTAAAGTGTCCCTGAGGATAAGATGAAGAACATGTGGAACTTCCACATTAACATACACCTGAAGGAGACATTGCCTGTCCATGGTCCCCTATGTATGTGTGGAGGAAGGTACACACTGAAGGGCTTTAAAAGTTCAGAAGAGGACTAAATAAGTCTTAAGTGATTTAGACAGCGTGGCTACAATAGAATAGTATTTCTATTCAAGCATCCGTTAGCACTAGGCAGCTATTGGAAAACTTCATTGACCTGACCATGTCTTCTTACATATTAATAAAGCAGTTCTTTCATGTTCCAATAAACATCTGACTCCATATACCAGTGCTATCCAAAAGACATATAATGAAAGCTGCATATGGAATTTAAAGTTTTACAGTAGCCATATTTTTAAAGGAAAAAAGAAACAGATAAAATTAATTTTAACATGATGTGTCCAAGATATTAACATTGCATTATATAATCGATGTAAAAAATTATTAATGGGATATTTCACAGTTTTCTTTTGCACTAAGCCTTCAATATTTGATGTTTATTATCCACTTACAGCACATTTCCATTTGGACTAGCCATATTTCAAGAGCTCAACAGCCACATGTGACTAATGGCTGCCATATTGGACAGTATAGGTCTAAACTGTCACTGTTCTGACATAACTATTTCCTTTTATCCCTTAATTTTTGAAAACTGTAACTTAATCTTGTTGCAAGAACTGCTGACTATGTTTCATATAACCTATCACAGAACATAATATGTATCTTCAGTTGATGCAAAAATAGATTTTATGAAACAAAGAAAATTTGGCAGCACTCCTGTGGAAGAGTGACAATACTATCAGTGTGTCCTGACTTACCTGTTAGGAATCACTGATATAGTAAGGGAGGCAGTGTCACCCAGAAACTAATGACAGGATTTGAGGGTTTAGTGATGAGGAGAGTTAAAGGACCTGGAAATTACATATATGTATAATATGTGTAATATGTATGTATGATTAGACACATTTTAGACTTCTTTACATAGTCTGAAAACTGGCTAGAACATTAAATAACCTTCATCCAAAATCACTTAAATTTTCATCATTGAGATGCTTTAAGGCTGTTGATTGTTAGTATATGTATTATGTAAATAATATTTACTTTAAAGTTTAGAAATGCCTCCATGCTGAAAAAAAAAAAACCAAGCAAATTAACTATGGATATAGAGGTCAAAGAAAAGTGTTTTTGCCTTCTGGCAGAATAATTCACATTTTTGAACAATAGCCAAAACACTTAAAGAACAGAGATTTGCATTCTGCATTTAATGTAACCAACAACAACAAAAAAGATAATTTAGATACACTTCCCCTTATTAATTTGCTTTTCTGAAGTCAGTTGTAAGTATGTTAATCCTCCCGCCCCTTTGTCTTTCCCCTGGGATGGTTCGTAACCACAATGAGGCCATAATTGGAGAACATAGGAGGATTGATTTGAAAATGTCACGAATGTTGTTAATAAACTTGCATTGACATAAAAGGTTCATTAATTCATTCTGCAGGCAGTCAAGTTCACCATGTCTAGGGTATATTGTAGAGAATGAAACTAAATGGCTGAAAAGGCAGATAAAAGGCATTTTTGAATATTTTTAAAAGCGAAATAGCAAAAGATGTAAATCTCAGGGTTACAGTTGCCAAAATACATTAGGCCTTTATGTATACAACATTTCAGCTAAACAACTCTGGAAAAAAATCCTTTGCCCACAGAAGAGTGTTCTTTTCACTCCCTAGTAATCTCAATTCCCTGAAAAATGTTCAGTTATAATTTCATCTATGCAAATTACAATGACTTTGTTTTAGTGATCAAAAACAAAAAAAAAGGAAATAAGCTGCATATTCCTTAAATCACTCAGTCCATTCTAAAAGATTAGTTTTATAACCGATGTTAAATCATCTTGATTTTCACAGTTGTTTTCAATTAGATCAAATGGCTCCTTCTGGAATGTACGAAACACAGAAAGGTATAAAAGCAAACTCTTTTTAAAGTGGATAAAGTGCTACCCACAACTTCATTAGATGCATTTTTCCATTGCATACTATTTATTAGCATAGTGTGTCATTAGCCTTGATCATACATGGTCCAGAAGTCAAACTTACACTGAAAAATTTTATTTTGCCATGCAATTATTCCATTAGGATTTTGTTAACTGAGAAGTAGTGAGTGCCTCTATGAGATGTAGGTTAACCGCGACGTTAACCTCTGCATGAAACTTATAGTCTGGCTAACAAAGTCATTACAAAATTGTGGAACCTTTTTGTCATAAACTGCTTCTTATAATACAAAAAAAGAGACCAAATTTGTCTAATGACAAAAGAAATAGAAGATTCAAATATCTTTACATGGCTTGGAATTATTTGCTGGAATGAGCTACCCTTTTTTTTTTTTTTTTGAGAGAGAGAGAGAGAGAGAGAGAGAACAAGCAGGAAAGAGGGGCAGAGGAAGAGACTACTCTTAATTAAGCAAGTTCCACCCACCCCCAGTGAAGAGCCCAGTGTGGGGCTCAATCCCATGACCAAAGATCATTACTTGAACCAAAGTTAAGAGTCAGATATTCAACCAACTGAACCACCCAGGTGCCCCTAGAATGTGCTACTTTTACCCTCAGTATCTCAGACAGTCAATAACAACCTATCTGATAGTTATAGTTAATGTACATGGGAAACATGGAAGAAGTTGAAGTGGGATTCAGAGAGAAACTTGGAGCCAGAAACGAGAATGGAATTGAAGCCCTGGGAAATGTGCACAACCCTTGAGAGGCCTGTGGCTAAAGGGGCTCAAACTGACTTCTGGAATGCAGAAATCTAACGAGAACCCCTGCCTGTCTGAAGGTGACTGATCCCCAAGTCTACGCGTTGTTGTGGCTGAAAAGAGAAGGCCTTCCATTTTTAGCTACAAGAAAACTCTCTCTAAACCTTAGATTCCTAAAACAATCCTGCATTCAAATTTTACCCAAGTAGTGCTCAGCATGTAATAGGTGCCTGTTAAATGAAATTGAAAAACCACTTGAGCGAAGCTGAGGAAGGTCTGCAGGACAGTAGAGATGAGTCTGTGTTCACCTGTAGGCCTGGACAAGAACTGTTAAACAGTAGCTAAGCATACATGGGTGGGTCAAACTCAGGAGCACAATCTTCACCTACACAAGGCAGATCTGCACAAAGTGATTTAACTTGCTTTTCTTAACCAATTTATCTTGAAAGGTACCTTTTTGGTTTTCAGCCAACACAGGTATTCATACATATATCAATATATTATACACTCAAAAGAAAACTAAATCTGACTTGAATCAGTAGTAACACACTAATTACTAAAGAAGAAGTTAAATTCTTTTCTCAAGACCCCCAAGAACAATTTCCAAATAAACCAACCACAAAATCCACCACTGCTTTGTTGGTAATTGGCTTCTGAAAATGGCATTTTTACTGAACTAGGTATCACTAAGGAATCATAATGGCAGCTTGGTCTTATGACAACTGTGACTTGTGGTTGCATTCTTGAATGGTTGCCAATAGACAGTGACTTTCTCCTGTGACTAGAAGTACCCAATTTCACATGCTTGTAACTTGTTAACAAATACTCCATCTTATAAGAAGTAACCTATTGTCATCATTGGAGTTTGGTTTCTCACGTTGCTATTTCAAGAGGGCATTGTCAAAGAGAGCTCAATAATTTGCTACCCAGTGGCGTGACATATTCAATATGCACAATATTGCAGGCTCTAACTTTTGAAGTGGGCTGTAAATCTAAAGACAGCTCATTGTGAAAGAAACTGGACAACAGTTTCATCCCCAACTCTCTACTTACAAAAATGAAATAATCAGAAATGGATAAAAGATTCTATCTTTGTGGTAGCAAAGAAAAGCTAGGCTATTAACCTACCCATGGCATACTAACTATAGAGGGTTTAGAGGGTGGTTCTTCAGATTAAAAGATATATTTCACAACTATAATTCATTCATAATATAATGCAAAAAAATTAAATCCAGGAAGCTCAGGACTCACCAATCTCCCCCCCCCCCCCCATTGAAGCTCATGGACTAGTTCAAAGAAGCCCTTGGTGTCAAACAGAGCTGGGTTAGAATCCCATTATCTGTCACTTCCTAGTGATACATACCTGAGCAATTTATTTAACTTCACTGAGTCTTAGTTTTCTTATCTAGAAAGGAAGGTAATTGTCATTAGAATAATACTAAAGGTATTTACTTCACAAGGTTGCAAGGATTAAATGAGATTAAATGTGAGGATACCCAGAAGGTGCTTATGAAAATTTTTCCTTCCTCCATTAAAGAGAAACTAGAATTACAGCCCATTCCTCTTTAACCAGCAAGTTATCAATTGAATAATTTCCCTATGCATCATCTAGAGGTAAAGGGGTGTATTATACTTTCTTAAGAAGACAAGACAAACACATTAATTTAGTACATATTTACTTACTATATATGGAAACCCTATGTGGCTGTCCTCTCATGGGTAGACACTGTTACTGTCTTGTACAGGCTTCGAGATCTAACTCAGCATAGGTTTAGTTCCAAACAGCAAATCCATTCCATTAAGCACTGGTAAGCAATGTAGATTTTATTGAAGTTTTGTGAGCAGACAGGGCAGAGGGTGAGAACTGCAGACCACATGGAATTCAGCCTCAATAACTCCTCTTTGAACCTTTGTATTTTCTTTCAGCCCCTTTACAATACTAGTCACTGGGTCTTCCTTTCTCATCAGAAAAAAAAAACCCATTCTCCAAATTTCTGCTATTGTCCCAAACAATTCAGCTCTGACCCCAAAGTGGTGTGCACTACAAAATGAAGCAAAAGCTGGTATAATTAACGAGGTCAAAATTCTCAGGAAGTCAGTAAGCAACCATCTGTGGTCATCCCAGCACACCCCCTGGGGTAAGGAGGTCATCTCCAAACCTAAATGACTTATATTGTTATTCACTTAGCAAAAACAAATATTTCTGACTTAGGGCAGTGGGGAGAGAAATTCCTAAGAAATTCTTTGCCTTTGCTTTTATAATATACAAGGCAGCATAGCAGTTACCATGGAAGATATGAACTTGTATAAGACACAGTATGTGGGAGATTTACTATTGACCCATTTATGATCCTCTCCATGACAGAGAAGTAGGGAGTTCCTGTCTATGGAAATTTCCTATAGAATGTTTTAGGAATAACTCACCTTTGGAAAAGAAGATGGAAAAATCAACGTACTTGTTTTGGGTTGGAATATACTTATTTGACATTAGTGAATCAAATATATCTTTTTTATTGGTTAATGAGACCTGGATGGAAATGTGTCCCAAATTACTAATATTTGCCTTCCTAGGCAATGGTAAACAATTGATCCAACAATCCAGGTACAATAGACCAATAAGCTAGGTTGGCAGAATCTATCCTCTGATAAATGGAAGCAAGGAGCACTAGAAAAAACTGGAAGTGGCTAGTTGCCACACAATATAAGGAATCATGTTGTGGAAATCTTCCAACTCTGGATTGAGGGCTTCTAGTCTGTGGCCAGTAGGAAACCACTGTAATTCATGAAGTGAAGTGATATAATTGTTTTTTGTGAAGATTACTTTAAAACTCTCTACAAAAGAGCTTAAACATGAGAATAAGGCAGGGAGGCCAAGTGTGAGGGTCTAGATTGGGTAGTATCGGAAAAAAGAATGCACCCACAAATGTTGAAAATTGACTTCAAGAAACTCCCCTTTGAACTTTTCTATTTTCTCCCACAGACTTTCTTAGACACCTTTCCCATCAGAATTCATTCTCCATGTCTCTGAAAAAAAAGTTCAAGAAAATTGCTGACTGATCAAATGTAGAGGAAGAAGTGAAAAAGGGAAGAGTCAAATACAACTCTGATTTGGATCTCAAATTACTGAGATAACCCCCATTTATAGTAATGGGGAACTGGAGATGAGAGGCCAATCTGTGGTTGGGGCTAAGCAAAATTAGTTATTCAAGGAACTTTTAGTATATGCTAATCACTGGGCCAGTTGCCAGGGAAAGACATGATCCTTGGCCTCACGGAGTTCACAGACAAGGGAAAAGACCAACATTGCACAAATAGTTACATACAGTTTACTAAATAACAATAGGTGTAATAAATTCTGTACGGTTGTCAAAGAATAAATAATATTTTGTGTTGTAGTTTCAGCCTTAGAAATGTTCCAGCCATGTTTTATTTTTAAATGACTACAGGGAGGAGAAAAAAGGGGCAAGCAGCTCTCAGTGCTCAGAAATCAACCTGTATTCATAGCAGCATTATTTGCATTAGCCAAAAAGTGGAAGTGACAGAGAGGCCCATCAACTGATAAATGGGCAAATAAAATATGGTACATCCATACAATAGAATATTACTAAATCATAAACAGGAATGAAGTACTGATTCTTGCCATAACATGGATTAACTTTGAAAACATTATGCTAAGTGAGGGAAGCCATCACAAAGTGTCATATATTGCATGACTCCATTTATATGAACTGTCCAGAATGGGCAAATCCATCATGACAGAAAGCTGATTAGTGGTTGCCTAGGGCTGGGAGTGGGGAGGGAGTGGGGTGGAAAGACTGGGAAATGACAGCTAAGAAATATAAGGTTTCTTATCAGGATGATGGAAATGTTCTAAAATTGACTGTGGGGACAGTTGCATAGCTCTGAATATACTCAAATCCAATGAGTTGTAAACTTAAAATGTGTTAATTGTACAATATGTAAATTATAACATGAGAGATATTTTTTTTAAATCACCTATATGGCAGAATAAAGAGGTGAGCTATAGGAAGGAAATATTTTTTAACAACCTAAGAGAGTTTAAGTTCAGTTATATTGAAAATGGTTAACAATAGATACAATTCATGAACAGTCTTCTACACTAGCCATGATTTATGACTTTCCACAATAATCTAAACACTGAGGTTTAAATGTCAGATGGGTAATGACAAGCTTTCTCTTAAACCTGTATCACAACATTGCATGCTACTAAGCAGGGCATGTCACATTTGATCACTTAGGAACCTTTACTTAGACACTAAGTCACTGAACGGAAGCTCTTGGTTCAGTTCACTAAGTTGTAAATTCAGCTTCCCTATAAGTATTTTACAGCTTGGTTTCTGAAAAACTAAATATTTTTAGCCTCAATTGATGTACTTCATAATTTCCGTTTAATTGAAACTGACTTCCTTCTTAAAGGGGGACTCGTTTTTATTTCATTATTTCATTATTTTTCTCAAAAAATCTTACAGATTGTAAGAGTTTGACAGGAAAAGAAGGATTGCCAGAGCCAGGGAAAAGCATATGCAAGGAGCTGAAGACAGAAGAGACCCTGTACATACTGCAGGTTGTTGGTATATGACAGAGGATGAACTACCCTAGTGGCATTGTCTAATGGGTGGTTTTAGATACTAGGTTGGAGGTCAGGATAAAAAGAGAGTCTTGCATTGCCATCAAAATGAAAATGAGCACAGAGAAGAAAGAGAGCAGGAAGTGAGTACTGAGATGGGAGAAAAGCCCACAGTTAAAGAGAAAGCTGTGGAAGGGGAGCAGAGCCATGGCGATTGGACAGGTAGGGGGGAAACCAGGGAAGAGCAAAAGTGACAGGGATAAAAAAAGAGAGAGCTTCAAGATGGACAGAAGAACCAGTTGTGTCAAACTCTAGATGTTATTGAGGGAGAATGAAGATCAGAAAAGACCTGGAATTTGTCAATAAAAGCTCAGGAGACTGTAGAGTTTTTAATAACTGTCTTAGTCTCCCCTCTTTACTAATTGGCTAACTCTTCCTCCCCACATTAAGAAATAGGGAAAATAGCTGAGAATCAAAAACCCAACACTAGGTCTGAGTTGTTCCAAAGGGACTAGCAGGGTCATAATAACCTGACAGACTTCTCCCTACAAAGTGAGTTTTTGTAGTGACATGTGCTCTAGTTGATACCAATGCAAGGGGACATAAGTAAAAGGAAAACATTTTTTTTGCAGACATATCCACAAAAAGCTCAAGGAGTTATTTTGGGGGACAAAATCATGTTTTCCTTTAGCATTTTTTATCAGACCCAAATGAAAACAAAGGCTAATTTAAAATCCAGGAGTGAGGGGCACCTGGGTGGCTCACTCAGTTAAGAAGCACCTGACTCTTGATTTTGGCTCAGGTCATCATCTCACCATTCGATAAGTGAGATCAAGCCCCGCCCCTCCTTGGGATTCTCTCTCTCCCTCTATCTCTGCCACACCCACCCCCTTTCAAAATAAGTAAATAAAAATTTAAAAATAAAATAAAATAAAATCCAGGGGTGGATTTCCCATTTATTATTTCTTCCAATGAGATTTAGCACTGAAATTCATTTACCATTAAACAGAAACTGTTGAGTTATGCATTGACTTTCAATGTTTTTTTTTTTTTCTGTTTTCCTGGCTTCATTTATTTATCCTTGCATCAACAATTCCTTGGGCCACACCACATGTAAAATGGAAAGCTTCACTTCCTTTTGGAAACACAGACCTTTCTGTTGAGCACAGTATTTCCACAAACACAAAGAGTCTTCTGATTCACAGGAAGCAACGTGCGGGTCTATATTTCAATAGTTCTTTTACAGTGAACTAACAAGACTATGGGATGATACTATGAAATTTGGGCTTTTAAACTGATGTGGGGGTGAGAAGCAGGATGATAAGAATAAGACTGATGAAAGAAGGACCCTTTGGGTGTTGGATTCCTTTCCTATCACTGCTGTTACAAATTACCACAAACTGAGTGGCTTAAAAGAACACAAATGTATTCCCTTGCAGTACTGGAGGCCACACATCCAAAATCAGTTCACTGAGATGAAGTCGGAGTGTGGGCAAGGACGGATCCTTCTAGAGTCTCAAGGGGAGAGTCTATTTCCTTGTCTTTTCCAGTTTCTGGAGAATGCCTGCATTCCTTGGCTCAGGGACCCTTCCCATCGTTCCAACCTCTTGCTTCTGTTATCACCTCTCCTACTTCCTCCTTTGACTTTCTTGGCTCCCTCATACAAGGACCCTTATGATTACATTGAGGGCCCATCCAGATAATGCAAGATAATGTCCCCATCACAAGATCCTTAACCTAATCACATCAGCAAATCCCTTTTGCCATACAAGGTAATAATATTCACAGGTTCTGATAATTAGGACATGGACATCTTTTGGGGGCCATTAGTCAGCCTACCATGGGTGACTTTCCAGCCCTTGATTTCCCTTCTCTGAGAGTTAACTCCATCCACAACAGGGATGGAAACTTGCAGGCATGTACTATAAACCTCTTGGCCAGAACTGTTTGAACCAGTAGTGGACACTCTCTCCTCTGGTAGACTTACAATCAGGAAACAAAGGCCAGCGTGCCTGCTGGAGTTACCAGCTCAGCTGCAGGGAGACCAGCTGGGGCTTTGGGTGGATTTGTCTCTGGGTGGATTTCAAGTGCTGTGCCAACATAACAAGTTACCCACAAGTTACAGTAAAGCCAAGAACACTGAAAGGATGGAAGCCAGTTGAATCTTGTATTTCAATATCAGGGCTTATTTGTCTTGTTTGTAAAGTTTAAAGACATTAAGAAAAGTTTTGCCAACCATTAAGACTTGCCAATCATTCCTTCCTATCACTCATAATATCATAAATGGTTATAAAGCAAACCCAATGGGGAAATTCAAAGTCAAGATTAATGTCCCACTTATTTGTATAAGTAAACTTAGTGGTTCATTTATCAGCTCCCACTAAGTTGCATTAACTGTCTTTCCAGATTATAAATGGTTCTTATTAAACCAGAAGCATTTCAGTGACAAGGCTGGGCACTATAGCCAGGAAGATAACTCACCCCAAATTCTCTTAAGCCAGAGGAGTCTGTAATATCTTCACTCTAAAATCAGAGTTAAGATTTTTTATTACTAGTCACACATTATTTCTCCTTCACATTGGTCAAATCACCATAATGAACATAACTAATTTCCTTATTTATTTTAAATTCTTAAATGTTTTCCCTTCTCCCATTACCTTCCAGCCTCTGCTAACTAAGATTTAACCAGAGACAAAAATGTCCACTGCAGAACCACACTTAGATCTTTTTTTTTTTTTAAGACCAAGAGTTGCTTGGCTCACTGAGGCCATCTTGATGTGTGGTGCAAGACAAAAAGGTGCTATGCTTCCTCTACAGATCTTAACTGCAATGGCTGGGCCCTGGAACCACATTCTAAATTATCCATTGTCCTTTGTAGGCATCTGCTGTGCCCCACCGTGTCAGATAACCACAGCTAACATTCTGTGGGCAAACATGGTCCCATTCATTCCATCAAGCAGTGAATAATTCATATAGCAAGTTTTACCCTGGGCAAAATACACTGACATCAGGAGGCATTAAACTGGAGTCATTCAAGGAACAAAATGGTTATTCATGCTTTCAATGTGAACCATTAAATCTTGCCAGTTAAGTTAAAGAATGAATTAACTCAATTCATCAGACATATCACACGAGTCCATAATAACAAATGCACGAGCAAGTTTCTTTCTTGGACTATTTCTACCTGAGAACGGAAATGCCAGTCATTGTCAGAGCAAGTCTATACCAGTTGGGGGCAGGGGGTGGCTCTGGGGAAACACTGCTCCTTTTGATAGCCCCTTAAAACCAAATGGTTTCCATTTATCATTTTTGTTTCATCTTGTTCCCAACCCCCCTCTCTTTATTGTTTTACCACCCACCTGTAGCCAAAAAAAAAAAAAAAAAAAAAAAAAATGATTTAAGAGTTGCTGGCTTTTCTCTCTAGCAACTAACTTGTGCTTAGGGATGATGGACTTGGATATATTTGGCATTTGTGACTATTGCTGACTATGTGTACACTATTTGCTTTTTAAAAGAAAGATGAGAATAGTGGCTACACATGCCTTTTGGAATTAATTTTCCAGAGCCAAAAACACAGTGCACTTGACTGCTCCTGAAATGGTGCTTCCCTTTGGCCTCTAGTCTCAGCTCTGGCTCCAGATAAGAATGGTCTCCCACAGACACATGATTTAGCCAAAATTCTTCCTAAATTGGTCTCCAAGGAGAGTAAATCCAAAAGACGGAGCAAGAAAATAAAAGTTTCCAAATACATGCATACACATGTTTTCCAACCAACTTCCTGCCAGCACCTGACCCAGACTTTCTCCTCAAGGAAGGGGGGAGAGACGTTTGGCTCCATTTCCTCAGCACCTGCAGTGGGACCCTTTATTGTGAAACTGTATTGACATCCATTGGATTGTCATTCCAATCAGACTGAAGAAATCCGGTGAAAAGAGTAAAGAGGATGGCAACCAAATACACATAAGAGGAAAATAATCAATAAAACTCCAGGCTGAAATGTCAAATACCACTGTTGAGGTATTTTACAGCATCATGATATTCTTATTCCAAAACTATCCCCCCGCACCCCAAGTTATAGGTGTCAGGTCATCAAACCCTGGTTGATATTAGAATTTTAGCATTCAATCCAGGAGAGTATTTGAGGATATGAGAACACGAGAGATGCAGAAGTGCGGAAAGGGAAGACCAACACTGTCTATGTGAGCTCACTGAATCCCACCTCTGAGTCTGCATTATTAACATCTGTATTTTATAAATGAGGTCCAGGGAGGTCAGAGGACATACTCAGCTAATAAATCACTAAACTGAGATTTTACCCCTAGGACTTCAAAGTCTTGTGCTCTTTCAACTGCGATACAGTGCTGGAAGATTATGATGAAATCTTTCTCTCTAGGGAAAAAAATAAAATAAAATTCTAGGTGAAGTATTTAAGCATTCAAGGCTCGGACCAAACCTACCTTTGTCAGTATGACTCCCACTCTTTTCCTACGTAAACCTTCTCTAGCCAACTGGGTGTCACACCATGCCTTCACACTGCCAGATGTAATTCAAAAGGATTTGCAATCTCAGGAAATACGTATCCACAGTGAAAATAATTCCTTTATTAAAGGAATGAATGACCAATTTTTTTTCAGAAAGGCCTGATTTTCACCACGAACCAAACAGGTTTTATTATTGTAAATCCCAATGGTTTTCAGTAAAGATAGAATCAACATGGGGGCATTTGTTCTTATGCAGGTCAATTTAAGGACAAAGTTTATTTCTGATCACTTTTCAAATAGTTCTACTCTGTCTCTTCCACCCCTTTATCCAGTGTTACAACAAGAGGAAAGGAGAAATAGGATGATCCATTTATTTCATTTTTTAGGTGGATACATGAATTCGATATAGACCTAACCTTGTCCACTATTAGACGGTAGCAGAGATCAGAGGGAAAAGAAGAGCTATGAAGATCTTATTGGGAACATTGATGAAATCTGATTATTGACTGTGACTTACCTAATAATAGTATTGTATCAATGTCAGTAGCTGATTTTGATAAGTATATTGTGCATATATAAGAGAATGTCTTAATTTTTATAAAATTAACCCTGGAGTATTCAAGGGTAAAGTGGCATGGTGTCTCCAACTTACCCTCAACTGGTTCAGAAAAAGAACATGGGAGAGAGAACAATAATGTAAATGGGGAAAATGTGAACAGTGAATGCATCTCAAAAAAGAGTATATGGAAATTACTTGTGTATCATTTTTACAACTTTTTGTAAGTTTCAAGTTATGTCAATTAAAAGGTTTGAAATAGAAGCGTTCATGGAGTTAAGTTTCAGAATCTCATGGTGAAAAATGACTATTATGGTGAGAAACAACTTTAGAGATCTCCCAGACAAACCCCTTCAATTCAGAGTTGGGGAAATTGAGGCTGAGAGTGGGTAGGAACATGTATGAGCATCTATAAAAGACAGAGTTCACACAAGCTCAGCACCAAGCCCACGGACAGCCAGTGCAATATCCTTTCCCCAGGCTACCCCTTTGTTCTCACATACTTTTTCTTGACTAGTTTGTATCTCCTCTGATTAGTTTCTCTGACTTTCTCAACTTCCCTCAAATCATTTTTATACACTTCTCCAAAAGTGTATTTCATGCACGGCACACTAATTCTGCTGGATTTTAATAGATGTTATATAAAGAAGTCTGTGCCCAAATAAGCTTGGGAAATATGCGGTCAAATAAGGTGAAACAGACATCTCAAGTGTGATAGCAGGGGATATAACATGTAGCATTTTGCAAACATATTTGCACAGTGGCTCTTCCTTTTTTTTTTTCCCCAGAGTCTTAGGGCCACACACTCCAACACATTTTAGAAAAGCTAGCCGAGAGCAGCAAATGAATCATGACTAAATGCTGCATGACAGATGCCACGTGTCATCTCTCCCATTCAGCATGACGAAGCTCCATGTTTCCAGGACTGTTGGGACTTATACGGTGTCTTTAATGGAGGGATGGAATACAGGGCTAAGTCCTCATTTTGGCTTTGAGTTTACAAACTACAACTTTGGACAAATCAGCAAACCCCTTTGAGCCCTGTTTCTTCATCTGTAAAAGACAGATAATATCTATATTGCAGAGCACTTTGTGTGGGCTAACCCACTTTATCTGTGAAAGTTCTTTGTAATCTACAGACTGCTACTGAAACATACAAGGTAGCATAGATGTTACATGAAAGGTGAGGGCGGTCTCTGAAAAATAACAGAAAATACTGTTGCAGACTATAGAAGAGTAGAGGGAATGGTTTGCAAAGATCATGACTTTGCAGAGTATGCAGTTCCAGACTTGCTAACGACTACCTTTATAAGTTCATTTGAAAAACAAAGAAATGGGGTACTTAACTGGCAGATGCTGAGAACTATTTAAGATACAACTAGGGAGGGGTGCGGTCAGTTGAGTAACTGACTCTTGATTTCGGCTCAGGTCATGATCCTAGAGAGGTGGAATTGAGCCCCAAGTGGGGTTCTGCACTGAGTGTGGAGTCTGCTTAAGATTCTCTCCCTCCCTGGGGCTCTTGGGTGGCTTCTTAGATTAAGCACCCAACTCTTGATTTCTGCTCAGGTCATGATCTCGAGGTTCGATCCCTGAGCAGGGTTCTGCACTGACAGTAAGTGGCCTCTTTGGGATTCTCTCTCTCCTTCTCTCTGTGCCCCCCCCACCCTCTCTTTCTCTCTCAAAATGAATAAAATAAAATTTAAAAAAATAATAAAAATTCTCCCTTTCCCCTCTTGGTTGCTCACCCCCCCCCCAATAAAAAAGACACAACTAGGGAAACGCATGTTTTAGTTTTTGGTTTGTCTTTCTTGGACAAGAAACACTGCTGTAACACCTCTATCATCATTTTGCATGGTATTTTAACTAAAAGATCTCAGCTCCCTGAAAGGCAGCTCTTTATCTCTGCCAGGAGTTTTCCTTACATTCAGCCCAATGAGAGGGAACAGAGCATGGCCTCAGCGGTGGGCGCTGTTCACCTCACATGCAGTAGGAAGCCATGAGCATCTCCATTTCATGCATGCCGCCATGACCATGACAATTTGACCAATGCACCTCCCAATACATAAGCTGGTTCCCGCATGGTTTTAGTTGCTGTTTTGATATCCCTTGGATGCAGAACATTTACAACCTTGAGATTCTCTTAAATAAGCAGTTTTATTCCTCTTCACGACAGTTCTTTGAGGTGGGCTTGACCGATGCTGTCATCCCCATGGCAGAGATGAGGACATCAAGGCCCAGGGTAGTAAGTATGTTCCAAGCTGAGGTCATAGTGCTGAGAGCAGACCCGGCTGATTCCTGGTCCTGCACACTGACCCCTGGTCCAGGCTGCTCCCCAAAGCCTTCAGTTACAGCATCGTGCCTGCAAGTCAGAGGCAGTGGCAGTAATAGTGGTATGCTGTCATTTTAGTGGGGGAAAAAGTGGATTATCCAATGTGGTAATCTTAGACGTCCCCCAAACTTCTCCCTACCTCGATACTTCAGTGCTAAAAACTGCTCCACTGAAGAATCATCTGGCCCAGTTCCTTACTTTGATGTCCTGTTTTACCCTGCAAAATCTCCCAGAAGGCCACCACTGAAACAGACTGGAAGGAAGATGAGAGAACAGAGCAATTGGCAATGGTCTCATCAGAGACTAAGACCAAACCAGAACCCTGGACCTGGAGGGAGGGAAAGCTATGTTGACAAGGGAGGCAAGGGGCGGCTGACCCACTGCACCTTCCTCCCATAGATCCAGAAGGACAAGAAGGTGTGGCTTCGAGAAGACTTCCAAGTGCCCAAGCACCGAATGAATTTGCAGAAAGCACTGCTCTAAGGTGCTGTGCCTCCAGGGTCCATGGGGGTGTCTGCTTACACATGTCAATTCCAGAGCAGACGGGAGGCTTTTATTAAAATGCAGGATCCTACGGAACCCAGAAGGCCACAAGCCAAGGAAAGGAAGTGGTGGAAACAATTAAGAAATCTAAGCAGAAACGGTTGCTGGAGAGAGGGCCGCAACTGTTCTTTCGACCACATCCGATATTTGCTTCAAATTGTTATGCAGGACAGTAATTGTCTCCTGGGAGGGCAAGAGGCAAACTGGGCCGGGCTGGCCTCTAATAGGGTTTCAACAGCAAAGCACCCTCATAAATAGTGCATATTGTGAAACCAGAGTTTTCTCCTTTTCCAGTAGACCTCTCCCAACCCTCCTCCTTTAATTAAAGAAACGTGGCTTACCAAGAAACAAATACCTCTTTTCATAAGGCATTAAGTATGGATTAAGGAGGGGGAAAAAGATAGAAAAGAGAATTCTACATTGAAGAAGTGAACGTTTAATAAGCCATTCATGCAGAGGCTGTGATGTACAGAGAATTCTATGTTTGTGACCGTCAGCACCACCTGACGATTCTGCAGCATCACCTGTCTGGCATGCGACAATATCATGCCCCTGAGGCCCATGGCTAGACCAAAATTTGGACGCATCAAGACTCAGTCTGGAGCTACCCTTTGTTCTCCTCACCAACTTGGATTTACCTGCACCAACCACTCAGTTTCATTCACACTGTATTTTCTTGTGCCATCTGGTGGATTTCAAGTGAATTTGCAGAATAATTTTTTAAAAAATCCTCAAAAAACCCCAACATAAAACAGTTCCACTTAAGTGTTGACTCGTTTCATTTCCGGACTCGCCTCGGAGAACTGTGATGACACCTCTAAAGCCACAATTTCCTTGATCTTTTCTAATCAATTTGCCTGTGTTCTTCACACATCAACTTTGACTTTTTAAAAGTCACTTATATTTTTAAATCAGCACATCAGTCAGGCACATGATATAAAATTCAAAAGGCATATGTATGGTGAAAATAAGTCTCTCTCTCTTTTTTAAAATTTTTAATGTTTATTTATTTTTGAGACAGAGAGAGACAGAGCATGAGTGGGGAAAGGGCAGAGAGAGAGGGAGACACAGAATCCAAAGCAGGCTCCAGGCTCTGAGCTGGCAGCACAGAGCCCGATGTGGGGCCAAAACCCACGAACCGCGCTATCATGACCTGAGCTGAAGTCGGTCGCTTAACCAACTGAGCCACCCAGGCACGCCAAGTCTCTCTCTTCTTGTTGTCTAGTTCCTGTTCTAAGAGGTGACCACCAGTGACCTGATTCCAGGAATGCACAGCACACACATGTGTGTATCTTTAACAAACTGGAGCATGTTTTACTCACTGATTTCTGCTTTTTCCACGGAATCTATCTCAGAGGGCTTTGCACATCAGTATCTATCACTGCCCCATTGTTTGAGACAGCTATCTCATGTTCCCGTGCATGCTGCCACGGACACTACTCAACCAGTCCCATGTCTATAGATATTTAAACAGATTTTCATTTCTTGATATTCAAAACAATACCACAGTGAACACCCTTGTACCTCTGTTACTCTGCTCTAATGAAGGTATATCTATAGGGAAGTCCTAAAAGGGGTATGTCTAGATCAAAGAACCTTAGAGGCATTTTTCAAATTACTCTTTAATGGGACTAACAGTTGAAACTTCCATGCGCAATGCAAGAGCAACCCTGTTTCCTAGAGTCTGGCCCAGGGGGCATGTTTCAGCCTTTTTGATCTCTGCCCACATGATAGATGACAAAAGGTATCACACTAAGGTTTTTTTAAAAAATTCTAAGTGAGGTTGAGAATTGTTTCATATGCTTAAAACCGATCTGTATTTTCTTTTTTGCCCATCCATTATCTTTGTCCATATTTCCATTGAGTTGTCAACCGGCTTACTTATTTGTAGGAGGTCATTGTACATTAGCAAAATTAGTTATAGGAGTTGGAAACTCTGCTCCCAATTTGTCATTTCTCTTTTCTCTTCATTGTGATGTGTTTTTCCATGAAGACATTTCTTCTTATGGTACTGTCAAATTTATCTATTTTTTCTACTAGACATTAGAATCAATCTGTCCCATTTAAATATCTTTACAAATTATTGGTATTTTTCTTGGGGTTGCATTATATTTCTAAATTAATTAATGGAGAATTATCATCTGTGTAATGTTGCTTTCCTATCCTAGTATATGTTATGTTTCCTATTGGTTAAAGTGTTCTTTTGTGTCCTTCAATGCTGTGGTCCAGTTGTTCTCATGTAAGTTCATGCTTGCTTGTATGTGAGTTTTTCCCAGACTCTACCTGCCTCTTGTCACCTTCAGTCCTACTGCCCTTGCCTAAACTCCATTATCTGTCCCCTGGATCACTACAATTAATCTTCCCAGCTGGTCCCCCTTCATCCACCTTTTGCCACTGGACATTCTATTCTCAATGCAGTAGCTATTTAAACACAAGCAGATCAGAGGCACCTGGGTGGCTCAGTTGGTTAAGCGACCAACTTTGGCTCAGGTCATGATCTCATGGTTTGTGAGTTTGAGCCCCGCATCAGGCTCTGTGCTGACAGCTCAGAGCCTGGAGCCCGCTTCAGATTCTGTGTCTCCCTCTCTCTGCTCCTCCTCCACTCAACATTCTGTGTCTCTCTCTCAAAAATGAATAAACATTAAATAAATAAATAAATAAATAAACACACGTAGATCATTAAAACACCGGCAGATCACACCTCTGCTCATAGCCCTGCAGGACTCCAGTTTTCACTTAGAGTAAAACCCAAAGAACTCATAAGGGCTTATAGGGTCCTTCATAATCTGCTCATCCACTCCCCCCTTGCTGGTGCATTACCTCTCTGACCTCAGATTTCTACCTCTCACCCCCTGCTCACTCCACTCCAGCCTCTGGCCCCTCCCTGAACTTTGAATATGCTATTCATGCTCCCTTCTAGGGCATTCTAATTAGCCATTTTCTCTGTCTAGAACAGGTTTTGCTCAAAGTTTTGCAGGAAGATTATCTTACCTCTTCCAAGTCTGCCCAAATGTTATCTTCTCACTAAAGGCTACTCTGACACCTTTATTTACAATTGCACCCTATCACCCACCTTTCCCCAGAACTTCCAATGCTCCTTACTCTGCTCTATTTTTCCTGTAGTACTTATCATATTGTATTACACTGTATTATTCAATTATTCATTATGCTTATTATTGCTTGTTTGTCTCTCCCAACGGAAAAGTAACCTCAGTGAAAACAAGAATTATTGTCTGTTTGTTCACTGATTTAAATACTTAAAACAGTACTTGGCACATAATAGGCCCTTTATAAGTATTTGTTAAGTGAATGAATGAGTCAATCAATCAATTGATAAATCCATTAATGGTAGGCTCTTCTTCATGGCTCACTTTGTCAATGGGAAAGACTCATGCATTCTTGACTCTGGTCTAGGCCATTCCCAGTACAGCCCGTCTCGTTGCTGGACCTTGGACACTGAGCCACAACCATGTCCCCTTCAGCCCTGATTGTTCACATTCTGCCTCATTCCAGCCCACCATGTTCAACAACCTGGAGACCATTGACCTCTGAGTGGTCCCAGGAAAGGCCCTCTCATCTGACTTAAAATAAAACTGTGCATCTCACCTTTCTCAAAATGATAGATGGGGGACTCTTGTGGATGCTTATTCCAGAGCAAACCTGTCTTTAATCTCCATTATCTTGAGCTCTCCAACCTTTTTTAAAGATTAAAGTTGTGATCCATCACCACATAGCTGGGCTTTAAATTACTTCTCTGTAAGTCCTGCACCATTGGTCTAGTATCTCCTTTTAAAATGTGGAAGCACTTCTGCTTTTTGATTTGGGGTCCCAGTTTAAACAGAAACAGAAAAAAACTTCTTTTAACATCTTGTTACATATGATTTTATGTTTTTATTTAATATTAATATTATATTGTATTTAATATCTTGTTACATATAATTTTATAAACAATATAGAATATTTTCTTGTGTGTTTAAAACTTAGAGTGAATGGGGTGCCTGGGTGGCTCAGTCGGTTGAATGTCCAACTTCAACTCAGGTCATAATCTCTCATATGGGTTCGAGCCCTGCGTTGGGCTCTGTGCTGAGTTCAGAGCCTGGAGTCTGCTTGGGATTCTGTGTCTCTCTTTCTCTCTGCCCCTCCCCCATGCACATTCTGTCTCTCTCTCTCTTTCTCTCTCAAAAATGAATAAACATTAAAAAAATTAAAAATAAATAAAACTTACAGTGAAGTGTATAGAACTACAGTTTGATTTTCATAATGAACATTATGCCTTCAAGAGCTAGCATGTTCATACAAAATGATCCAGTTCATTCATTTTAACTGCTGTCTAGTATTCCACTGTATACTTCAATTTACTTATCTGTTCTTCCATTCATGGATATTTCAGTCATTTTCAATTTTTAATGTCACCAATTGCAATAACATCCTTGTATATGTCCCTTTGGGCACAGGCAAAGTAATATATCCAGGATATACACCTACAAGTAAATTTGTTGAATATGCACACTTTCAATTTTAAGAGTTATTGCAAAATTGCTCTTCAAATTATACTCCCACCAGCAAAATACTAGAATTCCCTTTTCTCTAAATACTCACTTCCTTGCCAACACTGGTTATGGTTACAATTCTTAATTTTTACCAATTTTATGTGCGTAAAATAGTATTATGTTAAAAAATTGAATTTCCTTGATAACTAATGAGAGTATCTTTTTATACTTATATTGAAAATTCTTATGGAGATAATTGTACACTAATTTGCAGTTGTAAGAAATAATATGAAGGGATCCTTTGAGCATTTTGCCATTTTCCCCTGTGGTAATATTTTGCACAGCTACAACATATCATCACATGCAGGGTATTGACACTGACACGGTACTGATCTTATTCAGATTTTCCCAATTTCACTTGTACTCATTTACCCTTATGTGGATGCCATTTTCTTCTTAATTTTGGGTATTCAAATTTACTCTTCTAAAAATTAACTATTTGTATCCTTTGATGATTTTCTTTTAGTTTTTTTGGTCTTTTTCTTATTTATATGAAATATAGGTTATTCTAGATGACAATCCTTTGTCTGTCATATGTATTAGAACACAATACCTTTATTCCTTCCACTTTGTCTCTTATATTTTAACTTTACTGTGACTTTAAAAAATGTTGAATAGTCAAATTTAATATTTTTCTTCTGTTTTGATTTAAGCTTTTGCTGTTATGCCTAGAGGAATCATTCCCTTTCCTGAGATCATGAAAGATTCTCTAATACCTTTTCCTAATACTTTTCTTAAAGGTTAAAAAATTTTTTTTATGTTTCTTTATTTATTTTGAGAGAGAGAGAGAGAGAGAGCAAGATGGGGAAGGACAGAGAGAGAATCCCAAGCAAGCTCTGCGCTATCAGCACAGAGCCTGACAAAGGGCTTGAACTCACAATTGGTGAGACATAACTTCAGCTGAAACCAAGAGTCATATGCTTAATTGACTGAGTCATCCAGGCACCTCATTTTCTAATAGTTGTAAAGTTTTTTTTTTCATATTATGGTTTTTTATCCATTGGGAGATTGTTTTTATGTGTGATGTAGGCAATGATCTAATTTTACTTTTTTTTATATGAAAACCAGGTTTTTTCATATAAAAAAAAGCCATCTCTCTGATTTATCTAATTTCTTCCCCTCATCTGTTATGTAACTAGGGCCCATATATGCTTGGTTTCATTCCCAGGCTCTCTATTCTGTTCCAATGATCTATTTCTTTATCCATGCACCAATACTACCTTTCCTTACTTAAATTACTATAGCTTTATGACTAATCTGGATATCACATAGCACAAGACTCCACTTTTTGTTCTTATCTGAGAATAGTCTTAGCTATTGACTATTGTTTTATTATTTTCTGACTTCTTATGAAAAATACAATTTTTCAAATTTCCTAAAAAATTCAATTCATGTTTTATTGACACAGAATTTTATTGACACCTAATAGATAACACATTTTCTACGGAGTAGCTTTTAGCTACATTTTAAAATGTAATTCTATTGTTCTAACTCGGTACTAAATAGTCTTTAATTTCCATATTTGCCCTCTTTAACATTTGAGTTTTTTAGAAATATGTTTACCCCCTAAAGGTATGACAGCTGCTGTTATTTTTAATTGTCTTTTTACTGTTTTTTTTCTAATTTAATTATTTCTTTGTGGTTAAATAACATAGACCATATGAATAGATTCTTTGGAATTTGTTGAGACTCTTCTTATGACCTAGTATGTGATTAATTTTTATAATGGGTTCTTTAAAAGAATGCATTCCGGGTCTGCTCTGCACAAGTTTCCGTATCTACCATTAGATTCAGCTTTTAAGTTACACTGTGCAAATCCTGTACACTTTTACTAATTTTCTTTTGTGTACTTGATTTATCAGGTCCTGATAGAAACATATTAGAATCTCCCACTATGATTCTGGATTCACCTCTCTTCGAAGTTCTCTCAGATTTTGTTTTATGTATTTTGAGGACAGTTCATTAGAAGGATGTGGGTTCATGATTTGTGTATCTTCCCGCAGGTATGTTAAACTACCACCTCACTTTCGAAGGTCCACAGTCCCCAGAAGCATTTGTTTGTTCCTGAAACACATAAATCACAAAGTATGTCAAATTGCAGGTGTCAGTGTGCAGTTGTTACTTCTCACTTGGGCCCCAATGCACATGCTCCAAACAGAGTAGCAATAGCAATGGACTTATGTATTCCATGCAAAGCTATGCTGTTTAAAGAAGATAAACATTTTTAGATCTTTATTGACTACTAAAATCCTTAAACATTGGTACAACTATGGATACCAGTTATTCTCCTCAAACATGCCAGGGAATACAGCTAACTGAAAATATTTTCTTTCACTATTCCCGGTCCACTTTGGTCTCATCAGCCTATACTCACTATCTTCCAAATGGCTAGTGCTTCTTGAAATGTTTGTCCTCCTCCTATTGCATAATGAGGCAAACTCTACCCATACGTCGAGATTTGGTTCAAGCCCCATTCAGTGTCCCAGAGTGCTCTATGTGAGAAAGCTCTAAAGACAAATTATTTCTGGATCAAACTGAAGCTTCACACTTAACTACTATGGGATTATAGAGAGGTTAAGAAATATGACTACAACCTCTCTGTGTCTTTGTTTTTACATAGATTAAATGGGGCTAATCCCTGTCTCAGAGATTTGGGGGGGTTAAGAATGTTTAATTTAAAAAAAAATGTAATGCTACTAGAAACTTAATTATTTCTTCCTTCTTTTCCTTCTTTCAACATTTTACTTAAGACCCAGTTCACTGTGCTTCTCTCCATCTCTGGTCTCTCATAGTGGCTAGAACTACAGACTTTCGTACACAGTTGGTTTCTATCTTTTCAGACAAGTGAATTCTGTTTCTTTCAGAAGGTTGAGAAAACTCCATGAAGGCAGGAATGTTCCCTGTGTCTCTTTACATAGACATAGCTTAGAAGAACACTTTACAAGACATAGAAAATATTTGCTCTAAAAGGAATAAAATAAATTTACCTAATCAATTATTTTCTTGCTCAATTTTTGGTGGAGGCTATAATCTAACTAAAAAGAAAAGAAAGAAGAAAAAGGAGAAGAAAGAGGAGGAGGAGGAAAAGGAGGAGGAGGAGGAGGAGAGGGAGAAGGGGAGGGAGAAGAAGAAGAAAAGGAAGGAGAAAAAATCCTGGGTAATTAGACCTTTCCATAGCTGGATTCCTGTACCCAAGTCTCACTAAAAAGGAGAGAAATAAGTGAATAGAAAAAAATATATCAAATAGATTCCCATAGCTTCTGATACCAAATTTTCTAAAAAAAAAGTTAAATTTCAACTTCGCTAAGTTTGAATTTGCAGTTGAGAATTTGAATGATTTCTTTCCTTTGGAGTGTTCCTATTATAGCAGGCATACGTTTCCTAAGTACAGAGAGAAAGCAATGTGGGCATGTGGAACTGTGAGCCTCTCTCCGTCACCTCTCTATCCATAGGGATTAGCAGATGGCCTGAAACCTAAGAAGTTTCCAGGGAATGTGGCAAATGAATAATTGAATTGATGAATGAAGTCGTGATGCCTGAACAACTATATAAACCCAGAGACCAATGCCTACCCCATGCAGGTTCTGATGTCTACTTCTGGTGCTGCTTCGCCCAGGAATGCAAATTGTAGGCAGTGGCCTACCCCCAGAGGAGCTCCAGTAGAGAAAGCAGCTGCTTGGAGATATACTTAACCTCTGTCAACAGAGCAATGTGGTGCCTGCAACCTCTACAGAATGGGGTCCTTTGGAAATCTGAGCTAGCCTAGGATCGGCCATGGCAAAAATGTAAAAAGCAAAGAATCACATTCCTAGTATTCTGCCCCCTTCTTTTGTGATGGTTCTGTGTCCTTCCTCCACTTCCCACCTCTGGCTTCTGGAGTACTAAGCCCTATGCCCATCTAAGAAATAGCATTCTATCCTCTCCCTCTGAAAAAAAAAAGAGAGGGGATAAGGGGTAGAGGAGATCAGGGAAGAAAAAGGTTATCAACATCTATTTTATTCAGACAATGTAGGAGACTTTGTGCTGGGCACTGTTAATATATTATCTCACTTAATTATGCTATGGGATCAGTATTATTATGCCCAGAGAGGTTAAGTAATATGCAGAAGCTAAAACAGCCAGGAACAGGCCACAGACCTCAAATTCAAGTGTGTCTGATTCTAAAGCCAAAGTATCTATGATGTAATGCCAAATAAATTGCTTAATTAATTTTCCAAATGGTGTTAGAGAACTGTCTGATACTGGCTTATAATACAAAGTGGCCATAAAATCAAGTGACACAGATAAATTATTTTTTTTTTTTACACATCGAACACACTTGGTTACTTTTTATGGGGCACCCTAAAGAAACAAGTATATTCACTGCAAATCAGAGACACAAATAAGACAAATATATCCCATGTGCATGTACAGGGATTGATGGAAACACTGCATTAACAAATTGTGTTTCTTGCAGTTTTGCACAGTGCACTGAGATATAATATTTTTAACAAAGAACAACACAGTGACTACATTATGCAATATCATTGAACATATCATGTCTTTTTATGACAGTTATCCATTTATCTTGTATAATTACTCTTGTTTCCAGACTTTTTGCCCATTCTGAATAATCCAGAAATCAAAGAGTAACCTGAACCGAAAGGAGTAATTGCATAATGAGTTTTAGACAATGTGAGAGAGAAGTAGGATAGATATTTTTGGAGTAGCAAGGACTCTTAAAATCACACTGCATAAGAGATTTTCTGTTCTTCCCCCATGCAGGATGGGATTAATTCTGGGCCCACTTTTCACCTGATGCAAATGGTCTGACTATACTGCCACATCATGCTGAATCTCCAAATTTATCTGCAGGAAAGGACCTTAGAAATCAGTGATTCCATTAGCCAAAGTCCTGGAATCCAAGCCTATGTGAGAACAGGCACTTTCCTCTTATTACTGGTCAGTCTGTAATTATAAAAGATGCTGTGCTCAGATCACCTCCCTCCCCACTACTCCTCTACTTTAGTGCCCTATACAATAAAAAAAGAGCAAAGTTGGGTGAAAATAAGACTGACAGAGTTAATTAAGCTGTGGCCCTTAGCCCACGTCTATAACATCGATCTTATTGAGTCTCAATAAGTGCTTACAACTCATCACTACTAAGAATCTAATTAGACATTTATTGCTTATGTAATTCTGAATTAATGGCATAGCAACAAGATTTATATCTCATATATTTGTTACACCTCAGCACTCTCCGCTTTAATAATCAATTGATATTTAGTTAACATATATTAACTATCCTATTAAAACTAAATTAAATGCTATTCTGATTTGATTTTATTAAACAAATGCTGGCAACACTAATGAGGTGCAGGCCATTTAAATCATGAGAGAACAGCCAAATTCAACCCCTCTGTTAAGTGAAGTAATTTCAGAGTGAAAAAAAAATGAGCAGATGTGTTCCTCAACTTGGCAATTTCATAAATACTGCACAACTCAGTCATGATGGATTCCTGACCAACATCTCAAAAGAGATATAAAGAAACTTCCATTACATGTACTTCATTTCTCATTAGCTAAATATGCCTTTGGGGGAAAAACATCTCCTGCTGGCCTCTGTTGTAAGGTCACTGATTTTGAGAAGAGCAAGACAGTGTTACCTCATGAGTGGAATTCAGTTTAGCCCCCAACTTCTCTAGTAAAAGTACTTTTGAAACAAACTAAACTGGACTTCCTTAAGCAATTGATTATTTCTTTTTGGGTGGGAAACTGGATTTTGTCCTACCCAGGGAATAGCACTGAAGAAATAAATTATACAGGAAGTATTCATTCATTAAAAATTTTTTTTAGTTTTTATTATTTATTGTTGAGACAGAAAGAGAAGGAGTGAGCAGGGGAGGGGCAGAGAGAGAAGGAGACACAGAATCCAAAGCAGACTCCAGGCTCTGAGCTGTCAGCATAGAGCCTGATGCAAGGCTCGAAGTCACAAACCATGAGGTAATGACCTGAGCTGAAGTCAGACGCTTCACCAGTTGAGCCACCTGGGCACTCCAGTATTCATTCATTTAACAATAATTGAGCACCTGCTATGTCCTAAAGTAAATAGAATATGATCCTATCTTATAGGAACAAATATGAAGTTTCTTCTACTCACTGTGCCTGGTTCTATGAAAAATACAAAGCATGAGGAATGGGCTATGTCAAGAAATCTGCAATATCATCAGGCAGAAAAGTCATAAACATGTGAAAATTACCTGGAACTCCTACATCAGAGGTCTGAACTCACCCTGATTTAGCTCAAGTGTCTTGTAAAGTGCCCAGCATGTAAAACATACTTAGTAAATGCGCCTTGAGAAAATAAAAGCTTTTCTGACACAATGAACATGTGATTCTCTTGATCTAAGGCCTCATTGAAAACCATGCCATTTGAAGTTCCTTTTTAGTCATAAAAACCAAAAGTAAAGGTAGAATAGCTGGCAGTGATATGTAGGTACCAGCAACAATAGTCAAAAAGAGTGGATTCTAAGTTGTGTCTTGGCAAACATTTGAGCTGGCAACTCTTCACTACTGTGCTGTCAAATTATGACTGATACATGGAACTTATTTTTTACAACTGAGAATTCAGACTGTTCCAGAAAATTCTGTAATTGGGAACTTGAGCTGAGCAGGAAGATCAGGAAGGGAATCATACATGTGGGTGTGTACAGTAGGACAGTCTCTGTTTTCACCTGTTTTCTGATGTAATTAATAAACTTTCACTCTCAAAAGTGTGCTGCTCCACATGATAAATTGTATAATCACCATGTGTACAGATTAAAGTCTGCACAACCAGAAACCCAAGGCAAGGCTTTTGGTGAAGAAAGACTGCACACACTTTTTCTTGCTTTTTTCAGCTATGTTCTTTTCATGTGGTTTAGGTTTTTAGTACTTCCATTTTATAGGGGATGACTATAATTTTCTTCTGTGCTTTGTCTACCTGTTGACTCTAAAATTAAGAGTACTTGTGGCAAGTTATATTACTGATTATTAAATATTCTGGTTTTCTTCTTTGTAGGAGGAATATATATCTTTGTCTACTGAAGTCAGAAATAAGTCATATTATTTGCTTTGGCCAATGTGGGTGGAAGTGATATGTGCCATTTCCGGACAGAAGTTTTGAGTAATAACACATGTATCACTGTCTCTTCTCCTTCTTCCATGAGATCATGAATGTTCCAGCTAGTGCCTGCTTCATCAGCCTTGGTCTCTGAGTGAAAATGACATAGAGCAGAACAATAGCCACCCCACAATAGACATGTCATAGAAATAATAAATAGGTCTCTGTTGTTGTAAGCCATGATATTTTGGAAACATTTGTTACCTCAGCATAACTTCACCTGTCCAGACTGGTACAAAAATTATTAATGGACATGTGGTATTTTTGTCAACAACAACAAAGCTAAAATTAGTTGCCTTGACTCTAGGGCTCATTAGTGGAAGTAAGGAAATTGCTATTGGAGGTGAAAAGGTGAAGAACAATATCCTTAATAAACTTGTTGCTTTAGAAGAAGATTTGACCAAACAGAATGTTAGCAACTTTAGTTGTTACTAGATGCATTTGACAAAAAAGAGATGAGCTCAAAAAGAATCGGTCATTTTGGAAGCAGAAAAAAAAGAGAGAGGGCCTCCAGAAATGTGTGGATTTTTACAGTTTGGAAGATACAACTGCTTCTCACTTCCATGCAATAAAACATAGAAAAAGAATATCTTTGAGTAAAAAATTTCTACAAAAACTTAGCCTCATGTCAAGGACCAAATTAAGGAGTTGCTGCATGTCATTTGTTGAAACTTTTTAACCTATTAATATGGCATCTAGTAAATCCTTTTAATCAGACAAAATGGCTCAAGAAGAGATTAAGAATGTGGGTCTCCTAAAGAAATTAGATGGAGACAAGGTACTTGCAGTTAAACACATACTTCAAAACAGAATAGGAACTCTTTGCCAAGAACCAAATAGATTAGTTAAAAATTGAAAACATTGTGCCACCAGGAGAACCACTGATCTAGACTGAAAGAGACTGGTCAAGACTTAAAACAACCCTTGCCTTTCACCCATCATTCTTGCTTGAGCTTGAGGCAGAGGACTAAAGCTCTTAAGCCTCCACAAGACCATGTTCTACAATTCTTTGTGAGACATAACCAAAGAGACTAGTGGAAAGAAAAGACTTCCCAAATGATAGGGCCAAGGACTAAGGAGAAAAATGACTAGGAGCTATTCCCAGTAAATGGAATCAAGGTTTAATCAAGGTATACTTTCCTCTCCCAGATAAGATATTCCCAAGGGGGTTCTAGTAATTTGTAGAGACTGATGACATCTGTGTGTCTCCCATTCCCCACCTTTCCAAATGGGAGTGCTTATTATGGTTTCCCTGTTCTTATTCCATCATTGCATATTGATTATGTGAGAGATAGATAGCTTCTTTTGTTCCTGCAGCTTTGTATTAAGAAGAGCTACATCCAGACCTGATATGGGGATTACCTCACATTACATGGAGATACTGGTCTTTACCTTAGAAGTTCATGTAAAGGACAAGTTCCTATTTGGGACTTCTGGTTGTCTCTCTTAGAGATGGAGTGTGTTTAGCATATGGGAAAAGGTTGCTGAATAGCTGAATACTAGAAGGGTGACCTAGGGGAGTTTGTATTACTGTTCACCAAATATTTTGATTCCATTTCTGTGGTGCCTCTCTCTGTGGGAAGATTATACATACCCCTTGTGTTGAACAAGGAGTAGTTATGGCCAGTAGAGTGTGTATTAAAGTGATAAATGCCAGTCTTAGGCAGAGGATCAAGAAACATGGATCATAAATCTCTTTTCTTTCTGCCATGAGACTGACAATATTACAGACATAGTCTGGATCTGAAAATGGAGGTAACATACATCTGAGTTGACCTGTGATGGACATTTAATGTGAGCAAGAAATAAACTTTTATTGTTGGAAGGAACTGAGACTTAGGGTCATTTGAAGCATAACCTAGCTTATCCTGTCATGACCATAAGCAACATTAATAATATTAAGATTATGTAAAGATTATTCACCATAGTCCCAAGTAATATGATTGCATCTATAAAGAAGAAGATATAATTCCACATACCTACAAGAGAAAGCTCCAAGTACACAGTGACACACAATCTTGCTTTGTTTGCTTCATATTTGAACTATGACTTTCTTATACAGCATTTAGTTTTTCCTGGACTTTCTAGTTGTCTTTATTTTTTTGCACTTAAAAATTTGGGGATCTGTTTTATCTTTGGTATTCTGAAATTTCATCAGGATAGGTTTAAATGTGGACTTCTTTTCATTTATTTTGTGTAACATTGTCTTTCTGAATACACTTCCCTTCTTTCCACTGCTTCATCTCAAAAACCAATACCAGACTTGCATTCATTATTTAGCTCTCCACCCTATGTTCCCACTTGCAATTTTCTTAGAATTACATTAGGATCTTTATCTTCCATTAGACCCTGAAACACATGAATATAGGGAGTGAGTCTTGCTCCATTTTCTATGCTTCACTTAGCATAGTAACTAGGGCAGAGAATAAACTTAATAGCAAGATGCTGAATTTTTTACTTCCTATATGCTTCTGATGACAAAAGTACTTAATCAAAAAGTGGATAAATTGGATAAATTGGATTTTAAGAGACAGCTATCCTTGGCTTTCAGTAATGAGTGATGAACACTGTCCACTAATACCCACAAAACACAAGAGGAAACATGAATGTGTTCCAATGTACAGATGCTCTAATAGCATGAAGCAGTGTATGCTGTTTCTCTGCTTCCTAAAATTTAAACCATGCTGAAACAGTATTCATGAGCTTTAATAAGGATGCTTCAACTATAGGCACAATTCAAGTTCTTAGGACAGTTCAGCATGTAATTTACTTCCTGAACTATCTGATTTATACATTCCAACATTTCTCCAGAGCTTCCATAGAGGAGGAATTAGAGAAGTTGATATTTGGATTTCCTGGCACAAGATCTTAGTTGATCTTAATGGCTTTTTTGACATCTGTTAGGACAATATCTTTCTCTAGATCTAACTTTAGTTAAGGCTTGATGAAAAGAGTAACAAGTGTATGGTAGAACTTCAAAGCTTTAATAAAATTTCTAATCCCTCTAAAATTTCCAATTCTTGGCTGGTCCTCAAAATTAAGTCTTTAATCCTTAGGTTAGAAGTTTAAAAAACCAACTTTTTTAATACCTGGAAGGAAATGTTATATAAAAGTCCAATTGTGGCATACCTTGCCTCTCAAACCAGACTCTGTGTAAACTATGGAATTTAGATGGTTATGAGAAACATAGTTTGAAAACCACTGCAAAGATAAGGGTTTTATCTACCTAGAGATATTTGCATTAAAACAACTAAAATATGTCACCAGTCAGTGATACTTCAAGATACAGAATTTGAGATCCTTTCCTAAGAGAAGATTTTTCTCCTGAGTGCAGAGAAAGTACAATGGACACTGGTCTTTGGAGCATGGGGACCCTCTCCCCACCCCACAGAAAATAGATATTGGACAGATATACCAAACGTTCTTCGATGTGCCTCTGCACAACTTCCCAGAGGCCAAACCCTGATCTTGGCTACTTCTTTATAGTATCTTAACACCCTTCAGATGCAGGAGCTTCAATAGGATCCATGTGAGTTTTAAGAGGGGCTCCATAAATACAAATTGATGATTTAGGCATCCAAGAGTCTGCTAGCTTTCTGGAAGATTCCAATCCAGCCCCCACATACCCAGATGCCTGTACCTGATTGGCCTTTTGGATAATTGATCACAGCTGGTGGCTTAATTGGGCCTGTCACAGGAAGGCCAGCTCCTTTTAGACACTAGGTTCCATCCTGCACAGTGCCCTCGGGGCCAGTGAACTCACTGGGAGGAAATGTGACTCCCACTTCTTCAGTTAAAGAACTTGGGGCATTTCCTAGATGGGGCTCCATGCCAGGAATCTGGTCTCAGCTTGGTGGGCTTGAGAGAAGAGTGTAAGTTACCTCCTTTCTACTCTGAGTCTTCTAGTCTCTAGTTTTGTATGATTTGCTTTTTAAGGTTGCATGAGGTGAGAGTGGTTTTCTTTAATATCAGTTCATGGTAGGGAAGTCTGAATTAGTGGAAGTCCCAATTATTTGCCATTTAAGTTTCTTTGTATTGTATTCAAGTCATCCCAATAACAAGGCCTCTAGGTCGAATCCCATTTGACTGATCCTTTTGTGAAGCGGTAAAAGATGTTACCAAACATTTAGTCCTTTATGGCTGAGACAGGGAGAAGGAGCTAGCCATGGAGTAAGACCCCATCTTTCCAGAGTGGCCATGAGGGCTTCATGAAGTGAAGAGTGCCAGTGGTGGAACTCTGTGCTGAGGTGAATGCTTATCAGGATATAGACTAACGGGCATTGTCTAAAGAGGCACTGCTTACCTGAGGATGAGAGAGCAGATAAGGAAGATTGGTAATGGAAGCAGCTTATTTTGTAAGCTCGTTTTTGTTTGGTTTTCTGCTACTTGCAGCCAGAAAGCATCCTAACTGATACACTAATAAACCCATAAGGCCACAACCTATGGGTGACTTAATAATAAATCCAACACAGCGCTTACTATTTGTCAGGCCTGGTTCTAAGACTCTTAGCCAATTTCATCCTTGTAACAACTATATTAAGGAGATACTATTGTTTTCATTTCCCAGAGGAAGAACTTTGTTACAGTGTGGTTAAATCACTTGCTCAACATCACAGGCCTAACTAGTGGTGGAACTAATATTACGAAGATAAGCAGGCCTCCAAATCTGAGCTCCTATAACCAGGAAGTTAGAATGCATCTCAGATTAACAAAAAGAGCTGGGTTACTCCTATTCAAAGCCCTTTACTGAGAACCATTATGAATAGCAAAGGAGAAGTCAGACCAACACAGTTCTTACTTCCTCTTCAATGAAATTCTTTCCACTCACTTTCTGCAACATCACCAGGTTCCTCACTAGCTCCTGGCTCTGCCTTCCAGGCAAAATCTTCGCTCAGGTCCTACTTCATCCTAAAGGTGTTAAATGACTAAATAACAGGAGGGTTTAGATATTAACAACAATCAGAGCCTTCAACCCAACTTGAATGTTATGCTTCAGCTTGCCTGAACTTAGCTGGTGAACAGTTCTTGGGAGCTGCCATTACACAGAAGGAAGCAATATCCCTTCCCACAGGGGGCTTATAGTCAATGAGAGGAGCCAGGAAACTAAACTTAAGAATGATTGTGAAACCAAGGCTATAAGTGACAGATAACCATGGTTGCCTCTTGGAAGGGCACTTGGGAGTTTAGGGATGGAGTGCTGCAGGGAAGCAGCTAAGGAGGACTCACTTTCCACTCTGTTTTATGCTGTTCTCCACTCGTTGAATTTTTTCCCATACTCGTGTACTACCTATTCAAAAACAATTAGAGACGTTTAAAACTCAATAAAATGTGACACATCCATTTAGAGGTTTAGGCAAAAGACTTTGAGAGTATAAAGAAGTGAAAGAGACAGGGGAAAGGTATGAGTTTGCTGGGGTTGCTGTAACAAAGTGCCACACATTGGCTTGACTTAAACAACAGAAATTTATTGTCTCACAATTCTGGGGGTTCAGCAGTCCAAGATCAAAGTGTACATAAGTCTATGCTCATTCTGAAAAAGCTAGGGAAGGAGCTATTCTAGGCCTCTTGCTTAGCTTCTGGTGGTCTCAGATGTTCCTTAGCTTATACACAGATGTCTTTTCTCTGTGCATGTCTGTTTCTGTGTCCAACTTTCCCCTTTTTATAAGGATACCAATCATAATTGGATTTGGGCCCACTCTTAAGACCTCATTTTAACTTGATTACTTCTAACAGACTCTACCTCCAAATAAGGTCATGTTTTAAAGTACTGGTGGTTAAGACTTCAACATTTGAATTTGGGGGGTTGGTGGGGCACAATCCAACTCCTACCAGAAGGTATAGGAATGCTTTCTGGAGAAGATCTATTCCTTCAATACAGTACTGTCAGGAGACCATTTTGAGGTATCTTGTCTTAGAACACTAAATTTTCTCAAGTCCTGATAATAAGCAACCCCTTGACATTTTAATACAGTGGGATGAGAGCACATGGACTCAGCTTTGAGGTACACGACTGGAAAGTGGTAAGTGAAATACATGACAGGCACATGTTGAATCAGGGAGTCTGGTATCTAAGCAACAGGCAGCTTATACTGCCATGTGCCCCAGTTCTGGCTCACTTCTCTCATGTAGCTACAAAATCAGAAAAGGCATATTGTTGAAGCTTGAACACTTACAGGCGATTTCCATTCTTATGCTACTGATATTGCATTTGTGGAAACATAAGGAGTCCCTGGTGGCTGACTCAACAGGTACCAATTTCTAAAATTTTATTTTATAATCAAATAACATACCCCACTGAAGAGAGTGTTGCCTTATGCAGAGACAAGATAATTTTAAAATCATGTTCAAGTTATGTTTATAATAGCAATTCAAGATAAAGTAATATTTTCTTTCTGGTTGATGTTAAGAGTGTGACTTAAGGGATGGAATGCTAAAGAATGCAAGAAGTTAGAAAATCATCATGAGGATTGTTATACATCCATGCCAGAAGAGAGACAATGGTGAGAATATGGTGGGGGTCCAAGATAGTCTAAGTAATTTGGTCAGAAATTAATATGAATAAAGGAAATTTGAATTTTAAAATTAATAAATATTGTGAGTAGCATTAACATTAACAAGTGAATTAAAAGTAAAATTAATCATACATTAAAAATTAATATGTATTATAGAATTTAAACTAATGAATATTCTGAACATGTATACCGGTAAAAGTAAGAAAATGCAAATCAATAAAAAATCCATTCATGTGTTTTTTCAATAAGTGGATCTGTTACATAAGAATTTAATAAAGTGGAACTTCAAATTGGTATGGGAAAAATAGGCTACCTATTTGATCCCTACCTTAAACTATAAATCAAAATAAATACCAGATATGGTAACATAAAAGGTTTAAAAGTTAAAAATTATACATGAAAATTTTGAGTCTATGAAGGAAATCAATCTACAGATGAAAGTATACAAAAATTAAAATTTTTCCATGTTAATGAATTTTAAAAATTAAAATCCAAAGAAGAAACTAGGAAAAAACATTTCCAACACAATAAGAAGAAAGAAAGCAAATGTGGGGCACTTGGGTGTCTCAGTTGGTTAAGCGTCTGACTTCGGCTCTGGTCATGATCTCATGGTTCATGGGTTTGAGCCCCTCATTGGGCTCTGTGCTGACAGCTCAGAGCCTGGAGCTTGCTTTGGATTCTGTGTCTCCTTCTCTCTCTGCCCCTCCCCCACTTGCACTCTGTTTCTCATTCTCTCTCTCTCTCTCTCTCTCTCTCTCTCTCAAAAATGAAAAAACATTAAAAAAATGAAAAAAACATTTAGCAAATTTTAAAAGGTGAACACTTTAACAGAAAAATAGTCAAAGTAAATGAAGGGCAATGTATAAAAATACCAATTATACTAGTAAATAAATAAGAAAAATTTAACTGCAACACCGATCAAGAAAATGCAAACAAGGTAACTTTTTATACATAATGACTTGACTAAACACAGTAGACCCAATATTGGTTGTAGCACAAAAGGTGTGTATAAAGTGGTACAACATTTCTGTGGGCCAATTAGGCAAGGATATCCTAAGATATTCTAAGTTTATACAAAAGGAAAATATCATGTATATATGCTGGAGCAGATGTTGTCAGTGCCCATCCATATCCCTCCCGGGCACACAGCCTGGTTTCCAGCTGCCAGCACTGGCCACACTCTGCCTGGGATCCTTTCTGGGTAAGGAAGTGTGTCAGATCACACAGGAGGCTGGTGGGCAGTTCCAAGGAGTTAACACCCTGAAAGCAGTCCTCGACTCATGATGCACAGAAGTTAAGGATTCCTCAGTCCCAATGGGGACAACTATGAGGTGAGTTTAATACGGACCTCCAAAGATCACAGTGGAATTGAGTATCAGTTCCCCATGGTATAACCTACTTACTAACATACCCTGTATTGACTTTCTTTCCTTCCCTTCTCACTCCCCTTACTGATGTTTCCTGGATCACTCTCAAATAAGCTACTGATGCTCAAACCCTTATTTCCAGGTCAGCATCTGGGGGAACTGCACTAAAGATACATGCAAACATTCATCAAAAAAGATGTTGTCACAGTGTCATTTACACTACTGGAAAACCAGAAGTACCATATATTAATAAGAATAATAAGTTCATCAGTATTATGATACAATACCACTAAAATATGATAGAAGGGGGATTGGAAGGGGTAAACAGGATTTTTAGGGTAATGAAAATACTCTGCATATTATAATGATGGATACATGTCATCATACATTTGTCCAAATCCATGGAATGAGCAACACCAAGAGTGAACTCTAAGGTCAGCTATGAACTTTGAGTGATGATCGTATGTCAGTGTAGGGTCACAAGTGCAACAAATGTATCCCTATAGTGGGAGATGTTAATAATTGGGGAGGTTTATTTGTGTTGGGACAGGAGGCACATGGCAAATCTCTGTAACTTCCCCTCAATTTTGCTACTAACTTTAAACTGCTCTTAAAAAATATAGTGTTGGGGCTCCTGGGTGACTCAGTTGTTTAAGCATCCAACTTCAGCTCAGGTCATGGTCTTGCAGTTCACGAGTTCAAGCCCCACATTGGGCTCTCTGCCATCAGCGAGAAGCCCTCTTTGGATTCTGTCTCCTTCTCTCTCTGTTCCTCCCCTGTTTGTTCTCTCTCTCTCTCTCTCTCTCAAATAAACATTAAAAATAAAAAAAATTAAGTTTAGTGTTAAGAAAAAATATGCTGTAAGAATATTTAATGTCTGGAAAAGGAAAGCAGTATAGTGTAATATCATATCGCAGGTTCTAAAATGAGACATCATGTCAAGTTCTAAGTCCACCAACTACTTGCTTCATGACTTTAAGCAGTACTTAATCCCTTTAAGTGCCTGTTCTGTCACATGTAAAATGAGTGACAACAGTATTTCCTAGGGTTACTATGAAGATTAAATCTTACCCCTGTGCCTGGTACACAGTAATAATCATCATCACTGCCACTACTGGTATTAAAATATATTATAAAGTTTAAAATATGAGTTTGTAAAACAATATGTTCTATCATTTTAACACACATGCACACATTTACACGTAAAACATACATATAAAAATCCTCACACCCATATATATTTTATAGGCATAGAAAAAATGGGGACTATATGCAAAAAAACATTGGCTGTCCATGTCTGTTGTGTGCTAAGATGATGGATATTTTTCTATGTGCTTTTCTATATGTTTCTAATTTTTATAATCACATTCATATATTCAAATGGTAAAAGTTACTCATAATGAATTGTATGAATAATTTTAAAGTGAGTCTAATTTAGCCAAATTTCATAAAAACAGAGTTTTTAGACTATGGTTAGTCAGTCGTTATTGGTGAAATCAGGGAGAATACCACTACTTGGTCAATTCAATCCTTTGGAGAACTGAAGGTGCATTCAGTCAAGGACCACTGCAGTTCAGATACCAGGTTTGTACTGTTGATGATGGGTCTCAGTGCCAACGAAATGAAGTGCATTGTCACAGAGCCATGCAAACACAGACATTGCCCGAAGATTAAACATAGGTATTCCAGAAACTGACTGACATTGATAAGACAGATACTTGATCATTCAGGAACCTTTTGTGTTTAAGCATCAAAAGCAAGCAGAGAAGCTTAAAGCATGATTCATAGTACCAAAATGAGTGAATTGCTTCCGAAAGAGTGATTTCATTTTCTCAAAGAAATTTTGCACTTCTTCAGAATTTCTGATTCCATGAAGTTCAGACCAGGTCACAGTGGAAAATAAGTCCAGCTTCTCTTTGCAGCCTAATAGATTGATGTTCTCAGGATCCTCACGAATTCCCAGGAGCCTCAGATTGGAGTTTGGTAAATATCTTCCACAACTATCTGCTACTTAGTCATCTAACTGGTTAAAATAACCCAACCTTCAGGTCAGCTTCCACTCCTTCCAAATGACCTATAAGTTGTCAAAGGTCAAAGGCATAAGAACAAAGAAAACCCACAATTTTGATCACTTTTTGAATTGATTTATGCAGTGAATTAATTTAAAAATGCTATGGTCAAATTGTGATGAATCATAAAACAAAAGAAAACACTAAACTTCTCACTGGATTTGGAAAATGAAACATAAAAACATATCTCCTTTTTCATTATAGGTGACCTACCTGTGGTAAATGAATTCCACATTTTTTTAGATTTTAAGCAAATTTCTTTATTTTACTTGCAGCAAATCGTTAGTAAATGCTACTTGCAGCAAATCGTTAGTAAATGCTCTTTTTTTTTTTTTTTTTTGAGACAGAGAGAGAGAGCGCACAATTGAGGGAGGGGCAGAGGGAAAGAGAGAGAGACTCTTAAGCAGGCTCCATGCCCAGTGCAGAGCCCCACTGTGGGGTTCAATCTCACGATCATGAGATCATGACCTGAGCCAAAAATCAAGAGTCGGATGCTTAACCAACTGAACTACTCAGGCACCCCTATGTTCAATTTAATAAGGATTTTCCTTTTTCCTTGTGAAAAGCCTCAGCCAAGACAGGCATCTGTCAGGTTGCCACTTGGATGACCTATTGAATGCTGCTGGGTTGGCAAGAGCTTGATTAAAGGTTGAAGATTAAGGAAAAAAAGTAAAATAAGGTATATACTGAATGTGATAGGGAGTCTAGAACTACAGACTAAGAAGCAGAAGATTGACACTCCATGCTGAACACACCACCAAATAGATTGTGACCTGACAATTAATGGCTTCAGCTGTCATGTCTCTAACACTTGGGTTCAGAAGAAAGAAGAAAAAAATGAATGCACCTGTCAAACACCAGTGAAACAGAGAAGAGAGAAATAAAGTTAAAACGGATTGAGTTCACCGCGTCTGAGTGCAGACTCTGTTAGAGGCATTACCACACAGTCCTTCCACCAAAGCCAGGAGACAGATCAACCATCCATTCATTCAACAACTATTTATTGAATAGCTGCTGTGAGTTAGGCTGTGTACAAGGAGCTTGGGATCACTGTAAGCCAGATAAACACTTCTTATCTCCATGGAGTTTATATTTCGGCAGTGGAGACAGATTACACAGAAAGTGATTTCATTATGATCCTCTTATGTGTTGTGAAGGAGTAGGACAGTGCTTTGAGTGGGAGATCATGTAATGAGGCCTTGCACAATATGGAGATCATGTTAGGAGAGTTTTTTTAGACAATCATCTTTGCAATGAGATATTAAGCATGAATAAGAATTGGCTAGGCAGGAAGATGAAATGATGTGTGTAGGGCTGAAAGCAGAAAAGAACACAGTAAGTCCAAAGGGCATTGAAATTCTTATCCTACAGGAGAAGCTCAGATGTCTATTTGTCTCTTAAGTCACTTGTCTTATGGCTAGCAGCTGGGGGTAAAGTTTAATAGTAGGGCTATTAGACTTTTGTTTTTCCTCATAAAGTGTGCCTGGTTTCTCTGTGATGACTCCATCTACATTTTGTCAGAGTCAAGGTATTGAAGTGGCCCCAAAATGCACACAGTTTGAATCCCCCAACTGTTGGAAGAAGAGCTGTTGGTAGTAAATCATCCATATGCATCTTGGAAAGGTTTGTCCAAGGCTGAGCAAGGGATTCCCCTTCTGGGACTCCCAGAGCAGGAAGAATTGGTAAAGAGCTAGACAAAAGGCTTTATCTTCCTTGCTCCTGCAAAGATAGATCGAGAAAGTATTCCTGCATTTTGCAAAGCCCAAAGGAACACTGGGCATTATGTTTACATTGTGTGAAATATCTCCATTCTGACTGACTTACCATCTTGGAAGTTTCTAGTTACTGCCTACCAACACTTCTCACCAACTCTCAACGTGCCAAGTTGATTATAGTTATTATTAAGCTGAAGGTTAGGAAATTGCTCATAAGAAACCTGCATCCTGTCATGAACCAAAGCCTAATATATTTGTCCCAGTTCTTTCTCTGAGGGCAGATAAACATTTCCCCATGACAGGGGGCTGTTCAACATTTCAATGGCCTAGTGGGATGCTCTTTTGAGCCCAGAGGGCAATTACTGAAACTTAAGATAAGTGGGGAAGTGAACAGAAGACGTGATTGCCAGTCCAAACAAGTGAGGTCCAGGGGACGGCTTAAGTTGTGCATTAAATATAATCTTTTGGCTTTGACAAGAAGGTGAGGTGACCAGTAATTAGCCATTCAAGGCAAAGCCTAAGCAGCCTGACTGAGATGAGGAGTAGGCGGCTGCCACGCCCACAGATTCTGGCATTTGAGAGCTTTGCAGGCAGGAACTCATCTTGAACCTAATAAAATGATTTGCTAGAGTGAAGTTGCTTGTTGATTTGCTTTTTTTTTTTAATATGTGTGTTTTAATTTTTCCCCCCAAATATTGCAGAGATGGAAAAGGGCACTAGCTCAACAATCTACAACAAGGCCTTAGAAAGACAAAAACTGGCATGACTCCTCTTTTATGGCCTCTTACTGCTGCCCGAGCACCTCTTTCCTCCTCCTTTGCTCAGCCCGTGATGCATACCCATCCCAAGCTGGCAGAGCTGGATCCCTGAGAGCTGTCAGGGAATCCTTTCCCATCAGCAGGCCTTTCAACAAATATTTAAAATAGGTGTAAATCTCAGTCTATAAATTCATGCGTTCAAGAAACATGAATATTTTAGATTTCCTTACATCAAATTAAATTTGGATTCTGAGTAACCAGCCCACCAAGCTGGCAGGAAATTTAACCCAGCCATGCTTGGACTGTTCCCACACCCCACGTACCAAGATTCTACAGAAGTCTCGTCTTAGGCAGTGTAGAGGCACTGGGAAGACTCCTCCAGTACTTTTTGTCTGTCTACACTGCTTAGTGTTGAGATAGCAGTCATCCCCTGTGTACGTGGCCCAGCCTGGTTCCACTGCTGCTGCTCCCAGGCCACATGCAGGGTGCGGTTCTCTGGTGAGTGAGGAGACCTGCTCCAGGGGTCTAGCCCACCTCTGGGCACACACAAGCCTCCTCTCCGAGGGGTGCTCTATAACCGCACTGTGTCCACAGAGCCCCACGGCCCACCGTAGGCTTCCTCCCCAACCTTCTTAAGTCACCCTTTCAAAAGCAGCCTTTCTCCTTTCTTGCCTTAAGCAAGAAATAACAAGCCTGACTACATGTTGGAAATGAAGAGAGAATGTAAAACATAAGGAAAGCAAACACAATCGAATTCACCAGTCAGCTGTGTGGGTGGGGGTGTGGAGGGGGTGTGGGGGTCTGGGTGTGTGTGTAGGAGGGGATGTGGGGGCTGTAACAGCTAACTGAATATCAGGTGAGGAGCTCATAGGCTCAAAGTCCCTTTTATATTGATTGGTGGTGGCAGTCCCACCCTGTACAAAATATTCGCATGTATACTGGAGTTTGAGAATCTCTGAGTTCAAGTAAAAGAAGTGTTAGGTAGACTTGAGCAGTGGAAGGAACAGCCCGAGGCAGATTCCCAAGTCCTTGAAGGGAAATGACAGATGGGAGCTGGAGGCAAGGGCCTGATAAACAAGGAACAAGCCGGGGGCCACAACATCCTGACTTTGTGGCTTCCCAGACCTCAGGGCTGACAGATCCAGAGCCTCAGGTGAGAAATCCATGCTCTCCTCTTCCACCTCTACCCCAGGGTAACCCCGAGACTCCTTACAATGTATTTGCATTGCAGGGATAGCCCACTCCTTGGGGAAAGGCTGCCTTGCTGGTTTTGATACAAATCTTGTAGAGGCAAAAACCCCTACTCCCTACCTGTGAGGAGAATTGGAGGCAGCCTCCTTTAGAGACCACCACACTGTAGGTCAAGCTCCTCCTAGACCAGAGCTAAACAATAATACCAACCCCAAAACAACCCTGGGGTGGATTCCACCTCTTGGAACCTGCACTCCATGCTCTACTGCCTTGAGAGTGCTTGCAGCTTTCCTTGTGGCTGTCTATTTGAGCACGGATGCCCTATAAATCGTCAGGTAGGGAATCTAAGGAGACCTCCATTCACAAAGCGCAGACTCTCCCAGCAGTAACAGAAGGACCGTGAAGTATATTTTCAAATGTCTAAATTCCTTAGTAGTGAAAAGAAGATGGTGAAGAATACTAGAGTATTCTTGTTTGCCTGCAAAATTTACACCATTCTAAATTAATACGACCTTACTACATATTGATTGGTTTGCTTATTAAAGGAGAGAATTTAGGTATTTTATGCAGGGATTACATTCTAATTTAATTTTTCTAAGCTTTTCCTTTTCTTTTGTGTTCTGTAGTTTTATGGATTTATTATTTTCTCTTTAATCCTGTTTGGTACTTATAGAGACTATTCAACCCCAAGATTGTCTTTCTTCAACTCTGGGAAATTTTACAGCCTGCTGTTAATTTAATCAGGGCAGATGTGACTTTATTTCAGCAAATTATCCTTATTGAGCAGCTACTTGGCAGGCACTGCATTTACTGGAATGGGGTATGGTGGGCATGGATAAATCTCTGGGTGCCAAAGGGGAAATTCTCTGAGTGGAACTGTCGTATAATAAGATATTTGGTCTCTGTCCCTGGTTCCCAGCGGAGTTCCTAAAACCCTTGGGACTTCCTAAGTGATCCGAGTGTCTTTTGTTATTCATATAACCCCTTTTCAGCACGCTTGGGTTTATGCTAATGAGGTGACTTGAGGTGGGGAGGGCCCTAGATAGCCTCAATGAAGCTGGTCACCAGAAAGACCAAATGATTAGATGGCTGGGGATTAAACTATAAAAACTCTTAGGCAAGATTTGATGAACTTCCGGGTTCATCAAATGGGAACAGCTGGAGAGGGCCTGGAAGCTCTATGCCCTTCTCCCCATACCTTGTGCTATGCATCTTGCTATACCTTTTATAATAAACCAGTAAACACAAGTAATGTTTCTCTAAATTATAGCAAATTATCAAACTTGAGGAAGGGGTCATGGGAACCCTGATTTACAGCTGATCGGTCAGAAGTACAGGGGACAACCTGTACTTGAGATTGGCATCTGAAGTGAGGTCACTCTTGTGGGACTGAGCCCTTAACCAGTGTTTGGTGGTTCATGCCCTCATGGAGGATCTCATGCTCTCTCCAGGTAGATAGTGTCAGAACTGAGTTAAATTTGTAAGTCAGCCCATCAGTCTCTGCCAGGAATTGGAGAACCGTTTAGTGTGAGGAAAATGCCTCACACTAATGACCAGAAGTGAAGTGTTCGGAGTTGAGCGTAGTGAGTTTAGGAGAGCAGAAGAGTTTTCCCCTCACAGGAACGCTGGAAGGAAATGCAAGGCAGGGCATCCCAGCTAAGTCCTTCTCTGAAGAGGTGGATAGAGTTTGCTCATCTACATTGCAAAAATATCCAAAGGTCTTTCTTTTTTCAGGCAAGTTCTTACTCAGGAGTCCAACATGTGAAACAGTGTCTTTCCTCTTTCTCCTCTGCCTGTGGTAGCCCTCAAATTCCAGAAACACCCCTGGAGCAGTGACAGACTCAGCCAACTCTGCCAGCTCTTCCACTGCTGGGTTTGTGGCCCACACATGAGAGAATGCCCTGTGGAGGCACTGCCTGACTTTTAAAGAATCTGACCTTCCACAGTGCAAAAGTATATTTGTCTTTGAGGCCTACCTCTATCATAGTCCTGAAGAATCAGCTCTAGAAGAATCTGTTATGCAGATGTGATTGTGTCATTGGAGGAAAACTTGGGTCTCTCTCTGAGGTGGAGGAGGTAATTGGGTCTAAACTTAGAGGCATAGGGAGACCTTTGGATGGATGACAGAGAAGATTTTCAGGCAACGACTTGAATTGTTTGACTTTGAATTTTTAATATGAAATAGAAAGAATTTTGGTTGTTCATGCCCTCAGTTTATTACAAGTTCTACCATTCCCAACTGCCTTACACCTGGCTGGATTCACATATTCATGGTGCCTGCCTGGCCCTTTGGCATCTGAGTTCATAGACCTCTGGCCTACATAGAAAGACAGCACTGACTCTGGATTTATCGAAACCAATGAGGCAAAGAATTCTCCCCACACATTCCATATTCTCTTTTGACCAGTATTCTCTGATTTGTACTCCTTTTTTCCAACCCCACCATCAAAAGTAATCTCTATTATCCCCACTAGTGTTATTTATACCTCTCTTAGAGCATAAGACAGTCTACACCATACTACCATTTTGTATATACATACCTATTACTCATTAAGCCATATCTCTATGAACACTTGGACAGTGTCATGTCTTCATAAAGTGCCCAATAATTATTCTTTGACTTGTTCTCAGTTTGGATCAGCTTTTCTCACCATGGTATTTAGAACAGAATCATTGTCATGGACTCTATGACTATTACCTCCTACCTCAATTGATAAAGGCCTCTCTCAAGGGCTATTTGGGTATAGGGATGAGGACAAGACCAAGAGCAGATGATGCATATGAGGTGATATTTGCTTGAAATGTAAATGTAAAATATGTAATGTAAAATGAATGAAATGTAATGTAAAAAAAGGTGCAAAATGTAATGGATTTTTATTTTTAAAAGAGAAATGGGCTTCCTCCTTGCTGCTGATGGATTGAGAGGAGGAGAACATGAGAATGAGCACTTAAGTACGGAAAGCAATTTCTTGCTCCACCCCTCCAGTCTCTTATGGGCTCTGTTGGGTTGCTGGTTATTATAACAACAAAATCCAATCCCTCTACCCAGATGATGGCTCTACCTCCATCCCAGATCATTTTGGAACACTAGGCAAGGTTCAATAGTGCTTCTCCAGCTATGAAATGGGAAGAAGGGAAGAAGGGTATCGGCATGATGAATGGAGCTAGTGTGTAGAGCGAATTGATCATAGCAAAACCACAAGCAGAGCTATGCTACATTCATTTAAATAAAGAGAGCCGACATATTTTCCCAGGCTGGGAACAGAAATTGCATTAATGTGCTCTTAATTACAATCAGGACTATATCACTTTGACTTTTTTTCAGTTCATATTTTTGTGAACCCATATTAAAAATCATATACTTCTTTGCATTTCCCTAAATATTTTAATTGGTACATTTTAGTCTGAATGTGTGTACATTCTCTGTTACCTCCCATCTGTGTGTAATTTTCCATAGTCTCCCCTGACGATCTGCATTTTCTCCTTCAAGTCCCTCCTCTAAACCCACTTCTGTGGATCTTGCCTTCACATTATGCCATTAAAAGCTCCAGCTGGAAGGAAGTGCCTCTGAATGGAGTCCAAGAGAAGAAACAAAGAAAATGGAAACCAGATGCCATTTAAGTCATCCCTGTGTGAGTCATCATTTTCTCCTGGAAAGTGTCTATCTTAATGATGTGCATCTCTCCGATCTGAAGCCCACCAGACAGAAATCCTTCCTCTTAACCTATATGTGTTTGGGCATCCTCAGTAGACTAGATATTCTGAATATTATTGGTATACAGTAAATTTATACATAGTCCTAATAATAGATATTTCTTAGATTTTAGATCCAACATAAGACAGTCATTTCCTTCATGGGTCATTTTCCGACTCTTATTCCAGGTTCCTTGCAACCCTTCCTCACCAACTACCCTCAGGAGTTGAAGTGAAAGCTCTAGTTTGATAAGGCATGGCTTAGAATTGTTTAGGATTAAAAACAAACTATAACAAAAACCCTTTAACCTCCAGAGGTTAGAATGAATTGATTTTCATGTGCACCTCTTCCTGCTTTTAAATCATAATTTGATTTCTGTGTATTAGATACATATCATCCCTGAAGTTAAAATCTGAATCATTTATTCATTAGGGTAGCAAAACAAGCCAAAACCCAATTCATTTTATTTAAAAGAAAAAATATCAAAAGAAGTTCTTATTTTCCCAGGGTGACTTTGACAAACAACTTTTGAAACTCCTATAGAACAGTATCCAATTAAGCCAGTAACAAAATTGGCAAGATTCAATTTTGTTTTAAAAATTCTGTCTATCTATCTATCTACAATATTATATATGCATATATATGTGTGTATGTTCAAGACCAGCACATGCATTTATCTATACTCTTTCAAAATTCTGCTGAAGAGTCAGCAAAGGGAACAAATTGATAACCATGCTAAAGATAAAAAGAGGACTGTCAGCAGAGATTTGATAATTTTCTGTAAGATGGAAAGGAAGTGAATAGGACTGATGGATGAGGAAGCAGTGTCCCAGATTTACTCAGGAGAGGTCTGTAGAAAGGATAGAAATATTCTTTCTAAAGAAGCCTTGGGAAATCTCCACACTGGGCATCAACCCATTCAGAGCTCAGGATTGGAAAAAGAGCCCAAATCAACATTGTTCAGAGACCAGCTGTACCGTTTGGCCTTTCTCATTTTTTTTTTGCCTTTTCCATGAATGCAAATAGTCTGGCAAGAAAAGATTCGGAATCTTCATCCGCTCCCCAGGATCTCTCTTATTAAGAAAATAAGACTGCTGGGGCGCTTGGGTGGCTCAGTCAGTCAGTGTCTGACTTGATTTTGGCTCAGGTCTCAATCTCAAGATCATCACATCCAGCCCTGTGTCAGGCTTGGTGCTGAGCTTTGGAGCCTGCTTGGGATTCTCCCTTCCCTCTGTCTCTGCTCTCCTCAGCTCGTGGTGTCTCTTTCCAAAAAAAAAAAAAAAAAAAGAAAAGAAAAGAAAAGAAAAGAAAAAAGGAAAAGAAGATTACTACCTGGGCAGAACTAAAGCTCTTTGCAGGATTTTGTGTTCCACAGGGAAGTCTTCTGCTTTTGGTGGTTTGAAGGGCAAAAGAACACCATTTGCATGATTCCTATGATAGTACCCCTAAAGGAAAGTTTGTCATTTGACACCACCAGCCATGTACATAGTCAGTCTCTACTTTTAGAGAGATAGGCAATTGGAGGAAACATGCCTAGCCAGTGGCAGAGAACTTCATTACCCACACCCAGCCACCTTTATTAATTACTGAGTCTTTCTTCCATAAATAGAAACAATACCTTGTATGATCAAGGTGATAGAAGTGAGAGATGTGGGCTGAAAGAGAACTCACGAGTATGATGTCAAGTGATACTATCTACAACCAAAGGCTCAAGAAACAGAGTTTATAATATTGTTTAAACTAATAATCATTGTGGTCTGCCATCTATTTCCTCATTCCATGACCAATAGAATTCTGATCTTGGTTTGAGGTAGCCATTCTTCTTCCAATCTTAGTCCACATGTTTTGGGTGAATCTGAATGTAACCTCTGCCCCAAGAATGGAATACGGACCTAGACCTAGGCCAAGGTCTATGATCCATACCCCTGGCCACCATCAGTGGTTTTGAAATGAGCAAGCCAAGCTCATCTGCTTTTAAATATTCGCACCCTCCTTCTCACTTCTATGGGAAGAGTATATGTCCCCATTATATTGATTTGGGGTGTAGTCATGTGACTTTGTTTCGCTAATGGTACGTGGTTATATAGCTGGTCTTGTACTTCTGGACCTCTGTCATCACCATGAGAGCATGCTTGGGGTAGGTAACCCATCCCAGGAGAAACATGAGAGATACACAGAGCATCCCTGAGCTATCCCAGAGCAGAGCTGTGAGCAGTTTCACCCAAGATTAGGAGAAACCACTCAGCCAATCCCAGCCTAGATCACCTGATCTCAGCCAACTCATAGATACATGAGTTAAAGAAATGCTATTGTTGTACAATACAGAGACTGTGTGTGTGTGTGTGTGTGTGTGTGTGTGCGCTCAGCATTATTGTGGCCACGGTTAAACAGCACAACAGTAAAGGCACATGCATTCTTTCTTGCTGGTCGAGAATCTAAGAGGTTATGAAGCTACAGCCCCTGCAGCTGTGGCCACCATATAGGATTCAAAAATGCAGCTTACAGACCAAGGAGAACTAAGCTGGAATCAAGTCCTGCTCACAGTGTTTGAGCTCTGAATTCAGCCTTCGTAGTGTCAGTTCTGCCTCTAATCTTAGAGTTTATATGAACCGTAATTCCCTCTTAATTATTAAAGTCAGATTTATTTGGCTTTTTCCCCAAATCAGAAGAATCTTATCTGATACCAAAGCATATAGGTAACCAGTGGAAAAAGTAAAATAATTAACAAAAGTTAGGAGGAGAGAAGGATGCGAGGGAGGGGCCCACAAATGAAGTCCTTGTCTTGCATGGTATAGTCTATCCAATGTTTAATATAAAAAATATAAACACAGGTATATTTTGTGGACTTAAAAGAGATGAGCATGGGAGAGGTGTCTGGGTGGCTCAGTCTGTTAAGTGCCCAACTCTTGATTTCAGCTCAGTTCCTGATCTCACAGTTTGTGAGGTCAAGCCCCACTTCAGGTTTCTCGCTGACAGTGTGGAGCCTGCTTGGGATTCTCTCCTTCTCTCTCTCTCTCTCTTCCCCCACTCATTCTCTCTCTCTCTTTCAAAATAAACATTTAAAAAAAGAGAGAGATGAGCATGGGAAGGGACTAAAATCAGAAATAAACAAAGGTAGTTTACTCATGATTGCTAGTCAGAGAGTATGACAAAGGGATGGGGTGTCCATTTTTTAAATCTTATATAGATCTGTGCTGCCCAATGAACAGGCTACTAGCCAAGATGGCTATTGAAGTTTAACTTAATTAAAATTAAATGAAATGTAAAATTCAGTTCCTCATAAAAGTAGTGGCATTTCTGGTGCTCAACACCACATGTATCTGGTGACTACCTATTAGACAGTACAGATACAGAATATTTACATCATCACAGAAAGGTCACACATCACTGTGTAAAATCAATCAGTCAAACAACAGAAGTCTAACTCTGTCACTCATTATTGTACTGTAGGGCTTTAAGGGTCAGGCCTTGGACATAAACTATTAGGAATTGAATCCCAGTTCTGACACTTGGGCAAGTTACTGATTATAGAACCTTGGGCAAGTTACTGAACTCTATATGCTAAATCTGTTACTTGTAGGTGGCAAAATACACCCAGACCTACCTTACAGCATTGTTGTGAGGTTTAAATAAGCTAAATATATAATAAGCTATTATATATGTTGTGCTTCTAGGAGTGCCTAGCAGTCGGTAAGCACTCAGCGATTGTTTTTTATTTGTTATCGTCCCGTAAGTTAGATTTTATTTTACCAAATGTGCATATTTTAAATAAACTATATGTGTATAGATGAGATTTAGATATCGGTATTTACATATAATATGTAATATTTTACACTTTGTATGTGACCTATATACATATACTATCTCAGCTCCAGTTCACAGGCTCTAAATGCTTTCATTTTCTCCTTTATACATTTCTATATTTTTCAAATATTTATACTCATTACGTGTTGTCTTTATCAGCAAAAAAACAAGAGTTTTTATTTTTAAAGATACTAACATATTTTGAGATGAATAACGTGCTACATCCAGATCATTTGCTGTTGCTGATTTGGTCCACAGAGGCCCATTATATAATCTCTGTCATTAGTCAATCAGGGCTTCGTGACCTCTTTCCTGGACTATTACAACATTGTCCTGGCTGGTCCCCTCTCCATGGCCAGCTCTGTGCCAGCTTGCCCGTCTCTCCCCACAGCGCTGCCAGAGCGATCGTTCCACAGCAGTAACACTCGAGACACACCCCTGCTTAAAACTTGAGTGTTGACTCAGCCTTTACAAATGAAGTGCCTGGTCCATGACATGACCCACCAGAGCCTCCCCGTGTTGATCTTGCCTGCCTTTCCTGTCTCCTACCACCGGCAATCCAAGTCCCCACCCACAGGCTGAAAGAGCGAACATTCTTCTGCTGCACGTTTTTCCATCTAGGAAAGTTACATTTATTCGGCAAGACTCACCTAACACCTGCCTTCTGCCTTCTATGAAGGTTTCCTAGTCTCCTAAAGCAAAATAGAGCTCCCACTTCAGCTGGTACCTCTGACTTACAGCCTGTTCTGCAGAACAGCAATCACTTGTTTACATTCTCCACTCACCCTCATTATTGTGCTCCTTTGCCAGTGTGGTATCTCTGCCCTCCTATGAGCAGCCAGAAACTGCTCCATATAGTACTCAATAAACAGTTGTTGCTCAGACACATGCAGGAAGAACTCATTTTATTATTAATTTTTTTCATTTTATTTACTTTAGAGAGAGAGAGAGCACACAAGTTGGGGAGAGGGCAGAGGGAGAGAAAGAGAATCCCAAGCAGGTTCCATGCTCAGTGTGGAGTTCGGTGCAGGGCTTGATCCAGGACTCTGATATCAAGACTCTGACGCTCAACTGACCCAGCCACCTAGGCTCCCTAGGAGGAAATCATTTTAATATTACTTTTATTGTTTTACTAATAAAACAAGGGTTCATGGTAGAAAAATTAGAAAATGCAGATAAATCAAATGCAGAAAATGTAAAGGACACATAATGTCACCTCTCAGTAACTTTTAACACCTTCATTAATTCCACTGGCTACTTTAGGGGCTGTCAAACTTTCTCGGTCCAAGGCACTCCTAGTGTTTCAGTAATATTTTTCTGGAACTTTAAGCCCATATAAATTATGTGTATTATGTAGTTAGGTCCAAACAATTTAATAGTAGAGTTCACAAACTGAGGGTTGATCAAGTGGAGGTGGGTGGGGGATGGGCTAGAGGGAAGATGGGTATTAAGGAAGGTACCTATTGTGATGAGCACTACGTGTTATGTGTAAGTTATGAATCACTGAAACCAGTATTGCACTATATGTTAATTGACTAGAATTTAAATAAAAACTTTAAAAGACTAAAAAAACAGTAGTTCACACATTGTCCAGAAGTGTTGCTTGTGTTCCTCTTGAAATTTTTAAATATCCTATGGGGCCCCTGTGAATTCCCTACAGTGGCCCAGGATGCCTTGGCACACAGTTTAGGAACCACTGGTTTACACTTTCTGAAAGGGACTTTTAAAACAACGCATATTGTTATACTATACAAACTGTTTTGTTACCCTGTTATTTCTAGTTAATAATTAGTAAAAAATAATTTCCTCTTGGTAATTGCTTATCTAACAATGTCTAATATTTGATAAGTATTTATTTTGTTTTTTATGAGGGAGGTATAATACTATATCATTATCTTCATAAAGAATGGAGGCACAGAGAATTTAAGAAACTTGTCCTATATCCCACAGCTAGTAAGTGGTCTAACTAGGCTGTCAACCCAAAAAAATTGGATTCTAGAATCCCTACCTTCCTCTAATCCCTTTAACGTTCACAGCATCATTTCAATGGGAGACTCAGGATGCAATGATATTTCATATTCTATACTATAATTTATATATTTACCCTATAATTTATTTTATCAAACCCCAAATATTAGACATTTAAGTTGTTTCCAAGTTTCTACTGCTTTCAAGGACCTGGAAATGCACATCTTTATAACTGAATCAATCCCTGCCTGCTTTTATGTTTATTTCCTTGGGGAAAAATTTCTAAAAGTAGAATTATTTTGTCAAAGAATATTGCAAACTCCAAGGTTTTGGGTTTATATTATCAAATTATTCTACCAGAGAAGTTGAATAAATATCTATTCCACTATATTTTTTTCTCATTTTCACTAATAGTGAGTATTTTCATTCTTTAAAAAAAAATACCAATAAATTAAGGGAAAAAGTTGTAGCTTATCGTTTTGTTAATTTGTACTGCTTGACATTTAGGGAGGGTGAGCATTTTTATCTTTTTTCTTAAGTTTATTTATTTTGAGACAGACAGAGACAGCACAGTGGAGGAGGGGGCAGAGAGAGAATGAGAGAGAGAATCCCAAGCAGGTTCCACACTGTTGGCACAGAGCCTGATGTGGGACTCGAACCCATGAAGCTGGGAGATTATGACCTAAGCTGAAACCAAGAGTCAGACACTTAACCTACTGAGCCACTCAGGCATCCCGAGCATTTTTATCTTAATAACAAGAATTTATTTTTTATTTTAGAAGAAGGAGGCAAAGCCTCAGAAGCAGGAGGACAGCTGAAACATGGTTGGGAAAGCCTCTTGCTCGACCTGTCTAGGATCTATTCACATTCAACTCAAACTACCCCACAACCCGCACCCCATGTTGCCCTGGTGATGAGAAGCGAAGCTCACAGTAACATGTGGTTTACATTATCCAAGATGGCGTTACTTCTGCCGTCTAGTATGCCTACAGCAGGAAAATATATTTTACTCTTAGAACCACCACCACAACAAAGAATTGGTTTCTAGAATTGTAAAGAGAATGGTAGACAAGGATTTAGGGGATCTTGGGCTCAATCATGCTGTGACCACAGGAGAATCATTTATCATCTGTTAGTTTCAACTTGTCTACTAAAAGAACCAGTACTTCTCAAACTTTTCACAGAAATAGTCCAAAGATACCAGAGAGTGAAAATTCATTCCTAGGGTTACTACCTGGGATGTTTCCACCCAAAGAGACTCGGTGTAGATGTGCAGTTTTCACCTTCTTTAAAATTCAAACCCAAACTGCCTTCTCCTCCATAAGATGTTGGTGTTTTTCATAGATAAGCATGCTTTGCTCATTTGTTCTCTTTGTTGTTTTTTTCTCAAATTGAATTGGTGCTCTTGGGGAGATATGTCTAATTTTATATGTAGCTCCAAGGACCCTGACACATTGCTACATACTCTGCTTTGAGAATTCACTCCAAGATTCATTCAGCCATGGTCCGTTTAAGATTCTGGAGAACAAGATCTGCTTCATAGTTAACAGTGAAATGCAAATTCATTATTCTGGACGATAGTCTATTTTCCTAAAGGGTTGAGCATTTTTCCTTCCCATCAAGTTCCTTGATCCTTGACACAGAGATGATCTTTCCAGTCAGCCTGGACCATAACTGACCATTGTCAAACAGGCTGATAAGATAGGTCCACATGCTAAAATCACTACTACTACTACTAATATGCCCACTTTCTTCCTAAAAGCAACACACAGCTATCTCATATAACTTTCTTCTTTCTACTCTGAATATGTTTCATGATAGAAGTAATGTAATGCAGTAATGGAGAAACACGGTTCCTGGCATAGAAAAGTCTAGACTGACATCTTAGATCTTGGGCAAATCACACTTCCCTGAAACTCTTATCATCTGTTAGTTTCAAGTAGTCTACTAAAATGACCGGTACTTCTCAAACTGCACTTACAAAATATTACCTGACAGGTACATGTGGCGAAGAACATATAAACAAGCCTTGGAGCTACTTTTATTTTTATCCTTAATCCAAAATGAAGAAAAAGTTACTTAGGCATGACAATCCTTCAGTTTGGAAGGCCGGTCATTGAGAATTACGTACCAGCTCTAGGAAGACGGAATGCTCCGCTGGGTGCTGCTGTGGACCTGCCTGTACGAGTTCTCACCAGACACCGGTGAAACCCTATTGGAAACAATGATGGGCATTGTTGGGCTGGGTGGGGCGAGAAGGGGAACTTTGGTAACTACCAATGAACCTTAGCCAACCCCCCATGTGGCAAGAAAAGCTGTTTCTCCTGTGATTCCGTTTTCTGATGAAGTAATGCTAAGCTGTAAGATTTAACACTCCTGTGCCACCAAAGCCTCCAGGTTGTCCAGGGGGCAGGCAGCAGAGGACCCTGCGGGTCAGGGGGCATGAAGGGCAGTGTCCCTGCACCAGCTTCCACCTTTCTGCGGCCGCCAGCCCTCACCCTCGCAGTGCACTGCGCAAGCCGCGTCAGGGAGGAGTACAGGCCAAGCTTCATCTCGCAGCCAAGTCAGGAGGACCCCTGCGGCTAAATGAGACAAGCTATTATCTAGCAGCTCAAATTGAGCAACCCCCGGGAGGAGGCAAGCACAGACCGAGACCACAAGCAAAACAAGGGCAAGAATCCTGATTGGTGCAAGAGATAGTAGCCGCCACAGCAAGCAGCGGAAGGGGGCCTCGGGACCACAGCACAGCAAACCGGAAATGACGAGCAAACCGGAAATGACGAGCACACCGGAAAGAGAGTGGCCGCTCCTCTGCCTCGACTTTCCTTGTATGGGGACGCGCAGTGTTGCTTTCCCAATCTGCTGCCACTGTTTTCCTGGCGCTCTCTGTGCGATTGCTTCCCTTGGTACAAGGGTGGATGAGTTTGTAGGTCTAAAAGCGGGGCAGTGAGAATCTCTCCTCGGTTGGAGAAAACAGTGAGCAAATCTCCAGATAGGATGTCTTCACCCGTGATCTCCAAATACTGGTTTGTTTTAGAAAAATGCTCTTGAATCAGCCGCATTCAATGAATGTAGAAGAATGAACTTTATATCATGGGAGTGTGTGTATCTCCTAAAGTAGAACAAGTCGCCCATATTCATTTTATTTACCAAGAATTATGTCCAGAAAAATATTCATTGAAGTCCAAGTCACACATATTAAAATTAGTTTCCCCTTACTGTTTTTAGTTATATGCATACGCCATGTCAGCTGGTCATCTGCTACTAGTTTTGGGTTTTTTTTTTTTTTCCGTTTGTTTCATTTTCGAGGTGTTTTTGTTTGCTTTCATTGTTTTGTTTCTTTGTTTTTCCTTCTAGCTTCATTCAGAGATGTAAAGAGTGGCAGAATAGACTAGTGGTTAACAGCATAGCCTCTGGTGTCAAATACTCAGCTCTACCCTATAGGGCAGAATTTGCCAAGCTTTGTATAAAATGAAAGTGCAGGGCTCTTTGTGTACAAATTATTAAGCACTTGAAGACAGTGACCTTTAAGCATTAAACCAAATATGGAACTTTTCTGACCACAAGGTCAGCGTGACTCCACAGGTCCCTGCCCATGAAGCCAGCCCTGCTGTCCCATGCTGTGTGACTTGGAAATGTTACCCTCAAAAGCTTCAGTCTTCTTATCTTTAAATTAAAGACAATAATAGTACTTATAACACAAGAGTGGTGGAATGATATTTGATGTTAAATCAGATGATGTTTGTACAGTGCTTTGTACAATGCCTGGCACGTAGCAACTATTTAAACATTATCAGCTATTGCTCTCACCAATGCCCTACTAATATAATATGCTTAAGTACCTCACTTAAAACAATGAGATACCACTACACACCTATCAGAATGGCCAAATTCTGAAACACTAACAACACCACATGCTCACAAGAATGTGGAGCAACAGGAACTCTCATTCATTGCTGGTGGCAATGCAGAAAGGTACAGTTTGAAGACCAGTTTGGTGGTTTCTTGCAAAACTGAACATACTCTTACCATACAATTGAGCAGAACCAGTAATCACACTCCTTGGTATTTACCCAAAGGAGCTGAAAACATATGCTTATAGAAAAAAACCTCACATGGATGTTTATAGCAGCTTTATTTATAGTTTCCAAAATTTGGAAGTAACCAAGATGTCTTTCAGTAGGTGAATAGGTAAATAAAATGCCCTACATCCAAACAATGGAATATTATGCAATGCTAAAAATAAACCAGCTATCAAGCCATAAAAAGAAATGGAGGAAACTTAAATGCATATTGCAAAGTGAAAGAAAGCAATCTGAAAGGCTGTATCCTTCACGATTGCAACAATATGACATTCTGGAAAAGACAAAACTATGGAGACAGTAAAAAGATTAGTGGTTGCCAGGGTTGCAAGGTGGAGGGAGGAAGAAATAGAGGTGAAATACAGACAATTCTTAGGGCAAGTGGAAAGACTCTGTATAATGCCATAGTGATGGATGCATTCATTAGACATTTGTCCAAGTCCACCGCATGCACAAGACCAAAAGTGAATTGTAATGTGCACCATGGACTTTGGGTGATTATGACGCATCAGTTCAGGGACTATGTGGGAAATCTCTGCACCTTCCTTTTAATTTTGCTGTGAAACTAAAACTGTTCTGAGAAAAAAATAAAGTCTTGGGGAAAAAAATAAAGAACCTCAATATCCAAACAAAATGAGGAATTGGGGCAATAATCAGGTAATGGAGGACAATCACCACTACACTTTTTTTTCATTTATTTTAATGTTTATTTTTGAGAGAGAGAGAGAGAGAGAGAGAGAGAGTGCATGTGTAAGTAGGGGAAGGGCAGAGAGAGAGGGAGACAGAGACTCCCAAGCAGGCTCCCTGCTCAAACCCACAAACCTGTGAGATCATAACCTGAGCTGAAATCAGACACTTAACCAACTGAGTCATCCAGGTGCCTCATCACTACACTCTTTACTCTGCTTTTCTTTGAATTATCTGAACAAGAAAGCTTTAACATAAATTACCCAAATAATTACTTTAATTATTCCCATTCACTTTGGCATAGGTACATCTGGTCATATAAAATTTAATAGGAAGTTATAAAAATATATTGTAAAGGTCAGATGTTCTACATAAAATGAATCAGGCTAAAACTCACACAAAAGAGTTAAGGAACCTAGAAAATCTGGAGACTGAAGAGCTAATTTCAGTAGACAATACAAAGTAAGTAGGTGCTAGTGACAATTTTGGGATGACCATCATTTGCTGTCACTTTGGACAGACATCAGAAATAAAAGACTGTATAAGAATTCTGTCCTTTTAAAGAAAAGTTGGATTTAGAGGTCAAGGAGGAAATGGTTTTAATTAAACTTTTATATTATGAAATATTCCAATGATACAAAAAATTATATAATGAGTTAAGTACTAATAATGTACTCATCTCATAGCTTTATCAAATCTTGTCTTTATATATTTGCTTGAGATTTGGGGATTTTTGTTGTAAATTACAAACCTAAAACACAGAAACCCTACAAAATTAATTTATACTCTAATAAAAGAGGAATGCACTTGTAACCTCCATTCAGGTAAAGAAACAGAACCTGGGTACCTACCCTCCATGGACATGGACATGAAGCCCTCCGTGGACACTTTTCCATCTGCAAGCCCTTCTCTTCCCCCAAAGTAACCACTTTTCTGACCTATATAGAACTCACCAAAGAGAGACTTTTTATTTTGGTTTGAGACAAAGAGAGAAAGGCAAATAAATTCTGACCATAGAATACCAAAATAACACAACTGATAAATAGTATCATATGTATGAACCAAAATCCAAAAAAAGTAGAAATTTCTCTTGGGCAATAAAATACTTCCTTTACTCCCCCTCGGATGATTGAGAGCCTTCGTCTCTTTTCAGTTCTCTCACATATGGACTCAACATTTTCCAGATTAGACCCATTTTGGCATTTTGCAACCTATTCTACCTCTATCAGTGAAAACACACTGCCTCTGTTTCTGTAATTATTTAGCTAAAGCTACAAAAACTGGGTAATATTCAAAGTTAGAAAAAAATAATTAGCAAATATGTTAGGGTCTTGTTTCTCAGGGTCCTTAACTTCTATCAGTAACTGTACTGTCAATATCAAGATTGATATATGTCATGTTTTGCTTTTGTTTTTATGTTAAAGAGTCTGCTTTAAATAAAGTTGCTAGTGCCTATGCACAATTGTCTCTTATCCCTACATAGAATGGATCCCCAGGCAGAACCTAGGTGAGGCCAATGCTTTCAATTTGTTAGATCCACACTCCCTTAGATTTATAAGAAACCTTAGACCTTCTTAACCTCTCCCAACTTGTGGTGCTGATACTTGCTACAGACATGTAATACCCTCCTTAAATTAAAGAGGATGGTTTACATGCACGCATGCACACACACACACACACACACACACACACACATATATAAAATATTAGTCAGGACTAGATGTAAGTAAAAGAAAAACAACTTAAAATAGTTAGGCTAGTATGAGAATTTATGGGCTCATGTAACCAAACTGCAAAAAAAAAAAAAAGGGTAGAAATGACTACAATACTTTCAAAATTATTTTTGTCTCTTAGCTCTGCCTCCACATTGATATGTCAGCTTTCTTATCTCCAGCTGGCTTTCAGAATCCTAAGCTAGAGTCATAATTGCCCCACTCTGGGCTCACATCTTTAAGCCTCACCTTCTAAAAGGGAAAGAAGCTTTCTCTCTACTCCTCCACGCCTGATGAAAATAAATCTTGAAGGTACATATTTGTCAAAAAAAAAAACCTTCTGCAAATATACAATTAAAATATGTGCATTTCATTGTATATGATTTTTGTGTCAAAAGGAAAACCCATTGTAAACAAATACTAAACACTATTTGAATGCATCCTAAAACTCTTACAGAGAAGTGTACTAATGTCTGTGACGTACTTGGAAATGCACTAACAATAATTTGAATTAAGAGCTGTATAGAAGGATAGATAGATAGATAGATAGATAGCTGATAAATCAAATGTAGTAAGATGCTAAATGATAGAGTTGAGGCGGTGCGTGTTTACTATAAAATTCTTTTAGAACTTGTTTGAGAATTTTCATAATGAAGTGTTGGGTGCAGGGAAATAAATCCTGAGGAAGGATTCTTGTTAGACCAGCTTGGGTGCCCCTCCCAGCTGCAACCCAAAGTGAGGTGTGAGACTCGGACTGCTCGGTTTGAGTCAACTACCTACCATTAAACCCTTCACCGTGGCCAGCATTACAGTGTTGCAGCTCTGTCCAGGACACACAACAGAACAGAGAGTAGAAGGATGAGAACTTGTGGAAGGAAAGTCATTCCCCACAAAGAAAGGGATGTGGCACAGACGTGACTATGCGATGGGGCACATCACAAGGCAGGCAGGCACCCCAACTGGACACCCTGAGCGTCTTCAGAACAATAGTCTTTGCACAATGACTACATGTCTCCTTGACATTTACAAATCAAAATCCAGTCAGAGAAGACATGACTTTTCTTAGCCCGTGGCTTTTAATGACGCGCCGCAAGGCGTAGGAGAAATTAACAGACCATACCAAGAGTATAAGTGACTGGTATTTCAGAGCAAAGACATACTTGTCTAAGGAAAAACTACCTTTCAATCATTTGCTAGACATTAGTTTAAGGCCGAATCAGCTTATATCATTCAGCATCTGGCTCCTGTAAAGGCCAGATCTATTCTTAAAAGAACATTGAAACAAGGGTCTCAATCTGGAGCCTACAGGTATTTGGCTAGGTTAGGTGTTAAGAAAAGAAAGATTAGCCCTTTTCCTCCCAGCCAAAGGAGGACTCAAGGACATGCTTTTTAGGGTCAACTTATTCATTAATATATGTTTTTGTGCTATGTTATTAAAAAGCCTACATTTTTCCTTGACTCTCTCTCTCTCTCTCTCTCTCTCTCTCTCTCTCCTGCTGTCCAACTTTTGGAGATTGGATTTTATCAGGAATTTTAATAGCATTAGGAGGTAATACACCCTTGCCTAGAAAATTCAAAACACATTTGCATAGTTTTTAATGGACAGGAACATGAGGTTGAGTTTGTTAAATGAAGCCGTGTGTCCTCAAGTTGGCTGAGAATGGATACACGTAAGCCAAGGCCATCTCGGCATTTTTGTCTTTTCTGTGTGATTTAGGAGCATCGTCCCTGCTCCCCTGTGCTCCCTTCACTGCCACCGCCCACACATCAAACCCAGGAACTTGGGCTGCTTGCTCAGGCCAGGCCAGAGCAGGGGAAGAAGAGTTCCAGATCCAGCCAGGCCCTCCTCCCAGGCTGGTGTGGAAGCTCAGAAGTGTACACAATGACCAGAAATCAGGGAGTTGGCCGCACTGGCTTGTTTGAATGAATCTTCCCCCCCCTGGAGTTTATGGCCATTAATTTCTGCAAAATCTACAGCAGCCATTCTCAAATTTTACTAAGATTTTTTAAATCCCTGGAAACTCTATATCTGAAACTGTTGCTATGTTTCCTTCTGCCTCATCCTCCAGGGTTATAAATGTAAATTTAAGTAGCAATCATTATTGCATTGCATTACAGCATGAGACACCACTTACATAGAACTTATACACCAGGTATTATGCTACTCCCTTTACATATAGTAGTTTATTTACTCTCCCCAGAAACTCAATGATGTGGTTTCTATTAATATTTCTCTTCTACAGAGGGAAAGATTGAGGTATATAAAATTTATGCAACTTGGCCCAAGTCACATGGCTAGGAAGTGGCAGAACTATGGTTCAGAGTTAGGGACATACTTTAACTACTATTGCTATGAAATTAAAGAAATCAGAGACATTGGAAAGGTAAAGCTCTTGCTCAAGATCACAGAGAAGCAGAGACTGGAAACCTGAATTTCTTACTCAAAATTCTGCGTCCTGTTCTTGTATGGAACAAATAGAAAGGTGTGACTTCTGAGGAATTTCTCATAAAGAAGGGACAGAGGAGAGAGCGATGCCAGAGTGTATTAACTTGGGTTTTCGATTCTGTACTGAAAGTTTAGCTAAAGGTCACAAACTATGTCTATGTGAGTGGGAACTGTCTAAAAAGGATCAAAGGATTCAACCAAATCTGTTCAACCCTAATCTATAAAGGTATCTGTGAGGTAGTGACTGAAATACACAAGATCTCTTTGTTCCATCCCATTATTTACTCAGATGGAGACCCAACCATGGTGTGATGGGAACCAATGAAAGACAGGAAATAATGAGATTAGCAAAATAAATGGCAGACCTCTACTTTGAATCAGTTGTTCTCAACTAAGAATTTTACATGTCTGATTCTCTTTTATAGCAAAAACTGTCCAACATACAGAAAAGCAGAGAAAACGGTTCAACAACCCCACGTACCCATCACCCAACTTGAACAATTATCACTATTTTGCCATTCTTGCTTCATTGAGTTCTTTCAAAATAGAAATTGTTAAGGCTTCATCCCAGGAGGGTCTGGAATGTATCTTTCTCAAAACTGATTCAAGGAGCTGCCAGGTTGGAATAGCCTAAACTCTGGTCCTGGGACTGAGGCCACGCCTGCCTAAGGGAGGTATGAAGACTTTCCCAGTGCTGATGGCATGGTGCTCCCTGACTTAAGAGAAGAGACCCGAACATCAGAGGTTTATCGGTCAGGGCCCAGGCAGGAAGAAATTCATTCCAGATGATTTGAATGAAGAGGCTGTAATGATAGGATCGAGGTGAGAGGGGGATAAGAAATAATTAAGGAGGTTGAGGTGCCCAGAGACCAACAATGAATGATAGGAGGCCATCATCAGTCTTAGAGCACAAGGCCCAGGGGAGGACCCAGGGTCCTCAGAGCCTACTGAGAGCTGGAACCGTAGATTAGGGGCTGCTTGACAAGAGTTGTAATGTGGAATAACTAGGCACAGCTACTTCTAGAGACACACTTCAGAAGCACAGGGTTTGGACACTGATCTCACTCTCTTCCCACCCTCTTACCTGGCCCCTCACTGGCCAAAGTGAACCGCACGTCAGGTAACTAGGTGGGAGATGTACCTGCAGAGGCCAGCCCCCTGGGGCCAAAAGCAGGGCAGAGAAAGGCAGAGAATACATCCAGGGAGCAGAACAAAGTGGGAAATGGGAGCAGAGAATAATCAGTCAAGAGAACAATCATTTCTTCCAAATTCTGAAGTAAGAGAAAATAGTCAACTCTTCCAGGAGTGGGTTTGATGTTTCCAGCCATAGAAGAAGCCAAGTGTAAGAGCAGAGGGACTGTCTGTCTGGTCCTTGGTATTATCAACCACAAACCCTTTGTCATGGGTGGCATTGAGTGTGCTTTGTTGTAAGAGCCCAACCCCAAGTTCCTTTCCCCACTCCTGCATAGTCAAGTTGGAAGGGGGGGGCAAAAGTTCAAAGACTGTAATCATTGCCTATTTAAATTGTCATTGTGGAGAAACCTGGCTTAATGTTTTTGTGAGTTAACATTAATGACTGGTCAGAGGGACATTAGTTCTCAGTGAAATGTAGTTAGAGGCGATTACTTTCTGTTTACCACTTATTCTCAATTTACCAACTAAAAGGACAATGTAGGGGTTCCTATCACAGAATTTTTACAGAGCCCGTTTTCCCCTTGAAATCTTGACATCTATTATTTGCAAGTTGTTTAAAAGCTAGCATTTCAGTTTTCAAAGCTACAATTGCATTTATTTTTCTGGTTAAAAAGCAGAAGAAAAACAACTCCCCAGGTTGAAGTTAATCTTTTCAACTCCTTCTCCCCAAGGGATATATACATATGCAAGCTTGCACCTCTAGACTCCAGAAACATGTCAAGCAATGTAACTCCACAGATTAAGGCAACTGTTATTAAGACCTGGGTATCCCAACATGGGCAGAAAAGCCTAGGATGTAGAAATTCTGAGTAGTCTCCTTTGAAAGGGTCAGTGACCAAGTGGACCATGTTCAAAGGAAGGGATGACCAGAATGACAATGGAATTCGAGGGGGTCTGATTTTTGTCTTTGAGTTTTTGGAGAAATAAAATGGCCAATTATATGGTTTCAATGGGCAGGACTAGAGCCGGTCATTACAGAAAAACCACTTTGACCCCATAAGGAAGATGTTAACTATCTGATTGATTCACTGATCCAGGGCCTGGCTCAGAGCTTGACATATAAAGGGCACCCAATATTTGTTAGATGGATGGTAATTCCTGATATTGGTCAGTGGTGAAACTTGCCACTGTCAAGCTAGAGAGCTGTCTGTCATTGTGTATAGGGAACACTGTAGAGGGTATCCCTGAATCAGAAAATTGTATTTATTCCATTTCTGGAATTGATCAATTCTAAAGCTAATGCTGCTAAGTTTGCTAGGACTTGGTTGGAGGGTAAGAAAGTTGTCAGGGCACGTCCATACTTATTCTTGGGGCCTATTAAGAGTAGAAGATAAATCACATAAACCCCTCCAATGTGGGAGATAACTGTGGCCTCTAAGGACAGAAAAATAAAAAGTCTGATGTGATTGAGCGATAATAAATAAACATACTGCTTACAGATATTGAATTATAATGTGTACATGATACGTATATAATGTTATATACCAGTTTTATCTCAACTTAATAAAATGGTCCAAAGACCTCGACAGACTACTCACCAAAGAAGATATACTAATGGCAAACAAGTATATGAAAAGAGGCTTTACATTGTATGTCATCAGGGAATCGCAAATGAAATCAACAATGATATTCCACTATTCTCCTATTAAAATGGCCAAAATCTGGAACACTGACAACACCAAATGCTCACCAGGATACAGAGCAGCAGGAACTCTCATTCATTGCTGGCGGCAAAGCAGAAAAAGAACAGCCACTTGGAAAAATAGTTTGGTGGTTTCTTGTAAAACTAAACGTGCTCTCACCATGCAATCCAGCAGATATGGCAATGGCATGTCTTGGTATTTACCCAAAGGAGATGAAAATTTACGTCTCCACAAAAATCTCACAAATGTTTACAGCAGCAGTTAGCGTTCATAGTTGCCAAAATTTGGAAGCAACCAAGATTTCCTTCAATAGACGAATGGGTAAATAAACTGTGCTACATCCAGACAATGGACTGTTATTTGGCACTAAAATGAAATGAGCCAGCAGGCCACAAAAAGACATGGGGGAGACTTACATGCATATTACAAAGTGATAGAAGCCAGTCTGAAAAGTCTGTATGCTATTTGGTTCCAGCTATATGACATTCTGGAAAAAGCAAAACTATGGAGACAGTAAAAGGATCAATGGTTGCCATGGGGAGGAATGAATATATGGAGCACAGAGGATTTGGGGGGCGGTGAAAATACTGGGTATGATACGAGGGTGATGGAAATGTGTCATTATACGATTGGCCAAACCTACAGAATGTACACCACCAAGTGCGAACCATATGTGAATGATGGACTTTGGGTGATTAGGGTGTGTCAACGTAGGTTGTAATAGATATACCTCTCTGGCTGTGGGGGAGGGTTTATAATGAGGGGGACTATGCATATATAGGGGCAGGAGGCATATGGGAAATCTCTGTAGCTTCACCAACTTGTGATCTTAAAACTGCTCTAAAAAATAAAGCCTTAATAAAAACAACAGAACTATGTGCAGACTCCCTGAGAAGCCACCTGAATATGTTCATTTGGTGGAAAAGAAGAAATCAGGAGTTGAATTCACTACAGCCTGGCCGGGGAGGCAGATTCCAGAAGGCAGGGCAAAAGGTGAGTTTGCTAGGTATAGGCACAGGAAACCCAGGAGGATTATTTAGAAGTTGATCTTTAAGCACCTGAAATAAAATTAGTCTTCCAAACCTCTAAGAGTAACACAGAAGAAAATGGATCCATCATTTTAGCATCAGCAATCACAGCATATGACTGTGAGTATTTCCCTCCACCCCATCTACCACCAAGTGAACACCTTTAAATATCCTCCTGATTTTGCACACAGATAACTAAAGAGTGCACTTTGATTGCTCATCTCATCTGTTCTATAGATGTGAGTCAACGTATGGGATTTACACTTTGGCTGTGGTTCATCTCCGAGCATTCAATTTAGCAGGAAAATTTTCCTTTTCTCTTTCTACTTAGGGTCCTAGTTCTTTAAATTCTATCCTTATTGGCAGGCTGTTGTCATGGAGAAAAATAACTTTAAGTAGCTTTTTGAAAAGCTTTGAGTTGCTGTTCCCTGCTATTTAAAGATCCCCCAGTAAAGCGAAAAGTACACTCTGCTTCCATATAAGGCTCTGCCACTCCAAGGCAAGAGTGTCACTTGGGCCTGATTCCATGTGCTTATAGCAGAACATGACATGTCCTGAACATCTGAGGATCACATTTATTAAGCATGTCTACCTAGTCGGGAAGGCTAAAGAAAATCAGAAATCCAAACTCTACTATCTGAAATCTTTGGCCAACCACGCTTCTGAGTCATTATGAGCTGAAGCAAATAAGACAAGCCAAATCTTATAATCACCACCTATTTTGCCTCCCACGTGGAACATTTGCTCTATGTGGCCTTGGAACTAATTGGCATAATCCATTTTCCCTGCCACCTCATTGTCAATACTCAGTATCTAAAACTTTCTTCCTTTCAATTCACAAGCATTTACTAGACACTTAAGATATGTCTAGCTCCTTGTGGGGCACTGTAAGGGATACAAAGGTGGAGAATAAGATCTTGACAAGGTAAGATTTGAGCAATAAAAAAATGCATATAAAATAAATGAAGCACCAAACACAGTTGAAACACTGATATAGAATATTAGTGATTCCCAACTTTGTCTGATGATTGGACTCAATCATGAAGATATTTTAAAAATACACATTCCCAGACCCTTGCACCTGATCCATCATATCAGAAAGTCTAGGAGAATGCCCCAGAATCAGCAGGGTTCTGTCTTAAGTGCATGACTGAGTCCTGTAAGACTTCTAACAAGAATAGCCTCTCTGGTCCCCAAATTCCTTATATGTAAAAGAAGTGAGGTAATCTAGATGGTTTCTGAATTCCTGCTTTCTCTGACATTCTATGATTTTATTATTTAAAGAACAAATATGTATAGTTTAGATAATAATCAATGTAAAAAGTCAAAAAGGGCTTCATGGACAATGAGAGACCAGAAGAAAAAGACAATTCGAATGAGCCCATGAAGGCTACAAGCATAGACTATAGAATCAGACGGTCTTGGATCTGAATCTAGTTCTGCCACATACCGGCTGGATGACCTTAGCCAAGTAATTTAAGCCCTCTGATGATCCATTGCTTACCTATAAAATGGGGATAATAGTACTACCTAGTTACTAGAGTTGTAATAAGAATTCGAAGAAACGATGTCTATAAAGTACATACTAACTGCTCAGTGGTTATATGATGAGCACTATTCTCATTATTGGTGAAGAGAAAAGAATAAGAAATTTCAGTTGGAGCAGAATATCTTGGGCAAAAGCATATTTTCTTTAAGGTGCATGGCATGTGGGACAAGGGGAAGAAACTGGCTTGACTCTATTGAAGGGAGAGAGAGAAGTTTGGTGGGGAGTTAGATGATCCAGTTTGTTGTGCATACCACTTGGCTAAAGAAGACCTCTTCACTCCCTCCAAACAGATGCTTCCTCGGTTCCCTGAATCCACATGCTACTCAGCTACTCAAGCAAGTGATTTCTCTCCTCCTGCACCAAAAGAATCCAGATGGTGCCTCTTTCAACAGTTGATCTGGTTATGCCAGGGTGGATCACATGCAAGAGAACCCTACTTTAGCAGAGCAGGAAAGCACAAGTCTCTGGAATCACAGCTTTCAGGGAAGTGGGGCTGTGGCTGGCAGGGAAATGATTCAGGCTTCCACTGGGGTCAGAAGAGCAGGGGTGTAGCCAGACTACTTCAAAGAGGACTCTGTGCTCACCGTTTTGTTTGCACAGGGATATGTTCTATCCCTGTCTAGAAAGCAAGCTTGTTCTTCAGTGAACCTGTAGCCAAATCTAGTTATGCCCAGGTTCCAGGGAGGAATACATGGGAAAAACAAATGCATAGAGAAGTAGTCAGGGATATTTAGGAGGTTGAGGACCTAGAATGTTTTGTCTTCATTTCTAAGTTCCCAAATTTTTTAAAATAAATTTTATTCTTGGTTTCAATTTATTTACATTTGAGACCAAGAGAATCATTTAAATGGTTTGTACTCTTGGTTGTCAATGAAGGTGTCTTGCCCATCTAAAAAAGGAGCTTTTCGGGGCACCTAGGTGGCTCAGTCGGTTAAGCATCTGACTTCAGCTCGGGTCATGATCTCATGGTTTGTGAGTTCAAGCCCCTCATCAGGCTCCACGCTGCCAGTGCAGAGTCTGCTTGGGATTCTCTCTCTCTGCCCCTTCCCTGTGTGCACACTCTCTCTCTCCCTCTCAAAAATAAACCTTTAAAAATGTTTTAAAGAATTAAAAATAAAAATTTTTTTCATTTTCTACTTTAAATGAAATATTGTGCCTCATCAAATAAATACGGTTTTAAAGGAATGGCTTCAGAGATTGGATCTGAGTTTGAGAGACTGCTTTATCTTTGTATCATTCACGTATTTATTCTATTATTTCCTGAGTATCTAACATATATGAAGCCCTTTGCTAGGAAGTGGGGCAGGGATTGACAATGAGTAAAATAATGGATTCCCACACCTTCTTGCAGAGATTTTTCTTTCTCTAGCTCTGGAGTGGGGTTCAGGAATGTGAATTTTGGCAAAGCTCTAGTTGATTCTGAATGATCAGACTAAGATTTTAGAAACACTAATGTAGAAGATACAAAGATGAATAAGGGAATATTTCTGCATCGAGGAATTTACAATGATCTCTCATACTTTTCAAGTAACCAAATAAGTTTTCCTGCTTCCAACTTTCTTCCCTCCTCTCTCCCCCAACCAGTTCACCCATTGTCTGTATACTTTGTATAAGGAACAGAGCTGGCACTGGTAGATAAAAAAGAGACATCTCCTTCTAAAAGCATATATGTCAGAAGCTCACAATCATTAAAATTTGCCATGGCAAACTTTGAAAATATCTGTACAACCAACGGTTTCCCTTGGGGGCTTTGAAATAACACCACCTGTGGTCTTACAGTTGAAATGTGGTTCAGGGCCTGTGCATATTAGTGGACAGCACTTAGTAGCTGTGGAGGGAGATGCAGAGTCAGAAGAGGAAAAGGAAGAGGATGTGAAGCTCCTTAGTATATCTGCAAAACGTTCTGCCCCTGGAAGTGGTAGCAAGTTTCCACAGAAAATAGTAAACTTGCTGCCGATGAAGATGATGATGAAGATGACAATGATGACAATGATGATGAAGATGATGATGATTTTGATGATGAGGAAGCTGAAGAAAAGACTCCAGTAAAGAAATCTATAGGAGATACTCCAGCCAAAAATGCACAGAAATCTAACCAGAATGGAAAAGACTCAAAACCATCAACACCAAGATCAAAAGGTCAAGAATCTTTCAAAAAACAGGAAAAGACTCCCAAAACACCAAAAGGACCTAGTTCCGTAGAAGACATTAAAGCAAAAATGCAAGTAAGTGTAGAAAAAGGTAGTTCTTTTCTTAAAGTGGAAGCCAAGTTCATCAATTATGTGAAGAATTGCTTCCGGATGACTAACCAAGAGGCTATTCAAGATCTCTGGCAGTGGAGGAAGTCTCTTTAAGAAAATAGTTTAAACAGTTTTAAAATTCGCTGTCTTATTTCATTTCTGTAACAATTGATATCTGGCTGTCCTTTTTATAATGCAGAGTGAGAACTTTCCCTACCGTGTCTGATAAATGTTGTCCAGGTTCCATTGCCAAGAATGTGTTGTCCAAAATGCCTGTTTAGTTTTTAAAGATGGAACTCCACCCTTTGCTTGGTTTTAAGTATGTATGGAATGTTATTATAGGACATAGTAGTAGTGGTGGTCAAACAAATGGAAATGGTGGGGAGACAAAAATATATGTGTGAAATAAACTCAGTATTTTAATAAAGTAAAAAAAAATTGCCATGGCAAAGTGAGGATAAGCTACACTCTGACCTATATGCATCTTATATAACAGACATCCATGTAGGGCAATTTCCTTATCCCAATTTAGCAGTCTCGTAAATAAGCATATGAGATTAATTTCAAGAAGTTCATTTGGTGATGAACCTGAGAAAGTAGAGGGCACAAAGGTAAAACATCTAGACTACACATATTTATTTAGCCACTACTTTATAGGGAGCACTGGGCCAAGTTCTCAGGAGTATCAAAATTTAAAGCAAGATGATGTTTTTGAGGGATTTCAATATTCAGGTTGTGTTGGCTAGGGTCTGTTTAGCTCCCAGGAACAGTAGAACAAATTTAATAGTGGTGTAAATAATAAAGACATTAAATTAAATAATAAGAAGGATGCTCATTCCAGAGCTGGTTCACTAGCTCCACATTCAAGAGCACTGGGTTGGATCCCCAAGAGTCTCTGGGGTTTCCCATTTTGTTCACAAGATGGTTCTGCGGATCCAGGCATTACATCCCTCATAACCTTATCCAAAAGAAGGACAAAGGAAAAGCCAAGGCCATGAGAGAGGCTACCTACACCTCTTTTTCCTTTGTCATGGAGAATATATCTAATTATCTAATTATCTAATATATATATATATATATACACACACACACACATGATACCAGTATAACCCCCTTACATCTCTTTGGCTAGAACTGTGTCATTTTTCTCATCCTTAGCTGCAAGGGAGGCTGGAAACTGAAGGGATTGTTGGCTAGCCTGTTACTATCTTCTTTTAACAGAGATTAAATGATTGTAAAATACTAAGAATGCAGTATTTAACCAAACTGCTCAATGACATAAGTGTTTCTGGAACAAAGGGAAAAAAAAAGAAGTGCATGGCATGCAGGAAAATTTAAAAAGAGACACAGACCCACTAAATGAAAGATGAGGTGGATTCAAGTTGATGGACAATAAAGGTGGAGGGTCTTTCAGGTAAGAAAAGAAACTGAGAAAATTGGAAATGGCATTATGTGATATGTAATGACTAGAACACATGTGCAATCTCAACAGCACCAAGGTTACAGTCTTACCAATATTAATATTTATTGAATAAATTCATGAATGAATAAATGTTCCTATAATTTTCCAGACAGCTACTTGAAAGCTGTGCAGCACTAGCTGTCTTTCCATCAGGCCCATGTTGTGCATTACAAAGTAACAGCACTGGGTGTGGAACATGTTCAGCAAACAAAATGTATCAAACTAAATCAGGCAATCAATAAAGGAAGAAACATCACTGGAATACCTACTAAATCAAGCAAGTGGTTTGCAGGTTAAAGAAAGCAGATTCATTATCAGCTGTCACCCCCTAGTGGTAAAAAATATACCTGCCAGGGCTTCACATTTCTGGTTCTTTTTAAAAAGAGAGGAGAAAAGAAGCCAGCGGCTTTTCCAGAAAAGTGCATTTGCTACCAATCTCACAACCTTTGAATTACATATAACACACACACACACACACACATACACACACACTTAGAAAAAAAGAAGTATATGAATTACACTTTGCCTTAATGATCTGGCTGTTTGTTAACTTACTGGAAAACAGAGCTACAGTTAAAAGCGGGTTGCATAACAGTTCCTGGGTGGCTCAGTAGGTTAAGTGTTCAGCTCAGGTCACAATCTCATGGTTCGTGAGTTTGAGCCCCGCGTTGGGCTCTGTGCTGACAGCCTGGAGTCTGCTTCAGATTCTGTGTCTTTCTCTCTCTCTACCCCTCACCTGCTCTCTCTCTGTCTCTCTCAAAAATAAATAAGCATTAAAAAAATTAAAAAAAACTTGCTTAAAATTCCTTTTGAATTTTGTCTGCTCCTGTCATTTCATGTGCCTATGGAACCCTTTCCTAAGAAAGGTTTAAAATAGGTATTTATTCTCAAAGCCACTCAAAGAATATTGATTTCCTGCTTAAAATTTGACATTTACCCTATTACATGAACAGATCTTCCTGAAAGCAAGACAATCATGATGAAATTACACTAAAGCCTGATACAGATCACCTTTTTTTAGATAAATTTTAGAAAACTGTGTGTTCAAAAAAAATTCAGACAAACTGCTATTTACAAATCATTAGTTGCAAAACAGCCAGTTACTTAACTGAATCAGCATTTCTCTGATTCCACCCAATCCTAGCCCCCAAAACACCCACAGAAACCTATATTTGTATCTATTGGTATAGACTGAGGAAGGCTTTTTAAAAATAAACCATCCCAAATGATCTCTAATTCTGAAAGTATTATCAGAACAAAGAACATATTTTTTTCAAATATACATTTCAGTTTGTATTGATTCTCTCTCTCTCTTAGCTATAAGAGGTTATAGTGAGTTTATAAGATAATTTAAAGAGAGAATGTCATCCTCTTTGTAGGACTTGTTTGAAATGCTTGGGGTGTGTGTGTGTGTGTGTGTGTGTGTGTGTTTACTAGGAACATTTTTTTGAGCATCAGTTTTGTACCATGCATTGAACTTAGCATACTAACCTTCCTAACCAACCTATGAAATAGACATTACTATTTTCACCTTTTGAGAGACCAGCCTGCTCATATATATTAAATTCCTGGCCCAAAGCTACCATTTGGAGGACTAGATCTTACTGGTTTCCAATCAGCTATTCTTTTAGCAATTTTTCAGTTAATTGGTACTATTCAACAAGTAGGAACCTAGTTAATGCAAGACGTTGGTCATCAAGGGCACTAAGCAGGATTCAAACAACTTCAGGGAATATTTATCTTCCACTGACTAAAAACTAATGAAAATCATTCTACCTTAAGAAGCAGTGAATCTGGGGCCCCTGGGTGGCTCAGTTGGTTGATTTCGGCTCAGGTTATGATCTCAGGGTTGTGGGATCCAATTCCACACTCAGCACAGAGCCCACTTGGGATTCTCTCTCTCTTTCTCTCTCTGCTCTTCTACCCCATCCTCTCTCAAAATTAAAAAAAGAAAAAAAAGAAGTGAACCTAATTGATGACTAAAGTCTTATAGGGCATCAAAATTATTATTCTTAATGTTACATTTTTCATGTGCTATTATTGGTAATCTGGACATATTTGAGAATTTTAAAATTTAACCAAATTTCAATTATTACTTATTTTGTTGACATTGGCTTTCATTTCCCCTAAATGTAAAGTATGGTGGCTTATGCTTTCTTTTCAATCATCAAGAAAATAATTTAATTAAGGATTTTAGTTACTTTAGTACCAGGTAATCAACACTTTATTCTATTAAATTTGTGCGACCGTTGGAACTTTCCCATCTGTCTAGAAGAAAATTCCCATAGTCTGGAAATTGGCTGCTTGCCTGGTAGGTTTGCAAGTAACATGCTAATTGTAGTATCTTCTCTAATACACCAGATGGCGGTGGTCCTATATATGTGTATAAGTGAACCTCCCAAAGATGTTCAGACTAGTGCATCAGTTAGGTTGATAGAAAAGAAATTTACCTTCTTAAAGTATTACAGTATAGAAAACCAAACATTGAAGAAGTTATAATTTCCATCAGCTTCAGGTGTAAAATTCTACCATCAAAGGAAGAGCACAAAATGCCACAGGCCCATTAGAATGGGTAACTTATCTTGTACTAATGCTGATAAGTCATTTTGATACAACCAACCTTTTCCCAAATATTTCAGATGGGATCATATTTGAACATGCCATTCATCCTCTTGACTTATGGAAAACAAACCCAAGTAGACAGAGTCAATATGTTTTAGAAGAAAAGATTTCACTGTTTTCTTGCAGTGGAAGGATTCAAGCATTACCAGGAGTCTGGAGGGAAATGTGGCTATAACGGTCCATGGTAAAAATAACTTCCAAGCTTGTTAACAGAATGGATCACAACGGGGACAAATTGATTTCCATTCCAGATCCTCCTTGATTGGGAACAAAGCATTTTCCCATTGTCTTTGTCAGGTGAGATTAAAAGTCTATGGTTCCACAGAACCTCGGTATTTCTTGCTCATTGTTATCCTTTAATCTTTTGAAAATGGGCTATGAAGATTCCTCATCTTCCTCATCGCTGAGGTTGGAGAGCCTTACACTGCCCCTGCACTTAACCCCACAAGCAATCCATAGAAATGGACTCAGAAATATATCGAGGGCACCTGTGAGACAATAATAAGAAGGTTAAGTTCATCAGAAAAAATTACCTCTGAATACTAGGAAACCTGGCCCCTACCCTCACGATTTCCTGGGTAGGTCCTCTGTCTTCCCTGGACCTCCTTTATTCCACCTACCAGACACAGAGATACAAACTCATCTGGGGGTGGGGCAAGTCTCATCTAATGGTCCTTCCAATTCCCCTCGCAAGGCCTACAGAGCAGGCTCAGACCTCACTCTCTGACAGGGTCTTTTCATTTGTTTCCTTGTTTACTGTCTATCTCCCCTTTGTAGGAAAGGAAAAAGAAACTCTTCCTCTGCATTCTTACCTCTGCACCTGGGGTCCTAAAAATTAAATTGACAAAAGACAGATTAACAGGAGAAAAAGGGTTATTTCACATGCATATGAAAGGCCTGAATAAATGAAGTGAAAATCCTAAAGAAATGGTTAGACCGGGGGCTTAGACACCATTTTAACAAAGAGCAATACATTTGTGGAACATTGACAAAACAAAGGAAAAGGGGTTTAAGGCTCTGAGGGTCTCTAAATAGTGGGAAGGTAGATATATGAGGGAAATGAATGGAAAATAAGGAAAACAAGGTAGATATATGAGGGAAATGAATGGAAAATAAGGAAAATGAATGGAAAATAATGGAAAAATAAGGAAAATAAGGAAAGTAAGGTTTGTTTTTGTAAGTCCTCTGGGCCAGTGCCCAGGCTGTTTTTCTCCTCCTGATATAGGAGAGCAGAGAGGGGACAGCTTCATGAAGGGAATTTTGTGTGCTGTCTTTAGACAGATGGGGGGGGGGCGGGGCAAAGAGCTTTTACCAGCATCAGCTGGTAATTTAGCTCAAAATAATATTTATGCCAAAGTGGCATATTTTAGGGTGGCATATTCTGATCCCCTTCACCTTCTAGAATATAACCTCCAGAACATCTAGAATGCATTCAGAAACACACCTTGTTCACTACTGTATTCAAAGGACCTAGAAAATGCCTGATGCATGGGAGGACTCAATAAGTAATGTTGAATAACATGAACAGATGAATTTCCTCAAGGAATAGTAGTGAATACGTGACAGAATGAATTTATGATTTATGAATTTTCGCTCTTCTAAACAAGTTTGCTGTGATGTCTCTTGTCAGCAGATGGGTTTGTGAGAAGAGATTAAAATTGCTCAAAGAGGATATCCAGCGTCCGTGCTCTGTAATGGTGACACTGACTTTGTTCTGATTTCTGGCACACTTCCTTGCTCGGATGACTCATGTACTATTATACCATCCTTGAACTGATGCAGACTCTCCTGATTCATGTTGAACCAGCTCAGCACAGTTTTCTGAGTAGATGAGGTCCCCACCTGATTTCAGTGCTTACCCTGCTTACTGACTTTCTTGATACTTTCATTCTGTTGGTTTCAGATCTTGCTAATATGTCAGAAAGAAAATTCAAGAAGGCTCTTAAGCTGTGTGAACTCCAGAGTGAATGAATTGATCAGGCCCTTCCTGAGAGGGGGTAGTAATTTAGAGCGGAAACAACACAGAACACTTGAGTAGCTAAGGTTGAGTGTACCCAAGACAATCTTCATATATATTATAATCTGGTGGCAGACCAGTCCCACCAATATTTTTCCACCCACAAACTAACTTGATTTGTTATTCATTTGATTCTTACCCGCCCCCCCCCCAATTTGGAGGGAGGGGGAAAAAAAGGGTTGGTATTTTGAAGGATCATTTGGGCAATCTTAGAGCTGAAAGATATCTTACTGATCATCTAATACAGTGCTTCCCAAACTTGTCTGAACAAAAGAATCACTCAAGATGCTGGTTAAAAAAGTCAATTCTCAGGCCTCACCCTGTTGATTCGGACTCAGCAGGCTTGGGTGAGGCAAGTGATTTCTGTACTTTTAACAAGTGCCCCAGGTGATCCTCATACCCAAGCAAGCTTGGGAAGCACCAATCTAACACAAACTGGATGTGTTCTGGCTCTTCATCTGGGTCACATGACTCCAGAATCTTCATGTTCCTTGACCTGATTCTTGTTCTTATGCTACCTGACCTTCACTAAATCTCCATCCCCCTAAAAAAAAAGCTATTAAAACATATGCAACAAGAGAACTGAGCACCTACAAATCTTCCTCAGTATTTCCAATGAAAATGTTAGCTGACTTCTTTCAACATTCCCTTATTGTGAAACATCTTTATTTCAAAAGCACTCTACTCATAGTGTGTGTGCAGTCCAAATTAGCAACCAAACTTTAAAAGCAAGCTCTGCAAATGACATTGCACATGTTCTCTGGACAAGTCTTATGGCTCTGTAGAGTTGGCCATCAGTCTCTTACATCTTAATCTGGAACCTCATCAAGTATCACTCGATTTATCTGGTGTCTGAAGCATCCAGTGAGGTAGGTGTTCAAGGAAGTGTTTTCATCATCAGGAAATAAAAACAATTACTAATCTGCTTTCACTAATGCAGTCCATCTGTGCATGAGCAATTTGTGTGGTTTTTCCAAAGAAGGACATCATATTCTCCATATATTTCAATGCTTAATACTTGCAATCAGAGAGACATAAATATCCAGCCAGCCTCAATTCTTATAAAACAGAGCTGAAAGCAGGTGATTCAGCTGACTTTAGATGACTCAGCCTTCCTTGATGGCCAAAGTTAGTGAGTCATCTGTCTAGTGTATGAGGGAATTCATTTCAGGAACTCAAATTCCAGGGATCTCCAAAAACTCATTAAACTCATAAGTAACTTATTGGTTCTATTTGAGTTATCCTAGACTTTTCCTTAATGCTCAATTTTATCATTCTTCAAAGGCACCCAAGCTGAACTTAAGGGATATCAACCAGTAGATCCTATAGGAACATATCACATCTAGGGTGAACTTGTACTTCCTTTTGGCTTGATGTCCCTGGTAATCTGGGCTTTCAGGGGAAACCCAAAGTATGGAGTGGTTTTTGCCAGGGACAAATCCATAGATATGCTAAACCTCATGGTGAATGAAAAGTGAGTAGGGAAAAAAAAAGAAAAGAAAAAAAAAGTAAGTAGAAATAAATGTCTACTTTGTGTTTACTGAGACAGAGCTCACTGTAAATTTTCAAACATAATAAAATATGCTAGGGACTGAAATTTTTATATACTGTTTGATATAAAGAAGTTATATTTTCTACCTAGATTTTCTTCTATTATATTGATATATTTGAAAGTCTTTCAGATCCTCAACCTTAATTGGCTATTGCAAAATTGCTCACTTTCTGTAATTGTAATAATATTAATAGCTGCTATTATTTAGTGTGCATTTACTTTTTACCCAGTATTGGACTATGTAGAAAATATGGAGGTACTAATTTACTTACGTGGTCTAAAAACATGGTGGCCTTTTACGGAATTTAAAAATACTAATTATTTGTTTAACTGAGAGATTTAGAAAGAGAACCCAGAAAATATCAATGGTGAATCTTTCTGTGCTAAATTTGTGAATGCCCAAGTGCCCATTTCAGTGAAATACTTTCTGGAAATCAGACTCCAAGATCGAAAGGATCAAAGTTCTCAAACTATAGAACAGTGACACTAACAACATTTTATCATCCCTAAGGTTGCTCCTTACTCTGGAAGATTCTGAGGGTTGGGTCAGGTAGAGTATTGGCTCAAATTCCTCTTGGAGCTGATGAGCACATGTCTAGGGCCAAATGACAAAGACAATACAGGAAACATAAAAAAATGTTTTCCTAAAACATCTTATATTTGCAGTGCTAATGTGGGCACAGGCTGAACTCACCAACAGAGCCCCCATTCAGAGGGCTGTAGCTTCCAGGTTGGAGCACATCCACTCATGAACAATACTCCCAAAAGCCTTATGTGGCAGACACAACACAGAAAACTATTTTAAAGGATAGTTTAGAGATCTTCCAATACTTTCTTTCCATGTTTGAGAAAGCTGCCATCCAAAGAGGTTATTTGTCAAAAATCACAGGATGTTTAAAAAAAAAAAATCACAGGATGTTTTGACCAACAATAGCATGACCTCAGGTCTCCCATTCTTTCTTCCATATCAAATCTTTTTTTTTTTAGTATCATTTTTGGATCTCAATTTTATTACTGGAGTCTATGCTTGCACTGGGTATTTAAAAAAAAAGCAAGTGACAACAACAACAAAAAGTACAAATGTTACTTAAGCCTCTCTACTTACAGTGGCAGAATGGAAACTTTATCAGAATTCATTTATTCTTTTTATGAAATCCTCCTTAAAATATTACCCATTATTACTTCATTCTTATGTCTGGAAGCTCATGATCTGTTTTGCTTTGTCCTTATCACTGAAAGATTATTTTGTTGCACATACCATTTGACCTAGAAACTCATCATAGAGATACACTCCCAAAAGTATTACTGGAGTCTGCATTGTGGCAATGAATGAAACTATCCAAAACAGGATATATCCATCACTGGGAACTGGTTTAAAAAATTGCATTAGAGACATATGTAGTCTATGTTGCTGTTAAAAAAAAAAGAAAAGAAAAGATCTCTACTTATTGATACAAAGAGATGTACGGGATATGTTGTAAAGTCAACCAAGGACACATGTGTGTAGGATGATTTTATGTGGGTTTGTTCTTCAGTGTTCATATACATATATATCTTTGTTTTTACATAGGAAATTCTGGAAGGATACCCAAGAGCAGTACTGTTTTTACTATTGGCATGTTACTTGATGATAATTTCCTAAGTAGTAAGAAAGAGCAGGTGAAGGGAAAGCCATTGTTTTTTTTCTAAATCTGAGGCTGTTGGCCAAAATCAATACATTTGGCCTATTTGTAAAAAGAAGTTAGTTCTCCCCGGCAGGGTTCCTGGAACTGCAACCAAGGAAACATGATAGAGGCAGATGGTGAAACACTTGACTTTTACCAACTGCTTTGGCTTTCCCCTTTGGCCAAACACATTTAAGAGCCATTTAAAAGGGAAACACTATAATTATACCCTCTGTGATAAATAAAAACAGCAGCAAAATGATAGGATTAGACTCTTAATTCTTATTACCACCTCCTTAGAACATGGGTGTTGACAGCCACTCCTTCAGGAATACACCTGAGGCCACACCTTGTTTGTCATATTACATCTTGTTTGTCAGATACCTTATGCTTGGTGTTACAGAAGAAAGAAAAATAACCAAAGAAATTCCACCCAACAAGCTATCCAGGTTAGTTGAGCATTTGCACAGACCCAGAAAATTGGTCAGTGTCTTTCTCTTTACTATTTTGGCAGCTTGCACTTTGGTGATGAGTGATGGGTGATTGTTTACAAATGTCACCCAACTAGAGTTTCCTGTTTTCTCCAGAATTTTAGATTTATGGTAGATAAAGTTTAAGGTAAAAACCTCATGAGTCCATTCCATTTGATTTATATTATTAATTTTTAAATGAGGAGGGCTCTCACTCTCCTCTTTTAAGGAAAATGGGAATCTCATGGAAATACAACCTTTTAAAACCTTTCTCAAAAGTAATTTCAGGTCTACTAAACAAGAGCCTTAAAAATGTTTTTACTTTTTACTCTTATGCAGTGTTGGTGGGAATGTAAATTTGTACAGCTGCTGTGGAAAATAGCATGGAGGTTTCTCAAAAAATTAAACAACAGAAATACTGGGGCACCTGGGGTGGCTCAGTCAGTTATGATCTCATGGTCATGATCTCATGGTTCGTGAGTTTGAGCCCCACGTCAGGCTCTGTGCTGACAGCTCGGAGCCTGGAGCCTGCTTTGGAGTCTGTGTTTCTCTCTCTCTGCCCCTCCCCAGCTCACACTCTGTCTCTCTCTCTCTCTCTCTCTCAAAAATAAATAAACATTTTTAAAAAATAAAAAGATCCCAGAAATACCATATGATCCAGTAATTCCACTACTGGGTATTTACCCAAAGAAAATGAAAGCAATAATTTGAAAAAATATATACACCCCTGTTTATTGCAGCATTATTTACAATAGCCAAGGTATGGAAGCAATGTGAATTGCCCAAGGATAGATTAATGAATAAGGAAGATGTGACATACATGTGTACACACACACACACACACACACACACACACACTGGAATATTACACAGCCACAAAAAGGATGATATCATGCCATTTTAGAGGCATAATGGAGGGTATTATGCTAAGTGAAATAAGTCAGACTAAGAAAGACAAATACCATATGATTTCATTCATATGTGGAATCTGAAAAACAAAACAAATGAATAAAGAGTAGAATCAGACGTATAAATAAAAAGAAGAAACTGGTAGTTGCCAGCGGTGAGAAGGGTTGGGAACTGGGCAAAATGGGTGAAGGAGAGTGGGAGAGACAGGCTTCTAGTTATGGAATAAATAAGTTGCAAGAATAAAAGGCAGAGCCTATAGGGAATATAGTCAATGATATTATAAGGGCATTGTATGGTGACAGAGGGTAGCTGCACTTGTGGTGAGCACAGCATAACATATAAAGAAGTTGAATTACTGTTACAGTATTTACAGTGAATTACACCTGAAGCTAATGAACATTGTGGGTCAACTATACTCAAAAAAATTTGTTAATGTCTTTACTTTTTGATCTAATGATTTTACATTTATAATTCCACCTTACCGTATCATCAAAGAACAAGTTCTTTATTATTGTAGTGGAGGCATGCTTATGTAGACTAGTAAGAGTAAAATCAGCTGTAGTAAAATCAATAAAATTCATATGACAGAATAATACAGTGGTATTAAGATATCAGTGACAAGATTCATATAAATTATGCACTACAATATTATTCTATTACTATTTTTAATGTTAACTGTCACTTTTTCTGAGATTTGGGATGATTTTGTGTTTTTCTGTACTTTCTAAGTTTCCTGCAATGACTATTTCTTGTTACCATAAAAACATCAATGGAAAAATGCCACTGATTTTCACGAGAGTTTGCTCAGTAACCAACCACCTGCCCATTGGGAATTGGTGGTTGGCTCCAGTCAGCCCTCACTTGGAGATGGCCTGCACTCACCCTAATGTCAGCATCAGCACCAGCATTGTAAGCATGCCATCAAAACTGAGATTGAAACTGGGTAGCTTCTAAAGTAAGCAATGCTAGTACAAGAAAGCCAGAACTTTTTTCCTCAGTTCCAATTATGCCTCCTAGTGGTAGGCAGACATGTACCTTCAGTCTGTCTTAGTTTCTGATAAGCAAAAGAGAGACAGTAACCCAAGCTCATCAATAAGAAAGAAGCTCATTCCTCCTCTGACATTATAAGCCAATTATTGAAACTTCCTGAGATGTTAGAAGAATGATCCAAGACACATCTGATATTACTATGTTCCCAATAAGTTGGACTGTGGGAAACAAAGATATGAATATCCAGAGAGTTCTACCCCACAACACACACACACACACACACACACACACACACATATTTCAAAAGTAATAGACTGACCCGAACTTGCTAACAACAATTAGATAAAATTATTCATCTTCTGATTTATTTGAAAGGTCAAAATCTAGTTCTTGTTGAAGTAGTTCATCAATAAGTGTGTGTGAAGGGAACACCAAAAGGACTCAGTAATCCAGAAGGAGGTTTATTGCTTACAATCTCTTTAAATGGCAAATATACTTATAACAATTCAGTTTTTCATATAACAAAAATTTTAGTTCCTAGAGGTGAAATGTTAAATAGTACTCAGTACCTATTTTGTCAAAACCAACAATATATGAAACAGGGTTTCTCAAATGGGTCAAGTCTGAGATTGGGTCATACCCTACCAGACAGGCACCATAGACAGCAGTGACAACCACTCCCCTTCTCACTTTGTGCATCCACTGGTTTCCCTGGGGGCTGAGATACTTCCTGAAAGAACTCAATGTCCATAACTAGAGATAACCCCACAGGCATTTCCAATTGAAGAGAGAATCACTGCACAGGGAGGCGGAGAACACAGAAGTGTTACAGCCAGCTTCTACCCACTAGGGAGCCCGCGGTGAGCCTCTCTTCTCAACCTCCTGTTCAGTGACTGCACATGGATAGCCTGAAACTGACCATGATGTGAGCATTTACACCATGGAAGGCAAAAAAAGCTCCAAATCAGGGCCTTCCCCACACCTACACCTTAAGTGAGTTGTTAATGTTTACCAGCACACCACTGGGAGAGTCCCTGAAAGAGAAGACGTTGGGGAATGAGGTGTCTGGAGTGACAAGCCATAATCAGCAACATGGTGTGCAGCTGTTACTCAGATGAGTTTTGCCCCATCAATCCTGGGAGGTCCTTCTATAGCCCCTCTACTGTTGGCTGGAAAGACAGGATGTGAGATCTATGTCCCATGAGTCTTTGAAAACCTAATATTTCCAACCTCACCATAGTACTATTGGAATTCTTACTGAAAAGCTGTGGTAGGAGAGGCCACATAAAAGTGAATATTGTAATATCCATTGTCCTGACATGTTTCCCATTAGGTCCTGTCTCCAGAAAGACAAAGAGGGGAATTAATCACATAGGATCAATTACAGAGCAAGTCAGGTGAGGGATGGTCTCTGATGTAACCTGTGGTTGAAGCTCAGAGTTCTGTACACCTCTCGCTTTTTCATCGTACTGGCCTCTGTAATATTCAATTAAAGAGAATATGGAATTTTCCCATATGTTTAAGTCTCCTGTGGCTATTTCTCAGCAACCCTGAAGGCTGTTCTACAAGAGGCAGGCAGCTGTGATCTATAGCACCGGCACCTACTGCAGCAACAGAACCAAAGAAGATCCCAAACACAGGAGCTGCCTTCTAGCATCTAGAACAGTGTCAACAGGGAGGGACAGGCGCCATTTCACAGACTGGACAGGAACAAATGCGGGGTGATTAGCAGGGGTCAGCATTCCTCTGGGTTAACACTGTGCCATCAAGTAACGCAAGTACATGAATTATCAAAGTGGGAGGTAAAAGGAAAATTACAAAGTATTATGGGAGCACATTGGGAAATAGTGTTTCCTGCTGGGAGAAATCAGAAAACTTCCCAGGGGGAAACTGATACTTGAATTGGGACTTAAAGGCTAAGTAGGCTTTTAGTAATAGATGTGGAGGAACGGGAGGGAGTGTTTGGCAGAAAGTATTCTAGGTCCTGAAGACAGCCTAGGCAGAAGTACTGTATTGCTTATACTATTTATTTTCTGTGTATTATGATGTTTTGACACCTTAAAAACCTTTCTGGATGGAGAGAGACTGCCTGTCCTGGGACTAATCAATTCTTAGAGCCAGCAAGGGCCAACTGGGACCATGCCTTTGATGTACAAACTAACCAATCCAGAGCCCTCTCTCCTCTATCTGGCCATGCACCTTAGGTGCCAGGTGCCAGGCAACCAGAGACCACCCCAAAGGCTTACAGCATTTGGAAATGATTCCCAGCAGCCAATCCTAAACTGTTTACCCTGCCCTGCCTTGTTTCTCCTGCAGAAACTTCAAGAAAGGCTCCATCTAGGCTTTCTCCTGGCCCCTGTCTTGTGCCAGCTAACAATCCGATGTTCCTCATGTGGCCCTGCCTGGCATGGTGTGCCTTCTGCTTCCAGGATGTGTGATTATAACACAGTTTGTTTTCCTGAATTTCTCCTATGTCCCATCTTAGGGCCACCCCTGACTGATCATCTAATAAAAGAACATACAACAACTATAAAGGAAGAGAATTCTAGTACGTCGGGCTGTCCATGTTTAGGAGGGGAGACTGAAGGTGGTTGACTGGTTTGTGGAGGATCTGGATGGCCACAATGAAAAACAGACCACAGAAGCTCCTGAAAAGGGCAGTGCTGAGCTGTGTTTATGGCTACTGGGCACTGGACAAGGCCAGAAGCTGTTGGAACCATCCAGATGAGCTGGCATCAAGACACAGAGAGGGAGAAGGAAGAGTAAAGGACTAGAAGACAGGGACATCATCAATAGAGAAAGTGAACTACATAACCAAGTTTGGGGACAAAGATGAAGAGTTTGGTTCTTGAGTTCCAAAAATCAAACTTCTAGTATAGGTGTCAGTTTAAGGGAAGGATTCATAACATTTTGACTGATCGTTGACCAGTTGCCATGATTGTTCTGACTTAGGTTTCTTTAATTATAACAAACTTGTGCATCGTTTTATTCTTCATTCATTTATTCTACAAATACTTATTGAATTTCTACTATGTGTCAGTACTAGTGTGGGTGAGGGATAGAACAGTAAGCATAAAAAAAACAAAATTCCCAGACCTCATGGACCTTGGCTTCTACTGAATAACCAAATAGATAAGAACATAGATAGTGTATTCAATGGTGATAAGTGTACAAAGAAAAATAAGGCAGGAAAAGAGAATAGAACATTCTGGTATAAATGCTGGACACACACAAAAAAAACAGGAGAGGTCTCCTAATAATGTGACATTTCAGCAAAGGCTTCACAGGTAGGGGTATGAGCCAAAAGGAAATCTGGCAAAAAAAAAAAAAAAAACCCACAAAAAAACCCCCAAGAAACAAAAAACTTAGGCAGAAGGAAGAGTGAGCATGAAGGCTTTTGGCTGGATCATATCTGATTCCCTCTTTTCATGTGTACATTTCCTCTTAGGTTGCCTGTCTTCTTCTTATTGAATTATAAGAGTTCTTTGTATGTTAAGGAATTGGCCTCTTTTTAGGGCTGAATAACATTCCAGTGTGTGTGTGTGTGTGTGTGTGTGTGTGTGTGTGTGTGTGTGTATTATATCTTCTTTATCCATTCATTCATTAATGGAATTAAAAAAAAAGAAAAAAGAAATTGGTCCTTGCCTGGCATATATATTACAAATATGTTCCTCATTTATGTTTGTAGGTGGATTGCGATATATTTACCATATATGTGTGTGTCATATTTAGACATGATTGCTATACAGAAGTATTAAATTTTATGTAATAAAATTTATCAACCTTTTTTATGGCTTCTAGTTTTGTGTTTTATATTAAAAGTTCATCCCCACTCTGAGAATAAAGAAAAAATTACTTTTTTTCTTCTTTTAATTTTATGGTTAAATGAAAAAAACATTTAGAACGTGTATCTTCTGGAACTTACATTGTAATAAATCCAATAGGGTTCACTATTTACAAAACAAAGGACTCTTGAAATTAAAAAACTTCCAAGATCCAAAAAACTGGACTTCTAAATGTGATACAGCAGGCATGGTTGTGTTGAAATTAATTGGGAAAGATCCTACTAATTCAACATTCTCCAATGCCACCAGCCATTCTCTAGAGTTTCATTTTCTAAAGTGCTCCTGTGGCACTCAAGTTCTACAAGATGACTTAAAGGTATTTTGCAAAAAAAATTCCATGTTAAAATAAGTTTGGGAAACGCCTGGGTGTCTCAGTCAATTGAGCATCTGAGTCTTGATATCAGCTTCAAATCATGATCCCAGGGTCATGGGGCTGAGTTCTGAAACTGGCTCTGCATTGAGCATGGAGCCAGCTTGGGGTTCTGTCTGTCTCTCTCTGCTCCTCCCCAGCTTGCACATGTGCTCTCTCTCTCTCTCTCTCTCTCTCTCTCTTTCAAATGCATACCTACCTACATACATACATAAAAAATAAGTTTGGAAAATTTGGAATCATTATTTTTTAACTCTAGGACAATCGAGATGCTTTAACACGTTAATATCATTGGGAGTCTCCAACAGGATCACTTTGGGCTATGAAGCCCTTGTTTCATAAGGCATCTTGGCAACCAGTGTTCTCTACCTGGAGCAGTGGTTCCAGACTTGGTTACATCAGAAATACCTAGAGAGATTTTTATAACACAGACTGTTGAACCTCATGCCTGTTCCACTGACTCAGAATCAGTGAGGATGACATGCAGAAAATTTTAAGCTCTCACTGACTGGTGTTTTGGAATCAGTATCCAGAGTGGCATCTATTAAACAAGGTTCTGCTAGAGAATTAGCCGTACAGAAAATTCTTTGAAGGACTATTTCCTCAATTCTCCCAAGGATGGGAGGGAAGTTAATTCATTGTGTATAATAAATTCCTGAGGTCATGGTGATTTAATTCTTTTCCAAAACCCATTTTGAAAAGAGCTGCTCTACAATATCATGTAATAGCTACAAGAGAGCTATATATGGTTCCTGTGTGGGGGGGGGTAAACTACCCCCTTATAACTTACCTAACTTCATATCCCTCACAAACAACACTAAATGTTGAATCTGGTAGCAAAGATTGGTAATAGGACCAAAATTACACTAAACTTCATTGGGTCGGCACACTCACTCATGGCTGCTCAAATTAATAGAGTTCTCAGAGATTTGGCCTGATCAATCAACTTTTGTTCTCTCTACACATAATAATGTTTGATATGGTGTGTTATAAAAGCTCATTAATAGCACAGTTATTTGTAGTAAGATCTATTTTTTTCTTTATTATAACCTCATACCCTTGTCTTGTTTACAATTATTTCCTCCACCAGTGTCTCAAAAGAAAGTATAATGTATTTAGACTCCATGAACTCCAATGCATTGTGCAAAACTAGGTACATTCAATTTTGAAATTAAGAATGATTTCAATAATCTGAATAACCTAATGTGTAATCATAGTGCCAAATATATCATGCTTACTATTATAATTATTTCTCTTTCTAAATCAATTGGTTTGTAAGCTCAAAGAGTGCAATTCATTATATCCTAATTGGAATAAGTGAATTGGATTCACAGAGCTGTGATCTCCTTGTAACCCTAATCCCTATTAAAGAATGGAAAAATCATCATTAAATTTGATTTATACACTCTTTTGGGTAATGTCACCTACATTAGCCTCCTAGCAAGAATTTTCTATTAAAATCTTTTTCTGAACTAAGAATGCTAGTCATTTAGAATAATCAAGATGAGCACATCTTATATCCTAGCCAGTATAAAATATTTAACACTTTCATTCCTGGCTATCAAAACTAATATTCAGTCAAAACCTAATTCACTGAAAAACACTGTTACCAAAAGCAGGTTCTTAAAAGCACTCCTCCTATGAAGTGCTTTGTGAAGGAGGGGTTTTAGGGTGAAAAAAGTTTAGGTGATGTTGAAATTCACAATATATCTTAGTAACGTATTTCCTAGGGCTCCTGCAGGTTTTTCTTAAGTTTCGATTCACATGTTTTCAAACTCATTACACCAGAAATTCATTTTGAGTGTCTTATTTAGTGGCATCCTACAGAACAGTTTGGAAATTTCTGAGCTGGACTGATATCTGTGGAACATATATCATATGAGTTAGTTCTCACAGCAAATTAATTTAACATTATAATAAATTCCTTCTTAGCTAGTGCCAACATACTATATGAAATCATCCATTAACCAGGTCCAGATATTTCCTTCTTCAGACAACTAGTCATAGGGAAATCTTTAAGAAACCAGGAGGTGTGTTGGGTTTCAATCTCATAGATAGCTCTTCCTCTTTCTTGTGATTATGGAGTGCTCTGTGAACACTCAATTTTATGGTTTGGTGGATGTTTTAACTAATGATGGACTATTTAGGTTTCATGGCCACACAGTAACCTGTTTCAGCATTCAATCTTCATTGGGACTGAGTGGAATACTAAGAATTATTTAATAAATAGAGAATAAATACTTTCAGAAGAGGGCATGACTTTGTCCTAAAATCCTATGGATCTGCACTGTGGTTATCTTATTGGGGTTTCTCAAAGCTCTGTACAGTATCGTGGCTGCCAGTCTGCCTGGTCATAAGGCTCAAATAGCAGAGCAGCATGCACTGCGATCTAGACCATCTACAGGGACTCTTACTCTAGGCCCATTCAAAACTGGCCAACTGACAGGCCTTACCCGGTAAATGCATCAGAGCAGTACATTCAAATATGGCGTATATTGCCTTTAAAATCTAAAGAAGCCCATTAAATGTTGTACTTTCCTAGTGATAAGGGTATAAAGTACAGCAATTTGTCTTCCATTATTTTAGAATATATCATATTTCCCAGGCCACTCAACCCCAAGAAATTTCACCAAGAAGACATTCCTTGAATTTTCAAGTGGTATTTCTCCCACTTCCAGTATACAAGTATTTCATCAAGGCATCTAAAGTATTTGTTACTTCCTAGCCACCTGGTTCAATAGTGTGAGTCATCATAAAATGGACTAACACACCGTTCTGTAGAATGGCCAGACAATTTTAGTCTCTGTGGACTAGATTATTGCCCCAAACCAGAATGTTGACACAGCTCTGAATGAAAATGATGAAGGTATACTGCTGTCCCTCGCAGATAAAAGCAAACTGCCTTTAATGTTTTTTGCTATTCAGAATGGGGGGGTGGGAGAGCGGAAACATCATCCAGATCAATAGCTGAGTACCAGCCATTGTTACAGCAAGGAGTCCACACCTGTAATATCTGCAGTTGAAATTACAATAATCTGTTGTCAGTATTCCAGATTCATCTATGTTCTGCATGGACCACACAGATGAGTTAATTAATATTGATGTGAAATGAATCAACAGCCCTGCAGCTTTCAAGATTTTGATGATGACACTGATTCTTGCAATTACTTCAAGGATGCAGTATTAATTACTATTTACTATTTTGGGGAAGCAAATAAGAGACACAGACTTCCTTTTGGTTTTTCCTATCAGAAAAGTCTTTATTCCAGTGGTGAGGATGCTAATGTGGGGGTCTGGCCAGTAGCTAATTAAATCTATTTCAACCACACTTCTAGAGATTAACACAATGTTTTGCAGACATCTTAGGTCAACTGTGATATGAACCTAGGTTAATATTCCATTTTCTACCTAAACTCCAAAGTCCCCATTCTAACTAATAAACTACATGAGCATTTGGGGTCTGTACAGATTTACGTTGGCCTTTTAAGTGATAGAATTTCCCACCCATATCTCCGAATTGCAGAAGACAGCTACTGTAAAGCTTTCCAAGGATACTTTTTTTCTCGTTGCCTTGGTTATGAAAGTGTCCAATGGCCCTTCTGAGAGAATACAGTGAATGAGTGGGGAGAAGGACACACATGATATATCCACTCCAATATTCTATCCTCCTAAGCCTTTACATTCATACCTCCATATTATATCAAAAATGTTCTAGGGGTGCCTGGGTGGCTCAGTCAGTTAAGCGTCCTACTTCGGCTCAGGTCATGATCTCACGGTTTGTGGGGTCTAGCCCTGCGTCAGGCCATGTGCTGACAGCTCAGAGCCTGGAGCCTTCTTCAGATTCTATGTCTCCCTCTCTCTCTCTGACCCTCCCCTGCTCACACTGTCTCTCTCTCTCTCTCTTTCTCAAAAATAAAAATAAAAATAAACATTAAAAAAAGAATGTTCTAGCAACTCAACTTCATTTAATGTAGATCATCATTGATTTCAGTTTCAACCAACAAATTAAACTAAATAAAGCCACTCTAAGTTGCTTAAGTTAACACAGTGAGTCCAGAATTTCTGGCAAGTACCTCAAGAGAAAATGTTGGCCTATACCTGACTGGTCTAATATACTTGTAATCCATTCCCACACACATTCTTCAAGTTTCTGCCAATATAGGTCACCCACATCGTGCAGTTCTTATGACATTTAAGCCATCCTCTATGGGTTAGACTTTGTCATTGTTCCCCTGTAAAATGTTGGGAATTTCACTCTAGTTACCAGTCTAGAGACAGAGTGGGGTGGATGGGTCTTAAGAAAGATCAACATCCCTTTCAAAGTAATTGCTTAAGGCAAAATCATAATAGAATCAACAAGCAAGGGGAAGTCAGAAAAGCAGGAAGGCTTAGTGGGATTTGAGGGATTCACTCATGTAAATTTCCCTATTCCAATTCTCAGGGTCTCTATCAATGTTATAATTTTTGTAAAAGACATCTACACTTGCACTATAATTCAGCAATGTGAAGAATCAAACTTTAAGTGTAGTTTTTAAAATATGTTAATACCACAATTATAAGCGATAATTTACTCTTTTAGGACAGTCATAATTATGATTTTTCAACTAGTCTAAAGCCAAGAATTTAAAATTCTGAGCTTGTAAATTCAGTTAAAATTTACAGTAGCCCTTTTTATTATTCCTACCACAACAATCAATTGTAACAGCCACTTGGTTTCCCAAAGACTTCCTCTCAAATAAACATTTCATTCTAAGTAAAAATAAATGAAATAGATAAATACATACTTTGCCACTGAATGTCATGAACTGTCACTGCTAGTTATCAATGCCCCAACCTAAGTAGGCCACACTCCCATCTTTGAGAGTTTGTTTCCTGGAACTGCTCTGGTACAAAATGCTTTCTCAATAAGAGTTCACTAAGAAAAACAGAAATCACTCTAGAAGCGATTAAGTGCTTATAAAACCTAATTAGGGAATTAGGTTCTTATAAAATCACTGGAAGGGACAGAAGAAAGTCAGGGAAGGCTTGTTTTCAAGTTCACTGCCAAATTTCAGGGAATCAGGATATTACTTCCACAGTCCAGGCCAAGAACTCAAAAAGCTGCCAGAGACAGAAAAGATTGCCAAGTATTCTATTTGCTTTCCTTTATTTCTTGCTTCCTTGCAGTTATGTTGGGTCATTGAAATGTAAGAAATTAGGTGCATCGTTCCTGGGTTAGGAAAGGGAAAATGCCACAAGTGATTCTCTAGTCTCTTTACTTCTGTGACATGGTTATCTAGAAGAAGCTTTGGTGTGTGCAGTCACAAAGATGGTGGAGACTCTAGTAGCCTGGATCCCTAAATAACTGCAGAGCAAAGTACCCTGTCAACTCCTGGTGAACATCAGGTATTCAAATGAAAAAAAATCCTTTTTGTGATAAGCACTTAGATGTCAGGGTTAATTTATTGCTGAAGAATAACCTAGGTATGCTGACTAATATAGATACTAGTGGTCACAGCTGCCTACAGCACTGAAGTAACAGGTTGCAGGTAATCTGGAGCTTGCTGCAAAATTCCATACCTCCCCAAACTAATGTATGCACCTGCTGTTGCAAAAAGAAGAACAGCTCTGCTCCCCTATGCCTTCCAAACAGTTTATGAGTACCACTCACTGCAGAAATAAATTGGGACTCAATTGGCAGGAAATTCTGGGAAATAGTTTCAAGGCTTCTGGTCCCTGCTATATGGGGATACAAAGAAAATAAGCAAGATGATGCTGAGTACCAACAGACAAACTGAAAGAATATATAAAGACAAAAACAGTAACGTGAAGATATAAATGCAACACAAAAAAATTATAAAGAATTATAAAGATTGTGAAAAAAACAAAATGTGGAAAAATTTAAAACATAAGAATTGAAATGGAAAATTCATGGCTAGATGAAATAGCAGATTAGATATAGCTAAAGAAAACATTATTGAATGGGAAAAAGTGTGCTGAAACTGTATCCAAAATTCAACTCAGAGACAAAGAAATTGAATATGTCAAGAAGTTAAGAGGGAAAGAGGAGGGAGTGAGGAGGACAAATACATGATCTCTCAAGTTTCCAGAAGTAGATGTTAGAAGAGAAAACCAATCCCAAAAATAGTATTTGTTGAGACTTTCCCAGAATTGTTGGATGAACCTAGTTCTCAAATTCAAGAAGCCCAATTAATCCGGAGATGTATAAAATACAAGAAAATTCATAAGTAGTCCCCTTATTGTAAAATTTCAGAATCCTATCCCTAAAACTTAAAAATAGCCAGAGAGAATAGAAAGATCACCCACCAAGGAAGGAAAATTAGAGTGACAATTGACTTCTAAATAGCAACAATGTAAATAAGAAAAGAATGGAATGGTATCTTCAATGTGCACAGATAAAAGAATTGTCAATTTAGTATTCAATATGCAATGAAACTCTTTCATGAATGAGAGAGAATAAAGTGGTTTAGGTAAATGAAAACTGAGATCAGTACAGATTGGGAATAGAGTGGACAACCTCCAAACAAATAAGAGGAAATAATAAAAAGAAAAAATTCAAAATGAAAGGCAAAAAAGGAGAAATTTTTAAAGCAAGACAATAGAAATTGCACAAGAAGACAGGGATATTAATATAGATGTATACATCATCATAATCATTATAAATAATTTAAACTCTAAAATAAAAAAGCAAGTAACCAGACCAGAAAAAAATTCAGTTATATGTTATTTACAAAAGACATACTCAAAACTTGAGGACAAGGAAGACCAAAAGTTATAGGATAGAAAGAGAACCAAGCAAATGTCCACCAAAATTAGCTGATGTGGCCCTATAAACATCAGATAAAATTGATTTTAGTGCAAAAAACTTTAACAGAGATAAGAAGAAACTTTATGTAACAATAAAAGAATCAATTCTTCAAGAAGGCATAAAGTGCCAAATTTTTTGTACCTAATAATATAGCCTAAAATAAATATAAAGCAGACATTGACAGAACTAATAGGTGAAGTTGATACAACATTATAGTAAGAGATTTTAGCACAGTTTCTTTCAACAATCAATAGATCACAAAGGCAAAATAAATTAAGTAGGGATGTAGATGATATAATGAATAGTTAATTAAGTTAGCTTACTTTATATGTATATGATATATATATATAGGTATATCATTTCAGCCAACATTAGGAGAATATACAGTATACCTTGGTTTGCGAGCATAACTCGTTCCAGAAACATGCTTGTAATCCAAAGCACTTGTATATCAAAGTAAATTTCCCCATAAGAAATAATGGAAATTCAGAGGATTCATTTCACAACCCCAAAATATTCATATAAAAATGATTACAATATTATAATATAATACAAAATAATAAGGAAAATACAAAATTGAAGAAAAATAAACAAATTAACCTGCATTTACCTTTGAAAACTTTTGTGGCTGGTGTAAGGGAGTCAAGAGAAAAGAGTGTTATTGTGAAGGACGACTTTCACTATCACTAAGGGAATCACTGCCATCTATTGGCTCAATGGAATCTTTTTCGGCATGGGGGTCATTACATGTGCTTGCATGGATGTTGACTAAGTACAATATTAATAAGCTCTTGTCATTTACTGTATTTAATGTAACTGGCAATAAGGCAGCAGAGGAAAGAGTCTATATCTGCAGGCAGCCTGACCTAGAATGAAACAAAACATTCCTAAGCTTACTTTTGAATGGCAAAGCAGAGGACTGTCCATAGGTGCCTTGAAGTGACAAAAAATACACTAATGCCAGTTATAGTCACCTTCCAACGTTCTGAAAAATCACTGATTTCTACCAAACACTGAGCCCGTGACCAAGCATCCAAGCATAGGAGATAATCACCCACAATCCTGCAGTGAGTGAGTGAGAGAGAAGAGAGAGAGAGAGAGAGAGAGAGAGAGAGAGAGAGAGAGGGAGGGAGAGAGAGGAGAAGATCCATTGGCTCAGTTGTGATTATGACATTCAGTGTCATGGACTACTTGCATTGCAAGATAACACTCATTTATCAAGCTAAAATTTATTAGAAATGTTTGTCTTGAGGAACACTTGCAGAACAAGTTACTTGCAAGGTTTTACCATATATATGTATATATATGTATATATATAATTTTATTATTATTATTTTAATTTATTTTTAAAATTTACATCCAAGTTAGCATATAGTGCAACAATGATTTCAGGAGTAGATTCTTCAATGCCCCTTACCCATTTAGCCCATCCTCCCTCCCACAATCCCTCCAATAACCCTCTGTTTGTTCTCCATATTTAAGAGTCTTTTATGTTTTGTCCCCCTCCCTGTTTTTATATTATTTTTGCTTCCTTCCCTAATGTTCATCTGTTTTGTATCTTAAAGTCCTCATATGAGTGAAGTCATATGATATTTTTCTTTCTCTGACTGACTAATTTCACTTAGCATAAAACCCTCTAGTTCCACGTAGTTGTAAATGGCAAGATTTCATTCTTTTTTATTCTTCTCCATTGGATATATATATATATACCACATCTTATTTATCCATTCATCCATTGATGGACATTTGGGATCTTTCCATACTTTGGCCATTGTTGATAGTGCTGCTATAAACATTGGGGTACATGTGCCCTTTCAAAACAGCACACCTGTATCCCTTGGATAAATATCTAGTAGCGCAGTTGCTGGGTCGTAGGGTAGTTCTATTTTTAATTTTTTGAGGAACCTCCATACTGTTTTCTAGAGCAGCTGCACCAGTTTGCATTCCCACCAGCAGTGCAAAAAACATCCTCGTTCTCTGCATCCTTGCCAACATCTGTTGTTGCCTGAGTTGTTAATATTAGCCATTCTGACCGATGCAAGGTGGTATCTCATTGTGGTTTTGATTTGTATTTCCCTAATTTTGAGTGATGTTGATATTTTTTCATGTGTTGGTTGACAGTGCATATAAATACTGATCATATAATAGGCCATAAAGCTAGAGCCAACAAATTCCGAAAGACTGGTTTCAAAGCACTACATATTCTAATTAGTATGTAACAAATTTACAATTGATGACAAAAGTAAATAGGGGGGAAAATCCTTTTAATTGGAAATTTTTAAAATATACTTTCAAGTATTTATGGGTCAAAAAAGAAAACTTAATCAAATTAGAAAATATTTAGAATTGAACATGATAAAAACATTTCACACTGAAATTTTTGGGATATAACTAAAGAAGTACTAAAATATTAGAAAAAGAGAAAGGCTAAAACAAGGAGCAAAATTTCCCATTCAAGAATTTAAATTTTTTTGTTGTTGTTGTTATTGTTTTTAAATGTTTAGTTTTGAGAGACTGAGAGAGACAGAGTGTGAGCAGAGGAGGGGCAGAGAGAGAGGGAGACAGAATCTGAAGCAGGCTCCAGTCTCTGAGCTGTCAGCACAAAGCCTGATAGAACCTCGAACCCACAAATTGTGAGATCATGACCTGAACATGAACTGAAGTCAGACGCTTAACCGACTGAGCCACTAAGGCACCCTTCTCATTCAAGAAGTTAGAAAAGCAATAACAGAAAAAATTCAAATAAAGTAGAAGATAAAACATAACGAAAGTAAAATTAACAAAATGTAAAAAGGAAAAGAGCAATAGGAAGAAACAAAAAAGACAAGACTTTATTCCTTGAACAGGTTAATAAAACCTGGCAAGTTAATAATACTTCTGGCAAGACTAACCAAGGACAGAGGAGAGAAGATGAAGACAAATAAGCTAAGAAACTAGAACACTTAACTAAATGGATAAATTAGTAGGGAAAAATGAGGCATACCAAAATTGACAAAAGTTAAGAAATAAATAAAGGACCTGAATAATTCTATCACCAATACAACATTGAATCAGCACTTTAAAATTTTCTCAAACAAAACAAAAGACCCAGGTGGTTTTATAGACAATTCTAAAAAATATTTATTATAAGTTGATTTCAAATGTGGCACAAACTGCTCCAGAAAATAGTAAATCCTAATTTAATTTTGATATCCATATATGAAAATGTCAACATAAGAAAGGAAAATTACAGGCCAATCCATCTCCACCTAAATACAATAAAGTGTGTAAAGATAATGATCTTTATGATCTCTATGATCTCATATGATCTCTATGATCACATAGATAATGACCACATATGACTTATTCCAGAAATTGAGGTTTAGTTAACATTACAACAACATAATATAAGCTATTATACTTTACTACATTAAGAAGCCAAAGCATAAAAACGATAAAATAAATCTCATTAGGTATAAAAGAAAACATCCCTTCACATTTATATGTATTCGTGGTATACACAATTAAAAAGAAAATCGGTTAGGAGACTAAGACTTGAAAGGAACTATAATAGCCTGGAAAGCATATATTCCTAAAACTTATAGCAATTATCATACTCAATAGTAAAACATTAATATATTAGGATATCTCCATGACCTTGGGTAGGAAAAAAACCAAAAAGATAGTAAGCATAAAGGAAAAGACTATGGAAAAATGACTACATTAACATTTTTTACCTTCTGCTCATCTAAGCACAAAAAAATATAAAATAAAAAACAAAAAACAAAAACTGTGAGAAAGTCAGAGAAGACAAAGATCTTTACAGGTTAATTTTGAAAAGAGAGAGAGATGGGGAGCCCAGGTGGTTCAGTCAGTTAAGCATCAGACTTTTGATTTCCCCTCAGGTCATGATCTCACAATTTGTGAAATGGAGCCCTGCAGCATCAACTCCATGCTGACAGCTTGGAACCTGCTTGGGACGCTTGATCTCCCTCTCTCTGCCCCTACCCTGCTCATGCTCTCTCTCTCTCTCTCTCTCTCTCTCTCTCTCTTCTCTCTCTCAAAATAAATAAACTTTAAAAAAAATTAGTAAACTAATTCAGAATTTATAACTTTCTCTCTCTCTTCTCTCTCTCAAAATAAATAAACTTTAAAAAAATTAGTAAACTACTTCAGAATTTATAACTACCCAGCAAAGTTAAATGTGCATTTCATAACAGCAATTCTATGCACAGGGGTGTGTGAAAGAAATTCTTGTGCATTTGCACCTAGAAAATGTATAAGGATGCTCATATCAACATTGTTAGTTGATAAAGTTAATACACGTATCAGAGCCCACAAAATGGAGACCAACCGAATGTCCCAGTTCACCTCATAAATCTAAACCTAAGCCTGCACTTAGCAAAAACGCCTCACTGTCAAGGAAGCCTAACATACACACATCATCATCCTCCAACTCAGCTTCAGCTAGTTTACCTTACATTAGAAAATGACCTGATAGCCATATAAAAGAGTCTCCAACTTCCTAACCAATCATGGCCTCTTTCTGTATTACTGTTTCTAATGCTCTCTGGGGAAATAATGCTCCCCTCCCTGTAAGACACTAGACGTACCCCCACTCCAATTTATGGATTGTTTTCTCTTAAATAAAGGGCATCAAACTTGTTACTAAATTGGATTATTTTGTCATTTGACACTAGTTATATCAAAAATTAAAATCAATCTAAATACCCATCAACAGTAAAATGGATTTTTAAAAATTAATTGTACTGCATTCATAGAACACCTCACAACAATGAAATTGAGTGAAATACAGGTAATACATATGAATCTCAAATAAAGAAATATTAAGAAAAAAAATCACAAATGATATAGTAAAATAGCATTTTAAAAAATTTCTGAAACTAACAAAAATAAGGAGAGTATTATTTGGGGAGACTTGAAAATCCCTTATAAATGTTCCATACCTTAAGCTAGGTAGAGATACCTGAGTGTTCATTTTATTAGTTTTTTTAAAAATTGGTTTATATAATACTCTTTTGTATATATAATGTACTTCATATTTTTAATGTAAAAATATAACTATTTGTTTTTCCCTTGTTTTTAGTTGTTGAAGTAGTGTTTCTTTAAATAATTGCTAAAATTTACTCATCTCTCACTATTTACCTGAGGTTGCGCTAAGCTCTTCATGTGGATATCTGTATTAATCCTCACAGTAAGTCCTTGAGGTAAGAACTATTACCATGTGCACTTTAAATACATGCAAATGTAAGCTTAGAGAAGTAATTTGCCCAAGGTGGCAAAAATAGTAAATAGCAGATCTGATATTAATCTGACTGTATAGCCTAAATCAGAACCAATACATAACATCTCTAAAAATGACACAGTCCTGAGATTGGTCATGAAACATATGTTATGCAATCTTTGGAAATAGACTGTATCTAAACAGAATGCATACATTCACTGTTGGGTTTCCTTTCATAAGAAATACTGACCAGAGTTGAGTCTTTCGGTGTTATATTAAAATATCACCACTAGAAGATAGATGGCTTAAAGTCATTCATAATCCTGCTGGATTCTACTTTTTTTTCCCATTAGTTATTTGTGCATTTTGTCATTGTTTTCAAAGTTTTTATTATATAAAACATTTACTTGATTCCAAAATCAAAATCATAAATTCAGAGAAGTCTTAGCTGTATCCCTGTCACCTCCTCCACTTCTCTCCCTCCCTTTAAAAGGAGAACTAATTTTTATTAATTTCTAGTTTATTTTTCCATTATTTCCTTTTACAAATACATATTTCCTATTTCTTCCCCTTCCCTTTTTGGGCAAGGTAGCACACAATACACAACATACACACGAATTCTGATTTGGGATTGTTGTTGTTGTTGTTGTTTATAGAGGTGCACTCTTAAGAGAAAAGTAAGTTTCTTTTCATTTTTTAAAATTTTTTTGCCTTTATTATTTTGAGAGACAGAGACAGAGAGTGAGTGGGGGAGGGGCAGAGAGAGAGGGAGACACAGAATCCTCAGCAGGCTCCAGGCTCTGAGCCATCAGCACAGACACCGATGGGGGGCTCGAACCCACGGACTGTGAGATCATGACCTGAGCAGAAGTCAGACGCTTAACCGACTGAGCCACCCAGGCGCCCCGGAAAGCAAGTTTCTAAATGAAAGTGTATTTGTTACTTGTTTTCAAGGAGATCCAAGTTTAAGAAAATTAAGAGCCTCAGGCTATAGTTCTTTCTCCGCTATTAACTCTCACATGGTTCTTGGAAAACCACACTAACCGTCCCCAAGTATAAAAAAGAAAGGAGACTAATGATCTCTAGAGTCCTAGCCATCCTCAAGAAAAAAAGCCCACAACAATGTCTGAATTGTGTGTGATGAAGCTAATCGAGGTTGAGTTTGATAGTGCAGGGATTAAGGATATCACTCCTTTGGTATATTGATTATTTTGAATTAAAGTTACCGAGAAATGGCCAGTGCAAAAAGGATGCTCTGACCCTCTGTCTTCCTGAAAGCAGGAGATCAATGTCCCATGTGAAAGCCACCCTCCCTCTCTGTACCAGGAAGGTGGAAGGCATCCTTACCACCAGGCAGGAAATTTAGGGCCAATAAGGCTATATGAACAAATCTTGTTATTTATTCACCATTTTATTTATTATCCCCTAGCCCAAATTTGTTTTGTCAATTCTTCACAAATTTATTGTTTCTTTATCTAAAAAGTATCAAAGCTTCCTGCTTTTGGTCACTTCTTTGAGTCTCCTATCTTTGGGAGACTCTCCTACATACATATGTGCATATGTAATTAAAATTGTTTTCCTCTTGTTAATCTGTCTTTTTTTTTTTTTTAATTTAAGTAGGCTCCATGTCCAACGTGGGGCTTGAAATCACCACCCTGAGATTAAGGGTCTCACACTCTACCAAATGAGCCAGCCAGGTCCCCTGTTAATCTGCTTTTTATGGGGAGGAGCGACATCACAGTCAAGAACCTAGAAAAGTAGGAGGAAAAATAATTTTCTTCCTCTACAATAGATCTGACAACTATTAGCAAATGTCCCAAGGTTTTTATTATGATGAGCTGATTTTCATTTTTTCTCACTTTCCATGCTAATCCTTCAAAGGTAAGAGCTATAGAAAAGAATGTTCGTTGACTCAAACGTGACGTTAGAAAAAAGAGAGAGAGAGAGAGAGAGAGAGAGAGAGAGAGAGAGAATGGACATTTTATTCATGTTTACAGCAGTTTCTATTTATGAAAGAGTATTGAATGTTTTATCCACTGGAATCATTACCGGTGTGTTTAAAAATAACTACCAGGGCACAAAGTACTAAAATAATCCATTCTAAGCACTTCAGACAGGATGCCCAGTAATAATCAGCATTAGGCTGATGTATGAATAAACATTATAATGACGCAAAATAAAGAGAAAGTGTGTTTAGCTCAAGTGGATTCAAGGAGTTGATGACCAATGTTGGAAATTTGGGGAAACAATGTAAGTGGTCATTTGGTAAACAAAGAAAGTATATTTTTTGTGGTTGATTCTCTTGAAAGAAATACATACTTTAATATTATTTCCAAGAACTTTTTTGTGAACAAAATAGGTCTATTAGATCTCAAATCTGAAATTCTCTGGGTTACTGAGCTACAGACGGGCCTTCAAGGCCTTCACGGGTTTTTATAATTGGTTTGGAGAAGCACATCAAATCACAGTGATAACCTCATGCTAAATGATTACATATCCGCTCAATTTCCTTTTCTCTTTCTCTTTCCCTCTCTCTCATAAGATTTATATGTGAATAGAAAAAGTTTATTTTGAGCTGTAAATTGTCACTTAATATTTCAGGATATATAGCTTTTCAAAAATCTTTAATCCATTATATTTCCTATTTTTTCTCATTAAGAAATTGGAAGTAATAGGCTCTCTCTTCAAGATATCAGACATGTGTTTTTTAGATTCAGTATTAGGAAAACATGGGACTATTTCAGATAAAAATAATTCTTCAGAGAATGAATACCTAGAGAAACCCTTCGCTTTCTTTTGTTAGGAGAATGGTGCTGGAGTACAAAGAATCATTCTTCCACCAAGAGGTATTTCTTGCATTTTGCTCACTCTGTGTTCAGCTTAAACTGTTATAGTTTCATAATAGTTTTTTTTTTTTTTTGTAATATTCCGTTTAGTCAGGTGGAAGCCTAGGATACTTGATCTGTGTTGGGGACCTGTGCTGGGGAGGGATGAGAGATTTGCACTGCTCAGAGCTGAGGGTAACCCACCCAAGAAACAGAAACCAGAATGAAACCAAAATGAAAAACCAGAGAAATCATGTGATCAAAATGTCAATCCAAAAGGCAAGATAAGAACATTCAATTCTGGGTAGAATGAGGCTGACCAATGCTTCCTTCAAGAACAGCTACAAATACTATATAACATATAGATTCACTTGTTTAAAAACAACAGACAGTTGCTGAATTAAAGAGGACAAGAATAGCTAAATTTCTCAAGAGGAAAGAACTTCAGCTCTCTGGCAACCCACAGTCACTTTTCCCTTTGGGACATATGCAGATTCTAAGAGATTGGCAGTCTGAGATTTTCCCAGACAGATGTGGAAAAGAAAAACTAGCAGAGATTTTAATGGTCTTGTGGGGGGGGGGGCGGGGTTATAGAGATATAATTAAAGGCTTGAGAGACCTCAAACACAAAATCCCTCAAGACATTTGCTAATTTCTGAGGCTATAAGGGCAAGTGATTGAAAAGCTAAGCATAAAATCTGTGAAACACAAAATAACATTTTTTTTCCAAGGGCTTCTGCTGCTGGGAAAACAAAGAGTAGACTTTAGGACTTCGAAGGCAAGCCAAAACCTCTGAAAATAAGAGAGAAGTTTTCTGTTGTTTCATAATGCAAAAGAGACAATGATTAGATCCTTCTAGGAATAGGGAGGTCAGTGAACACATCACCAAGCACTGAGTTGAAAACCCTGAAGGACAACAGCCTCAGTCACAAATCAGAGGTATACTAAACCTTGCCAAAACTAAAAATGAGTCTGAACTCAGTTCAATCTCTGGCTGGCTTAAGATAATCAATCCCAATTTCATTTGTTTAAGATGAATGAAGAAAAAGATATTTGGAAGTGTATATAATTATTATATACAACGACCAGCATTCAATAAAAAATTTCTAGGAGAGCGGGCAAGATGGCGGAGAAGCAGGGAGCTCTGTAATCCGCGCACGCCCGTATGGACTGAACTGAGAAGGACTGAAGGGATAAAA
>CM053561.1:21661879-21973548 GCA_028646485.1 Cryptoprocta ferox | reverse complement strand
CGGCACTTTCAACAATAGCCAAATCATGGAAAGAGCCTAAATGTCCATCAACTGATGAATGGATTAGGAAGATGTGGTTCATCTATACAATGGAATACTACTTGGCAATGAGAAAGAATGAAATCTGGCCATTTGATGGACCTCGCGGGTGTCATGCTAAGCGAAATAAGTCAGGCGGAGAAGGACAGATACCATATGTTTGCACTCATAGGTCTAACAGGAGAAACCCAACAGAGGACCATGGGGAGGGGAAGGAGGAAAAAGAGTTAGGGAGAGGGCGGGAGACAAAGCACTAGAGACTCTTGAATACTGAAAACAAACTGAGGCGGGAAGGGGAAGGGGGAAAGGTAATGGGGGGTGATGGTCTTGGTGGAGGTCACTTGTGGGGAAGAGCACTGGGTGTTATATGGAAACCAACCTGACAATAAACTATAAATTAAAAAAAAAATTTTCTAGACATGCTATGAGTCAGGACCATATTACAAAAACCACAAGAAAAAGCATTCAATAAAAATAGAACCACAGGTGACATAGATATTGCAGTTAGTAGACAAGGACTTTAAAATAACTATAATTAGAGGCTCCTGGGTGGCTCATTCGGTTAAGCATTTGACTCTTGAGTTTGGCTCAAGTCATGATCTCAGGGTCGTGAGATCAAGCCCCACATCGGGCTCTATGCTGAGTGTGGAGCCTGTTTGAGATTCTCTCTCCCCATCTCTGTCCCTCCTAAACTCATGCTCTCTCTCTGTATTTCTCTCTCTAAAAAACAAAAAAAAAAACTATAATTAGTATGTTCAAGAATATAGAGAAATACATTTAAAAATGGAGAACTTTTCAGACAATTTTAATCTCTAAAAAAAGAATCAAATGAAAATATTAGAATTTTAAAATATACATGATATTATGAATTTAGTAGAGATTAGACACAGAAGACAGGATTAATGAACAGGAAGAATGACCAATAGAAAATATCCAAACTGAAGCACAGAGAAAATAGGAATGGAAAATAGTAGAAATAGCATAAGAGATAATGTGGGACACAGTGAAAAGGCATAATGCATATAATATAGATCCCTAGAATGAGAGAAGAAAATAAGGCAGAAATAATATTTGAAGATATAATACCCAAGAGTTTTCCCAATTTGAAAAATGATATCAACACACAAATTCATGAATATCTGGCATGGATTCAAGAATAAACCATCAGCAACATAAATATAAAGAAAACCATACTGAGGTGCATTATGATAAAGCTGCTTTAAACCAAAAGGCAAGGGAAGGGAGAGAATCTAGGTACATAGCGAAGGCCAGAAAGTGGGGAAAGGCTGTCTGAACAACAATAAAAAAAAGAAGATGGATTACCTTGAAGATCCACTAAGTGGTACACCTGACAGGCTACTTCAGAGATGGAGGTGAAACTCTTGAGATGAGGACAGGATAACCTTGTGCTTCACTCTTAGTTCACTTGTGTTAAGAAGCCTAAAAACAATGAAAAAATCCCAAGCAATTATTGCACTAATTAATCTGAATCATAACCTGTGTTTTCTGAATTATATCCAGTAAATTAATTTATATAACTTATTGCCTGAGAAACACTGTAAGTTTCAGGAAGTTTTTGCTTTTTGCTGGGTACCCTAAACATCTAGGACTACTATCCCTGACTCTCAGCCAGGAGTCTAGTCTTGGAAAACCTGAGCCAAAGAAAGGAATATCTAGAGCCTATGACTATTAGCTTCTCTCTCTTTACAAGAGTGAATCAGAAATTCTGATAAGACATGGTGAGAAGAGGGCCAGTAATTGGATATTAAATGGTTCCCCATGTATTTATATACCCCTGATTAAGGACAACTTCTCTATATGGGTGCAAATGAGTCATCCAGGAATTGTATTAAAATTCAGATTCCAACTCAGTAACTCTGGGGAGGGACCTAGGATTCTGCATTTCTAATGAACTCCTAAGTGATGTGGGAAACTGCTGGTCCACAGATAATTTTAAGAAGCAAGGTTTTAGATAAATTCAAAATAACCAAAAATTGGCCATCCCACCTGTTACCTATGAGCTGATTTAAGATAGAAGGTTTGAAGTTCTCCTATAGAGATAGAGGTGTGCCCAGTGATTGTACTTTTGAAGTGTTTACTAAAATATATTCTGAGCACTCACTATTTTGCAGTCACAAAAGATGTTAGTGCATGTTCCCTAAAACTAAACAGTTCCATGGTATGATAAATTTGGGAAGCATTTGTATACTTTTTCCACTTTTAGGAGATTCGTAATGCACTTTAGCATTTTAATGATTCTGAACCATCTGCAGTAGGGAAACATGTTTAACCTGATAATTTATTTATTTAACTATTAACATTCTGAGAAATTAGTGTTTCTGGAACAAATGTTGGGAAATGCAGCCATACAGAGCACTAGTTTTCAAACTTTGGTGTGTATCAGAATTAGAGAGCTGATAGAGAACACAGATGCCAGGGCTTGCTGAAGTAGGATAGGTCCTAGACCACGTTTGTATTTTTACCAAATTCTCCAAGTGATTATGATTCCCACCAATGTTTAAGGATCACTACTGTAGAGTAATCTCAGAAGAATTTGTTACCATCTGGGGACACAGGCCTAGCAGAGAGACTGGTTTCCATCTTGCAGAAGCCTATGCTATCCAGCGAGGACCAACATCAGCTATGAACTACTGTCATCCAAGAAAGAACAGTCGGACCACATGTGAGACCCCAAAGATTCCTCCCTTTATTCCACATACTGGAGGGATTCCTCCAAGTCTCTTTTCTTCTTTGTAACCTCCCAGTCAACAGGGAGAGAGCTATTACTTAGCCCTGTTCCAAATCAGATCTCCTGAGAAGAAGGATTCTCTCTAGAACCAATTCATTTGTTCCTTGAACAAATCTTGATCAATCAAGATTTGGGCAGTATTCATGAAACAGACAAGCAAAACTCTCCCATGAGGCAGGAGTAGGGGACAGACAATAAACAAGTAAATAATTTCAGATAGTAATCAATGTTATGAAGAAGATAAACAGTGTCACAGGACAGAGAATGACTTGAGTCTGGGATTCTGTTTATGTGCTGTGGTCCTGGAAGACTACAAAAGCCCTAAGGCCAGTAAGGGTAACGTGGACACAGAGGACATTACAGAGGACAACAGTGACTAAGATTGGTCTTGATGGTTCAGAAAACTTCACCAGCTACCTCAAATATATGTGATCAGGAGGCAACCTACATCTCTTATACCCACTACAGTCATTGGCTTATACATAGTCCCTCATGAATACTGGTGAATGGCTGGTTGGATGCATGGATGGGTGGATTGTTGTACATGTATATAGTCTAGTGATTTTGATAGGCAGGTAAATGTGGCCACAGATGTAAAATAACATTATTTCCCAGGTATCACTGGTCTCACACTTCCTAAAATGCTCTTCTCCCTTCTACTGCCCCCAATCCTACTCATCCTTCAAATGCCACTTCCTCTTTGATCCTTCCCAGCTGGAAGAAAATGTACCTTCTCATTGTTCTTTCCTTTAAAAAAACATATCTGAGGGTACTGATGCTCACATACTCTGCAAATACTCACTTACTGAAGACTCACTCTGTGCCAGGTACTGCACCTGGCACTGGGGACATACTGGGGATAAAAGATGTAGACATGGCCTCTTGTTCATGGAATGACAGAGTAGTGGGGCTGGCAGATGTGAGTCAAGGAATCATTCCATTAGGTCTAAAGGGGCACCTGGAATTAGTCCTACAGGGGAAAGGTACATGTTGTTGTAAGAGTTATGAGGCTGCCTTGGGGAAGTGACAGTTGACCTGGAATCTGAGCTGAGTAGAAATTAACCAGTGGAGAAGAAAAAGAAGGGCATTCCAGGAAGAGGGCATAATGTGATATAACTGGTGTGTAGGGGGAGAGCAGGTTTTCAAGAGGCTCTGAAAGGAAGTCAGTGGCAGGCATGGGGCAAGTTAGCACTGAGGGGCCAGAGGAAATAGGAGAGGGAGGGCAGAGCCAGGGCATGAAGGCAAGCTCTGGGCTTTGTTCTGCATCCCAGTAACTATATCCCCACTCATTTGCTCTTACCCACCCCCTCATCTCAAACCTCTTTGTGTTTATGCTAGGTTATCCCTCACCCAATAAGAATCCTAGTTCCCTCCACCAGCCCCAGTGTTTAGGATTATATAAGAAATTTCAACTATGCTGTCAAGTTACAGGTAGACTTAAATAGGGATAAAATTAAAAGGGTGTATTCTTGAGAATGAGGGAGATGGACACCCTGCCTTGAACAAAGACAAGGGACTGAGATAAACAGTTGTTTCTCTATGATACATCCAGTGAGGTAAATGCAGTCAGTGCCCCTTGTCAGTTTGCAAACTACAAGTTTGAAGTGTCCAAAAACGTGTGCCCTAAATTCTGACAGATCTGAACCTCTGGAATTCCTTGACAAGCTGGGGTGGCTGTATTATAAGGAGGGTATCTACAGATTACAAAGTGGTGACATTTATATCCCCCCACAGCAACTTGCATTAAATAGGCGCAATCATTAACAATAAGTATTAAATAGAATTTTAGGACATTAGGAAGCATTGTGCAATCAACAAATGCACACATTTAGGGCCATGGTCTGGGATTCCTGTCAAGGAGATGGCACAATGTGGTGGAAAGAGCACTCACTGAGATTCAGTAAGATAGTATCCTGAACCTCACTCTGGCTCAGTCATGAAGGAGGTCTTGGGCCCTGGGCAACCTTCCAAACAAAGATTAAGCCCCACCTTTGTTGTAAAATATGGTGAGGTCACATTCTTTTTTTTTTTAAATTTTTAATGTTTATTTATTTTTGAAGGAGAGAGAGACAGAGTATGAGTGGGGAAGGGGCAGAGAGAGGGTAGACACAGAATCTGAAGCAGGCTCCAGGCTCGGAGCTGTCAGCACAAAGCCCGATGTGGGGCTCGAACTCACTATCCGTGAGATCATGACCTGAGTTGAAGTCAGATGCTTAACCAACTGAGCCACCCAGGTGCCCCAATGAAGTCACATTCTTAAGTATTATCAGAAGAAAAGCAAAAGTCAAATATCATCAAAACCACCTGAAAAACGCTTGAGAAAGGTATGATACTGGAACCACATGTCATCTCTTACTAAGTCTAATATTGCCAGTTCCCCCCCAGTTTGGGATAGAATTGCTGTTGACACAACTGAACATCAGATGATGTGGTTGGCTTGTATTCAGGAGCCATGTTGTAACCAAAAAAGCATATCTTCTCTTTAAACCCTGAAACCACATTCAGTGAAGTGAGATGCTTCCCAAGAGTCACGTGGTCCCCACTGAGGTAACAACGCCAGGTGTACATCTCCCATTTCTCCTGATGCTGTTTCCGCACATGCCAAGAAAATAAAATGATACCTCCTTATCCCTGCCTACGTCAAAAGCACCTTATGAGGTTAACTGTGGAAACAAAGCACAGGAAACTTCACAGAGTGCAAGTCAATAAAGTAAAATTTCCAAAGTCAATTTATTACATCAACATGAAGTTTGATGCAGCCAACATTTACAATAATGTAGTATCAATACATATGATAGAATCCCAGGGCTCAACGTTCTTTGAAGAATCCAGTCCAATTCCCTTTCCAAAGTAGAGTCCCATCAACCACAAAGGAAAGAGTGGCACAGAGACAGGGAGCTCACTTTTCATAAAGGTGACCTATTGTGTGTTGCACTTAGACATTTTTTGTTCAATGTCTTAAAGTCTGCTTTTGTAGAACTTTCACTGACTGAAAGCCACACAAAAGAAGCATTTTTGCATGTGACAGCACTTCAGATATTCATGGATAGCAATCATGGGTACCAAAAGCTCTCATTCACCATCCCCCACACCTTTCTTCATATATACCAACTTTACCAGTGTCCCCTTATAGTGTGGGTAGGAGAGCCAGCCCCACCTCTATGTGAGGTTCCTCTAAGACAAAAACTCATTTCTTGGAATGGCTTGAAATGCCTTAGAATAATGGCTACAAATGCAAAGTAAACACATCATAGTGCTACAGATTGAAGATCCCATTCTTTATTTTTTAAGTTTTTCTTTATGTTTATTTTGAGAGAGAGACCAAGCCCTGGTAGGGGAGGGGCAGACAGAGAGAGGGACACAGAATCTGAAGCAGGATCCAGGCTCTGAGCTGTCAGCACACAGCCTGACATGGGTCCCGAACTCACAAACCGTGAGATCATGACCTGAGCCAAAGTCGGACACTTAACCAACTGAGCCACCCAGGCGCCCCGAAGATCCCATTTTTAAATGAACATTTCAGATGTGTCCATCTTATTGATACAGAACTTGGACAGAAAATAATGAAAAAAAAATCACCACCTTAATTCCACAAAATAATAATCCTGTAATCTAAAGCTCTCCATTACTTAAATTTTGAAATGGTTCCAAGGTTTGTGCTTGGGCCTCCATGTACACCGTCTCTGGAATTCACTTTTTAAGGATCCAGCCTAAGCAGAATCAAGACCCTAGGATTTATTTATGTTTTCTCCTGCCCAGAGATCATGGAAAGTGTCACTGTTATTTTTCATGAACATTATGACCTGGCAAATCCATCAACTTTAACAAGAGTAAGTATGAGAACAGACTAAGGTTATCTCCCTAAAAGCTCTAATGACTCCTGAACAAATGGCACCCACTCAATTTTCCTAATTCCATGGTTCTTAAAAGACCAATGGCTGAGTAATCTACCAGTGATATACAGTACTTCTGTTATCTATTATAATCGCTCTCTGGGTCTTGCAATGACTGAGATGTATAGTCTATATAAGCTGGGATATATAATGTGAAATCTGTTCATGGTGTTTGCTAAGAGTTGCCAAGTTTAAAAATAGAGTGTAGGAAAATTACTCATAGTGTGGAGGAAGATGGGAGAAAAGTACCAAATGGGCTTTTAATGAGGACGTCTCAGTATGAACATATGTAAAAAGAACTTTTTAATATAGGCATTGTGATCAACAAAAACAATCAAGCTAAGTTCTTAAGAAAGCTTACAGGTACAAGATCATGGTGATTATATGTACAGTGAATAGTTTATTCATGAAAAACTATTTTGTTCACTGTTAATGGATCAGTACACTCGGCTCCCCAGAAACATTTCAACTAGACAAAACATACCGACACATTAGTCATAAATATAGCTTTATTTTTATAATATTTCATAATCTAAAAACTTCTTTTCAATTCTGGGAAAAGAACATTCCAACTTCCATACAACTGATATACCCTGCAGAATACTGGAAAACAGTGTCTAAGCAACCTGAATTTCACATTTGAGAATCCATAACTTTGGGAAGAAAGAATGAAAGACTAGTTCAAAGAAAAATTTCTTCCTTACAAAACAACTAATAACATTAGATCCATTCTTCAGTTTAACCTTGAACATGTTTTCCCAGAAACTTTGGTAATTTCTTCAAAAATCAACTCGCAGGTTGACTGCCCATGTGGACAAAATATATATATTTAAAAATAAGACCCCAGCTGGGCACAGTACTCAGCTCGGGCCATGGCATGTAGGTGGAATATCCCTTGGAGTGAGCCAGCTCCTGTGTTTCAATAGCAAATTTACGTCTCTAAGGAAGCACAACATACATAATGCATTTCCTTGTATGAAGATCAGAATTTAGTTGGAATTAAAAAGAATTTTTTAATATAATAAACCTTAAAATCTTCTGTCTTGTGTAACGTACATATAGTAGATATGACATTATGGTGCTTTCTGGAGATCACAGAGTACCACTGTCAAAGAGTGCTGTCATGCCCCCTATTACATATTAAATAAAAATTGAAAATGTAGGTTACATTAAATAAACAAAACCAAATCTGGCTATACCACCTTTAAAAACAAGTTGTTGTCATTGCACACATGTGTTACGGGATAAAGGGCATGCAATACAACATGTCAATTTTTTAGCATGTAAAAGGCTAGAGTGCAATCATGGTATAAACATCAATAATAAATAACTTTGGAGGAGATGAATTCTCCAAATAAACAATAATTATAACATTACAGTTTTTACAGTGTTAGCCTAAACAGTGATATTCACTTTACAGCAATGTTTTTTCCCCACTTGATAGTTTCCTAAATACCATATGAATGGCCCAGCCCTGTGAGCCAGATGTCAAAGTGAAGGTTCAAAAATCAACATTTTCACTATGATAGCTTCAAAATGTTTGTATAGTGGTAAGTTACACTTTTCAATTTACTGGCATTTTAAGTAACTGCTTTATACCTATTTTTAATGCATTGCTAATCTGATGCTTATTGCAATAACAATCATTCTACTAATGTTAATTAGGTTACAGCTTTAATTTTAAAATAAGAGAATTCAACTTACATGAACTAACGTATATAGTTTAAAAACCACCCACCACAAACACATACTTTTTGCATGAGTATTTAAAAATAAATTATTAATATACTTGACATATATATCTTGTGTTATATATATATATATATATATATATATGTATGTATGTATATATTGGTGGACATAACTACTCTTTTTTTCCAGAAGGATGTCAGCACTTGTAAACTCTGCAGAAGACCTGATGATATTGTTAACATTAAAAAAAAGTGACATGGAAATTCATTCTTGAGGGAAATCATAAAGCAGGAGGTTCTTAACAGATGGTTGCTTGTGAAAGCAAAGGCTATTTTAGGGAGGGAAGAAGGACAGTCTCAGACTGTGGATCCCACATGCACTGTTGGTTTCAGAAACTACTTTAGAAAGCAGCATACAGTGAATGCTTCCAATACCTGGTTGAAAGGTAAGGACATATATTTAGTCATTAAAGGGCACAGAAGCAGCAGGAGGTGAAGAGTGAGGCCAGCAAGGAGACAGTCACGCTTGCAGCTCACAGAGCTGCTCATACGACCAGGGAAGTAGGTCTTGGGAAAGGGCTGAGTAACATCTGCAGTGTTCCCAGGCTGGCTCTCAATGCACTACACGTGCAATCTGCTGGCGTGCCAACCTTCAGACCCTGAACTGGTGACGGGTGCTGATCTAAGGGTTTTATGGTTTTAAGGTTTTTATGAGCTTTTCGGCCCCAACCACAGGCAACAGTAATGGCTATGAAGACAGAGGCTGGGGCTTGGTCTTAGGGTGCAGAATACACAAAGAAGAGAGCGGAGGCTCCCCAAAATCTGAATATATGTGCATTCAGAGAAACAACAAACCCAAATCAAACTAGAAATGAGAACTGAAGTCTAAATGAATGAGTCCCTAAAGCAACCTAAACACTGAAATCTTGATTAACCAGAATACTTGGGGAACTAGGAATCCTTATTTCAGAAGCTTTCAAATTAATGGAGGGCAAAGTTAGAAACAAATAAAAATATTACTATTTCACTGCTATTAAGAGAACTTTGTGTTTCCCTTCTTTGCCTCACAATTTATACACAGAAGAATTTTTTTTCCAGTGTCTGACATCTTGTGTGGCCTTGAGTCCTAAGCTTAATCACCCCCGCACAGAACCCCAGGTACAGAAATTATATCAGAGAGTGGTCTAATTATTTTACAAGTTGGAGCTTTTACTAAAATTTTGGAATAAAAACTGCTTTCATTTTTTTTTTTTCAGTTCTTTCTATAATCTACCTCTTGCTTCTAAAAGGGACCTGTAATAAAATTCTGGTTCCCTGAGATTCCCACTTGTTAAATTCTGGTTAATCCAGGTGCTTGTATGGACACAAAATAAATGTGTCATGCCCTTCTTTTTCCCAATTTGTCTTACTATGGGATGTATCCAAAAGGGCATTACTATTGGCCCCTAGAACAACATTCCACAAAGCCCAGCAATGGTGGTCCAGGGCCATCCCCCTTTCAGATGATGTTCACAATCGCTGTTGGCTTTTTTTTGGCCATTTTGGGCCTGATGTTGCCTTTTCGGCAAAACCCCAGAGGCTCCCCTTTCTTCGATGGTCTGCAGAGTTCTCGTGGGGACTCAGCCTGTTCATGAATGGACTTAGAGGGCTGCATGCTGGCTCTGTCATCCTTGGCTTTTTTCAGGTAGCTCCTTCCCTTTGGATGAAAATGGGTCTTGAGATCAGCGTGGTTACACACAGAATGTGGATGCCCTCGACTTCTACAGATGGTTGGGTGGAGAGAGATGAGCAGAAAGAAAGATTTTGTTTAGAACCTTTAAAGAAAGAAACCATCCCTGGCACAATCACCCTTGTATGCTAGAATGGCAGTAATGCCACGAGTAAGTCAAATATAAATTGGTATTTTTCTTTCAAAAACTCCTGTGACCTTCATAAAACATCTCATGATGCCAAATTCCCAGGGAGATCTTGCCAGCTCTATTTTACCAGTGATAAAACTGAGATGTAGAACATTTACGTGACTATCTAGGATAATACATATAGTTGGTCTCTGGAAAAGATGGGACCAGAATCCATACCTCTGGACTCTTTAAGTGACTGTATATAGTAGTAGTACCATAGCAATTACAAAGTACATGAATCATAGTATAAATTTACATATCTGTTTATATTATTATAAATATCTAATGTAGCACATATACTACATTAATAGTACTGTACAGCTATTATGATCACACTCTACCTCAATAAGAGAAAGTTATACTACAGAATACTGTAAAAGTACTCCAGTACTACTATCATACTGCCATATGGCATCTGCTATAAGACTATCAGCATCGTTAAAAATCATATCCACAACTTACAAAATTAGGTACATGGGCAGGTACATTTTCATCTAAGACTTACAAGTCCACTTATAATATAGATATTACATAAAGTGTAATAGGAAAATATATTATGCAAACATTATCAAACAGCCCAAGTATAAAAAGATATACATACAGGCATTTGGGTTTCCTATTTGAGGAGATATCTGTAAGCTAAAGGAAAACAAATAAGAAAAATACATTACTTTGCTTGAACGTTGGATGTGACTTTAAAAATTTTTCTTGCTTCTATTTTTAAGAAATCGTTCCCATTAAGGAAGCTAGTAACTGCTATGGGTGGCATGGCCCATGGCACCTGCTATCACAGTAGTGAACTAGAATGTCTCATGCTCAGCCTCTGCTGACTCTGGGAGCCTCTGTGGCTCCCAGTTCTGAGATTCCCAAGAAGCCATTATCAGTAAATCTAAGAAATTTCAAAATGTCGAAGAGCCCTCTAATAGAGCAACATTTGAAGAAACATGTTTTATAAAACTAGAATGATATGCCATTATTTCTTAATTCAGGCTCATGTGCAGTTAATTTACCACAGCTGTGGTTGGTCACAGTGTATCAACTAAAGGGAAAATTGGCATAAAATGTTTATTGCCTAAAATACATCATTTCTAAAGTGAGAGCATATGAAGGCCAACTCCATAACTGTCCCTGAGGCCGTCTATCACTGAGATCATTTTCCACTGCCCATAAAATATGCACTTTTGTGGCTGGGCTCAAATATCATTTGCCGAACAAATTGATAACTTATCGTTTTGTGATCCAGTTGTCACCATCCACTTTAGAGGCAAACCCAGCATATTCCCAACCTTCAATTCCTGACCTCCCTCAGGTAGACTTCACTCAGAGTAGTGCGTCACATCAGCAGGCAGAGGAACAGAAGAGGATGACAAAGAAAATATGCAGAAAGGGCCATCTTGGTGTTGGGGCCCAGTGTGGTCAACACATGAGTCCCTACTATATTCAAATAATCAGAGAAACCAAGTTCAGCATAGCAAGGTCACTCCCCTGGGTCTTCAGTCTGCAGCTTGAGCTTTGGTCAGAAGCAAATCAGAAAGCAGCTTTTTCTTTTTTTTTTTAATTTTACAAAAATGTTTATTTATTTTTGAGAGAGACACAGAGTGTGAGCAGAGGCATGGCAGAGAGAGAGAGGGAGACACAAAATCTGAAGCAGGCTCCAGGCTCTGAGCTGTTAGCACAGAGCCTGACACAGGACTTGAAACCATGAGCTGTGAGATCATGACCCAAGCCGACGTTGGACGCTTAACCAACTGAGCCACCCAGGAGCCCCAGAAAGCAGCTTTCTTAAACATTTGAGGGTCATGTCCCCAGCAAAGCAAGATGGGATTCTTGGCATCTGCTTCTGACTCAGTCATAAGTAAGCTTCATTGTTGACCCTGCTCACACTGGCTGGATTCAACAGGAGATGAATAAATGTGGACAGAAAAAGGCACCTTGCTTGCATGAGGGTCGTGAGGTTCTGCATATACAAAGGAGGTGGGACAGATGGCTCAGCCAAACACCAGGCTGGCAGCTTCTGGGAACCGTGGCGGTATCAGCCATGGCCCCACAGCCACCAGTAAGGGCTTCTCAGCCGGCTCCTTGAATGGACTTTAGTATATGTGTGAACTGTGAAACAAACAAACAAACACACAACTTGTAAGGTTTTTCTTCCTTTAAATTGCCACCTACTTTGGGGCGCCTGGGTGGCTCAGTCAGTTAGGCATCCGACTCTTGGTTTCAGCTCAGGTCATGATATCACAAATTTGTGGGTTCAGGCTCCACCTCAGGCTCTGTGCACTGGCAGTGTGAAGCCTGCTTGGGATTCTCTCTCTCCCTTGCTCTCTGCCCCTCCCCTACTCACGCTGTCTCTATCTGTCAAAAAATAAACTTTAAAATAAATAAATAAACTGCCTCCTACTTTTTAAAATTATTAAGACATAACAATTTTTTTTCACTTTACTATACATATGTATATAAGCATATGGTTTGATGATGTGTTGTATATGTATATATTATACTCTTTGGGATTTTAGGTAAAATTGTGTGTGTGCGTGTGTGTGTGTGTGTGTGTGTGTGTGTGTGTTTACATATACATGCATACTCTTCCCCCTGGGGAACAGGCAAACGATATTATCAAATGTTCAAAGAGGCCCCTGACTTCCAAAACGTTTTAAGAACCAAAACCTTGGTGCCTATGAATGTCACTGATGGACCCTGCTGGGACCTCAGGAAATTAAAAGAATGTACTGTATATTACAGAAAGGGAAATGCACAAATATGGGTAAAGATGAGCCATGAGCTTCACATACACACATATACACAGGTAACATAACTTGTGCATGTAGATATGTCATCACCAGATAAAATACCGACTATATAACCACAATTGAGCCTCAAAACAACCCTACGAGATATGCATTGTCATCCCCCTTTCACAAATGTAGAAAGTAAGGCCAATAAGTTAAGCAGCTGGTTCAAAGCCTCAATCTTTACCAGTTTTAGAGCTGGGCTTCAAACCCAAGTTAGCACATTCCAAGTCTGAACAAGACTTCACTCTGCACTGCCTTCTTAAAGAGCATGTGTTTGTGTAAAAGCAAGCGGTTTGTACACAAAAGTTATGTGGAATCCATAGCTGGGTCGGAATTTCTCCAGTGATCCTACAGATCATGAGGCCTGGGTGGAGGCAGGGCTGTTACCACAGTCCCCACAGAACTTCACGTGCTCTCCTCCCTGTGAACACCAGAGGCCACTGTTCCTTCTGGCTGTACAGCCGCAGGCAGATGGAAACCCTCTTCCTCCTTAACCCACCTCATTGTCTCTGTTTCCTCCTAGTCCAACTACTTTGTCTATTTTTGTTTAGAAGGAGGAGACTAGGAGGATGGGGATCGAGAGAGTCCTTAAGGAAGGTTCCAGTTAGAAAAATATAAATAACTTGGTACTGAGAGCCAATCCAAGAACTTCTAAAACTCAAACATGGTGTCTCGGGTTGTTCTGGGTTAGAGAAAATGGACACCCGGCCCTCCTCCAACCTCCACCCCATGTAAATAGCAGCACTGTATGCTCAACTGCTCAGGCCAAAACCTTAGATTCATACTTGATTCCTCCCTTTCCCTCATCTGCTAAAAAAGTAATCCTTCAGCAAGGCTAACTGGTCTAGTCAATTCTATCCCCACGACATACCCCATACCTGCCATTCTCTCCACCTCTGCTCTCCCCAGGCTACCATCTGCCGCACCATAACAGCCTTCTAACCTGCCACCCAGCCCTGGAACTCTCTATCTATTCCCCACCAAGCAGCCAGAGTGATTGTGCTAAAAGAGCTCACCTCCTGCTTACCACTTTCCCATCAATGGCTTCTCTCTGTTCTGGAATGGATCCAAGCTCCTTATGCGACCCAGAAACCCTGGCATGATCTGTATCCTTGAATCTCTGACTTTAACTCTTCTCACGCACACATGCAAGCTTGTTCCCTCCTAAGCCACTTCCCAACATGCACAGAGCTGCCTTCCTCTGGTTATTCAGGTCACAGTCCAAATGTGGCCTCCCCTGCAGGGCTGTTCCTGACCATAAGGGCCACTCAGACACATCATCTTACTTTTTTCTTTAAAGGGGTTGTCACTGCACGAAACCATCTTTGTTACATGTTTACTTGTTTATGGTGCCATCGCCTTCCTCACAGGAGCAGGGACCTCACCTACCTCATTCACCCAGTTTCCTCAGCACCCAGTAAGTGCTGTGTCCTCAATAAATATGTATTAAATGAATGGCAGCTAGTCCTAATTTAGCAACCTACAGGAAATAAATGCAACACTTAAAATAAGATTATCCAAGCTGTTTCATGATCTTCCATTTGAGCAGTTCTATGCGTGATTTTGGCAGATGGGATATTAGGTCACTTTATGTCTAATTCGACAGCATTTTTCGGAGCATAAAGACAAAGGATCTGAGTAAGCATGTTACATTTTTAGAAATCAGCCAGGTGAAAAAGGAACACAAATGCTCAAGGGAATTAAGGAGAAAATACAGAGGCCGAAATAATATTTCAGAAAAGGCACTAAACGTGAGGGAAAGAAAATTTTCTGGGGAACAAGAGAATCTTAAAGCTAGAACACACCTTAGAAAGTAGCAACTTAAACATCAATCAAGAAGTTTCACTGCTGTCTGGAGGTGGTAATGAGAAAAAGAGGAAAGAGGGCAGACACTGATTCTGCGATGGACCCTTAGCGGTGATAAAGAGCCAGGCCAGCTGGGGATAGCATGCCATGCTGTCGTGAGCTGAGGTGTGGAGGGAATGGGTCCGAATGTTCTGCTCCCTTCCAGGGTGCACTGGGGCAAGGAGTTCTCCTGGGTGGGGCTGAGGCTCCGGAAGCCTGCACTGCTCAGGGCTCTGGACCTTCACTAAGCTGGGTCAAGTAAGTCAATAAAGCTATGATTTGAAGCTTTTCCTGCCAACAGCATCCAAGTTCTTCTGTGTGTGTACAACCACCACAGCAACCGTGGGAGGCCAGACTTAGCATGCGCATTACAGCAAAGACGCTGTTCCTATTTCGCAGGTGCATGCATATTATTACGATGAAATAAGAGAAATGGAGAAGGGAGAAATGGTCTGAGGGACTGCAGACTGCACTGTAATGCAGTATGTTATGGTCAGCAGAGTTTAGAGGACTTCCAGGAAAACAGGGAAAGTACTCAATCCTTTCAGAAACAAAGCACCTCATTCTTGGTCTTCTCAGGGCGATGTATCCTCCCTACGGGAGTCCCACAGTCCACCTCACTGTGGCCTGACCATGTCCTACTCACAGAGAGCGGTACTTCTACCTTCCCCACTATCATCTTAACTGCATTTTACTTTCTTTCAATTAGTCAATTCTTCCTTAGGTAGAGTAAGTCTGATGAAGGTAGATCATGTCATGTTTAGGACACAGAAGGCAGAAACATAACTGTGTATCAATTTCCTGCTGTGTTTGTACATAGGTATGTAAGTATACAAGAGTGTGCCTACATATCTATATATTTATGTGTATACACATGGGTCGTGTGTGTACAGGTGCACACACACACACACGTAACTTCATATATACATAGCTGACTAGAGCAGCTGAGATGTTGTCCAACTTCTGACTATGCAGGCCACTGTGATGAAAATGACTAGCAATGTCTTTGAAAAGATGTTTAATTTTCAAACTGGAAAAAGAAACTGAGCAGAGGAAAGTGAGCACAGAAATATAGGTAAGAGAGAGAACTATTAGGCTTCCTCTCTTCCTCCTTACCTTCCATTGTTTTCTCTCTTTCTTTAAGATCCTCTTGGTTTAGTATAGTAAAATTTTACACAGTTCTTAGCTCTGGGTTACTTGTAAGCCTAAACACTAAAGCTATTAATGCTACATTTTATTTTAGAATTCTTAACCACTGAAGTCAGGTGATGATCAGAGAATTTAAGAGGCGCAAGACCCTAGAGAGCAGCTAGTCCAACTGCTTCATTTTAGTTTAGTTATTAAAATTTTTTTAATGTTTATTTATTTTTGAGAAAGAGAGAGAGACACACAGATGGGAGCGGAGGAAGGGCAGAGAGAGAGGGAGACAAGCAGGCAAGAGGCTCTGAGCTGTCGGCACAGAGCCTGACACGGGGCTCAAACTCACGAACCGTGAAATCATGACCTGAGCTGAAGTCGGACACTTAACTAACTAAGCCACGCAGGTGCCCCCAACTGCTTCATTTTATAGAAGAATTACAGGCCCAGGAAGACAAATGGTCTCATCCAGTCAGGAGAGGGGTGCGAATGATATGGAAGCCAAGCCTTTTCACGTCACATGTGGGCTCCATGACCTCATGCTACACTCCCTTCTGACACAGGGCAGCATGGGGAAAAGGCCGGAGAGGGTTCAGAGTGTCCCTCCAGCCACAGTGAGTTATGACTGACTCTCAGTTTCCCGAGTAGGTGAGAGAGGAATTGAGGAGGGAAGGATAGGCTCCCTCTCAGGAGCCCACAGACACCTACAGAAAATAATAAATATGCATGTGGCTGAAACTGCTTTGATTACAGTGACTGGAATCTCAAAGAAGTAACAAACTTACTTCTTTTCAGTCCATTTTTGTTCCTGAGCGGAAAGTTCTAGAGCTCCCATTGTTGCACTGCTCTAAGGCTGAGTATACATTACAGTAAGACTGCATAAGATTTCTTCATGTCTTCCTCCCTCTCTCCTTTTTCTCCTGTTGTCTGTCTCGCCTTCCTTCTTTTATCCACCTGTTTTTCATCTCATTCCTTCTTTTTTATTAACATGTTTCCTTTCACTCTTAGCTTCCAGAATGCTCCAACTAAACTTTTTAATCATCCAATAGCAACTTTTCCAACATTCTGGGTAGCAGAAATGTTTCCTGTTTTTCTGTTCCTGATATGTATAGTCCATGTGTGGGGAAGTGGAAGAATCATTTTTAAATCTTTTGGGAAGGGGGTAAGCATAAATAAGGTTGACTAGATCGTGACAATGTTATAAGTAAATCACTGTGGGGTTTTAAAAATCCCTTCTTTGGCTTTGTTGTTTATAAGAAAAAAAAACTGTTTGGCCAACCATCTCCCTCATCTAGAGTGTGGGTATTGTACTTCCTCCCATCCCCAAAGAGACAGGGAATCTTGATCAAGCCATGGAGGAGAAGCTGGACCTTAAGCCATATGCATAGTTCTTGTCTGGGCTCTGGGGGTTTCTTAAGTCCCTGAAATGATATGTAAAGTTGTGTGCAAAAATCTATTACAGAACTGCCACTTGCGAAATTTTCTAAGACCTTTTCAAAATCTACTTAAAGAATGTTTTGACTATAGAGACTATCAGAAGGTGCTGTCCTTTCTATTAAAGAAAAAAGAGGTACGTGGCTAGATCCTGCAGTTGCAAAGAAAGGCCAAAGATTTCTTAAGATTCTCTTGAAGAGCTCCAAAATGGGACAATACCTTCCAATCTATTTGATCACCCAGGTTGAGACCAATGACTTGTTTAGACACTTCCAACTCTGTTATTCTATAATATAAAATTATTTCTGCCTGTTTATCTCGGTGTGGAGCGGCGGGCCGAGGACAACCGTGCATCCCAGATCTCATCTTGGATTCCCCCATGGTATCTCATAACACAGGCATGGTTGGGGCAGCGCTTTCAAATGATGTCCAGGAGGTTCCTGCAAGTCATTTCCCAGTTCCCCCTTCCTCTGTCCTGGACCCAATCTCGCCATACCCGAGGACCATGTGCTTGGTGGCTGGACCTGTGTGACTTACCACGTGCTCATTGATGTCTCGGCAGAGGCCAGCGGCCTGCTGGCTTTGATAGTACTCTAACTGTTTTTCCGCCACTTCTACCCGTTGCAACAGATTCTCAATAAAGTCCTGGAGCCGAGCTTTCCCTTGAACCTCCTTCTCAGCTGCTGCTTCCAGGAAATGGTTGAATGTAACAACTTCTCTGCAAGGCAAAAATGTCAGAACACAGAGCAGAGAAATGAGACAGGAATTCATTCACTCAGCACATATTTATTGAGTGCTTACTACACATCAGGTACTGCCCTTGGCAGTATGCTCACGGCCATGACAAAAGAGATAACTATACATTTCTGTGGTTATGTTTAGAGATTACATTTTAGTAGAAAGAGACAGTCATTATAAAATATACAAATCAATACATATGTCAGGTGGTAGTGCGTGCTAGGGAGAAAACTGACATTGGGTGCAAGGGGACAGAAAGTAACAGAGGGAGGGAGAGTATGAGTGAGATTTTAGAAAGCAGAGTCAGGGACAACCTGGATGGGGAAACATTTGAACAGATACCTGAAGGAAACAAGGAATAAGCCAGGCAGATAGCCGAGGAGAGCAAGCCAAGCAGGGTGGAAACACGCAGACAGGCCTGAGGTACGGCAAGGAGGGGGAAGGGGGAGGATGGGTGGAGCAGGGGCCACCGTGAGGATGTCTGATTTTCTTATAAATGACATGAGAATCCACTGGACGCTTTTGAGAAATGTTCTGACTTACATTTTAAAAGTCCAGCTGTTGGGGGAGAAAAGACTACAGAGAGGAAACGAAAGGTCATGCTGAGCACTTTAGTGTATAAAATGAGTCACCTTATCCAACTGTGTATTTCTGAGCTAAAAGTGAAACAGTCCAAGAAATGCCATCCTTAGGTAGATCCAAGGTCCACTGGGAAAGCTATTTTAGTGGACACAGGACAATCAACGTGCAGGGTGCCCTTCCCTAAAAAGCTAAGCAAAATACCTCAAACAATATTCCTTTATTCACATAACTGATTATGATTCACAAAACCAGAAAAAAAATTTTTTTTAATTTACATCCAAGTTAGTTAGCATATAGTGCAATAATGATTTCAGGAGTAGAATCCAGTGATTCATCCCTTACATATAACACGCAGTGCTCATCCCAGCAAGAGTCCTCCTTAATGCCCCTTGCCCATTTAGTCCAGCCCCCTCCCCCAAAACCCCTCCAGCAACTCTCAGTTTGTTCTCTATGTTTAAGAGTCTGTTGAATATATGTTTTGTCCCCCTCCCTGTTTTTATATTATTTTTTCTTCCCTTCCCTTATGTTCACCTGTTTTGTATCTTAAATTCCACATATGAGTGAAGTCATATGATATTTGTCTTTCTCTGACAAATTTCGCTTAGCATAATACACTCTAGTTCCATCCACAGAAAATTTTTAATAACCTTATTACTACTTTTTATCTTTTTATTTCTAATGCATATATGAGAACCATACTTTTCTGATTTATAATGAAGTCAGTTTTTTACAAAAACTCAAACACATCAGAAATATAAAAGAAAATACCATCTGAAACCCCATTATCCTGAAACAATATAACAATTTGGTAGCCATTCTCATGAGCAACTCTACAAACACACATACATATATACACACACACATACATACACACACACACGACCAACAGGTACTTATTATCACAACTTGCTTCATCCAATTTGCCTTACTTAATAAGAAATTATGAAGATCCTTTCAGCCTTTCCCTTTGTATGTCCTGCCAAGCCCACCAGAGGTAATGAATTCCATAATTTTACTACCTGTTGGATATAATATTTCTTTTATAGGCCTTCGGAATCTCTCTCAACTTTCAAGGAGTGCCCCCTCATTTCTCTGGCCATGTTCAACTTATGCAGAACTAAGATTCTAAAGAGTGATCATTATCCTTCCAACCTCTTTCATTTTAGATTAAGAAATCCCATTTAAAAAAATCTAACCTTGGGGTGCCTGGGTGGCTCAGTCAGTTAAGGGTCCAACTCTTGATTTCTGCTCAGGTCATGATCTGTTCATTAGTTAGAGCCTTGCTTGGGATTCTCTCTCTTTCTTCCCCTCCCCTGCTCTTTAAATTAATTAATTAACTAATTAATTAATTTTAAAAAATCTAACTTCATGTAGTTGCTCTAGATAGTTGATGAAATTCATGGTCTTCTCTGCACCTTCTACTTAAGCTCCATAATTTCTTGAGAGCAGAACTTCAGGTAGGTCTGGCCCATGAAGTTTTGCAGAAGGTCTTTACAAGATAGCTGGTAGTGGTTTCCAGCTCCTTTATTCTGTACAACTAGTCAATGACTCACTTTTACAATTAGTTGTGATTTTTTTCACAAATATGTTGTACTTGGCCATACTGAAACTTTTCTGACACTTCCTACAGAGTCGAAGGTCTCTGCAAAACCTTGGAAATTATATATTTATAAAAATAGAAAAGAGACAGGTTCTAACATGATTCATCAAAGAACTGCTTATTATAGTAGCCCCCTTTTTTCTTGTTTCCTATCCAGGATCAAACATAAACCCCAATCCCCTGATAATTCTATTATCTTTCAGTAGCTAAGAAATATTCACACAAAAGAAATGAGTCCTTTTGGAAAGGAGTTTTCTTCCATCATCAAGTTTCAAGTTTATTTCCAGATGTTTCCGTATTAGGGCTGAATGGAAGATGTGCACTTTCCAAGCTGTTCAGCCCACGGACACAAGCCAATTTTCAAGCTCTACCATAATTCATCTTTGATCTGCCTCTTAAGTAACCCTAAATAGCAGCAAAACAATGGAGGGTTCATTTAGGTGCTATATCCAGCATGCTACATGCTATATCCATCATGGCTTCTAGGAATGGCTGAGATCCTTTAGATGCAGTGCAAAAGTACCGCTAGAAAACACAGCCCGGGAAATGTCTGTTCCTTCCTCTTTCCAACATTAAGGTGTCCATTCATTCAGAGTCGAGCCCACTGTAGATACTTCATAGGTGACATTTAGGATACCTGGATCATGACCCAAGTCTCCAAACTGTACTTAGAGGGAAAGCAACCAAAACCCACAACCCTCTCCCCCACCCAAAAGAGAAACATAGAAAAAGAGCCAGTGTATTATTTTTCAATTCATTTTGGTTTATAGTACTTACTATATTTGTCTCATTACAGAAATATTTTACATTTATTATGGGAAACATAAAAGTTGACCTATTAGATCTAACTGAGCAAGGGCCAAAACAGCTTTTTTGTTCTCTACTCTAAGCCCATCATTCAATATAATACATGACACATAATGTTCAATATGTATTCGTTGTAATGAATATTTTAAAAGGACAAGGAAGAAACAAAAAATGACCCATAATCCCAACACCCAGAGGTAACTACTATCAACATCCTAGTATATTTTCTCCAGTCTTTTTTTTTCTATGCATATTTACTATTTGGGGACTCTCAGGCTGTAAAGCTTAAAATGTAAAACAGCAATATTTGACAGCTTAATCCCATAGGATTAACATCCCAAAAGCAATTACACAAATCTAAGTGCAATATACTTTGTGACTGTGGCTGTATTTTTAAATCATGTAATGTTTTGCTACTGGTTCTATATAAAACTTCTGCAAATTAACATTAATGCTCCTAGCTGATCCTGGAGTGTTATGTCATGTTGTAGAAGAGAAGCATCTTCTTCTAACCTCTCCCTCATCCAATTACCTTGTGCCCTGAAGCTGAGAAGTTATCCCCCTTTGTATTTTTCAACCAACCTGGCACCAATACCAACTTAATTTCAGTTTATGAATGTTTCACATCAACTAAAAAAAGAAAGAAAAAGAAAAGACAGTTAACACAAGCCTGATTATTTAATTTTAAATGAGAGGTTATACAAGACAATGGCTGGAGAAGTTCCTCATACTGAGAATATGTTTGGGTGTCTGTATTAGACAAAAACAGCAACAAAACCCAGTGACTAATCATGGAATAGCATGTGTGCACGACTTCAGATTCCCCTTTCACATCCTGTTCAATCTGGATTAACAATATCCAGAAACACCTCATATTTCCCCAAGGAATCTTGGGAATTTCAAAAGGAAGAGGTCTAACCACATTGTGTTTATAATCTCTTTAATAATTATAACCCAAACAGTAAAACATCCATTCAAAGCACAAGGCAGACCAATGGATTTCAATGTCAGGGAGAACAAAATATTCACTAATATGAGGACAGGTTCCATATCTCAATTATTCTTGAAGAAACTACCAATTGTTGTCTTCTGGCATAATATCAAAGCAGAATATCCTCTGTTCTCTGAAAAAGCTATTAAAGTAACCCTCCCTTTTCTTACTACAGACACACATGAGGTTTGATTTCCTTTATCTACTTCAACCAAACAACAAATTTGCAACAGACTAAATGCATAAGTAACAAGGTCCAGCTGCCTTCTATTTAAGTCAGATATTAAAATATTTGCAAAACTCATAAAACGATGCCCCTCTCTTTGCTAAACTGTTTTTGGGAAAATAGTTATTTTTCATAGAAATATGTTATTTATGTTGACAAGTAATGGATTTTTTTATTGCTACTGCTACTATTAATGTGTTTTTAAATTTCTAAGTTTTAATTTCTAATACAGTAAATATTGATAGATAAAACTCACACAAACAAAAACTTTTGAAGGCCCTCAGATAATTTTTTTTAGCAGTATAAGGAGAAGGGGAGCCAAAAAGTTTGAGAAGTGCTGACAGACTGTGTACATGTGATCCTGAACCTCAGAACTCAGGTGAGGGTGGACAATGAGGGCTGGAACACTAGAAAGATGTAGTCACAGACCATACATGTATTTATTGCACTATTCAGTAACTCAACAAGCATTTATTGAATGTTAGCAGGTACTGAGCTTAGTGCTGGGGCACTCGTGAACCCATGACTATCTTCATGAAGCTTACTGCCTAACCTACGGGTCAGCCCATTTTTTTTTATAAAGGACCAGGGAGTAGATATCTTAGGTTCTGCAGCCCATATGGTCTCTGTCATAATTACTCAACTCCACCTAGCACAAAAGAACCATAAAAGCTGTGTAACAATAGAACTTTATTTATAGACACTGAAGTTTGAATTTCATATAATTTCCATGTCAAGAATTATTTTTATTTTGAATTTTTTTTCAAATTAAAAATTTTAGCTCATAAGATCCTCAAAAACAGGTAGCAAGCTGGAGCAGGCTGGTAGTATGCTAACCCTCGATATAGTGGGAGAAGCAAACGTTACAAAAATTTTTAATGTCTTTTTATTTTTGAGAGAGAGAGAGACAGAGCGCAAGCAGGGGAGGGGCAGAGAGAGAGGGAGACACAGACTCCAAAGCAGGCTCCAGGCTCCAAACTGTCAGCACAGAGCCCAATGTGGGGTTTGAACTCATGAACCACAAGACCATGACCTGAGCTGAAGTCAGAAGCTTAACCAACTAAGCCACCCAGGCACCCCAGGAGAAGCAAACATTAAAAGAAACAAATACTGAAATAAATATGTAATTACAAAGCTAAGTGGAATAACTAAGAAAAAGAATAATATAATGCCATCAGAAAGAAGAAGAAGAGACTTGTGTGGTTTTATTTTAGGTTGTTACCCTGTGACTTAGAATACAGTGAGAAGATTGGAAGGCCAGATGAGAGAGAAGATCAAGGCAAACCTGAGTGAAATCTAGTCAGGCTGTGGGTGCAAACCAGCTTCAGGGAAACTAACTGATTCTAGGCCACTTCCAGGCCCATCGCTGACTTCTCATACACATATTTGTTTAAAAGTTAAATATGGGGCACCTGGGTGTCTCAGTTGGTTGAGAGTCCAACTCTTGATTTTGGCTTAGGTCATGATCTCATGGTTCACAGGATCAAGCTCCCCATCGGACTCTGAGCTAGCAGCAGGAAACCTGTCTGGGATTCTCTGTCTCCCTGCCCTTCCCCCACTTACACATGCATGGGTGCACATGCTCTCTCTCTCTCTCTCGTTCTCTCTCTCTCTCTCAAAAAGTTAAATATGATAGAATGCAAGGTATTAAGCTTCAGCGGAAAATACGCTTATTTGAATCAGTATTTGATACTAAAGGAAAAAGCATCAGCACAGGATAAGAAAATGGCCTGAAGCTCACAGCAGAATGATTCACAGAGCTAGCAATCTGTCAGTATCCTGAGATTCAGAAACAAAGAGGCAATGAGTGAAAAAGCCCTTCCAGTGCTATCAAAGGTTTATTTAGAAAAACCATTTGTTCCCTCATGCACTCATTCATTTACAGGATGACCATAAGGTCTGAGACACAGATAATATTTCATTTCTTACTGAACCCCTTGGTTACTTCTGAGGTGAGTTAAAGACAAAATTTCAGAAAAATCAAAGATATACTATCATGTGACAAACCCACTCTAGAAGCAGGTGTAGACAGGGGCACTTGGGTGGCTCAGTCAGTTAAGTGTCCGACTTTGGCTCAGGTCATGATTTTGCGGTCTGTGAGTTTGAGCCCTGAGTCGGGCTCTATGCTGACAGCTCAAAGCCTGGAGCCTGCTTCAGATTCTGTGTCTCTCCCTTTCTCTGCCCCTCCCCCCTCCCTCTCTCAAAAATAAACATTAGAAGCAGGTGTAGCAATAGAGGGAAATGGGCATTAATGCACCATGGTGCTCACTGCAATTTTACATAGGCATTGGACCATGCGTTGTTAATAAGAGACAACACACTGATCATATCACGTATTGTAATTTATAGTTATTTCCCTATGTCTCCAGCTTTCATGGCCATCCTACAGCCTCATGCTCCCCTTGGGGCTCATAAATGCACATCACCCCCCCTCTCTGTTCCAGCACTAGGGAACTCCCTTCATTCAGCTTGTAAGCCAGATTCTTATTTCTGAACATGCTGTTCTTCCACTGGGGTCCCTTCCTCTGCCTTTCTCTAGCCCTCACTCTTCAGGAGCCTTCTAATCTCAGTGCTCTGCTGTTAGGAAGCTTTCCCACATATGCCTAGGTGTGGGTTAGGTAACCTGCTGTGTTCTCCCGCAGAACGCTGCCCCCCATCACATGCACACTATAGAGAGGGCTTGTCATGCCATTTGCCCCATTCCATTGCGAGATCTGTGAGGTCAGGGACCTTGCCTGCTCTTCCGCTGTGCTACCCCAGTACCAAACATGAGCCAACACACAATAGGGATGCAAAAACTTTCCTGCTGAATGCACAAAATGTACAACCACATCTCTAGTTTAAAATCTGTAACTGGCAAAAAGATCCTGAGGTTTCTTTTTATCTTTTTCTGGACAAGTACTGGGGCATAAAACCAAAAAGTAATCCACAATACAGGCACCTCCCACAAGGCTGAGGGTGGGATCTAAAATTGATGCCTCTCTTCTATTCTTAAACAACACTTAAAAATCAGCTTCTCCTCCCAAAGGCAAAGCCCTACCAAGTTATTTAAATTTCATTTTACATTACTGATTTATGAACCTCTTTGGAGGTATGTGAAATGGTAAAAATACCTCTGGCTAAAAATAGTCTAGCTATTGATCATGGAGCACTTCAGACAGACCATAATGTCAGCCACAAGGCAAATCCTGAAGCTGGAGTCAACCACCTTCCAATGCTGGGAGCCTGGCTGCAATCTTGGGAGCTCAGGGTTGGCTCCAGTATACCCCATAGAGCTCCACAGGGTGGAATCTGCACCTGCGGCCTGTGTGAAGTCACGTCACCTCTACGTTTGGTGACCCTTTGCCTCATCTTTCTCTTTTAGTTTCTTTGACTAAACAAAAAGGTCTATAGTTCTCATTAAGATCTACCTAAGTACGTCAAATCACTCTTACTGGTAAGAATTAGGTCAACACTACATTCTAAGCCCCTCAGTCCAGAGAGAGAAAGAAGGTGCCCTGACATGAGAGAGACACAGAAAAATTGAATATTTTCCTTGGTCCTCAAATTTTACCATCCATAAGAGGGCATGTTTGACATCTAGTTTTTCCTATATTAGTTCATGAGTCTGCATGGAAAACAGCCCGGAAAGAGAGGACCTCATTTATATAAACACATTAAAATGTGGAGCAAACAGACCCCTTCCTGTCCCACTGAACCCTACATGTAACATGATTTTTCCTGGCCTGTTTCCTAGCAATGGATCCATTTGGAGACCAAGTTGTCTACTCACTGCTTTAGCTGGTCAAAAATAGGAATGCTGTAATTAAGTGGCGAGAGGGTTTAACTGTGCAAAGCAAGTTACCAAGTCAAACTTACCTTTAAAAGGCCAGCATACCAGAGCCAGCTTTGGACAGAAACCCAAATGCACATTACCTGGCTCAGGGCACCCCTTTATGCCTCTATTATCATATCAAAATGTTTAATTTTACCTCCTGGTCTCTTCCTGCATGAGAGCAGAAACTGGACTCATTTGGTTTACTACTGTATGACCTAGAACAGCACCTGGCATTCAGCAGGCACTTAGTGGAAGATCTGTCTTCTGGCCGACTCCCAGCTGAAAACAGGGCAAATAATGAAGGAAGAATGGAAAGATTATATCTATTGTAGCTTGCAAGGGAGTAGGATGGAAATTAGATAGAATTACAAAGGGGCCTCTCACCATAATCAAGGGCTGGCAGTAGCACATGCTCCATTTTGACTGAACTTGGACATCCAGAGAGTCAAGTTAAAAGCCCTTGTTGAAAGTTAAAAGCCCAGGGCTGGTGCTCCAGAAACTTATTATCATAACCACACTTATGATGCTAGCATTTCCCTAACACCTTTGATTCCAGCTGACATTTCCTTTAATCTCATCAGGAAAATAATGATGTCACCATGGCAGCTCTCTCAAAACAGCAAAGAAGCAAGCCCATTCCAAAATGGGCCAGCTTCAGTATTACATAAGTCTTGACGCTTTGGGCAAATACCACATTTTCAAAAGTCTGGCTGAGACAGTGAATTAATGGAAAAAAGCACTCAGCAGAGACACAGGGAATATTGGTTTCAATTTCATCTCCACCACTAAATTTTTGTCCTTGGGCGAGTCATTCCACTGTGCTGGTCCTTATTTTCTGCCTCTGTAAAATCAGAGTGTTATCCTGAAGGAGACGAGGAGTACCTTCAAGTTCTAAATCACATGATCTCCTCGGGGGCCATCTGCAATAGTCTCCCTTCTCCCTGCTGTTCCCTCCAGTGTCGATCTCCTCTGGCCACTGATGCAAATACTCGCCTTCCTCCTCACTCCCCCAGTGTGGCCTCTCCAAATAAAAACATCTGTTCTCTAATGGTTTATCAACTTGAAACCGTGGCTTGTATTTAAGCACTTGTTCAAACTACCTTGGGTCTGAACACAGACATGTTTGCAGATACGTTTTACTCTCCCCATGCAGAATGTTAGCCCCTCAGGGGAAAAGAGCATGCATTTCATATTCCCTATACACACCCAGCACAGTGCCGGCCATATCACGGGTGCTCAATTAGGACTTTCCAGCCTTACCAGCAGTGGGAGGTACAAGAAAAATTGGGATTACTGTAATTACACTGATGTCCTCCAAACTTTGGGTGACCAACTCAGACACAAATCAGCTAGAATCCAAGTTCATCCTTTCTTATTAAGGGATACCTTACTGCAAGGTTGACTTGCAGTCAACCTTGGGATTGATTTACCTGATTACGGGTGGTGCTACCCTATAGCTCTGAATACTCCTGAATAAGTAAATACCTGTTTCAACAGGACTTTTAAAGTGGCAGAGACTTTGTGAAGACAATGCATACCTTTTTGGACACGAATTCCAGAAATATACAGATACCTCTCTACAGACGTGTAATGAGACTCACCAGCACCAGAGTACAAGATGCTGCCTATTCGAAAAACCTCCTCTGTCATAGAGTGTACCTAGGAGTTCTCTAAGTCCAGTCCCCTCTCCAGGAGTCAGTGTGCAGATAGCTGCAGGGCAGAAGTGGCCCTGGAATCTTCTATTTCAGTTTGAAAGAAAGGATTTTAAAGTTGAGAGAACAAGTCCGTAAGCAGAAGAGCCTCATGTGAAATCCAGAAGCAAGTGAGCCTCATCAGCCTCACTTTAAAGTATTTTTAAAGTTGAGGGGGGAAAAATCCATAAGCATGAGAGCCTCACGTAGATGTTTGCATTTTTTTAAAACTGAATCTACCATCTGTGTCTCAAAGGGTCCCCAGAGTTTAAGTCAATTTCGAGTTGGACTGTAACCACCTACTTCCTCTCACAAATGAATATTGAGAGCTCATGCAGAGGGGGTTAGCAGGGTGGCGCAGTTCTTGGTTTGTTCACTGGCTAAACAGGGTCTTCCCATATCTAAAAGGTCATGTCTCTGATGGGAGGCATAGCTTTGTGAAGGATGGTGAGGAGGGAGGGCGCATCCTAGCCAGGAAAATCCAGTCAAATTAACGCAGTTTCAGTGGTGTGGCAGCTGGGCAGCTGGCTTGCTGCCCTGTTTTGGGGGCAGGGGTGGGCTTCAGGCAGGCTGAACACTACTGACTCCGAGGGGGCTGGCCACAGTCACCCTCTCAGACCAAGAGCTCCAGTGTCCTTCCTGGAAACAAGACCCTTTCAGTGCTATTTTATGTACAGAAAGAATGATTATTTGAGACTTGAATACAGAAACTGACAGGATAGGCCAAATGAAAGCTTTAAAAAAATGAAGACTTTGTTAATTTTGTGTTTAAAAATGTAAGGCAGTTTCACTATATTTGCATTTAAAAGTTTTTTTTTTAATGTTTTTTTCCCCTGGTAGTCCAAAATAACATACTAAAAACCAATTCATAATTTATCTTCAGATATATTCACAAAAACGTGAACAGAGATGCATGTACAAGGATGTTAAGGGAAGCATTATTTTTAATACTAGGGAAATGGAACAAAACCATGTATTCATTAATAGCAAACTGATGAAATCAGCCATGAAGCATTCACACCACAGAATACCACTGCAATAGCCAAAAGGAATGACATAATCCTATATTTTGTGCATGAAAGATGCCTACAACATTCTATGTGAAAACAAAGGCAAACCACACATAAGTGGCCGAACAGTACATGCCATGATTCTATTTGGGAAAATAATTCTCTCTGCGCATAAAGTAATAGGATTGTATGTACACAGGAAAGGTCTACAAGGACATTCACTGAGTTAAACGGTGGCTATCTCTGGAGGAAGGAGTAGGGTATGCTTGGAGAAGAGGGGAGACTCTTAGCACATGCAGTTCCATACTGTTAAATTTTTTTTACAAGTATGTATTACTTTTGCAATTGGTCCTCAGGTGACCACACTGGATTAACATTACTACAATTGATCTACGCATGGCCCACTTTTTACTAAGTCAGTTAACCACGTATTTTTAGTAATAAAGCACTCTTGAACCCACAATCCAAAATAAAAGTTAGAACCTTGCCAACAACTTAGATCTAAATATCTGATCCTCCCTGCCATCACACTGTCTTCCCTCCAGGCAACCATCAGCCTGAATCCCACGTTCATTTTGACTTGTGTAATTAATAAATAAAACACAACAAATAAATACGTGCAGTTAGTTTGTTTTCCTTTTAAATTCACTGCTCGTCAATCAAACAGAAACACCACAAATTTAATTCTAAGCTTTTCTTTGCAAATAGGGAACCCATCTGCCATTTTTCCAGTGATGCAGTGTTCGTCACCCTGGTGTCCGTAATGGGTATTGGCACTAACTTCCCACCAGGAAACTCCACAAGCCAAGAGAGAAACTTTTCGTTAGAGATCATTTCCCTCAAAGCAAAGAAAATCAGTGGCTAATTCAAATCTGTCCTCACTCTGTAATTAAAAAAATTTCTAGTTGATCAGAGCAGGCTTTCCCTCTAGGTCGAATGTAGGCATTTAGTGATATCGGGTGATGATCTCTTTAATATATAGGGTTTCTCAGCCTCTTGCCAAATGGAGGATGCTTTAATTACTACACTTTAAGAGACAATACATGATATAAGAGTGCCAGTGGGCAAAGTATGAAATTAAGTCCACCTCTATAATATAATCCAAATTACTTGAAATCCTCCTTCTAGGTTATCTTAGTGTACCAATTTGTATGCCCTTTGATTCTATGAATTCTGAGCCTCTATTTAAAATTAAATCCAACATTCTGCATTTGGGAATACACTGCATTGTTATGTATGCTTTTGTAGTTTGAGTGGATGCCATAATTAATGATAAGGAAATGCTTTTCCAAGTATGATGTTTTTGAAAGTAATAGCTTGTCAACTCTTTGCAAGCAGGCCTGACCTACTCTAGTATCACATTACCATTTTACAAAAAGAAAATTCTCAAACTTAAATCACAGAAGTCAGCAGTATCAGGAAGTTTCCTCGGGGCTTACTAATGTCTGCTTCTTCCAAATAAAAACTATAATTAAATGGATTCTCAGCTACCAACATTTAATTAAGACAAGCAGATAATCCAAAATGGCAAAGAAGCCAGAACTACTGGTATTTAGAGCGTATTTTTACACTTGAGTAAGGCAGCATCTCCTGTTCCTGACTACTACATGGAGGCTATCAAGAAAGACTGGCTCCCCTAATGCCCCCTCTCTGCCTTCCTATTCAATGCTCTCCATTCCCCAGCTACTGCTGGGAATGGATCCCACCATGGATCCTCCTCTCGCCACTCCTCTCTCTTAAAATGTTCTATAGTTTCTAAGGAGAGAAAGAACTATATATTTTGACGTTCCTGCTGCTGGGTTGCAGACTATACACAGAGAGGGTAAATAATATCAAAAAGCCTTGTGCCTCCCAAGTTCAACTGTATCAATGAGAAATGCAGCCAAGGTACCTGCAAGTAATAAAAACCAAACCTGGCCTTAGACGTGCTTGTATGTAACCTGGGGGGAGGTGCCTGGAGCGAAGGCACAGCACCACTTACTCTTCCTTCCTCAGCAGCTCCTCCTCTGACTCGGTCAGGCGCTGCCTCAGCGCAGCGATCATCTCCACTGCCACGTCCACTTGTCGGTTCAGGGCCCGCTCCCGCCTCTGCACTTCCTGCTTTTTCTGCGTCAGCTGCACAAAGGCTGCCCGAACTTCCAGCAGTTCGGCAGTTTTCTGGGCCAACTCTTTGGTGAGTTTATCGATTCTCTTTTCGATGGTCCTGTCCACAGCCTCGACCATCCGGTTGAATTTTTCTCTGACGTGAGCCTCAAAAGCAGCTTTGGTGTCCGAGGTGGGCAGGCCGGGACTGGCCCGTGGCCCCTCCAGCGAGTCTGCACGCAGGTCCACCGTGGTGTAGGTCTGCACGTAGGACACCGGCCGCTCTGCCACCACCTCGAATGGCTTCCGGTCCTTGGAGTGTTCGTGCGAAATGCTATATAGGTTAACATAGCTAGGTTTCTGCCTCACCACGTTGCCAGTGCTCTGCAATTTTCCCTGTTTCAGCGGTTCTGCGGAAGTGACTAGGTCTGTGTCTTTGGGGGATGGAAAGAGGCTGCATTTTGTCAAGAGGGTTCTTTCCTGGTAGCTGTGACTGAATTCCAGATGGGCCCTCAGCGAAGACAGGCTTCTAAATCTGGTATGGTCTCCACACCTCGGGCAGCGGAATGGCAGGCACACAGCAACATTCTCAAAGGACTCCTGCCAGGGGTATCTGGTTTCCTCAAAAGCCTTCTGTTGCATTACTCTTCGAGTCCTGGGCAGGGCAAAATAAAACAGATAGATTAGATGTCTATTTAAAAAATGCTCCTGAAATGCCTGTTGCTGCCCATGTCCATGAGGGCAGGAACTTTGGGCTTCAAATGACTTTTGCATATAATATCTTATATTAAAATTAAAACCTATGATCCGTGGGCCAAATCCAGCCACATTCACTCATTTCTGTATTGTCTAATGCTGCTTTTGCACTAAAGACAAAGGTGAGTGAGTCGTTGAGACAGATACTCTATGGCCCACAAAGCCAAAATTACTACTGGGCCTTTACAAAAAAAGTTTGCCAACCCCTACCCAGGATTACAAAAAAAAGAAAACAAAAACAAAAACAAAACAAAAAAAGAAAAAAAAAGAAAAACGTGGATAACATTCTCTTTTAGCAGATGAGAAAACTGGAGCAAGGAGGTAAAGTAATTAATTCAAAGCCAGATGGTAAGTGGCAGATCCAGAAGTGGAATTCAAGTTTCCTGCCCTCCTGAATTTAGTACGCTAACTGCAAACCTGTGTCCTATTTTATGGATACAATCCTGATAAGCATGGATTCCAAAAATGAGGAAAACTCACATGAATTGTCAACATTTGTCCTGAGAGGGCAAGCTCAGTGATCTTTCTTCAAGCATAGGAAAGATATTACTCAAGCCAGGTGCAGTGGCATTAAGCACACAATGAGCCGGAAATGTTTCAACCTGAGATTTCACCTTTAGTTATTGCTGTGATGACATCAATCAAAATGTTATCATTGTCCCCCATAGTCCAGATTTACTGACATTTGGGAACTCAAGATATCAAATATGTTTTGACCCAAGTAGGGCCATGGCCAAGACTTTATAAAAATACAGTGCTCTGAATGGATTTATCTTCTCTCTGATCCTGTTTTAATAGGATAACCTCTAGAGATGACCAATGTTTGAACCAGGCAGGGTATCAGCATAGCTCTTAATAACAGTGAGTTATTTCCTTGAATGAATTTATTATCTTAGCCCTAGCAACAGATGACTGGTAGCAACCCTATTCTGCAAACAGCGCATACCTATTCCCTCCAGGAGTGGTTTCTGCTTAAATGTAACAAGCACTGGGCCCCCAAGAGAGGAAGCTCAGCTAAGGGTCTACACTTGAAAGTGTTGTTATTGGACCCTCAACCTCTTCAAAAGCTGAGGCGCAAATGGTCCTCGGCCAGCTAGGCAAAGCCTCCAGGTTAATAAGCCTCTGGCCCCCCTAGAGAGGGTAACCTCTACCTGTGCTACACTTGGCTGTTTAACGACCAGTTTTGTGGACATTGGATGCACACCCTGGCCCAAAAGGCAAACGAGAGGTGAAGGAAAGGGAAGTCTTGATTCCAAGGGGCAATGGGAAAGGGGTGGCATCCCTGAATGGGGAAGCAGGGAATCACACACTCTGGGAGTACTCTTGCTTTCAAGGGCCCAGCGGAAACCCCAGTCCACAGGGTTGGCCGAAAAGCCCTAATTTCCTCTGCCAGCGCAGGCTGGCAAAGACGCTGCCCCGAGGGTCCCGGCTCTCCCCGCCCCCGCTCCGCCGCGGGTCGGCCCCGGGCGCCTGAGTGGATCCGTGCGCACACGAGTTCCCGCAAGTGGGGACCGAGCGCCCAACTCCCGGCCGCGTGGTGTGGACGGTCCCCCTCCCCAGCCCGGGACGGCTCCGGCGGCCCCCTCCGCCGCGCCCCGCGGGCCGGGCCGCAGGCGCAGAAGCCCAGCTGCGGCCACTTACCCGACTTGTTGCTGCAGCTGCAGCCGCTGCTGCTGCCGCCGCGACCGGTGCTACTGCTGCGGGAGCGAAGCGGTTTTCAGCAGAGCCGTAAATCAGGCTGAGCCGGGGCCCGCTGCCACCCCCCGCGCACCCCCGCGCCGGGACCAGCGGCGTCCAGGGCGGAGCGTGGCGCGGGCCGGCGGGGGTGGCGCGCGCGGCTGCCGGGGACCCTGGCGCCCGAGCACGAATGCCCCTGGGCGAGGGGGAGGCCTGGGGCGCTCTGCCCCGCGTGCGGGAGCACCGTCTGTCCGCCCCCCGCCGTGGAGCCGGATGGGGCTCAGGATCCCACTGACATCACGCGGGGAGATGCTGGGATCGCTCCCCGGGGGAAGGAAGGGGAAAAGCGTGCCAGGCTCCGAGGCGCTGCGCTTTCTGCAGGCCCTGGCAAGCTTTTTTGCATTTTACGGTAACTGGGGAGCGGGAGACTGTGCATGAGGATGAGGCATGGCTGGGTATCTTCGCTGATCTGCAGGCAGGAAGGTCCAGGTATTCATTTTAGGACCTCTTCATCCTAAGCAACGGGGCCGAGAATGTCCCAAAATAACCTAGTCTACTCCAGCGGTACCAGTCGAGCGCCCTGGTGCTAAGTTAACCGGCAGAACTAAATCTAGTAAAGTATAAAGGTTGTGAAGAAATAAAGCGAGAAGACACCCCAGCCCCCCGCCCTCCATCTCTGATGGACACGCCTCCTCCCTCCCTTAGTCCCCAGGCACTCAGACTCCGGCCCTCCCCGCAGGAGCGAAAATTTCCCATCCTAAAGAGGTTTTTTTCCTTCTGAAAGACCCTGATGACTCAGCTTTTTTTTTTTTTTAAAGCCTGTTTTGGGGTATTCCTAGTCTAATTCTTGAAATATGAAACCACGATGAGAGTTGCTGCTGAGTTTTCTTGTGAGAAAGAGAGATTCTGTTCATCTGTAGAGTTATTTCAATGTATCTTCTTGACTCAAGGGTGTCTCTGTTCCCGAGCTTATTTAGTGCTTTCCACACCGATTTTATTTCCACTGTAAACATCTCAGTAAGTATCTTAGATTTCGTTTCTTTATTTACTTTGGACAAACGAATCATCACATCAATGTATTTAAGAGCCCAGGCTCTGGAGTCAAACATAATTCAAATCCTAATTCTAGGATTCAAACCCTGACTTCTAAGACCTACACCAAGTAAGACATTTTTGTGCCTTGGATTTCTCATCTGTGAGATGGAGATAATCAGAACCTATCTCTGAATATGGTGATGAGGTTGAAACCAGGTGATGAGGGTAAAGCACACTCTCTGACCCAGACCTACGCTGATAAAGTCAGCTCTCTTATTTCAGTTAGAAGAGAGGAGCCTACAGAGAAGGGGAATGAATGTGGACTCACCTCCACCTAAAGGGTGATAGAGGCAGTTGTGCTGGGGTGCATCTCTCTGAAAAAGATTATATTGCATTGAATTTATCTGGTGACTCTAAAATATGTTTATTCCAAAAATCGATTCACTTAGTAAAATATTTTTAAGGGTGAAATAAATGTACATGTAACCAAGGGCTAAGTCATCTTGGTCATCTAGCAGATGCGAGGGGCATACAGGGTGAGCCTCTCTCAGGGGCTGCCTTGTGAGGGCCTTAGAATAAAATACACCAAAAGTAGCTCTTGAGGAAAAAAAAAATCTCTTGGGTTCAGGCTCTTCCCATTTCTTAGGCAGCTTCCCGGCTTCTGATCCCTGAGTTCCTTCCCTGTACAAATAAAAGGATGGGGCTTTTTCAAGGGACTTTTTACATCCTAAAAGTGCCCAGAATAGTATCAGATAATTATGGAGAGGTTGTACTATGCAGGGTGTAGAGCTGAGCATTGTGGGAGATTCAACTTTGATGGAAGGCATTTGGGACCTTCTAGTTTACACCAGTTGTTCTCAGGGGATATCCTCGCATGTCCAATGGCAGCTTGAGCATTACCAGGTAACTAGTTAGAAATGCAAAATGTAGGGGCACCTGTGTGACTCAATCTGTTTAGTGTCCAACTTTAGTTCAGGTCATGATCTAACGGTTTCTGAGTTTGAGCCCCGCTTTGGGCCCTGGGCTGACAGCTCAGAGCCTGGAGCCTGCTTTGGATTCTGTCTCCCTCTCTCTCTGCCCCTCCCCTGCTCATGTTCTGTCTCTCTCAAAAATAAATAAACATTAAAATAAATAAGTATATAAAAAATAAATAAAAAGAAATGCAAAATGCACATCATGTGCCTTTTACACCAAACCTTCTGAATCAGAAACTCCCAAGTGGGGACAAGCAATCTGTGGTTTAACAAGTCCTGCAGGGGGCCACCTAGGTGGCTCAGTCCGTTGAGCGTTGGACTTCAGCTCAGGTTCATGGTTCGAGCACCTCGTCAGGCTCTGTGCTGACCGCTAGCTCAGAGCCTGGAGCCTGCTTCTGATTCTGTGTCTCTTTCTTTCTCTTCCCATCCCCTGTTCACACACTCTCTCTCTGTCTCTCAAAAATAAATAAATGTAAAAAAATTAAAAAAAAACAAACAAGTCCTGCAGGTAATTCTGATGAATACTAGTTTTGAGAACCTCTCCTTTACACAGTACTTTTCATACATTGTCTACAAACCAAATGATCTTCCTGATCATTATGTTTCTGCTGAACACTGTGCTAAGCACTTTATTATCTCGTTTTATCTTTCCAACACCTGCGAGGGAGGGGGAACCTTGTGCACTCAGTTTCAACCACATTGACATCCCTTTACTTCTCCAAGAGTCCAGTTTTTCCATCCCAAGTCCTTCTTCTCTGGATAATGCCTACTTATCCTTCAGGACTCAGCTTATGTGTCCCCTCTCCCAGGAGGTCCTGCCTAATTCTGCTCAGCTAGGTTAGCTCCTGCTAGTAAAATTTATCACAACAGAATTTATCACAATGGAATTTTTTATATAGTTACCTATTTAATATTTGTATCCACCATTGAATCATAAGCTACGTGAGTCAGGGACCCCATCTGTCTTACTCCCCAGTGTATTCTCAGTACCTATCATGGTGTTGGTCACATACAAAATGCTCAGTAACTATTTGTTGAAGGAATGAATGTTGAAAACGAATTCCTTTTCTACTTAAGGGGAAACTGAGGCTCAAAAAAGTTAAGTAACTTGCCTGAGATCACACACTGAGAGAGTATTAGAGCCAGGACTCCAAACTCCAGACTTTTAGCCACTATTCTCATAGCCTTTCCAATTTCTGAAGAAGAAAATAAAGTTCTGAGATATAAAATGACTTGCCTGAAGTCATGTGGCTCGTAAATAATAGCATCAGGATTAGAATTCATGTCTTCTTTTATGTTCTTTTATACTACCTTATGGTGCTTTACCCTGCCCTTAAGAAACTTACAATTAGTGGGATTGTATAAGACAAGTTAAATTCATAGTAAAAGAAATTAAAAGGGACGTATCTACAGGGCCTGGCATCATGCCTGGTACATGGTAGATGTTGTACGAATATCTACTGAATGAATAATGATCATATAGCTTCCACCTTTGGAATATTTACAACATGTCTCATGCTACTAAGTGTTTATGAGCATATCCAATGAATTTCTCAAAGTAGGGCCCTTGAAGTCTGGGAAGCTTGCTGAAATGCAGATGCCTGGGACTTAGACCCATTGACTTGGCATCTGTGTGCATGGGTCTTGAGAATCTGCGCCTATCCCCAGGTGACTCTCACGTCCACTAAAGTAAGACACAATCCACTGCTAAAGTAACCATTCAAGGAAGACATGGACAAGGGGAAATGCTGGTCTAGAGGTAATGAAAGGTTCTGAAGGTCACACCACTGATAAGCATCAGAGATAATAAGGATTTGCATTGTTTTGACTCCAAAAGCCTGTACTCTTTTGACTGTGAAAGGAGGGAGGGATGGAGACAGGGAAAGAGGATGGGCAGAATGGAAGAATAGGCAAGAGGAAGGTGGGAAGTTAGGCCAGGTGAGTAACAGGGAAAACAGATTTCATTGAGAAGGGGAAGAGACTACTATCCAGCCAGGTTGTCACAGAATCTTTGCTGCAAGCCCTGAGAACAGAATGGAGATTTATGAGCTGCCTTGCCCCTCGCCTTATCTAATAGCATTCACTCATTGTGGCCAGAGGGACAGCCTTTCAAACACAGGGTTCTCGAAACAGAGAGGCTTTTTAAATGAAAAATGCATTTTATTAAATACAGTGCTTGCATTTGCCCAAAAGTGACTTTAGAAGGACCAGACACAGACCCTCTCAAATGTGAATAAGCTGCCCAGATAAAAGGACCCCAAATCAGATTCCTGTTACCTTTTCCATGTCTGCAACAAGCATCTGTATGCAGTTTGGCCCCCTGAGTTGCAGAGCTAGTAAGAAGCCTGAAGATCAAGAGGTAGTCCTTTGCAATCAGACAAATCATTTCACACAGTGTCTCAGGTAATTATGAAAATTGAGGGACGATATGAGTAAACTTGCTCCAGACTGACTTTAAGTATTGACTTTAAGTAGCAGAGAAGTTCTCTGCTGCTACGTCTTCCTCTCTCTAATGTGTCTAATTGCATGTATGTATTCTGGTTTTCATCAGGTATAATAATGGCATGCCTACTATGTTCCATTTCTACTCACTTGCATCATTAAAACTTCAGACTTGGAGCTCTAATCTGGCTTTAAAGCCTCTGCCAGAATAATCTACTAGAAAACTCTATTTCTGTTAAATTTCGTTGGCATGGTAACCACCAAGCAACACTGTGCAGAGTGCCTTAAATCCCACAGCAGTCTGTTAGCCTGAGTGAGTGTGTGGAGGGGAGGCCATATATAGAGGCTAAAAATAGACAATTTATAGCAAGGTGTCCTGCACCCCCACCACCTGGGAGGATTATGACTTACTTGCTCCCCTTGGTGGGGTCAAACATGAGCAATAGGAGAGAATGTGCCAGTCTTCCAGTGTGTAGGTTTTTCCAGCCCAGTGCCTGGACTAGGAATGTGGAGACACAAGGGCTAATGCCAACTTCACCCCCTAATTAGTTGTGTGAGATTTTATTCAAGCTGGATGACATCTCTGAGCTTTAGTGTCCTCATTCATTAAGGACAGGGAGCTGGTATGGATTAAGGACTTTCCAGTGCCACAGTCCTGGCTGCTAGTCCAATGTGTTTGTCAGTTCCTTGCTAACGTGGATTGGGTGGCTGGGGGAGAAGACATGGCAGGCAGTCGTGGTGGTAGTGAAGTTTGTCAACAGGCAGTTTGCCAAAAATCATCAGTTGTCATCTCTTCTGGTAATAACATCTAATATGTATCAAGTGCTTACCAAGTGCTTACTAATTAATATCTATCAAGTGTATCAAGTGCCAAGGATGGTTCTAAGTGATTTTCACATAATATGCTATTTTTACCTTCCTAACAAGGATAGGACAAAGGCATTACTGGTATCCCTATTTTATCAATGAGTAAACTGAGTCATAGAGAAGTAAAGTAAACAGATCATTTCCACAGAAGTAGCTAGGATTCAGACTCAGAACTGCCTAAATAGAGAACCAACATGCTTGACCATGATTCCGTTGTATCTGGTGCCTCCATCATTGCCTGGTACCCTTAGGGCTCTCAGAAACTGATTGTCAAATGTGCGATAAATGACTGGTATGCTAGAAGGTTCTCAGTGCCTGAATGCCCTTTTCTTTCTTTTTTTTTTAAGTTTTTATGCTTATTTATTTTTGAGAATGAGAGACAGAGAAAGAGTGCTGGTGGGGGAGGAGCAGAGGCAGAGGGAGACACAGAATCTGAAGCAGACTCCAGGCTCTGAGCTGTCAGCACAGAGCCTGATGTGGGGCTCAAACCCACAAACTTAGGTCATGAGATCATGACCTAAGCCGAAGTCAGACACTTAACCAACTGAGCCACCCAGGTGTCTCTAAGCAGTTTTCTTTCTTGGTAGTTTATTATGTGAAGAGACATTGCCCTTAAATGAAATGATTGTGGGAGAGCTAGAAAGCATGTTGCTATGGAATAAAATATACAGAAAAAGATACTGTTAAAATAAGGGGATTGTTAGATAATGAGCTTGAATTATGTAATTATATGACAGATCAATTATGGAACTGATGTTCTGTCAAAATAGGGCCTGTTTTCTAGGGCCTAGAATACATAGGTGATTTTATTCTGCTGTTTTAGGCAAAATTTTGTTTTTAGAAGCAAAGAGGGAAAAGAGAGCACTTATAACTATAGGCAAAAAAGAACTGAACTTGAAAACAAAATGTAGGCTATGGAAATAATTGTTTTAATGTGTAGTTATTTTTGAGAGAAAGAGAGAGAGACAGAGACAAAGTGCAAATGGGGTAGGTAGGGGCAGAGAGAGAAGGAGACACAGAATCCAAAGCAGGCTCCAGGCCCTGAGCTGTCAGCAGAGAGCTCAATGTAGGGCTCGAACTTATGAACTGTGAGATCATGACCTGAACCTAAGTTGAACAAGTTGGACGTTTAACTGACTGAGCCACCCAGGCACCCCAGTTATAGAAATAATTCTTATTAGGAAGAAAGATTGCTCTCCTCCCTCCCTTCTTCCTCCCCCTACCCACAACCCCAGGAGTACAGGACTGATTTCCCAGGTTATGCTAAAAGATGTATTTTACTAGGTGGCTTGTGATCATAAGGTCATTTAAAAAAGACAGCTTCTTGGGGAGCCTGGGTGGCTCAGTCAGTTAAGTGTCCAACTCTTGATGTCAGCTCAGGTCATGATCTCATGGTTGGTAAAATTGAGCCCGCCGTCAGGTTCTGTGCTGACAGTGTGAAACCTGCTTGGGATTCTCTCTCTCTCCCTCTCTCTCTGCCCCTATGTGTGTGTGTGTGTAATTTATTTTGATTATTTATCAAAATAAATAAATAATAAATAAATAAATAGCATTTTTAAAAAATGACAGCTTCTTTGGAACATGACTATTACAAGGTGAAATAAGTAGTGTTTTTCAGTCTCTACTGTCTAGTCTAATTCCTCTCTAAAAATGAGTTGTTAGATTAGTTTAAACTTTTTACTGGAGATGAATATACAGGTAATAATTTTTCATATTGTAAGTATAAATCATTATGAATTCTCACAACTAGATACACTCATGTGACCAGCATCCAAATCAAGAAACAGCAATTCCCTGCTTCCCAGAACACTCCCTTGTAGTCCTATCAAATATTCATCCTTTCCTCCCCTGGGGTAACCGGCATCTGGAGTGCTAACAGCATTGGTTAGGCCGGCTTCTGTGGGCTTCACATAAATCATATTGCATGTACCCTTTTTGGTTACTAATGGTATTTGAAAGTGTTATTCCGATTTACAAACATTACCAGCAATGTGGAAGGGTCCCAAACGCTACACATCCTTTCCAACTCTTGGAATTTTTTGATGTTAATTTAGACATTCTGGTAGGTGTGTAGTGATAATCTCATTGTGGTTTAATTTCCAAGCCCCTGATGGCTAATGGGGTGGAAGCACTGATTCACACATTTTTTGGATATTTGATATTGTCCTGTGTGTATCTGTTCATGTCTTTTCTTCATTTTACCCTTTGGTTGTCTGCCTTATTGATAAGTGAAGTTTGTGTGTGTTCTAGATATGAGTTCCTTGTTATATATACATAGGGGGATTTTTTTCTCTATGATTAGTGCATTTTATGTCTTGCTTAGGAAATCTCTACCTCCTCCAAGGTCATGAAGATGTCTTCCTATGCTCTAATCTAAAAGCTGTGCTTAATTTTCACATTTAAATCTGCGATCCATCTTGAATTAATTTTTGAGTAATAGTAGAGAAAGGAGTCCATAGATATATATTTTTTTCCACATCTCCAATTCATCCAACAACATTTATTGAAAATATTTTTCTTTCACCTACTGTATTATTGCCTTTGTCATGAATCAGGTGACCATTTATGTGTGGGCTTTCTAATCTAGTTCATTGGTTAGTTTATATAACTTTGTGTCAATTCCATGAGTTCTTCATTACTATAGCTTAATGATGGGTTTTGTTCTCAGATACAATGAATCTTCCAGCATTGCTCTTCCTTTTCAATTACCTTAGATATCTTTGGCCCTTTGTATTTCCATCTGAATTTTAGAATCAGATGGTCAACCTCTCTGAAGAAAAAAAATCCTGCTGGGATTTTGACTGGGATACTGGTTTTGTTTTGTTTTGTTTTAAAGTTTATTTATTTATTTTGAGAGAGACAGAGACAGAGGGCACAGGGGAGGGTCAGAGTAAGAGGGAGAGAGAGAATCCCAAGTAGGCTCCACACTGTCTGCAAAGAGCCTGATGTGGGGCTCCATCCTAGGAACCATGAGATCATGACATGAGCCAGATGAAATCTCGGACACTTAACCAACTGAGCCACCCAGGTTCCCTGTGATAGTGTTAATTTATAGAATAATTTGAGAAGAATTGACATCTTTACAATACTGAGCTTTATAAATACTAAAAGTTTATTTGCAAATGCATTTATATATTGAGTTTCTCTCAAGAATGTTTATACTTTTTAATGTTTGGACATTGTAAATATTTTGATAGAATTATTCCTATGTAGTTTATATTTTGATACAATTATAAATAATACCTTTTAAAATATAATTTCCTATTTGTTTGTGAGTGATATAGAAATACAAATGATTTTTAAATAATTTTGGATCTAACAACATTGCAGATTTCAATTATTAGTTCAGATGGCTTATAGATTATTCTGAATTTTTGTGAAATATGACCATGCGGCCTGCAAATACTGACAGCTTGTTTTCTTTCTGTAAAATTCTAATGTCTTTTAAAATATATTGCAACAATGAGGACCTCCAGAAAAATATTAAATACAAGTAGTAATAGCTGGCATCCTTGTCTTATTTCCAATCTTAGAAGGAAAGCTTTCAGTATTTCACCATTAGGTATGATGTTTGCTGTTGATTTTTTGTAGTATTCTTTATTTGTTTGACAAAGTTGCCTTTTATTCCCAGTTTGAAAAGAATTTTTTTAATATTTGTTTATTTTTGAGAAAGGAGACCATAAGTAGGGGAGGGGCAGAGATAGTGGGAACCAGAGGATCTGAAGCAGTCTTTGTGCTGACAGCAGAGAGAGCCCAATGTGGGCTCCAACCCACCCATGAATGGTGAGATCATGACCTGAGCCAAAGTCAGACACTTAACCAACTGAGCCACCCAGGTGCCCCAAGAGTTTTTTTCTAAATATATAATAAATGAGGGAGAGATAAATTTTGTCCAATTGTTTCTCTGCAACTATCAAGATATTCATGAAAACTTTCTCCTTTTTTTGGTTAATATGGTTGGGTTAGGCCGATCTTGCATTCCCAGAATAAGTTTAATTTATAAGTCATTAGATTCAGTTATGTAAAATTTTGTTAAAGATTTTCACGTCTGTGTTCATGAGAGACTGACCTGTAACTCTTCCTTTCTTGTAATGCCCTTGTCAGGTTTTGCAGTTGTGGTTGTATTGGTCTTATAAAAGTTGCATTTGAAAAACAGTTGACTCTCTGTCATCCAGAAGAGTTTGTGCAAGATTTGTGTTATTTCTTCTCCTTAAATTTTTTTCAAGAATTTACTGGTGAAACCATGTGGGCCTAGAATGTTCTTCAGGGGATATTTTAAATAATGGGTTAGCCATCTTTAATACATATTAACTCTTCATATTTTCTACTTCTGACAGTTTTGGTAAGTTGTATTTTTCTAGGAATTTATCCATTTCACCTAAATTGTCAAATTAATTATTAAAGTATTTAATTGCCAAGTAGTTGGGCGTTATTCTAGTTATATTTTTGTTATTGATTTCTAATTTGATCCTATGCGGAAAAATAGCAAACTATCAATGACTTCAATTTTTTTCAAGTTTTTTGAGACTTTTCTTTATTATTTCAATAAAAGATCCATTTGCACTTGGAAAGAAGGTGCATTGTATCATTGTTTGATGTAGTATTCTATATAAGCCAGTTAGATCAAGTTGGCAATTGTGGTATGTTTTTACAGAATTTTTTTGTTAGACTATTCTATGAGGTAATGAAGTATGCTAAAGTTTTGCATTAAGAGTATGGATTTGTTCATTCCTTCTTTTAATTCTGCCCATTTTTGCTTCAATAGTTGAAGCTCTATTACAGAGTCCATACAAATTTAGGATTATAATAGCTTCCTGCTGGATTTGCCCGTTTAAAATTATGAAATCTCTGTCTTTATCTGTGGTAATGCTTTTTTGCATTACATCTACTCTGTCTGATTTTAGTATAGATAAACCACCTTTCTTTGTTGAGTGTTTTCGTGGCTTTTTTGTTGTTGCTCTTTTACTGTCAACTTTTCTGTTGTGTTCTGTTGTCTCTTTTTATCTTTAAAGTGTGACTCTTTAAGCACAATATAGTTGTTGACTAATCCAATCTGACAACCATAAACCTTAATGTATTTAGTTCATTTATACTTAATGTAATTACTTGCATGGTTGAATTTATATACACCATGATGCCTTTCATTTTCTATTAAAGCTGTTCTATGCTACTTTTTTCTATTTTCTTTCCTTCTTTAGGACTAATCAAACATTTTTAAAAGTATTATTCCATTTATCCCTCCTATTATCTTGTAATTTTTGTTATTAACTATTCATATAGTGGTTCTCCTAGATATCCGACATATATGCTTGTCTTAAAATAGAGTAATAAAATTTTAACGTTGACTATTGCCTATATTTCACTTTGTGTTATTGTTCTAAATATATTGCAAACCTTATGTAACATTATGATTATGATTTTGTAGAATTCATATTTGTATTTACGGATTTAGTTTCCCTTTCTGGTGTTCTTCATTCCCTTCTGCATTTCATGTTCCTATTTGGGATTATTTTCTCTCTGCCTGAAGATATGTCTTTAATTTACCTTTAGGGAGTGTCTTCTATCAACAAATTCCCTTAATTTTGTTAGTCTGAAAATGTGCTTGTCTCATCATCATTGTTAAAAGATATTTTCACTGAATATAGAATTATAAGCTAGAAGTCATTTTATTTTAGTTCTCTAAAGGTTTCATTAACAGTCTTCTAACTTCCATTGTGTGGGGGGCAGGTGTAGTGTACTACCAAGGTTCTTCTTTGAGGATGGAGGTACTTATGTTCCTCTTACCAGGAGTATTTCACACTGACAGAACATAGTTTTGTCCCTTTCAGGAATCACCCTTAGATGAGAAGCCTTGTTCAAAGTTACAGGAAATATCTATGATGTGGAAACCAGGTAAGTGCTTGAGATGGGCCCCCTTCCCAAGTGTGTGAGACTGCAGGAGACTTCACTTTGCTTTGTAGGAACCTAACTCCCCAAATGTCCACATAGCTACAGAATTCCCCGTGCCTTGGGGCTCCCTGCATTTCCAGTTTGTTGCTAAGCCTCATGATCCTAAAGGCTTACTGGTTTCCTTTTCCCTGAGCAGAGGCTCTTCTTTTGGCTAAGCCAGACCTTTATCCTGAACCCAGGATCAGCAATGCTTCCAAGGAAAAGAGAGCTGGTGGCTGGCAGTCATCTGGGAAATTTCTTTACTCTCTATTAATGTATCTTATTCACATAGTCCTCGTTACCAACCTCATTATCCAATCCAAATGGTTGGATCCCCACAAAATCCATATGTTGAAGTCCTAAGCCCCAATGTGATAGTATCTGGAAATGGGGCTTTGGGAGATAATTAGTGTTAGATGATGTCATGAGGGTGGGACCCTTATTATGAGATTAGTTTGCCCTTAGAAGGAGATACACCAGGGAGCTTGCTCGCTCTCTCCCTCTTCAGAAGCATGCATTGAAGAAGGTCATGTGACCACACAGCAAGAAGGCATCTATCTGCAAGACAGGAAGAGAGGTCTCACCAGAACCTGACCATACTGGTACCCTGATCTTGGACTTCCAGTCTCTAGAACTGTGAGAAAATTAATATCTGTTGTTTAAGCTACAAGGTCTAATATATTTTGTTATGGCAGCCTGAGCAGACTTATATAGTCTTCATTACTCCCATAGTTCACTGAAGTTTTTAAAAATATGATTTTTATAATTTATTTGGCCTTTTCTAGGTGTTACAGACATTACCTATTATGTTCCACTGGGAAATGGAATCTGATTTGTTGAAGTTTTTAAACCAGATTTTTCTATTACTCTCAGAATGTAAATTTTGTTATGGTTTCACTACATACTTTATGATATCCCCCAATATCCATTTTCCCCTTCTTTAATAGTGAAAGAACCCTCAACCATCACCTGGATACATGGGTGCCTAGAGTAAAGACTACATTCTCCACTCTCCTTTGCAGAGAGGTGTGAAGCTTCTTTCCCTTAGAATGCAAGCATAAATTTTGTGGACAACTTCCCGGTGGTATCTTCAAAGAAAAGGGATCTGTTCTCACCTCCCTCCTTCCCCCTTCCCACAGGTTGGGACACACACGTGGTGGTGTGCCCTGTTGTCCCACATGGACAAAGGCAACTACTTAGAAAAAGTGGAGTAAAAACGGAGGCTGCTCCCCACATTTTCAGTGACCAGAGCCACCATACCAGCTCAGATACCATACCAGCTCAGATACCATACCAGCTTGAGACAGAAACCTGATTTTTATATTTTTATGGTTTGTACCATTAATGCTTTTTCCCCCCATTTATACTCTTATCCTTAGTTTATCTCTTTTTAAAAACAGTTTTCTTGAGGTATAATTGACATACAATAAACTTCACATATTTAAAGTGAACAATTTTATAACCATTAATATTTTTGTCTCTGTCACATGTTGAATTTATGTTCCAACGAATATACTTACAATATCCTCATCATTTGGTGTTAGAATGTTGGTATTTGTGAGTACATTAACAAAGTATTTACTGGGTGTTGTGCCAGGCATTGGTTGTGCTAACTTGGAAAATTGGGGCCCAGAGACTAAATCTGAACCCCAGATATTATTTATTTGGCCCAACTTGAGGGGGGGGTGGCTACATGGCAATAATTGCCAGGAGCTGAGTAGAAGTTGCCCTCATTAGATGATGCTTTCACTGTTTCATCCAGGCTACTTCATTTACCTGCCTGCTCACTGTTAGAATTAGAATTTGAGACCCTTCAGTTAGAGATTCTAAGATATAAGACATACCCCTTGTTTTCAGTACATGTATGTTCTAGATGGTGATGATCAGGTATGACAATCACTGCCTCATAACATGGGTTGTCAGTCTACAGTTTGTGGGTCAAATCTGTCCTACCATCCCTTTCTGTAAATAACATTTTTATTAGCACAAGGTCATGCCCGTGTGCTCACATATTGCTGCTTTGACACTACTGTGGCAGAGCTGCATAGTTGTGGCTGCCACTGTAGAGGTCCCTACAGAGAGAGGTTCCTATGGCAGCTGTAACAAGCTGGGTGGCTAACATAGCAAAAATTAAATCTTTCCCAGTTGTGAAGGTCAGAAGTCCAAGGTCAAGGTGTTGACAGGGCCACACTCCCTATGAGGGCTCTAGAAAACAATCCATTTTTTTGCCTTGTCCAGCTTCTCTTGGCATTGCTTAATTCATGGCTTCATTGCTCCAATCTCTGTCTTTGTAGTCACATCGCTTCCTCCTGTTCTCCCTGTCTTCTCCTCTGTGTGTCTTTTATAAGAACATTTGCCATTGAATTTAGGCCTCACCCAGATAATTTAGGATGATTTCTTCATTGCAAGATCCATTACATCTGCAAGGATCATTTTTTCAAATAAGGTAACTTTCTCAGGTTCCTGACTTTAGGACATGGATCTTTCTGGGGCACCTGGGTGGCTCAGTTGGTTAAACATCCAACTTTGGCTCAGGTCACGATCTCTTGGTTCATGAGTTCAAACCCCACATCAGGATCTGTGCTGACAGCTCAGAGCCTGGAGCTTGCTTTGGATTCTGTGTCTCCCTCTCTCTTTGCCCCTCTCCGCTTATGCTCTCTCTCTCAAAAATAAATAAACATTTTTAAAAAATTAAAAAAAAAAGACATGGATCTTTTTGGGGCACCTGGGTGGCTCAGTCTGTTAAGCGTCTGACTCTTGATTATGGCTGAGGTCATGATCTCACCATTGGTGAGATGGAGCCCCATGTTGAGCTCTGTGCTGACAGCTCAGAGCCTGCTTGGGATTCTCTCTCTCCCTCTCTCTGCCCCTTCCCCCTCTCAAAATAAATAAATAAACTTTTAGAAAAAGAAAATATAGATCTTTTTAGAGTCTACCATTTGGGCTACCTACACTTTCAAAACCTAAAATACTAATTTTTAGCCCTTCTCAGAAAAAAATTCCCCAATCATTACTACAGGGTAGAAAGCCATTTAACTCAGACTACCGGAGGTGAGAGATCAAGAACACTTTATTCCTAGGGAAAGTGATGCTTGAGGTGAATCTTGATGGTCAGATACAAGTTAGCCAGGTTTGGGGAGTGTTGGAGACATGAGAGGAGAAGAGAGGAGAGGGGGAAAGTGCTTCAAGCAGGGAATAGCCGCATGTCAAAGGGCAGGAGGAATAAAACAGTGTGGTATGTAGGTCAATGCAAGTAGCTCAGCATAGCTGTTGTGCCAGGCACATATCGGAGAGAGGCAATGGTTGGTTCATTAGAAACCAAACTAAAAATTTTGTATGTAATCCAAAATACCATAGGGAACAATGATGAAGTTTAAACCAGGGAGAAAGGCAATGAGATTTACATTTTATAAGGATCACTTGGAACTAATATATACCAAAAACATTGGATAAGAGTAATAGGTGAGTCAGGAGACAATTAAGAAGTTATCACAGGAATCTGAAAGCTGTTATGAGCACCTGAACTGAACTGAAGTAGGGGCAGTAGAGATGGAGAAAATATGAGACTTAAATATAATATAGGAGGTAGAATCAACAGGACAAGGAGTTTTTATTTTTATGGATGTGGCAAGAGTTGAAGAGATAAGATGACTCCCAGATTCTGAATTGGGGAAGTGGGTAGATGTTTGTGCTGAATACGAACATAGAAAACATGGAAAAGTGCATTTGGAGGACAAGATAGAGAGGTCCACCGTGCACCTGTTGAGCTGAGAGTAGGATTATGGCTAACATAATCCTTTGAGTTGTGGACATCTAGCAGAATCTACTGAATAAGTCCTTGTATATGCAGATCTGACAATTAGGAAAATATTAGGAGTGGAAGTATAGGTTTCACTATTATTTTTATCCCTTTTGAAGACCACATTTTAATTATCCTTATCTGTTCCAAATCTTTCCATGTAGAGTGAGGTAAAGGCATTTTCTTTAAATTGTTAAGATTAAAGGACAGTAGGATGTTATTCTTTACAATAACATTATTATATGTTCATTACTATCAGGTAATGAAAATCAACCACCACTTCACTTGGATTTCTCCTCCTACTTTACAAACACTAATTAGTATTCAAATTGCTAATGTGTTGTGAGTAAGAGCTTCACAGAGATTATTCACATACTTCCTGGTTGCTGTGGATCCAATTTATCCACTCAGTTGATGGGACACACAGGAAGTGACTAACACAGGGGTTAAGTTCCATGAAGAAATGAGTAAAGCAAGTAGAATTTCCCTGATTTGAAAACTTACAAGGAAGAAAGAAAAAATTTTCCCCTTTGGAATAGTTTTCAGGTATTTTCCAGGGCTTGGTTATCCAGTTTGTATCTGCATATAATATTTTGATAATATATATCTTAACAATGAGATGTATTTATTTTTCCTTCTTGTTGCCAACCTGTGGCTATTTGCAAACAAAGATTGTGTAACATCATTCATTCTCTCAGGCACAGTACTACCCTATGTGATCCTGGTTTACTGAGTCCTGGACATGGAAACTGAGTTCAGCATACCATGCTCTTTCTGACCTCAAGAACAGTATAGAAATCTTCCCATCACCACCCCCAAATGTCCTAAACCTAGACTGAGTCCTTCTCATCCTTCAATTAGGAAAACATCCCCTGTCCCTGACCATGCTATCATTATTAGTTCAAATGAGTTAATTTTTCATCACAGGATTTTTTTGTTTTCTTCTTAGAATTGAGCGTAACCTGTATTATCTACATTATTTTTTTCTCAATTAGACTCAAGAGGAGTTTAATTTCGTTGATCTTTTCTATTTTGAAAGACTCGTCTTTTGAAAAATTTTTAGCTTTACAATTTATTAATTTTTTCTTTCCTAATCTTAAAATCCCATCTTTCTAGTGCTTCTTGTTAATTTTGGTGAGAATTTTTAATATTCTTAAGATATATGATAAGAATCTACCCTTTTTTTGTTATTTCTTCTTTAATAATGAAAGTATTTAAGGTTTATACTTTCATTCCTAACTATGGCTTTTGCAGCAGTGTCTCATAGGTTGTTGTTTTGTTTTGTTTTAAAGAAGTCTCCATGCCCAGTGCAAAGCCCAGTGCTGGTCTTGAACTCATGACCCTGAGATCAAGATCTGAGCTGAGATCAAGAGTTGGATACCTAATTGACTGAGCCACCCAGGTGTCCATCATAGGTTTTGATGTAAAGTGGTCTCCTTGTATTGGTTTCTAAACAGTTCATAATTAGTTTTGAGATCATCCTTAATGATTATTTAAAAGTGTATTTCTCAGTGTCCAAGCCATTAGAATGCAAACACATTTCATTATGTAATATCTGATACATCCAACAGACTGTATGTAAGACTCAGCACCCATCAACAAAACTAAAAAGTGGAGCATTAACAATATCACTAAAGCTCACTATGTGCTTTTTTTTCTTTTCTACTAATCAATTTGACTAACCCTAAAATAAAACCACACCTCTCATTACTCTGGCTTTATAATAACATTTAATAACTTATGGAAAGCTCCCATGTTATTCTATTTCTTAAAGAGTGTTTGGGGAATATCAGGGATAATGGCGCAGTAAAGAGCTCCAAGTCCTGTCCCTCAGCGGAAACACTGAAAACTGACAAAAAATATCAAAATGAACTTTATAGGAACTCTGGAAAGCAGTCAATGGCTTACAGCAACCAAGCAAACAATCAGGAAAAAGCAATTGAAACCTGGTAGGAAATCTTTGTGGCGTTTCTAACCTACCCTTGCCCCGGGTTAAAACTACCCCATGTACCCTGCTAGGTGGTGTTCTGAAGGACTCAGCCCATGGAGGGAGCAGAGCTGACCTTGTTCTCAAAGAATTGTGGTTGTTCTTGAAGTTCTAGACAAGAGCTTGCCTTTCCTTTGCCTAACTTGGAACTCTCTCAGGGCAAAGAAGCTGCAAGATAAAGGGATTTTTCAAAAACATTTACAGGCAGAATTATTACTTTCTGGGACTAAGGATATCAGTTGAGGCAAACAATTGACACTCCAAAAAGCCTGGAAGAGAGCCGCATCTGTGCTTGAAACCAGCAGAGACGTCATTGCAGCTGCCACCACCACCACATCCATAGTCCTGGCGAAGTATGTGTTCTCTGTGGACATGACTTGTGAATGCTGCTCAAATGCAGTCAGTCGGGTGCTCAACGAGCTGGGAGGAGTTGAGTCTGATATTGACCTGCCCAAAAGGAAGGTTTGCATCAACTCTGAGCACAGCAGAGACACTGCTGGAGACCCTGGGGAAAACAGGAAAGGCAGTTTCCTACCTCTGCCCTAAGTAGTGAGGGCATGGACCCCTGGGCTGAAGATCGACCAAAGAGGGCACGACACTGATCCTTTCCTGCCTTCCAGAGAGACCTGCTCAGTGATGGGAGTTCCTGCCAAGACCCTCACTGGCCCTGCTCTTTCCTAGTGTCCCTGCAATAAAGTTGAGCCACTTTGGGAGAAAAAAAAAGTCTGACAGAAAGGCTGGGAAGTGAGATACTTTGAGTAATGAGTCTCAAAAATCTTCTACATACACCTAGGAATCTAGAAGCCTACATGTGTGCCCAGTGTGGAGCTCTCACACATTGCCAGTAGGAATGTTAAATGGAAAATAACTTGGTAGATCTTTAATAAGTTAAAATAGAATCATCATATGACTCGGAAATTACTGTATGACTCCACTCTTAGGTATATACCCAAAAGAACTGAAAACAGATGTTGAAATGAATTTGTGCTAAAGTGTCCACAGTGCACTATCACAATAGCCAAAAAGTGGAAACAATCCAGAAACTAACACACAAACAAATGCAGCATATTCTACACAATGGGATATTATCCAGCAGTAAGGAGTATAAAGCCCGGACACGTGCTACCACATGGATGAATCTTAAAAACATTATGTTAACTGAAATAAGCCAGACACAAAAGGCCACATGCTCTATATTCCCATTTATATTAAAGACCCAGAATAGGCAAATTTATAGAAACAGAGAGCAGATTAGCATTTACAGGGGGTTGGGGGAAAGGTGAATGGGGATTAACTACTTAACAGGTTTGGGATTTCCTTTTGGGGTGATGACCATGTTCTGGAATAGGTGTTGATGATGGCTGCTCAGCAGTGCAAATGTACTAAATGTCTCTGAACTGCACACGTCAAAGTGGTTACGATGAAAAATTTTATGTTCCGTGTATTTATATGCAATTTAAAAATAAGTGAAAAAATAGTGTCTGGGTTCATTTTAGGTCATTGCTTCTCCAAATACAATTTAAAACATTTTTTAAAATGTTTATTTATTTTTGAGAGAGAGAGAGAGGCAGACTGTAAGCAGGGGAGGGGCAGAGAGAGAGGGAGAGACAGAATTGGAAGAAGGCTCCTGGTTCCCAGCTGTCTGCATAGAGCCCGGGGCTAAAACCCACAAACTGTGAGATCATCACCTGAGCCGAAGTTGGACGCTTAACCGATTCCAAATACAATTTTTAAGTAAATCTGTCAATATCCTTGACATCTTCACATTAGTAAATCTTTCAACATATTAATATAGTATAGGTCTCTAGTTGTCTTTACACCTTTTAATTTGAATTTTTTGTCTTTAAAGAAGTTGCTTTCCTTGTTCGACTTATTCTTAGGCATGTTACATTTTACAATACTGTTTCTGTAAAATTTTATATACAGGAAAGAGTGTAACTCATAAATATATGGCTTGATGAATTAACAGAGAATACACAGAGAATACTAACCAAATCAAGAAATAGAACATTACCAGCACAACCCTGCCAGAAGCTTCCTTTGTATTTTTCCCCAGTCACTAACTCCCACCCTTGGCCCAAAAGGAGCTACTAATTTTCACTTCTAATTTAATGTAGTTCAATTTTTCAATGCTTCCATTGTAATGAGTGCTTTCTGTTTCCTGTTCTACCCCCTCAAGTTTATTAAACTATTCTTTCATGTTATTACATTTCAGATAGTTCCATTGTGACTTCTATTTTGACTCCTAATTTATGTAAATGTATTTGCTTAATCTTCAAAAATTTGGGCTACTTTCTAGTTTCTTCTTTTTTATTATTGATTTCTGGTTTAATCTTACCATGATCAAAGAGCATATTCTCTGTTTTCAATCCTGTCACATTTGTAGAGACTTGCTTTATGCCCCAGCATAAAGGTTTATTCCACACACACACACACAGAAAAGTATGAATTCTTTCACCATTGGGTTGAGTGTTCTATATATGTCATTCAGGTCAAATCTGTTAATCCTATTATTTAAATCTTTACATTTAATGAGTGTTTTAATCTTTTCTTCCTTTCTTTCTTTCCTTTTTTTCTTTCTTTTTTGTAAGAATGCTTACATTCTGGTAAGACTTACTCAGCAAATTTCAAGTATACAATACAATATTGCTAACAATAGTCACTATGCTATATATTAGATCTTTGGAACTTATTCACCTTATAACTGAAAGTTTGTACCCTTTGACCTACATCTCCTTTCTTCCCCACTGCCAGTCCTTGGCAACCACCTTCTTCTCTGTTTCTGAGTTTAATTTTTTTAGATTCCACCTGTAAAGTGATACCATACAGTATTTGTCTTTCTCTGGCTTATTTTACCTAGAAAAATGCCCTCCAGTTTCATCCACATTGTTGCAAATGGTAGAATTTCTTTCTTTCTCATGGCTGATTAAGATTGTATTGTATATATGTACCAAATCTTCTTTATCCATTCATCAATCCATGGACCTTAGGTTGCTTTCATATCTTGGCTATTGTGAATAATCCTGCAGTAAATATGGGAGTATAGATATCTTTTGAGATACTGACTTTATTTCCTTTGAATATACACCCAGGAGAAGGATTGTTGGATCAGATGGTAGCTCTATTTTTAATTTTTTGAGGAACCGTTTTCCATAACGGGTGTACCAAGTTACACTTTCACCAACATTCTACAAGGATGAATTTTTTACTGCTTGTTTTACCACTTAGTGAAAGAAGTATGTAAATTTTCTCATTATCCTTGTGGACTTGTATATTTCTCTTTTTAGGTCTGTAAGTATTATTTTATATATTTAAGAGACATATAGCCAAATGCAGTATTCTGATCTTGTTTCCACTCTGATTGAAAAAATATATTTTAAGACACCAGGGACATTGGAATACAGGCTATACATTGGATAATATTAAGGAATCATTGTTAAATTTGTTGGATACGGTAATATCTACTAGATATACCAACTAAAGGGTTTATGGGTTAAATTTCATGATATTTTATATAATTTCTCATAGAGTAAATTGAGAAGACTGAGAAATATATTTCCTTTAAGATTTTTATACCAAGACCTCACTAACTCACAAAGATATGATAAAGACATGATTGGTGAAGATATGATTTATCACATGATAAATAAATCAAGCTGCTTGACATGGAAAGCTGGCCTCTGACAAGAGCCCTTAACAAACATAGACAAAAAGTGCATTTTTTAAAAGCCACTAATAGATGATTTTTCTTTTTATTTCTACACAAACTAACAAACATTTTGGAAAAAAATAATCCAGTGTATACAGTTGTGGATGGGTGAGAACATTTTCAGTGTCAACTAAAAAACCCATGTGATGGTTAATTTTATGCCCTAAGGGATACCCAGATAACCAATAAAACATTATTTTCGAGTGTAGCTGTGAGGATGTTTTTGGAAGAGATTAGCATTTGATTCAGTAGACTGAGTAAAGAAGATCACCCTGCACCAATTTGGGCAAGCATCATCCAATCCATTGAAGGCCCAAATACAACAAAAAGGAGGAGGAAGGATAATTTCCCTCTCTCCTTTCTTGAACGTGGACATCCGTATTTCCTGCCATCAGACATCAGAGCTCCTGGTCCTTAGGCCTTCAGACTCTGGAACTCATACCAGTGGCCCTTTGGTTTTTAGGCCTTTGGCTCCAAACTGGGAGTTACACCATTGACTCTCATTCCCAGGCCTCTGACTTGGACTGAATTATACCACTGACTTCTCTCCTTCTTCAGCTTGCAGACAGCAGACTGTGGGAGTTCTTGGCCTCCATAACTGTATGAGCCAATTCCTATAATAAATCTCTTATACATATTCATATATATCCTACTGGTCCTAATTTCTCCAGACAACCCTGACTAATAAAACCCATAAGAAAATTTTTGTTTATTTATTTTAAAAAAACGACAACAAAAACCCCACCAAAAAACATGGTCTGACTGAGGTGAGATTTCTGACTAAAATAAGTTTGCTAAGATGCAAGCTGTCATCAGTGCCCAGGGATGTGAGCCAGCAACTTCAACATAGGAATCAACTAACAAGGCTGTGAGCCACACAATATAAGAAGAAAATAACCACTGGGAAGACATTCAACTAGATGTGGCTTTTGGAGGCTGACCATGTGATGGATGAAATGGAAACTAATATTTTCCCTTTATTTCATGAGTTTGAAACTACTCCCAAGCAGTATTTAGGACATTAATGCAGACATACTAAAAATGTCGTTTTCCAATTGCCTGAGCCCACCTCTGTATAGCCCATATGATAAGTACTAACTTTTCCTGTTTTCACATGTGGAAACGAAAGTTGAGATTTTAAGACATTACAGCCTGGCAGAAATCCTTAACTGAGGAAATACTGTGGGGCAAGCAGAATGCCAAGTATTCTACCAACGTAATTGTAAGGAATGAGCTCATAGGGAAGATATGATTATATCCATTAGACAGATGTGAAAACTGAGTTTCTGTGAGCTTAAGTGACCTGCCTAAAACTGTACTCTAAGTGTTGGGTAGCTGGGATTTAGTTTGGCTCCAAATCCTATATTCTTTCTTGTGTATAATAAAGCCATCAATTGCATGCGCTTCAGATTAAAATGATCATTTAAGTACATTCATATGGGATTGCTTTAGAACACATTATCTTTACAATGCTCTTTTTTCGTTTTCTTTCCTAATTGTTTTATTTCTTTGCCATTTAATTAGTTTATAGAAATTAGAAAAGTAATGCTTGTGCGCCTGGGTGGCTCAGTTGGTTAAGCATCTGACTTTAGCTCAGGTCATGATCTGACGGTTTTTGAGTTTAAGCCCCGCGTTGGACTCTGTGCTTATAGCTCAGAGCCTGGAGCCTGTTTCGGATTCTCTGTATCCCTTTCTCTCTCTGCCCCTCCCTTGCTTGCATGCTCTCTCGCACACGCTCTCTCTCTCCCCAAAATAAATAAACATTAAAAAAATAATGCTTGCTTGTATTGTTTTAAAAAAGATCAAATATTAAGAAAGATATAGTTAAAAGTAAACCTCCCCCATACTCTTTCTAGAGGTGACCACTGTTAAATTTCTTACATAGTCCGTTGTAGAAAATTTCTGCCTGTATTCAAACACACACACATAGAATTTTTTTTAGATTAACCCATATTTTGCATACTGTTCTACATCTTTTTTCGCTTAACATAACTTGCACATCTGTCCATACTCGTTTATATAGTCTACATTTTCACTTTAATGGTTACCTACATTGGCATTCCATTTATGGGTGTACATCATTAGGTGACCAATCCTTATTAGACTTGTTTCCCTTTTTTTATTGCTAACAATACTGCAATAATCATTCCTGTACCAATATCTTTCCATACTTATGTGAATTTAAACAGAATTATAATTAAGGATTACCCTATAAGTAAGTCTTAATTTTGGTTATAATAAATAATGGGACATAAATTTCATAGACTCAAGAGACTCAGCAGTGAGTTAAAAAGAGTTACTATACAACATGTTTATTTTCTACTCAAAGCAACATATTCAACATTCAAATATTTCCACATTGGCTTCAGTCTGCTGTGGGTGACTGAATTCTTTCAAATATCTGAGCTATCTGGACTCACCATGTTTTACCAAGATGCTCATGGAAGGTTTTGTCTACAGGCGAATGGCACCTTCCAAGGGCAAGTAGGTTTTCATTCTTTTAATTACCTTCCTGAGGTAGGAATCACTGGGGTGTCCCAAGTCCCACAAATTACAGATACTGGATCAGTTTCTTGAGGAGAGATTTTCTATAAATTCTACAATCGTTATATGTTCAATTTGTGGCAAACATGACGTTCTTTCTAAGACGGGAGCATGGCCTCTCCTATTATGACTTACTTGCAAACAATTCTTATCTCACAACTTGATATTTCATTTTTCTCAAGAGACAAAAAGATCATTAAATACAGAGAGTGTGCTAAAAAGTGAAATTGACTAACATGGATGGACCTAGAGGACATAATGCTAAGCAAAATAAGTCAGAGAAAGACGAATACCATATGATTTTACTCACATGTGGAGTTTAAGAAACAAAACAAATAAACAAACAAAGAAAAAAGAAACATAAAAACATACTCTTAAATACAGGAGGGGAGGTGGAGGATGATAGGTGAAATACATAAAGGGGATTAAGAATACACTTAATCTTTTTTTTTAAGATTTTTTTTGTTTTTTATTTATTTTTGAGAGACAAGAGACAGCACGAGCAGGGGAGGGTCAGAGAGAGAGGGAGATACAGAATCCGAAGACAGGCTTCAGGCTCTGAACTGTCAGCACAGAGCCCAACTCGGGGCTCGAACCCATGAACCACGAGATCATGACCTGAGCCAAAGTCGGACACTTAACTGACTGAGCCACCCAGGTGCCCCAAGAATCCACTTAATCTTGATGAGCACCGAGAAATGTACAGAACTGCTGAATCGTTATATTGTAGACCTGAAACTGACATAAACTTGTATGTTAATTATACTAAAATAAAAAAATTAAAACTAATTGGAATGGGGGTAAAATTGGTCTAAGTAGAAGTGCTGATTTAAATAATATGCCTTTCACATTTTGATATTGTCAAAATCCTGTCTGAAAAGTTGTTTAAATTTATATTCCCACAAACTTATAGTGCCCTGAGCCCCATCCCTCTCCACACACAAAGTCTCATCCTGAAAGTTACTAACTACAGAGAATGTAATTTGTAGAATAAGGTATCTTGTTTTCCAGTTGCATCCTTAAATTATGAATGGGTTTTAGTATCACATATTTCTTTTACTTATGAATTGGCCATCTAAGAATTTCTTTTAAGCACCTCCAAGCCAAGTGGGGAAGTCATCTCATGATGTATAAATATGAAGAGAGATAATCCAAACTACATTTGCAAGACAGCTCCTTTCTTCAGGACTGCTCAGATTTTTTAGCACACGCATGGGCACTGTGACTCTCTAGGACACCAGGTAGAAGAGGGGTTTGAAGGAAAATCTTCATTCCATACCCCTCCCCCCACCTTTCTTACCACAGCATCTTATAATGACTTCACCTCTGGGTCCTAGATGCTGTGGAAATATTATTTATGACTATATATTATTACTGGGTGTAAAAACTGTAAAGTAAAAGTTTATTGGTTGTTATTCATTGTACAGTTGTGTTATATATTTATCCTCAAGAACTGTCTTATGTGATGACCAGAAAGGGGATTAGAGAGTATAATAGATTGTCTGCAAAGATAACTGTTCCTCCTACCAAGCGGTGAAGATTATTTTACCTCCCTTTGCCTCCAGTTGATCTTGGGACTTGCTGTAACCTATAGAATGCACTGACAGTGCTAGGCAGGAAGCCAGGCATGAGCGACAGGAGGATGTACCTTGGACACCCTGAAAGGGAGCCCCACCCTAGGACCACCCAGGGACCACCCCATTCCACCCATCTAGCAGTTGGTCTGTGGATGCAGCACCCCGGCAGCGGAAGAGTTAAGTTTGTTGTGCATGTTGCACTGGTGCAGAAAGCAGCCGCTTGTCCTTAAGTGACCTCTGTCTCTAGAATAGAAATAATGTTGCGGTTTCCTACTCCTGCAGGCATCTCGAATACATTTTGGGAAAGGACATGCGTAGTTGGTTAATTATTATATAATCCAGGCCTGTCACTTAAATGTTGCAACCCGAGGACCCACCCCAAAAGAAAAAAAGTGACTTAAGCCCACACCCCAGACTTTGACTTTCCAAATCCAGGGCCTTTGTCTCTTTTGGAGCCCCCTCCTCCCTTGAAGCGTACTTTAATAAAACTTTGCTTTGTTTTCCTTTTGCTGTCCTGTGATTCCTTGCTGTGGCAGCAAAAAGAACCTAGGCATCTTTCCTTTTCCATCTCACTCTTGGTAAAGGAAGTGATGTTGGGCAAGTTCTAGTGCCAGCCCTTAAGAGGTCTGGAAGTTTCTGTCTTCCCTTGTTTATCTGGTGAAATAAGAGTTGAACTATAATGTAAAAGAGGAGAGAGAGAGAGACCCAGTCTGCTCTGCTCCCGGCCATGCCACCCACCTAGCTGAGGTGCCTGGCTCGTAGGGGAAGCCATTTTGGACATTCCGGGTCACATACAGCTTCCAGCTGACCGCAGTCACAGGTGGGATCCTAGTTAATGCTGAGTGAAAAGAACCACCAATTGAGCTCAGCTAACCCTCAGAATCATTAAAATTAAATAGATAATTGAAACCACAGTAGAGACTAAAAGAGCACCTGAAGAGAGAAAATCCTGTGAAATATATGGGGAAGGCCCCAGGCCAACAGAAGAGTACAAAACTCCTATCCTGAGTTAGGTTTCAAATGCTAGGACTGTATTGCAGACCTGCGTTTCCAATAAAACTTTCTTAGATGATGGAAACATTAATTTGTGGCTATAGGGCACTTGAAATATGGCTAGTACCAGGGTGCCTGAATGGCTCAGTCGGTTAAGCATCTGACTTCAGGTCATAGATCTCGATCTTGCAGTCTGTGAGTTGGAGCCCCACAACAGTCTCCATGCTGACAACTCAGAGCCTGGAACCTGCTTTGAATTCTGTGTCTCCCTCTCTCTCTGCTCCCTCCTGCTCCACTCATGCTCTGTGTGTGTGTATGTCTCCCTCTCAAAAATAAACATTAGAAAAAACAAATAAATATGGCTAGTGGAGCTGAATTTTAAATTTTATGTAATTTTAATAAATTACATTCAAGTTGAAATAGCCCCTAGTGACTACCATACCATAGTGCAGCTACTATATCACATGTCAAACTTTGATACCCCAATGAAGGGATAAAAATCAATAACTTCCCCCCACATTGTGCCTTTTCATCTGCTTCCTTCTCAGAATTCTGATAGGAGTCTAATTACTTAGACCTTGATGTGCTTGAGTCCCAGAGAACTGCTTAGAATGATCATATAATCTGTCAACATTTCCATTTGGAGAACCAAGAATCAGAAGTGGGTTCCACCTTGTTGTGGTTTCTGGGTGAGCAGAGATGAAACTGGGAATAACAGCTTTAAAAAAAAATCTATCTTTCTATGTCTATAAATAGTCTTGAGGTGAAAGTACCTATTATGAAGGACATTTCTAAGAACTTTAATTAAGGTGTTGAAATTCAAACCCATATATATATGGCTGTATATATACACACATACATATACATAAAGCCATATATATATGGCTGTTGTGTTTCCCAAACTTCTTTCAATATAGAAATATTTCATACGTGTGGTTTCCATTAACCTCTTACAGCAATAGGACACATTTTGGAAATGCTTTTTTAGAAAATGGCAGAATTTTTATTAAACTGGGCTAAATGTCATTATGAAATATTGAACACTTCAACCATGAATACTACATGATAACTTTCCAAAATCAATTCCATTTCCTTAATTAGAAAATTAATCATTTGAGATTATTAAACAAATATGAGGCAAGATTAAAATGATGATTTTCATTTCCTTATGGGTTAATTTTTAAATATTTAACAAAAATAGGATAATACTCTTCTCAGGGAAGGCAAGATTTTAGCTGAGATTTAGTTTAATTATATGGTAACTAGGCTCCAAAATTTTAAAACACTGTTTTTAACATCCCTCCCTCCTGAAGGCAATATTGACATTCACATGAACAAAATCATCTTTCTTTTATACCCACCACTTGGCAATCGGCCACGATTTTCCAAGGAGCCAAGGACAAACGATTATTTCAAGGACAGTTTTTGCTAGAGAGAAATTCTTGCTTTCTTAAAGAGAGAATAGAATTTGTTCTGCTTCAATGTATGTTTTAACACCACTGAAATTGAAAATGTATTATTTCTACTTCTGTGAGTCCTTAAAAGACTCTGCTACTCTCTGGAATTTGTCCTAACTGGACTGTCAAATTAAGATGCTCCTCCCCAAATTCCTATTCACGTGAATTTTATTGTTGGTAGCAGTTCTCAAAGATTGTCTTCCTCGATGGTTCTCATGCTTACTACATTAGAAGGGGTTGCTTTAAAAATACGGATTTCTGGGCCCTACTGCAGACTAATCTCAGTGGGGAGTTGAGGTGGGGTGCGGGGAGCCAGCATAGATATCCTTAAAGCCACTTGGGAGATTTAATGATAATTACACTGTTGAGCTAATCCATCCTGCTCACCTAACAGATGTGGGGACTGAAGACTACCCACCTAAGTGCAATGTCGCCATTTCATTTCTTATTTATGAGGCCATTAGGACTGAAGTAGCCTGAACAAGCATTGGCTTTCCAGCTTGTGCACAAGTCACCAGGGTTACAACTGGGTGTCGCTAGGGCCACCTTGGGGGTAAAAGGGGACAGTGTGGGAAGGGGAGACTCTGATCTTCCACTAGAACACCCCTCTTAGTGTTTGTTCATATTTTGTTTGAAGAGAGAATTCCACTGCTAAAATATGCCAAGTCTGAAAAATCACCCCTCAAAAAATGTGAACATCGTGTGTCCATTTCTGAGATGTTTACCAAAATATCTTAAGAGCCAGACACCAGTTCAACTATTAATGAAATGTAAAAACACTTAAAAGAACAGAGGAGTGTTTATTCTTAAATCACAATTTCCCCCAAGTGTTTGATGAGCAATAAAAAGGCTATCTAAGCTCAAATATTTGCACCCATGAAAAATATGTGTACCAGGTAAGAATGTCAGGACACAAATGCAAATTTTTAAAATGTATTTCATTTTTCTGCAACTAACTTAATTTCTATATTTATGTCTTATTACTTTGATAGCTAATGCAGTCTGCCCCTGTCCATGGTTGTGTCTAATCCAGTGGATGTCAGAAATTCCAAAGCCTCATGGAGGAGGTCTGGTCCCTGGTCCTCTTCTGTCCTGGATGGCATCCTCTGAAATGTCCTCTTTTCTATCTGGCCTCAAGTTATGGGTGCATATGGTTTCTACTTACTCATCACCACAAAGTCACTTGTTTTTGGCTCTATCAACAGCCTTTGTCCTTACCTGGTCTCTCAGGAAAGCATTCTGCTGCTCCCCCAACCCTCCTGGATTTGGGAACCATGTCAGCAAGTCTAAGGCTCCTCTGTGCAGAGATCCCTCCCCCATATCTACTCCATCACTTCCCCCATTATTATGATGAAAGGGACCCCATGAATCTTGCTGCATTTCTTGGCTCCAGGAGGAGCAGGCCCAGCAGTGGGGACCAAGCCACAGGGGCCCTCTCCTGAAAACAAGCGTCTAAGTACCCCCTGATTCTTCTTTCTTATGGATACTGTGGTTGAAAGGATGGGAACATTGTCTTGAACTGAGAACATTTTCTTCTGAAACCATTATTCTGTTCTGAAGCCTTCAGAATCTAGGCTCTGGCAACTCAAAACACCTTTTCTTTCAAGACAGTCATTTCTGCTGTCATTCCAAAGATGTATTTTAATACTCAAGCACAGAGAATCGCTTACTTGTTCTTCCTTTCTCTTGTGTCATCTCTTCCAAGAAGCCACCCCTGTGGCTGTGAGGAGAGTCACAAGAGGCAAAGGAGAATGATTGGGGTTGGGGGGATGCATGTGTGTGCACGCGGGCACACGCACACACACACCAGACAACTATGTAGTTGTTTATAAACATATTAAGTTTATATTAAATTACATGAAAAAACTGTTAACGATTCTGACGTTGGAAATCTTAATGTGCCGGCCCTGACCACACCCAGTAATAAATGAAACAGCCCCACTCTCTCCTCTGGCAGCAAGGGGTGGGAGGTGGCGCTTGTTTGACCACGTGGTCTTCCTTCCACTGTCGCTGATTGGCTAAGGAATGAGTAACAGAAGCAAGAGTCACCAAACAGTAACCTTACCAACAACACATTCTCTTGTACGGGCTAGATGGAAAAATGAGCAAGGCAGAATTTGAAATTTGTACTAAAACCCCAGAAATCATAAGACAATAAGGGTGAGAGCTCAGTTAAAAGGTCCTAAAGTAAAATGGACACTAGAGGAGCCCATGTGAGAAGCAGAAGCTGAAAGTATAGGGGAACATAAATCAAGAATGAGTAGAGAGAGTGGTTGAAAGAGTGAGAAGTTGAAGGCAGAGCAAAAAGACAGATGGAGGGCAGCCACTAAACTCCAGCTCCCAGTGCTGAGGTCTTAGCAGCTGGTTAGGGTGTAGAACTTTACTCCAGCTTGTTCCACATGGGGCGAGTTTCCTAACCTGACCCCAGCTCTTAGATTTCCAATCATTCTTTGTAAATCCTTTCAGTAAGCCCTTTACATGGGCTCTGCTCAGTGGGTCCCTATTTTGCAACTGTTGCAAGAGTATATAGACTATGAGCCCAAGTATATATCTTTAATGTGTACTTACGTGTATGTGTGTGTGCATCTGAAGCAGAGTCACAAACTTACTAACAATATTCTTAGATGTACCAAGATATGTGGCTCGGTTATTTCTTCATTAACTAATTTGATCACCTAAAAGATGATAATCACTGGGTGTAACTTGGCAATGTTCCAGTATTCTGTGGCACGATGTCTCTACCCAGTTTACATATTCATTTAAAGTTCAATCCCCTAGGCTTTTGGTAAAGATACATCTCATGTAGACAAAAATAACATATTTTCAAAGTCATTCAATGCACTACTGTTTGTAATACCAAAATTTTATCTATGTCCATCCATAAGGAAGGAGTTGAATAGGTTATGAAGCGTCCTTACAAGGAAGACTCTCCAAAAAACAGTGACTACATTATATACTATACTATTCCATATATATATGGAAATCCCAATGATGTATTTTAAATGAGAAAAAATAGTTATGCTCCCTTTGATTTAAGAAAACGAAAAATAAGATTAAGAATATATATTCACATGGCCAGTAATAGCATAAACTCTGGAAAGATATATCCACAAGCCAATTAAAATAAAGCCCTTTGGGAGGAGTGCTCTTGGGGGACTAGAAATAGGGTAGAGGGGAGCAGGACTTTTCCCTGTAAATCTCCACACATTGTATTCATGTGAATACATTGTTATAAAAATGAGGCATGTTTTGGGGCACCTGGGTGGCTCAGTAGGTTAAGTGTTCAACTCTTGGTTTTGGCTCAGGTCCTGGTTTCATGGTTCATGGGATTGAGCCCTGTATTGGGGTCTGCGCTGAGAGCATGGAGTCTGCTTGGGATTCTCTGTCTCCCCCTGCTCTCTTCCGTCCACCCTCTCAAAAATAAATAAATAAAATTTAAAACATAAAAATAAAAATGAAGCATATTTTAAAAAGCAGTTAACATCCAATCCATGAAAGTGATTTAAATAGTATCTTTTGTGTGACTCTGGGTAAGAAGACTGGTTCCCTCAGACTTACCCTGATTCTCTGATTAGGGATAAATGAAGTCACTTCCCTAGGGTGGAGTGAGGGGATCTTGGATCCCTGTGGATGATCTCTCTTTTCTGCTTGGTCATGCTTTCCTTGCTGGCATCTGCAGCTGAAGTTGGCAACTGATGTCCCCTACTGTCTGGTTCTTCTTAATGGGTCTGGCTGAGTGGTGCTACCAGGCTGACTTTGGTCTTAACTTAGCACTTGCTGGTGCTCAAGACCCCTGGGCCTCTCCCATATCCTCCAACTGGCTCTATGTGAGTCTGACCCCACAGCCTCTGCTATAAGACCATCCTGCCCAGGCCTGCTGACTTTTATGGAGCAATCTTCCTATTTGACCCAAGCCCCTACCTCATTGCCCACCTTCACTTTTGGGAAACCCTGGGCCCAATCAGTGGCACACAGGAATTGGAAGAGTTCTGTTCTCCCTGTATCTACCATGGAGAGGACTTCCCAATTCACACTGATGTGGCCTATTCCCAGGTTGGTATGTGGAAAACTTGTAAAACTATGTCCCCCAGGGACCCAAATGTGAATCTGGGCAAAGGCTGCTGCCTTAGTATTCCCTTCCACTTTTCTTACACAATTGACTCTGGCCCAGAGAGGGATTTTGTTTCATAATTTTTATTTTTTAATAGGAGGAAATATTTTTAAATGTTAATTTTATGTTATTACTGGAGAGAACATGAGAATTTAATGTATTATCCTTTGTACTCTCCTGTATTTGTTTGATTCTTGTTTTCTTTTTAATTTGAAGATAAAATATTCATTTGAGCCCTAGGTTTAATGATGTTTGGGGATCACTTTAGAGCCATTTTTTGGGAGGTAATCTGGGATTTGATTTAACACCATGACTGGTTTGTGAACTGCACAGGTGAGATGGGGAGGGATTTAGAAAATTAAAAATGGAAGATAACCCCCAACACACACACACACACACACACACACACACACTAGGTCAGTCATTGTTGTTGTTGTTTTTTACTATCCAGACAATTGTCTCAAATCACTAGTTTATTTGACAAGGTCAAATGCAGCCTAGGAAACAGAAAAAGGCAAAGTCACTTACATAGCTCTTCCATAAGTATCTTTTCTCAGGTCTCAAAATTTGGTCTTTGAAGTCCACCTGTTTGGTCCAAAGAATGCTGACTTTCTTCCTTAGTAATAGCAGATTTTATTTAAGGTAAAAATGTTCTCAGAAAAATACTACCTCTTTGGAAATCTTGGCAAGTCTGCCTTCAGATTTCTTTTATGTAGAAAATAACTCTTGTGTTTTTAAGCCACTGCAGTTGGATTTCTTTTAATACCAACCCAAATTAATTCCTAACTGAAACAATCATGGGTGGGAATTTGTTCATTCCTTTATTCATTTGTTCAACAGATTATTATTGGGCATCCATATTCCACATACTGCACTAAGTATTGGGTATTCTGGTACCAGATATTGGAATAATGAAGATTTTATTTTATTTTTTTAATGTTAATTTATTCTTAGAGAGAGAGAGAGAGAGAGAGTGTGAGGGAGGGAGAGAGAGAGAGCAGTGGAAGAGGGGCAGAGAGAGAGGGAGACACAGAATTGGAAGCAGGCTCCAGGCTCTGAGCTGTCAGCACAGAGCCCGATGCGGGCTCAAACCCACAAGCAGTGAGATCATGACCTGAGCCAAAGTCGGACGTTTAACTGACTGAGCCACCCAGGCACCCCAGATATTGGAATAATGAAGATTTTAAAAGAATAACGGTAACAACAACATTATGCTGAGTCGCTTTTCTACTTGCCCTTCCAAATCCATTCTTCACACAGCCTGAGTTGTGCCCCCGGGGGGCTGACCCATGTGAATGTCATCAGTGGACTCCCTAACTCTTTGGCTGTAGTTGGATTATTGTTCCCTCAGCTCCCTCCCTGTGGGATTTTCATAAACTGGCTTCATCTCTCTCCTGAAAGTCGCAGCTCCTGTCAGGCAGGCCTCTCCAACTATTCTTTCTGTCTTCAGGTTCTGACAACTGCCCTTTTCCTATTAATTCAGGCCTCAGGTGGTCATACTGCCCTGTTGTACTCAGCTTGGGGTCTCACTACATTCCTCCCAGGCCTTTATAAAGAGTTCCTTTCCAAACCTCTTCTCAAATCAATCAATCAGAATGTGCTGTCTGTTTCTTTTTGGGAACCTAATGACACAGCTCTCATTTATCAAGAACTCCTTTCATGCTACACACTGCTAGGTATGCCATTTCATTGAGTCTTGTCCACACTTTACCAAGGTAGGCTGACAAATAGAGGTTCAGTTAACTATGACCAAGTTGTTGACTAGATTCTTTTATTTTTCCTAACCAGGAAACTTGCAGAGATAGGCTCCCCCTTGTACAAAACAGTATAACCAGCATTCAGCGTGGGTGGACCCCTCCATCTTGCTCCCCCCTCTTTCTGTGTCTCTTGCTCACAGTGTCGTGTGCTGCCTCTTGCGCTTCAAGGTTTCCTTTTGTGGTGCCTCTCTCTGGTCTATCACACTGGCAGTTCTCCTTGCTCCAGCCACAGTTACCTTCCCTGTGGCAGGAGTGGCATATAGTTATCAATTATTACCTCTCTGGGGGTACCAAGAACTCTAGTTGACCCATTACCTTGATTTTAACAAAGGAATTAAACTGCACTGGTAGTTTTAGAGACCGCTGTGATGATGTAAAGACACATTTTGGAGGTTATGTTCTTACTGACTGCAAATCCAGGAGTACAAGGTGGTCTTAGGCAAAGACACTAGAAAAACTCTCATATTTGGTTTTGTTAAAAAATTCTGTGGCAAGTCTCCACCAAAGTAATTTGATTCCTGAAATTGCCTTCCCTTATGTGTCTTTAGAAATGCTGAGTTATATATTATACATTAGGGGAGGAATTCTCCAGGCAACATGTGGATTAGCAGCGGTAAAAAAGAAAATCATTTTTGGTGATGCAATAGTACTCTCGGTTACCTTTCATTTGTGTAGAAAAAGCCCAGCCAAGTCCATTTACCATTATCAAGGACAATAAGTAATGTCACTTCCTAAACATTTTCACATTCTCTCCACAATTGTAATACAATTTTTAAAAAGAGCTGTGTCCAAAATTGCATTCAATATATTTCCCAAGACAGCATACATTCTATAGTTTCAACTTATTTGTTTTTAGTATTACTGGGAGGCAGCAGGGGAAAATCCAAATGGTTTGAATTGCATAACAAAACCTACATGCCAGGAACTCTTTGAGTCACAATTCCAAAAGCAGCCCTCCAAAGATGCATGTCCTATTTCCATTATCCAAACAATTTTTGAGTGGTTTAGTGTATCTTAACTACAGAAGTCTTGTTTATAAAGAATGATAGTGACGGCAAAGAATTCTGCCAGAAACATTCTGTAACACAGGTATGAATCTTTCCTGGTGCATAGAACTCAAGAAACCCAGTAGTCATTGGTGAAGCTTGGAATATTTAATCCCAATATAAAATGTTCAAGGAATGTGGAATCCCTTGCAATATTCTCTTCCTATGACAGTGGAGAGAAATGTACTACTCACTCCCACCAATTTTCCTTGACTACTGCAGTAATAAGACAGGTACTGAAGAGCAGAAAGGCTCTGGTAGTTTTAAGACATGGCTGCAAATTCTTTGACACCTCCCATTGAGAGATGGGGACTCAGCCCTTCTCCTTGAATTTGAAAAGCTTGTGACAGTTTTGACCAAGAGAGGATGCCAGAAGGAATGCTATGTGATTTAGAAGTCTGGGTCATAAAAAGCCATGCAATGAAGGCTTTTTTGCTGGAACATTCTTAGAGCCTGGAGCCACCATGTAAGAATCGGACTGCCTTAAGTCTGCCATGCTGGGAAAGCTGGAGTAGGCATTCCAGTTGACAGTCCCAGCTGAGTCCAAGCTCCCAGCCTATGCATCCCTGCTAAGGACACATGAATGAAGCTGACCTGGAACCTCCAGACCAGCCCACATTTTCTAGATGAATACCATCAAGCAAACAGAAATTCCCCTAGGCAAGCTCTGCCTGAAATCTTGAACCATAAAATCATGAGATGTTATTTTAACCACCAAAATTTTGCGATATTTGTTTTATAGTAATAGATAACTAAGTTATCTAGTCAGTTGTCAGCACACCAATATTTAGTAGAATTGTTCTATTTCTTAGACAAAAATCTGAACCACAATGTCACACAGTAATGCAGGGCTGGAGCTTCATTTCAGTGATTCCTGAGAACTGTGTGTTCTTCTTCACTAGGACATCTTTTCATGTTGGTCATAAAATTTTCAAACTAGAATATTAAAAACAATTAAATCCATTGGCTTTCAGATTGTGTTCTCTGGAGCCGTAGTGTTCCAATAACAGTGACTCAAGGATAGAATTGCCAAGAAAGGGAGGTTCTGGCTCTGTTTCAAACCAAATTTGCTCTGCTTTTAGTAGCTGTATAAAACATATTAATATTCCACTTAAGAGATCTTTAAAAAATGTTTCATTGCTAAAATAAAACTATCAAAAAAGTTTTCAAAGTAGTGATCTCATATGAAGTTCTCATTTTACAATTAAAAAGCCAAGTCTCATGATTACACTTATCGTGGTGAACACTGAGTAATGTATGGAATTGTTGAATCAAATATGTTGTATACTTTAAACTAATATAACATTGTATGTTAGTTATACTTCAATAAAAAAAATAAAAAGCCACATCTTGAGAAACAAAAAATTTTATTCAGTATTATATCTAGCTATGGGCTAGTCAGTGATTTTACCATGATTATACAATTAGCCTGTGTCATGAACAATAGCAAGACCAAAGATTAAGATGAGTTAATTTATCCAATCAATATTTACTGAACACCTGTCAGGTACCAGTTCCCATTCCAGGTGGAGACAAGGTGTTGAATGTGATGGGCGTGGTCATTGCTCCCATTGGGTTACCACTGACAAGAAAGAATTATCAGCCAGTATCCATGAGCTTTTCTGTAAATGGCTTTGGTTTCTGTCACCATCTTGCTTGTAATAAGAGCTATCAATAGGGAAATGCTAAAAATTGCATCATTTAGTATCTTGCTGAGGACAAATGTCAAGTTGTGAGAGAAAGAAAAGGAAGGATGCAGGGAACTATAATAATCCAGACACAGTAATAATTGGGTCCCAATTAAGCGAGAGGGCCATGTGTGTAAGAGTAAAAGGCAATTTGGAAGTTTTAAATCATTATAAAATTACCAAAATGAATTTTCAAAAAGTTTACCCACGTCATTGAGTTGTTTATTCAGTTTTGTTTGAGAACATCTCCTTAATTGTTCAAAGAATTTTTTTAAATACTACATGATTCAGGTAGCATTTACATAACCTGCTCTATAAAGATTAAACTAAACTTAAGTAGGAATGTGAGACAGTTTTGAAAAAGGAATACGCCACTAGAGAGGGTATGTGGACATCAGTAATTTCTGAGCCTTTTCAGGCACAGAGATAACATATCAAAATATCTCATCAATTGAGCGATAAAAATTCAATCTCTTCAGGCAAACCAGCTATAGTACTTATGAATCAAATAACTCTTAATGACTGAGTTAACACCATGGACTCTTCTTTTTTAAAGGTGAAAAAGAGATATTTTAAACTTTGTATTTTAATTTTACTTTAGATAAGCAAAGGCTCTGGTTGGACTCTTGAGAAAATCTAGTTGTAGGCACAAACTTTCCAACACATTCTCTTCTTTAAAAGACTCCAGTTTTGGCAGAATCACCTTCAGGTCACTTACAAATCTTTTACTTTGCATAGTCCGCAATTTAAACTGAAAGTATTTTCCTTTTTTAATAGAAAAAGCTAATTTATCTGGCATTGTCATCATGGGATAGTATGTTACTGCAAACTAAAATTTTTATTTTATATAAATTACTGTTTTTCATATTTATAAAATAGAAACAAAAATATCTCACACAAATTTATTTTTTCTTTTTAAAAATTGCTATTTTATATTATTTATTTTTATTGAGGTATAATTGACATATAACATTACATTAGTTTCAGATGTACAACATAATGATTTGACATTTGTATACATTAAGAAATGATCACTACAAGAATTCTGTCTACTGTATATAGTTACAAAAATTTTGTCTTTTTTTTCTTATGACGAGGACTTTTGAGATCTACTTTCTTAGCAACTTTCAACTATGCAATACAGTATTATTAAATACAGTCACTATGCAGTACATTACATCACCATGAACTCATTTCCTTTATAGCTGGTAGTTTGTACCCTTTGACCACCTTCACCCATTTTTCCCCTCCTCTCCCTCATCCTGGAAACTACTAATCTGTTCTCTGTTATCTATGAGCTTGGTTTTTTAAATTTGTTTGTTTTGTTTTTTAGAATCCACCTATAAGCAAGATAATACAGTATCTGCTTTTCTTTGTCTGACTTATTTCACTTAGCATAATGCCCTCGCATTCTATCCATGTAGTTGCAAATGGCAACATTTCATTATTTTTTTATGGCTGAATAGTATTGCAATGCATTCCTATGTGTATAAATATCACATCTTCTTTATCCATTCATCCATATATGGACACTTAGGTTGTTTTTATATCTTAGCAATTGTAAATAATGCTTCAATGAACCACGGCGTGCATATATCTTTTTGAATTAGTATTTTCTTTTTCTTTAAATAAATATCCCAAAGTGAAATTACTGGGTATGGTAGTTATATTTTTAATTTTTTAAGGAACCTCCACACTATTGTCCATAGTGGCTACACCAATTTACAGTTCCAACCAACAGTGCCCTATGGTTCCCTTTTCGCCATACCCTTGCCAACACTTGCTATTTCTTGTCTTTTTGATAACAGCCATTTTAACAGATGTGAGGTGAACATTGTGGTTTTGATTTGCCTTTTCCTAATGATTAGGGATGTTGAGCATCTCTTCATGTACCTGTGGGCCACTTGTGTGTCTTCTTTGGAAAAAAATGTCTATTTAGATCTTCTGCCCATTTTTAATTGAATTTCTTAGTTTTCTGTTAGGAGTAGTATAAATTCTTTCTATGTTTTGAATATTAACTCTTTATCAGATATATGATTTGCAAGTGTTTTCTTCTATTCAGTAGATTGAATTTTCATTTCATTGATGATATCCTTGGCTATGAAGAAGGCATTTAGTTTAATGTAGTTCCACTTGTTTAATTTTGCTTTTTTTTGCCTTTTCTTTTGGAGTCAGATCCAAAAAACCATCACTAAGATTCATGTCAAGGACCTTACGCCTATTTTCTTCTAGGGGTTTTATGGCTTCAGGTCTTACATCCAAGTCTTCAATCCAGTTTGAGTTAATTTTTATGTATGGTGTAAGGTAATAGTCTAGTTTCATTCTTTTGCATGTGCTGTTCAGCTTTTCCAACACCATTTATTGAAGAAGCTGTCCTTTCCCCATTGCACATTCTTGATTTCCTCATTGTAAATTAATTGATCATATATGCACGGGCTTCTCACACGTATTTATGCTGATGATTATTTAATCATTGATGATTCACATGGCACAACAAAAATTACGCCTCAGCATCACATTGTAAACATTTATTCTCACTGCTTATGATAATGTAAATGATAACCAATATCAGGCTGGGTCTTTAGTAATACATGAACAAAACTTTGAAAAGGGCTTTTTTTTTAAACTTTTATTTATTTTGAGAGACAGAGAGAGAGCGTGAATGGGGGAGGGGCAGAGAGAGAGGGAGACACAGAATCCAAAGCAGGCTCCAGGCTCTGAGCTGTCAGCACAGAGCCTGACGCGGGGCTTGAACCCACGAACTGTTAGATCATGACCTGAGCCGAAGTGACTGAGCCACCCAGGCACCCCTGAAAAGGTCTTTAAAAGGAATCTTTAATGTGAACTTTTTACCCCCATTTGTTTAAAAAGCATCCTTGAAAATACAAAAATAAACATCATACACATACACAAACACACACACACATAGTTACATATATTTATCTATCTCCCTGAATCAGAGATTTTGACTACAGCCTTTTTCCTTGAAGCTTTATATGTCATGATGTTAGTACAGAAGACCATCCCAAAGACAGTACTCAATAAATGTTTGTTGACAGAATAGATGATAAATAGTACTTTCCAGCAGCTCACTTACACTGATTAATTTTGTTTTGTTTTTTGCAGCAACATTATGACAAAAGAAGGTCAATTCAAAAAATGAGGCTTAGAACATTTGTCACATTTACAGTCATAGTATTATTATGTGGTGGAACTAGAACTGGACTTACCTGACAGAGTCCTGTCTCCTTTCCATTCCTGGACACTAGTTCCCCTTGTAGAAGGAGGAAATAAAAGCTTTCAGGTTTTTAACTGTTATTGTTGTTATTCCAGCAAAATAAATGTGTTAGTTCATTCATTCATTCGTTCTCTGGCACTGTGCTTTTCTCATTTGTTTCACCACACACAATTTGTAATTTCCTATACGTGTGTGTATTTTCTTCTTTATTGCCTGTCTCTCCTACAAAACTGTAAGTTCCACAAGAGCAGGAAGAGGGTGGCTTTCATTACCCGGAGCCCAGCCGGGTCCCTTTTGCAGAGCAGACATTCAAAAAATACGTAGGCATTCAAAAGATGGTTGCTGACTGTTGAAAGTTACAGAAATTGTTTCCATTCTGTCTTGCACTCCTACCTACTATAGCATTAAGAAGCATGTTTCAGGTGGGCGGCAGGTGGCACTGAGGAAATGACGCAGCACAGCCAGCAGGAGAACCAGGCACCTGAGATCCCATCTTTGTGAACTGACCACATTCTCAGAGCCAAGTAACTGATATTTATTCTCAAATAGCTTTCTGTCTCTTTCAGATGTTGATTCCAATAGAATCTGACATTTTTGTCTGGGACTGATTTCCCACATAGGAAAAATAAAGTTTAGAATCCTTATAACTTGGTAAGTACTTCCTGTAAATGCTGTAAGCTTTTTTTAATTTTTAATTTTTTAATTTTAATTTTTTTAATTTTAATTTTTTAATTTAATTTTGAAAATTCAAACAAATAATATATTAAATATAACTTTTCCACAAAACCTGGTCCATTTTCCAGAGAACACCTCCTGTTTAGTTCCTTAAGTTTGATTAATTTACTCCTGTGTGTGGGGACATGCATGTATGTGTGTGTGATCTTACAATTTAATATCCTTTCACTTTTGAGGGTGAAAGAAGGTGCCATTAATAATTACGTGGTGGGGGGCGCCTGGGTGGCTCAGTCGGGTAAGCTTCCGACTTCAGCTCAGGTCATGATCTCACAGTTCCTGGGTTTGAGCCCCCCATCGAGCTCTGTGCTGACAGCTCAGACTCTGGAGCCTGCTTTGGATTCTGTGTCTCCCCCTCTCTCTGCCCCTCCCCCGCTCACACTCTATCTCTCAAAAATAAATAAACATTAAAAAATTAAACAATAATAATAATTACCTAGGGGCAGCAAGCACAAACCAACATTGTTCTTAGCAAACCTTGACATGTGGTCACTCAACCTTGAAGTTTTACCCAAACCCTGTTAGTGTGCATCAAGGTCATGGCTACTGGTTAGGGCCTGGTTTGCTGAACTGTTCAGCTTTTCTGCCCCTTGGCTTTAGAGCTTAGTCTGTGATTAAGATTTTACTGGTTCATAGGGAAGAAAGAAGACTTAAAATCCAATTCTGAGATTCTTTTGTAAGGCTAAAGTGATTGAATTTAAAAATTTATATCATATTTTATATCATATTCTGAGATGATGCTCTTCCCACTCTTTTTGGTACTGAAATGTCATTTCAAGTATGTAATGGTTGTCATTTTTTTTCTTTTTTTCTTTTTCAATGTCAGTTCCAGCTTGGAATTCAATTACAAGAAACAATAACCCATCAAAACAAAATTTTGGAGATAAGTAGTCATGAGCTACTATAAAGTTTCAGTGGTGTCACAAAAGAACCAGTCCCCTTCTATATCTCTACTCCACCATCCTTAGCATGATACTTCCTCATTCATGGTAGTAAGGCAGCCTCTGTATTTCTAGGCATCACCTTCAAGTTCCAGGCAGAAAAAGTAAAGGAAAGGGCTTTCTGTTCATAATGTTCAGCTTATTAAAAATTTGGCAATAGATGCCTAGTAGATGTCCCTTAACAACCATTAGACCACTCAATGACATCAAGACAGCTAGAGAGCTGTGTAAAAACAAATCCCAGATGATGTGTTGCCTCTGCTCAATCTTCCAAGGGGACTCTCTATTGTGCTCAGGGTAAAAGTCAAAGTCTACCTGACCCTATACCATCTGACTTTCACCACTGTATTCCCTCTCTGATCTTTTCCCTCGCCCATTTTTCTCTCACCCATCCTGTTCCAAACACCCTGGCCTCTTTGCTGTTCTTTGACATCCAGCATGCCTCCTCAAAGCCTCTGTGCTTGCAGCATCCTCTGCCTCAGATGCCAGTATGACTCACTTCCCTTTCACTGAGGCTGCCTCTAACCATCCTATGTAAAGTAATCACCATCCTCCACCTCAACCTGTCACTTCTTACCTCATCTTGCTCAATTTTTCTCCCTAGCCCACTATTTCACATACTGTATTTGCTCATATATTTAGTAACCGTATTGCTTCCCACTAGAATATAAGTTCCTTGAGAGCAGGAGCTTTGTCTGTTTTGTCCACTGCTGTGTCCCTAATGCTTAGTACTGTGCATGGCCCATAGTAGGTGTTTGATGACATATTGAATCAATGGGTGAATGAATGACCACAGTGGTCTAGAGCCTTATTATTCACCCTGAGGCCTGAAGATGAGGCCTATCTTTCCTAAGGGCAAGAGATCTCCCCTCTTTAACTGAATGGGTCTGATTTTCGGCAGGGAGAAAAAGGCTGCTGAGTAGGTAACAGGCAGTGTCTGCTCCAAGGTTCGCTCTTAGGAAACTGAAAAATTAAAAACCATCTTTTGTTCCACCCAATTAAAACAAACAAACAAAAAAAACCCCACCAAAATTATGGTATCTAGAAACCTTCCAGGGTACTGACACTATTGCCTCCCTGACTCACCTTTGCCCTGCTGCATCTACGGTGCTGGTGACCTTGGTCCTCTCTCTTCTGAGTGGGATGACCCGTCTGGACCCCTTCTTTACTGTTGGCCTTCTCTGCCTTGAACTCTGACAGTCTCCAGTTCCCAGGACTGCCCTGTGGGTAGCTCCTTCTCTGCACTCCAATCCCCACTGCTGTTGAAACTGGGACCCAAACAAATAAACCACTCCTCTCTTTGTCTTGAACATAAATTCCTAAAAGGCAAACCAACAATAAACCTGAAAAACCATATTAGTTAAAACTGAAACAAAATCTATTAGATACATTGAAACAAAATATATTAAAAGACACAGGCAATAAAACATTTAGTAGTGTGGGGCACCTGGGTGGCTCAGTCTGTTAAACCAACTTCAGCTCAGGTCATGATCTCGTGGTGGTTCGTGAGTTCAAACCCCAAATTGGGCTCTGTGCTAACAGCTCAGAGCCTGGAGCCCATTTCGGATTCTGTGTCTCCCTCTCTCTGCCCCTGCCGCACTCATACTCTGTTTCTCTTTCCTTCAAAAATAATTTTAAAAAAATTAAAAAAATTAATAAAAAATAATAAAATAAAAAAACATTTAGTAGTGAAATAATTTCAAAGTTATTTAAGTTGAATTTCTGAAAGATAAATTCTCATTCTCTTTGTTACTGATATGAATCAAGATTTTAGTCCTTGGTCATTGATCGCCATTGGAAACATCATTAGATTCTAAATAACATGTTCCAAATTGTTTTAACCCTCACAAATTGTTTTCTGGCTCTAAACTTTACCCCTCAGTCTCCACTCCTCTACCTTCCCACCCCCCACCCCGGGCTGTTACAAACTTGTGTGAGCAATTCATCTCTATTATTATCTAAAATTGTTTTTTACCAAAATGATGGTCAAATGTCAGGAAATTGGTAGCATTCTGCCTAATACTGTGTTGCACAATTTGGAGAAAGGATGTATTTATAATGTGGAGAACAGCCAGTGGGGTTGTGGGTGGGAGATAAGAAAAAGGAGGGCAGGTTTCCCTCCCCCCATCCCTGGCGTACACAGAACATCTGTTCCTTTATGTTGAATGGAAAATCAGCTCACCACTGCATGATAAACCAACTTCTGAGGTATAATTAGGTATTTAATATTCAAAAGAAATACTATGCTCTATCATAACAATTTCTTCTTGGCAAGTGGGACTTTACTTTTGAAATTTTGTGTAAGATTAAACAAGCTTTTTTTTATAATTTTTTATTTTTTTTATTTTCATTTTTGAGAGATAGAGTGAAACAGAGCATGAGCGAGGAGGGGCAGAGAGGAGGAGGGGCAGAGAGAAGGAGACACAGAATCTGAAGCAGGCTCCAGGCTCTGGGCAAGCGTTCAGCACAGAGCCTGACACGGGGCCCGAACCCATGAACTGTGAGATCATGACCTGAGCCGAAGTTGGACACTTAACCGACTGAGCCACCCAGGTGCCCCTAAACAAGCTTTTATCACCATTTCAACACTGGATTTCAAAACAAACCTAAAAGTGTTTTGTACTCATTTGGTCTTAAGATGATAAACAGATTGATGGCCCCATTGAGGAGAAACGATGTGTATATTCTCATAGAATAAGGTGATGTCACCATTCAATGGAATGTCTCGAACCCCTTGCTCTGTTCTCTGGGTGCACGTGTGTATGTATTGACATGTGTGGGGAATGTACATTCCATTCGGTTAACTATTTACATATTTGAACAATGGCGAAGAACTGATTGGAGCAATACTGTCTGGGATTTATGGAGTGATAAATCTTACCAGAACTTTTCTTAATGGTGTGGAATTCAGAGGATGGGAGATCCCTTTTGTTCAGAGTGGTATATTATAGTGAGTTCTTTTATCCAATAGATATTAAATTATAGTATTTTTTTTCTGTCTTGTGTGCTTTGCTTCACTGACTGCAGCAAGCTGAATATCCAGTTAGCTCAGTACAACCTAAGAACACTGTCTTAATTTTTTAAAGTTTATTTATTTATTTTGAGAGACAGAGATAGCATGAGTGGGGGAGGGCTGCAGAGAGAGAGAGAGAGAGAGAGAGAGGGAGAGAGAGAGAGAGAGAGAGAGAATCCCAAGCAGGGTCTGCACTCATGAAATTGTAAGATCACAACCTGAGCTGAGATCAAGAGTTGGACGCTTAACTGACCAAGCCACCCAGGCACCCCGAGAACACTGTTTTCTAAAATAATTACTTGGGTTCATCTACAAAAAGGTTTAAACTTTCCAATAAAAGCAAATAAAAAGACATATTTTAGGTAAGCTAGGTGTGCCTTCCCATAGTTTCCTCACAGTCAAACTCGCAGAGAAAAACCCATTATTCTCCAAATGAGTTTCCTGATCACTTGAACAAATAGAGCATTCTGTTCCTCTCATTACTTTTCATAATGAATATTTTCAAATTAATGTACCACAAGGTGAATGTGTGACGTTGTTTTCTTACAGATTTGCTGTTGAACTTCGAAATAAACAGGTCTATAGTCACAGGATAGGTCTATATGGTTTCAAATATTTTCAAGGCTCATTTCTATTCCTTCTATTATAATGTATGAAAGAATAACAGAAGCATAATAAGTGCTTCCTTTCTTGAATGTAACTTCATGAATCTAGTGAGAAATATAGGACACTAAAAATGCTAGCCTCACATCTGAAATCTTCCAATATTTATCAACAGATATTAGCTTCTTTCTCATGTTCAGAAGCTGGCTTTCACAGACAGTAGAATTTTCCATTGCTGTTGATGTGGTTTAGAGAAGTAAGATGAAGAGGGAAAAGAGATGAGAATCTTCTTCATTTCTATAGGAGAAGATGCTTTCTAAGATGAATCACGAGGTATATAAATGTTGGACCATTTCAAGTTAATATGGACATTAGGACACATTTTAGGATTATGTAAATTTAAAAGGGGAAGATTTATTTTGATAAATAAAAGTCTAAAGTCAAGAAGAGTAAATATGAATTTATTAAACAAAGGATCAAAAGATATTAAGAAATAAAGTGGTGCCTTTTTTTTTTTTTTAAGAATAGGTGCCAAGTTCAGGATGATCAGTAATCTGACTCAGGTTTTCTTACCCTCTTACCATAGGACCTGTCCCAGGAGAAATTTTCTTTCCTGAATTTTAACCTCCCTAGGTAATTTCTGTCTCCTTACGTTCTCCTTTTCATCTTCTGAACTTTACTGTACTATTCAGTGGTGGTGCAATGGGGGTTTAGTAATTCAGATTTTCACAATAATTGCAGTAAATGAGTGTGAATGGGTCCTCGAAGCTTCAAAGGAGGCCAAGAGAAATTCCAACTAAAAAGAAATGAGTATTGGGACACCTGGGTGGCTCAGTTGATTGAGCCTCTGACTCTTGATTTCAACTCAGGTCATGATCTCAGGGTTGTGGGATCGAGCCCCATATTGGAGCCTGCTTGAGATTCTTTGTCTCTCTCTGCCCCTCTCCCTAGTTTGTGCATGCATGCTCTCTCTTTATATATATAGATATATAGAGATAAAGATATAGATATAGATTTCATATATATATATATGAAAGGAAAACAAAGAAAAAAGGAAATGAATAGTATCAAAACAGACAACTCAGGAAAGCACCAAATGAACTTTCAATTTTAAAAACAGCTTTGGTGGTGAACTCACTAGAAGAAAAAAGTTAGATGTATCCCTAGAAAGTGGGTTGTTAACTATAAGACAGTTACTTTTAGGGGAACATTTTCCAAACATGATGACTTTATCTGTTATTCAGTATTAAACTAAAGTCGTTTTCTGCCAGTAATTAGAAAATCAGGTCAGTTGTCAATTTCATGATGGATCAAATGAAAAACTCTTTGTTTTTAGGCTTTTTTCACATCCATGGAGATATCTAACAGACAGAACAATCATATTTTACATCTGTAAAGAATCATGGAAAAGTCCTCCCCTGTCCACTCTTTCCCTACTTCCCAACCCACTTTCTGTTTATTTACTGATGAGAAAACAGAGCGGCCAGAAAACTTGTGGAAGGCCACCAGCAGAGTTGGAGATAGGCTAGAATCAACCACATGCACCAAGAGTTTACCTGCCTCTGATTTTGCTCAGATAGTTCTCACCATCTCAACTTTCTAAAACTCGGTTTCCATCTTACAAACTCTTGGAAAGTTTTGTGGAAACCTTCACCTCACCCCTCCTCTAACATTCCTTGGCAAAACCATGACCCACAATACACATGGCATTCATCTGCTATGTTTGTAATCACTGATTTCTCTCTATCTCCTTCATTAGACTGTGAGGACAGGTATTGTGTGTATGACTTTCTATATGGTCATATATTAGAAAATATTAGGAGCTTAATGATCTATGTATTTAAAAGAGTCAATCAGTAGAATTATAGTCTCCTTATTTCTAAGACTACTTTTTTCTCTATACATTCTATACTTAGGCAATGTAAACATTTATTTTTATTATTGCCCCAAACATTTGGATTTTTTGTTGCTTATCTGTTTGTCTACACAGCATCCATTTCCATTTTTCAGTTAGCAGTATTGGGAAATAGGTCATTCTATGTGTGGTTGGGTAGGATGGACCTCAGCTCCAGGGGTGTCAGGACACCTGATCACTATATTTTATGTCATTGGCTAGAGAAATTGTTCCATGTAAGAGTACAGAAATCAAGCCAGATGAATCTCACTAAATCTGAGGACGCTTTGGGAACTCATTTGGAGGAAATTCTCCTTAAGCTAAAACTGATTATCGGTAAATTTGATGTTAGTTGAACCAGGGGCCACTACCTGGAGTCTGACAATGAAGCCAAAAGTGAGGAAAAAAGAGTTGTGAGAAAAACAGATAAAGATTTAATAATATCCCTTAAGCTTTTGAACCTAACCATACCGGAAATCAATATCAATTACAATGGCTTTGGCTACAAATAACAAAACATTCCATTAGACGGTGAGCATTTCATTTCAAATAACAAACAGTTCAGCGGTAGGTGCTCCAGCACTATTTGGTAGACCAAATCAAGGCTTTGGTGCCACACTTCATCTAACCACTACAGCACCACATCTCACACAGCTATGATTAAAGACAGAAAAGAAAATTCTTTTATGAGGGTTCCCAGTTGACTTCTTCTTACGTCTCCTTGGCCAGGACTAGGTCACAGGCCCATACCCTAGCTGCAAGGGAAGCGTGCAGATCTGTTGTTTTTCACCTCCACAGAGAGAGACTGGCCCTTCCAGAAAGGGGAAAAGTGGTATGGCGGGACGGGGAAGAGAGCCACTAGTAGGGTCTACCACACTGATTTTCCATGGGATTTTCAAGTACCTGAGGAAAAATAGTTTATTTATTTAAGTTACTTTGAATCAGTTCCTGTCCTTTGCAACTAATCATGTTTCATTTCAACATCCCACTTTAACACTTTATCTTTTTGTTATAAATTTTAAAATATTTAAGAGAGGGGCATCTGGGTGGCTCAGTCAGTTGGGCGTCGGACTTCGGCTCAGGTCATGATCTCAGGGCCAGTGAGTTCGAGCCCTGCATCGGGCTATGTGCTGACAGCTCAGAGCCTGGAGTCTGCTTCAGATTCTGTGTCTCCCTCTCTCTACCCCTCCCCTGCTCATGCTCATGCTCTGTCTCAAAAATAAACATTAAAAAAATTTTTTTGAAGAATTTCTCATAAATTAGTATACTATTACCAAAGAAATAAAAAATTGCAAAGGTTATTCCTTTTTAGAATATGGGTTTGCTGCCCATATTTTCATATAGATGACCCAAACATTCATGTGTATTAAGTAGGCCACTCATGCACTCACTGAGAAGACAGCTGAGCTGTTATCTACAAATAGAGCTTTGGTAAAATTTCAACATAAAATCAGTTAATATTTTATAGGGTTCTTCACCTTTATCTTGTTTTCAATCTCTGAGATAAAAATATTTTCAGAGTTTAAGATTACTGTGTTCTTTTATCTACCACACATTCTGTAAATGCATGTCATTCCATTGCTCACTGCTTACGATTTTTTTTTACAGAAAAAGGCCAGAGAGCATAAAGACATAAAAGCTTAACTCAGATGACTGGCAGAATTGGGACTTAGAAATTTTCTTCTTTTCACACACACACACAGAACGAGGCTGCTTCCAGTGAAAATTTTATTTCTTTAGTGCATTTTTTGGTGATTAACTTTTAAAGACTTGAATCATGTAAATTAGATATTCTTTTCAATTTTTTCCAAGTGATGTTGGTTTCTTTTTTTCAAAAGCCAGGACCAGATGGCTTGTTTATTTTCAAATTTAATTATAGCTATACATATGAGAAGCAAAATTATTACTGCCTTTTGTATTAATTCTCTCAAAAAATTTCAGACAATTTAGGAAATACTAAATTTCCTCAGCTTTCATAATGGGTCTGGAACATAGATAGCATGTCAGCAGGGCAGCTGGACTAATTTGGAATTACTATTATAAATAAAAATGAATGGGGTGCCAGGGTGGCTTGGTCAGTTAAGTGTCTGACTTTAGCTCAGGTCACGATCTCATAGTTTTTGAGTTCAAGCCCCACATCGGGCTCTGTACTGATGTTGTGGAGCCTGCTTGGGATTCTCTCTGTCCCTTTCTCTCTGCCCCTCCCCAACTCTCTCTCTCTCTCTCTCTCTCTCCCTCTCTCTCACTTTCAAAACATAAATAAACTTCAACAAATGAGCTTTGTACCCCAACTACAATTGTAGTGAGATATCAAATTCTTCTGAATATAACCTATACATTAGTGAATAAAACTATAATTTGACCAGGGAACCAAGATGAAGGCTAATCCTAACTGTAGTTTAGAACTCTTTCTAAAGTCATTCCAATATTTTTTAAACCTATGGTATATTTCAACTTATATGTTACAAATAATTAATATTTATTTAGTGCAAACCATTAATACCTAAAATGTGAAGATGATAAAAATAGACACACTGAGAAAAGTTGGGGATAAAAATCAAACTTGAATGTGACCTTGCCTCTGGAGTTTCTCAACCTTGGCACTATTGACAGTTTAGCCAGATAATTCTTTGTTGGGAGAAAAGGGATGTCCCATGTACTGGAGGATGTTTAGCAGCATCACTGGCCTCTCCCCACTAGATGCCAGGAGCATCCTCCCTTCACTGTGACAACAAAAATGTCTCCAGACATTGACAAATGTGCTTTGAGGTCAAAACTGCCTGGATTGAGAACTGCTACTCTAGGTTCTGCTACCAATTTGCAAGAAACTCAGAGGGCAGAGGGACAGGATGTGCAGTCAATAAGAACTACAGCATGGGAAATTATAAAGATCAAATGACCTGGGTTTTTCTACAAATAAATTGTAAGAAAGAGAAAAAGGGAATTAGAAGAGACTTAAGAGGCATATCAACCAATTGCTATGTATGGATCATATTTTGACCCTGATTCATACAAAGTATAAAGATGTTAGGCAATGATAAGAGAACTATGAACACACTGACTGGATATTTGATGATAGTAAGGAATTGTTTAAATTATGTGACTGCGGTTATGTTCCTAAAAAGAGATCTTGTCTTTTAGAGACCCTACTGAAATACTTTCAGAAGAAGTGATATGCTGTTTGGTATTTGCTTCCAGTGAATCAGGGCTGGGGCTGGATGGAGGAGTGCACCTTAAATAAAGCAAGATTGACTATGATTTGATAGTGTTGAACCCAGGTGATGGATCCATGAGAATTCATTAAATTACTCCTCTCACTTAGGATTATGTTTAATATGTGTCATAATAAATAATTTAAAATATATATAGACATCTTTTTTTTAACAGTTTTAGCCTCATACACTATCCTTATACTTGCAGCTTCATTTTTTTTTACTGAGTGATTTAAGTTATTAATTACTAAGTGAATTGCCAAGAGAAAAACACAGTGCATTTGCTTTAACCTAAATTGTGGCTCAATTGATCAGCTTAAGTATTGCTAAGTCACTATCTTATCTTAAATAGAGCAAAATCGGACACAATGTTCAGTGCAATAGTTTTCTGGTAGTGCCCTTCACCAACCCTGGGTTTCTACAGAAGTACTTTTCAGAAATACTTGATTCAAATTTCACCGTTTAAATCTTTCCAATTTTATTTATTTATTTATTTATAATTTTTTAAATTTAGTTTTGAGAGAGAGAGTGAGCGCGAGTAGGAAGGGGCAGAAAAAGAAGGGGACACAGGACCCAAAGCAGGATTTGTGCTGACAGCTGAGAGCCCAGTGTGGGGCTGCCAACAAACTGTGAGATCATGATCTGAGCCAAAATCAGACACTTAACAAACTGAACCACCCAGGTGCCCCTCCAATTATTTTTAAAAACTGTCATTAAAAAAAAAAAACTCAATTGGGAGATCTACCTATCTATTAACATGTGTACACATTAATTCAATTTTCCTAAGGCTAAGAGCAAAGTTACTTCCGCCATCACTGTTTTAGTGAATGAAGAACATCTTAAGAGTACAAGGTGAGTGGTTGAAAAGTAGTATAATTTCCATTACTGGTTTGTGTGAATCCAATTTTTTTCAAAGTTTTGTAACCTGCCTCCAAAATGTGAGTGTTTAAAGTACTTTATGACTTCAACTTGCAATACCCAATATTAATATTTTGTTTTTTGTTATTTTAAATCAATGTAATATTATAGAAAAGGGCTCGAAAGTTTCCCTTGCCTCTTTGTAGGAAGACTTGGGCATCAGCTTTGAACAAACATTCCAGGTACATCTGAGGCAGGACCACATCTTGAGAAATGAGGCCTTATATGTTAGAAAATTCATTCCATCCAGAATCCCTGTTGGGTCAAGAATCCTATCTGGTTTATTCACAACCATATGTCCAAACTATTACTAAGGTTGTGGTTTATGAAAGCTTTAGTTCCTGCCCGAATCTCTATTAGTTCTCACCGAGACACTTTCAACTAAAAATTTTAAAAGTATCACTCAGGATACCTGAAGGGAAGACAATTCAACTTAGAAGATTCAAGAGATTCTGATGAAGGGCCTCTGCCCTGAGACGTGAGCTGAGTGAAGGGGAACAAGGCATAGTGAAATACCTACGGTCCAGCAATCGGGGAGGCCATTGGTGCTTCTGTGCCTAAAGAGAGGAAGTGATACATACTCCTGAAACCCAATGGCAGTTGGAGCCATGAAGTAGAGGCAAAGCCTGGGAAGACATACAGCCACTACTCAAAGCAGGAGGGAATGAGAAAGAAATACAGACCCCTCCATCTCTTCCCCCATCCTTCAGCCACTGCCAGTGCCTCTCACTGGCTGAACCAACCAGAAGCCAGTAGCAAAGGAGGCTGGGAGATGCAGGTCACAGGGGTCAGGCTCCACACCACAGCCCAGGGCAATGGCAGTGAATGGATGATGGCAGTGGATGAACAGAGAATAATCAGAAACCTTCTCCCTCCCCCACAAAATTGGCAAAAGAATATTTAAAATCCTCAGGCTGATGATGTCATGTCATAACAAAAGAATGAAATCAAGTAAATCCTTCAATGTAAGGTGACACTTGGGTGACCAGTGGGGATTAAAGGTGGTCCTTGTTTGAGCTTCTACTTAAAGATTTCATTTATGTCAACAGGGTCTACATATTTCTAATAAGTTCAAAAATTTCTTTTTGTGGTGATCTGTCAATTGAGCTTTGTCCTTTCCCTGGTGTGACAGTCTTGTACAGTGTGAATGCCTCTGGGAGGGGTCCCTGGCCCCAGCAACTTCTACCCTCAGTGACATATGCTGACATGGCCACTGCCTTGCTTGCTCCTTAATTGCAGGTCCACACAAGCTGTTGAGAGTGTGCCTTCACTGCAAGGTCCCTTCAGGTCCAGTTCTGTCCATAATGTCAGTGTCACTCTCAAAGTGTTCAGAGATCTGCCTGCTGCTCTCAAGCTATGCTGGGCTCTGGGAGGGCTGTCAAGGACCTTTCCCTCTGGGTATGGGAATCTTTTCTGTTCCTACAAAGAGGCAACGGAAACTTTTGAGCCCTTTTCTAGGGCGTCTACTTGCCTAGACACTTCACAAATCTTCCTGCTCTGAAGCCTCACTGCTTCTCCAGTCTCTATCCAGGCATGAGGTCCATGTCCTCTTGATCTTGGATCCCCATCCTGTCTTGGGTGTCCCTTTTTCAGGGACACACAGTTTCTAAGCTCTCTTAACTTCTCCCATTTCGTTCTTTCCTTCTTTCCTTCCTTCTCTCCCTTTTTCCTTCCTTCCTTCCTTCCTTCCTTTTTTCTTTTCTTTCTTTCTTTCTTTCTTTCTTTCTTTCTTTCTTTCTTTCTTTCTTTCTTTCTTCTTTCAATATTAGAGACAGAGAGAGTGTATGAATGTGTGAGACGGGGAGGGGGGCACAGAGCAAGAGAATCCTAACCCTGAATGAGGGGCTTTATCCTACAGCCATGAGATCATGACCTGAGCTGAGATCAAGAGTGGGATGCTTCACCAACTAAGCCACCCACGTGCCCCAGCTTCTCATACTTTTCACCTCCTCTAGATTCACCAGTTGAATCTTATCAAGTTTGAAAGGGTTTTTTTTTTTAACTTTTTTTTTCTTTACAGCAAAAAAACATGATTCTCACCCTATCAGATCTCTGGTATTATACTGTATTCTATTCTATTCTATTCTATTCTATTCTATTGCAAGTAGAAAGGTAGTGTAGCAGGTTCTAGAATCAAACAGATCTGGTTTAAGTCCCAGCCAGCTTGACCACTTGTTAGTTGTGTGAATTAAGGAAGTTACTTAATTTGTGAGTCTTCCTCCCTTTTCCTGTATTCACCTGCCTTAGGCAGTGAGTATTTAATAAGATAATATATAAAGCACCAAAGTATCATCACTACAGAACAAAAATACTGAATAAATATTAGCTACTGCTGCTGTTATTATTATATGTAAAGTCTCCAATTTATACTTATCATGGAGCTACTGAAAAGATTAAGTTAGTATCTAAGCAAACAGACTTCAATCCCATTTTTAAATGGGGAGAATATTTAGAGGCATAGAAAACAGTCAGAAAAATGGAATGCTTTCCTATGTACATCACTTAGTTAGCATACTAAGTTCCATAGAAGTAATTTAAGAGTGGGTATATGCTATAAAATCAAAGCCATTAGGAAAATATATACTACTGTTCAGTGATGTAGGTAAGAAAGGAACTGACCCCAGTTAAATTAAATGATAAGCTTAACATTAAGAATAATTGGTTGGTAGAATTTTCAAGAATTGTGTTTTCAGGATAGTGATTCTGCTTATCTTTATTCTGCAATTATTTTCACATATTTTCCATTTTAATATTCATCTGTAATTCAGGAATTGCTAAATGAAGTGGTAAATTCTATGGATACATAGAGGGAATGAATTTTCTGAAATACAATAATCATAGGAGAGCTTAACCCTTTGTCAGAAACCCAGCATCTCTTCAACCTGCCCAAGATTCAAAGATTTAATTCCTACTCAACATTTCAGATCTGTATTCTTTACCATAACTTGCTAGGTAATTCTTGCTAATATTATATCCTTTGCTAAAAGGTAAGTCAGAGTTAAATTCTTAATATCTTGGGTTTTAGCTTAAATTAATAAGAGGTTTGTGTAGCAAACATAGAGTCACAAAAATCCAAACCAGTGTACAAAATAATTTAAAAAATGAAAGCTATTAATGTACCCTTTTATACTTTTAGCTAAACATCTTGAAAATAATTTTCCCCTGATCAATAGTGTACTAATGAGAGGAATGTTTGTACTGTGAAGTCAGATATAATTAATTATAGAATAAATCAATTTTTACAAAATGTATTAGAAGTAGAACTAATAAAATTACTGCAGTAGTATCACATTAGTATACAATAATTAAAGAGAAAATGAGCATATCAAATTTAAAGGATGAAAGCATGATTTATAATATCCATAAGGATTAATAACTTGCAAGAGAATTACTTATTTCTTTAGGCAGTTTTGGTTTATTAAAAAATAGAAGTGTGAAATGACTAAGACTCATTGCAAACTGACCTATTTTAGAAAAAAAGCAAGTTGATTATTAGGAAAGCAATTGAGAGCCAAGAGAAATAATCTATCCTAATTGGTCATTAATTAATTTTGACTGGTTATTCTTGCTAGACATTTGTATGAAATTATTAATGTTGAAAGTGCTTCAATAATTTAGTCAAGTATTTGACGTACATTATTTTCATGATACATGAAAGATATCTTGTTAACGTTCTGAAATTAGTAACTTTATTCATACCACCATAAATATGATCATAATAATAGATTCAAATTCATAGTCTCATTTTTTAAATTAATTACTATGGCATCAGACTGACATTTTACCTAGTGTATAAACTTTTGATATTAATCTTGTTAATTTGAGGTTTGAAATGTAGCCACAGAAATAAATAATAATGATCCTGAGAAATTATTTAATGTTACAAAGTATGTGAGAGTATTGAGGCTGAGAGTGGAGGTGGAAAGGCTTTTTGCTGTATTTTTCATCTGAAAAATTAAAGACTTAATATTCAACAGATGAAATCGTATGTTCGGTTATACTTGCAACTATAACTTTTCGCCAATAAAAACTGTAAATAAATTTAACATTGAGGCCAACTCTTGGCTTTAGACAGAGAAATGTGAGTATTACTCACGAGCTCTATCTTAAAAGCTAGATTCTGCTTTATATTTGAAGAGAAAAATTGCTGCTACTACAAGGAAGAAAGAAAATGACTTTCTCAGTGGACGAATGACTATATTTATTCTGTGGCGGGTGCAGCCCTACCAGAATGCAATCAAGGAAGCATTTTATTTAAAAGACATTGCAACTGTCACGGCCACTGAGCTCTTGAATGATTAATGTCATGTCTGATATAAACTATGCCAATTGGATCTGGAAGTCGGGAAAACAAGTACCATGGCGGGATCTTCAGTGGTGGGCATCTTTTCTGTCTCATTCTCTCTCTTTCTCTCCATTTAACAGTCATGTCCAACAGCCCTTACAGCTCTTAAGCTCACAGCTGGAAAGACAAGCCATAGCAGGAGACTTGCACATATTACTTTAGTCCTAGGGAGATGAACATAAGGAGATGGCCCTTGGGGAAATCATGTATTGCTACGTGGGTGAAACCCTTGCAAATACTGTAAGCAGTCACTTTTAAATGACGGAAAAAATATTGTGGTAGCTCATCATTAACAACCAATTCATGTCCTTAAGCAAATGTTGTCACAGAAAAGACCACATCAGAAAACCACTCCGTAAAATGTTTTTTTTATCATATATTGAAATTGTACCTCATGCCATATAATATATGTCAATGTTTATATAAATACATAATAAATGAAAGCTGGCAATTTATCATATTACTAAAGATATTTTAGAAGAGATTGCCAATATACTCAAGTGGTATATTAAAGGTACTTAATAAGTACTAAATTCTTTCATTATTTTTATAATGTTTTATAATGATAAGGCCTGTTCTAATTTCTAAAATTCTGTGACTGAATCTTCTTTACTCTGAAAATCCTGTAATACATTTTGCCAACAGTCATAAAAATTCTGACCTGATTAAGCCATAAAGAATTGACATCAACCCAGATTTTTTTGTGCTAACATTGTAACATAGTAGATTTTATTCTGTACCTTAGAAAAACATAACATAGCATCTGCCTTGTATACTTGGTGATAATTACCAAACCACTCTCATGTTTAAAAAATATATTTATTTAACATACCTAACCAGTCATTTTATTAAAATGAATTTTCTGGAACAATCTAAATTTTTTCAGGGGGAAATATATTTTTGAATAATAAAAGGTGGTTAAATGCTTACTCAATAACTTTTTCCCTCTAATAATGAATTAAGATATAGAAAAAAATCAATACGATACACAAAGGACTTTTAAGTATTTTTTACTCATTTCTACAGACATTTTCAACTTACAAAATTCATTTTTGTTAAGATGCATTGTATTAAAAAGTAATTTATGATAATCCAGATTTCCATAGCCTTTATTTTTATTTTATTAATTTTATGAATTTGAAGCACAGTTAATAGAGGCAAATTTAGTCTGAGTAAATAAGTAATGTCCCAAAGTTGAAATAAATTTCACCTTAGATAATAAAATACGTGTAATGTTGTATGTAATTCCTATAATTAGCTTGAATCTAAGAAACTATTAAGCAAAGAAGCAAAGTCGAGTTCAAATAAATAAAAACTATACGGAAAAACAAGATATTGGGCATTGGGAAGAAAATTCTTTTAGCAGAACAATCACCTGGTTTTTTAAATTTAATATTAGTATCTTTTTCTGGGTACAACAATATTTTTATTTTAATGTTTACTTATTTTTGAGAGAGAGAGAGAGAGAGAAAGCATGAGGGAGGAGGGCAGAGAGAGAGGGAGGCACAGAATCCGAAGCCGTCTCAGGCTCTGAGCTGTCAGCACAGCGCCTGACATGGGGCCCAAACCCATGAACCATGAGACCATGACCTGAGCTGAAGTCAGATGCTCAACAGACTAAGCCACCCCAGGCACCCCTCTGGGCACAACAATATTTTGAAAGAATATTTTGGTTAGACACTTTTTGAATATGAATCCAGTGTTATGATTGGTATATAGAATTCTTCAAAGTATTTAGAGTTACACATTCAGGAAGACACATTAAACCTACAGATAAAGTCTCAGGTTTTATGTATACTACACTAGGAATAAAAAGTGACACTGTTATAACAACATCCACAAAGCAAAGAAATGAAACTCCAAAAGATGAAGATATTGTTAGGACATAAATAATTTAGATGTATATCTGATGACTATATTCTCTAACATACATAAATGTCCTTTCAAGAAGTCAGAGCCACATTATTTGAGTCACAAGTGACAAAAAGTTTCTTACTGATACTATATACTATCTTACATTTTATTTACTTCAACTAAAGAATTTAGTGCATATTTTATAAATGAATGATTTCTGGAGCACCTGTGTGGCTCAGTCAGTTAAGCATCCGACTTCGGCTCAGATCATGATCTCATGGTTTTTGAGTTCGAGCCTAGTGCTGGGCTCTGTGGTGACAGCTCAGAGCCTGGAGCCTGCTTCGGATTCTGTGTCTCCCTCTCTCTCTGCCCCTTCCCTGCTCATGCTCTCTCTCTCTCTCTCTCTCTCTCTCTCTCTCTCTCAAAATAAATAAATATTAAAAAAAAGAGAATTCATTAATGATTTCTGTAGCTAATAAAGAAATGGTCTGAAGAAATGAAATTATTTTCATGGCAGAGTTAACAATGGAAAAAAATTAGAGGGGCGCTTGGGTGGCTCAGTTGGTTAAGCGTTCGACTTTGGCTCAGGTCATGATCTCACGGTTAGTGAGTTCAAGCCCCTGTTGGGGTCTGCGCTGACAGCTCAGAGCCTGGCGCTTGCTCCAAATTCTGTGTCTCCCTCTCTCTCTCTGCCCCTTTCCTGCACACGCTCTGTCTGTCTCTCTCTTAAAAATAAATAAAAATTTAAAAAAAATTTAAAAAGAACAAATGGAAAAAAATTAGAGCAGCGATCAGCAAAAAACAAGCTTTCATTTAGTATTAGCTATTATTTAACCTTAATTTGAGCATAACTGATCAGTTAAGCTTATACAGCTCAAAATTAACCCCAAATCTTTAAGATTTCCCATTGCAAAACTAGAAAGGACAGAGATAAATAATCCAATCCAGGTGTCTTTTATATGAGAAAGAGCTCAGAGTTTCATACATAATTACTCATCACACATCATCATCATCATTATTGTGATAGTACCAGTCAACATAGCACTTTACAGAATTAACATGGAGCCTGCCCTACCTGCCTGGCCATTCATAACACAGCAAATGGCAAGTCAAAACTAACAATCTTGTAAGACCTGGAGTTCCTTCTCATGGGCAGCTTTGGTGTTCAGTTTATGGTCTTTGTTAATCTGTGCAGAACTGCTGAACATGCTCACACACTCTGGAAGGTGGTCACAGGATGTTTCACCATGTTTCCTGTTTCCTGTGTTGCCTTTAGATTTTCAGAAAATGATAGGAAGGGCATTTTTTATAATACTCTATGACATTCTTTCTAATGTGGTGATCTCAATGGAAGACAAGGGTCAACTCCCGAGAACTCAGAATTCTGTGGTGAAGAAAAGGCTGATTAAGTTTGAAAACAGAGCAGTTTGATAAATTTGGATCTAGAATTCTTGGTAAGCAAGCCAACTCAATGCTCACCTTGATATCGCACACACACAAAATATATTTTTAAGGCGAAAATAAACTTATTTTCTTCCAAAATTACCTTCGGTTTTATTTTTTTCAGTTATAACTCTTTAACTCACACTAATATTTAAAAGCAGTGAAGACTATTTAAAGAAGTGTATGTTTATAAAAGAAGGTGTGTGTAGTTATTTAGATATTTTAGATGGACATATTGCTGCTTCATGCTGAAATTATCAAGCCATTCATTACACCATTATCTGATTTAAGTCTCAGTTTTCATAACCTCCTTAATGCTTTTTTCTTGGGATTGGCATTATATAGATAGTAATGAACCAATTCAATGCTGTTAATATTATTACTGGAACATATTTGTGCCTCCTTTACATTTTTCAAACACCTTCACAATTGCTGGGTACCAGAACCAAGCCAGTGAAGCAGACAAGGGCAGAATTATTAGTCCCACTTCACAGGTGAAGAAACCTAGGTTTAGAGACACCAAGTGACTCAGCAGGTGGATACTAGGTGGCAGGGCTAAGACCATACTTTAAGTCCTGCCTTTCACTTTTGTACTTGCATCAGTCAGGATGGCTTATGTGATGCTGTAGGGACAATCTCCAGATCCAGAGGCTCAAAACAGCAAAGATATATTTCTTGCACTTAATGCATGTCTATCAAAAGATATCTGGGGCTCTCTTTAGTTCTCTCTCTCTCTCTCTGCAACCCAGGATATTGTACAAACCACTATCTGGAAAGTTGTCTCTCACTGGGACACTGAGAGAAAATGATAGCAAATTACACACTTGCTCTTAAAGATGGGGCACAAACACTTCTGTTCATGGTTCATCGGTCAAAGCATGCTTCCCAGTTGTGACTGACTGCAAATGGGCAAACCTATGAGGCAGTGAACAAAACCAGAAATATTTTGTGAATGTCACTGATCACAATAGTCAGTCCTTCAAGGCCCCAAATATTCAATTCATCCTCCTTCCATAGGCAATATATACTCACCTGTCCCTGAAGGAGAAAACCCAAAACTGCTATTTAGTGAGGAAAACAAGTGCAATGAGCAGGACCTATGGATGACACAGTCCAGTCTCTACATCAGGAAGAAATGTGCTTCATGTCTGGGTGTGGCTCCTCTTGAACGAAAAGACCTATAAAACCAAAAAGACAAGTCATCTCCTTGCCGAATATCTAGTACGCACTGGTAAAACATGTTCAGGGTAACTTCAGTAACTATTTCTATTGAGAAAAGAGGAGAATGGGAGACACAGCACTGTTTTCTATAGCAGGTGTGAAATTCCAGGGGGCAGATCTTTTAAGGATCCTCTATCCCAAAGGGACAGAAAAGTTTCTTTGATTAGACCTACAAGGGGCTTTCCAGTCCATTTATTCTCCATAGCTCTTTGTTCTATCCTCTGAAAAATTCCATCTTTGTCTAAGGATGAACAATGGTGACCTTGTTGGGACACTGAACAACTTTTTTAGGTGGCTACATTTGCAAAAGGAGAAAAACAAACATACTATGGCAAGTTTCTCTTAAAACCAAATGTGTGCAATTTAAGACTGCTCTTTATTCTTCAGTGAAGAGGATTATAGACTTATATTTTTGGTGTTAGAATATCCTTTACTGTGACCTTCTGTATCAGCAGCATGGTGGATTTCATGAACAGTGATTTCTCTCACTATTGAACAAGTTTGGGTGAAATATAAGTTTTTCATGAAGTATAACTTTTGTAGCATTGCTGATATCTCATAAAGAAGAAATATCTTTAAGGAACTAACAACAGAGTAACAACAAAAACAACCAACCAAACAAAAAAAACATGAGTTGAAACACATGCCCAGGCACATACACAAATGGTTTTGTCCTGCCAGTGGCAAGTCGAAGGACGTGCACCTGATTTCGACATTTAACCTGGGAATGTTGGCTAACTGGTCTCAGGTGATGAGAGCCTTATGGCTCCCAGCAGAAGCATATGCAAATCCTCCCTGGAAGAAAGTTGAGATTAGCTACATATGAACATTCAATTAAAGGTTACAAAACACAAGGAAATGAGTCACCATGAGTAAATGTCCATGGAAACATCAAATTAATATCCTCAAAAACTACAAATAGTAGGATGACTGGATACAGAATATAGGGTAATTAAGAAAAAGATTTACATTAAAAATAGAATCATAGGATTGCACAGGCAACAAAAGGTTACACAAAACAAGGAAGATACCAAAAAGTAACTAAAATGGAACTGTTATACATAAAAAATGTAACTGTTGAAATAAAGAAACTCCATGGTTGAATTTAAGAGAAAATTAGACACAGACAAAAAATGCAAGATGGAAAAAATACTCAGAGTTCAGCACAAAGAGGAAAGAAAATGGAGAATATAAAATAAAGGCTAGGAGATAAAGACAGAAGAATAAGATTTAACCTATGTTTAATTGTAGTGCCTAAATGACAGAATACAGAAAACAGAGAGGCAATTTTTAGAGTTAATGCTTAAGGATGAAGGGCATAAATCCGAAGTACCAAGATACATGCATAGTGAAATAAAGAAGTGGTTAAATGATAGAAACATTTCTTTTAAAATCAGTAATAAGACAAGAATGCCTACTTTCACTGCTTCCATGGAACACCCTATTAGTGGCCTGCCTTAGCATCTGTAGTAGTTCAGGAAGGAAGAATAACAAGAGTTAGAAACAAAATTGTTATCATGAACACTTAGCTGAATCCTGCCCTCGGCCCTCTTCAAACCTACCATTTATTAGAAATAATAAGAGAAAGTAAAGCATGAAGGATAAACTGGGATTTGAATATTATACCAACAAACGAAAATTGCGATTATTTCTATAGACTAGCCACAAACAGAAAACATACTTTTAAAGAAATTATTTAAAATAGTAAGAAGAGAAGGAACTCACCAAACTCCACACCCAAAAAACAAAGAATCCAGTGAAGAAATGGGCAGAAGACATGAACAGACACTTCTTCAAAGAGGACATCCAGATGGCCAATAGACACATGAAATGATGCTCAGCGTCACTCATCATCAGTGAAATACAAATCAAAACCACACTGAGATACCATCTCACGGAGGTCAGAGTGGCTAAAATGAACAAATCAGGAGACTATAGATGCTGGCGAGGATGTGGAGAAACGGGCACCCTCCTACACTGTTGGTGGGAAGGTAAACTGGTACAGCCGCTCTGGAAAATAGTGTGGAGGTTCCTCAAAAAATTAACAGTAGAACTCCCCTATGACCCAGCAATAGCACTGCTAGGGAATCACCCAAGAGATACAGAAGTGCTGATGCATAGGGGCACATGTACCCCAAAGTTCATAGCAGCACTTTCAACAATAGCCAAATCATGGAAAGTGCCCAAATATCCATCAACTAATGAATGGATCAAGAAGATGTGGTTTATATATACAATGGAATACTACATGGCCATGAGAAAGAATGAAATCTGGCCATTTGTAACAACGTGGATTTGGAACTTGAGGGTATCATGGTAAGTGAAATAAGGCAAGCAGAGAAGGACAGATACCATATGTTTTCACTCATAAGTGTAACAGGAGAAACTTAACAGAGGACCATGGGGGAGGGGAAGGGGGAAAAACAGCCGGGCAGAGGGAGGGAGGCAAACCATGAGAGACTCGAATACTGAGAGCAAACTGAGGGCTGATGGGGAATGAGGAGAGGGGAAGGGGTGTTATGGGCATGGAGGAAGGCACTTGTGGGAATGAGGACTGGGTGTTATATGGAAACCAACTTGACAATAAAGTATAAAAGAAATAAATAAACATAAAAATTTTTTAAATAATAAAAAAATTTTTAAAAAATAGTAAGAAGAGGGATGCCTGGGTGGCTCAGTTGGTTGAGCATCCGACTTCAGCTCAGGTCATGATCTCGAGGTCTGTGAGTTCGAGCCCCGCTTTGGGCTCTGTGCTGACAGGTCAGAGCCTGGAGCCTGCTTCAGATTCTGTGTCTCCCTCTCTCTCTGCCCCTCCCCCGCTCATGTTCTCTCTCTCTCTCTCACTCTCAAAATAAATTAATTAATTAAAAAATAAAATAGTAAGAAGAGATATAAGGAATAAAAAATGTGGAACAAAAGATATGCAGAGCCTATATGGGAAAAAAAGTATAAAACTCCTACTGAAAGACATTGAGGAAGATCTAAATTTGCAGTGTTTGTGATGTTCATGGATAGGAATGCTCAATACCCTAAATATATAAGTTTCTTCTAAATTCAATACAATTTTAGGGACACTTGGGTGGCTCAGGTGGTCAAACATCACACTCTTAAATTTTTTTTAGAGAGAGTGAGGAGAGAGAGAGAGAGAGAGAGAGAGAGAATGAGTGGGGGAAGGACAGAGAGAGAGAGGGAGACAAAGAACTTGAAGTGGGATCCATGCTCTGCACTGTCAGCACAGAGCCGGAAGTGGGTCTTGAACCCGTGAACTAATGGGAGATCATGATGTGAGTCGAAGTCAGACTCTCAACTGACTGAGCCATCCAGGAGCCCCAAGCATTAAACTCTTGATTTGGGCTTGGGTTATAATCCCAAAGTCTTGGGATTGGGCTCTGGGGAGCGTGGAGCCTACTTGAGATTCAACCTCTCTATCTCCACCCCCCATCCCCTGCTCATGAACTCTCTCTCTCTCTCTCTCTCTCTAAATAATAAAAAAATAATAATTAGTTAAATTTAGTACAATCACGATAAAAATTCCAAGACTTCTTTTTTTGTTTCTTCAAAACTTGAGAAGTTGATTCAAAATTTTACATGAATGACCAGAAGCCCAGTAGTAGCCAAGATACTCTTGAGAAAGAGAAAACAATGGTAACTTTTATAAAGAGAACCATTTCTAGAACCAAAGCAGGAAGAGAAAAATTTGTCCTTCACCTAATTGATGGTATTCATGCACCTAAAGAAAAAAGTTTCCTAGAGAAGGAGCTGAGTCTGTCTGGGAAACTTGAAATGGGTAAGAGGGACAGTGAGGGATGGTGAGAAGCCCAGAGAAAAGCATCAGAGAAAAATTTGAGGAAGCGAATCTGCAAGGGCACCTCTCTGTCAGACATAGACACATCCAGGTCTTGCAGTGTGATGTCATAGCATCATATCTACATTAGCAGTTTGCAAAAATATTTGCGCAAAACTTCCTAGAGAATTGTTAAATTTTTTTTTACCGGTTAATGTATTTTTAAGGTGGAATCTCTTATGTTTTAGCATATCTTTAAATGGTTACGAAGGCTGTGATTGCAGGTGTATTGAAAATAATTACAATTTACAATTTAAATACTAATTCAGTGTATCTACTGGAATCAAAAATGTTAAAGATTTGATACTCAGCCACCATCATCCATTTAGAAAATACATGGACCTCTTTATCTCTAAATTGGAAATTTTACATTGTTCCTTTTCCTACTTGAACTTCTATTTTTATTCCACTTTCTTCACAGAATTTTATGCTTATATAAAATATTTTTATGCTTGGGGTCTTCATTGCACACCCTATCATGTTTCTCTTCAGTAAGAATATAAATGGAAATTGGAATTTTATGCATTTTTGCATTTCATGTGACTGTAAGACTTAATGGTCAAGGAGGGTTTTTTTGGATTGCAATATTAAATTTAGTAGTATTATACAACTGATAACAAAATAAGCATATTACAAATGATAATGGATCAATATCAAACATCAAAAGTAAAATTTTCCTGGAAATGAATCTCATGAGATAGATGAGCCCTTTTTTCATTCAGTTAGTTTATATATCCATGGGCAAATATTAAATAATGCCAAAATTAGACTGTTTTCAACATCAAGTCTACTTTTGCTTTTCATTTTTATACATGTGAGCATTGAGCTCCTGGTCCTTTGCTTATAGCAACATCAATATCAATAAATGTAATTGTCCCTTTGGCCCCCAGATGGTTTTTGTACCCCAGAGTAATGCTGTAGGGATGCTTAATGGTGACATCTTTCTTTTGTCACTTGGGATAAGGTAGCTATGAAAGGGGAATCAATGCGAGGCCCAGATAACAGGCACCTTAGGTAAATCAATTTTGGGATGGGGAATGTAAGTTGAAGATCTTGACAATGATTGCTTTAAACTGCCCAAGCCCATTTAAACATTGGAAAGCCCTTGTATCCTGCAGTTTGAGGACCACTGATTCAAGTCATGTAACTAATTCCTCTGGATGATTTGCTGGCTCAGTAAGGGGCCCTCTGATTTTAATGCCATTTGAATGTCCTTAGGCCTATGTGTAATATGTAGTAACACGTTAACAGTTAAAGCTCCAATTGCACTTCACTTTATCCCTATCTGCTGACAAACCTCTCATCCTTTACAAATTCTACCTCTCCCGCCTGCAACCCAAGCTCCCCAGCAGTGGCACTTAAGTGTTCACAGATAAATCCATGTGGCCAGTTCTCATCTCTCACTGGGCATAGGCACCAACCAATGAATTACAGTTGTACTTTCACAGTTTCACATAGTAAAATATACTAGAAATGAATCAAATGTAAGTCCAATTGTGGAAGCCAAAAATATCTTGTTATTTTGCCAAGTAAGAATCTTTTAAAATACTATACATTATCACCATTGTTTAACTTGTACAAGAATATTTCAAATACCTTAGAATGATATCTTACTATGACATGTTTGAGGCATACAAAAGAATATATGCAATATATATGTAAGTTTCTAGGTAAACATTAAAATAAATACCTGGGAACCCATTACCCAGCTTAAGTACTAAAACATTTCTAGTAGCTTTATATCTGCAGGCTCTGTCTCCATCCCATCTCCCTGCCTTTCCCCCAGAGATAGTCATGTGTTTTTATCACATGAACGTGTTCCTAAACAATGTATTGTTTAGATTCTCTTATTCAGCATTGTAAAAATTATATACTCCAATACTCCTCTGCAACTTGCTTTCTTCATTCAATATTTCCAAGATTCAGCCATGAAGTTACGTGTATCTATGGTTTATTCATTTTTACTGACATATTTCATTGGGCACGCCACCACAATTTTTTTTAACCATTGTCCTGAAATGAACATTTGGATTGTTTTATATTTTTGCTATTACAATATTGCTGGTACACATTTGTAAGAATTTCCCTAAGGATATTTGTACTTAAGAGTGGAATGGCCTGGTATATACATTTTAACTTTACAAAATAGTTCTAAAATTTTTTCCAAAGTGATTCAACAAATTTACATATCCTCTATCAATGTATAATGTCTTTTTGACCTGTAACTTCACCAGTCCTTAGTATTATCAAGCTCCTTAATATTTACCAATCTAGTGACCATCAAATATCATCTTGTTGGGATCTTAATCTGTAAATTGGTAAAATGTACAGATTAAATATAAGTAAATATAAATTAAATATAAATAATAAAGTTGAGCAACATTTTCATATTTGCCATTTGGGTGTAATCTCCTATGAAATGCCTACCATAACTTTTGATCCATTTTCCAGTTGGATTTTTATTGATTTGTAGTTATTTTTAATCTAGGTACTAATTATTTTTCAGTGGTAGGTGATATGTCTTGACTATAGCCAACCCTACTCACATAAGGTTTTCTCATTCAGTTCTCAGTGTTCTGTGGGTCCTGTACATCTGCCCATGGGTGCTGATGTTTCCTTCCTATGAGTAGCAGTTCCTCATGTTTGTGTGGGATAACCAGTTTACAAAGCAGTCTCATAAATCTTATCTCATTTGAGTTTCCCAACAACTTTTAAAATACGAGACAGGGGCCAAGATGGCAGAGCGGCATGAAGTTTCCTGCTTCTCTCATCCCTGAAATGCAGCTAGATCAGCATCAAACCATTTTTCACACCTGAAAATTAGTCTGAGGATTAACACAACAATCTGCATAACTTAGCCACGGAACTCAGCAGGTACATGCATGGAGAGGTGAAGTGGGGGAGAGAGAAGCAGCAGAGGGTAGGGGGCTGTTTTTGCTTGCCAAGAGAGGACAGAGACAGGGGGAGAGTACAGGAAAACATCTCCTCCAAAAGCAGCTGGAAAGAAAGAGAAAGAGCAGAAACACCCATAAGGGACTGAACAAGAAAGGGAGAAAGGAGAAAGAAGAATGGAGAAGGTTTCAATACCATTAGGACTCTATAAACAGGGGAACACAGTGTCAGGAGAGGGGTTAAATATCATTAGGACCCTATAAACAAGCAAGTGCAGAGTCTGAAACCACAGCTTGATATCTGGTGGAGCTCTGGTGGGAAGGGCAAATTCCTAGGAGCAGACAGCGAGGTCCAAAGGGTCCTCAAACCACAGGGGGAGAGGCAGTTTCCCTGCTGGGAGGACATTTAGTAAAGGCTGTGCAGCTTCCCCATAGGCAAAGGTCCCAGCAGACCCCAGAGAACAGCCACATTCACTGGTGTTGGAACAAGGAATTTAAGCGTTCACTGAAGCCTGGCACTAGACGTGTGTTGTGATTTATCATAATCTCTGAAATGCTTCTGCTACACGATTGTGCAAACTTTTTCTGGGGCAGGCCAGCATGCAGCAACAGTCTCTGGGCATCTGCAGCAGTGTGGTTGCACAAACATTCCCAGGGGCAGGCCAGTACTCGGCCATTGCTTGGGTAAACCCTCACCCAGAGGTTTGGAGCAGGCCCAAGCCACAAGGCCCTCAGAAGTGAGGGGTTTGGAAACACAGCCCATCTGAGATAAAATTCAGAAGGGAGGTACCACCTGGCAGGCTGACAGCTTGGTCACGGACAGTGTAGAAGTGGGGAGTGGATGGAAGTCAGACACAAAGGAAGGGTGCTTGATTGCTGGTTGGCGAGAGCACAGAGTTCTCATGCTAGAGACTGGGTAGCTGGGTGACGCCATTTTCACCCCTCCCGCGCATGTACACACTCGTGTACACGTGCCACAAGTGAGCGCCATCTAGTGGAAAACAGAGCCATTATACCAAGCCCTGTCCAACTGCACCAACCAAGCTCTAGAGGAACACCACAAACCTCTCCCCTGCTTAGTTTATAGACTATAAAGTGCTTCATAGTTTGACTTCTAGGGGAAACTGGATCTAATTTCATTCGTATTTCATTCTATTCACTGGTTCACCTATTCAATTTTTTTTTCTTTTTCTTTTCTTATTCTTGAAAGCAGAAAGAAAAAATTTATTTTTATTTTCCATTTTTATTAAAAAAAGATTTTTATTTTTTCTACTATATTTTTATTTTTTGGAATATTTTATTCTATTTTACTTTTATCATTTCATTTTATTCTATTTTATTGTTTTCATTTTTAAAAATTTTTCAAACGTTTTCCTTTTTTCCCCATTTTCTTTTTTTTCCCTTTTTTCTTTTCTTTTTTCCCCTTTTCTCTCTATTCTATCAAGCTTCTTTCAATAACCAGACCAAAACACACCTAGAATCTAGCATCCTTTATTTGATTTTTTGTGTTGTTTTTAATTTTTTAATTTTAATTTTTAATTTTATTAATTCTTTTTCTTCCTCCAAAATGATGAAGCAAAGGAATTTACCCCAAAAGAAAGAATAGGAAGAAATGACAGCCAGGGACCTAATCAACACAGAATAAGCAAGATGTCTGAACCAGAATTTAGAATTATAATAATAAGAATACTAGCTGGGGTTGAAAATAGCATAGAATCAATGTCTGTGGTGATAAAAGAAGTAAAATCTAGTCATGATGAAATTAAAAATGCTATAACAAATGCAATCTCAAATGAATGCCACAGTGGCAAGGATGAATGAAGCAGAGCAGCAAATCAACGATATAGAGACAAACATGGAGAATAATGAAGCAGAAGAAAAAGAGAGAAACTAAGGCAAAAGAGCACAATATAAGAACTAGAGAACTCAGTGAATCATTAAAAAGGAATAACATCTGAATCATAGGGGTCCCAGAAGATGAAGAGAGAGAAAAAAGGGTAGAAAGTATAAGTGAGCAAATCATAGTGGAAGACTTTCCTAACGTGGGGAAAGATCCAGACATCAAAATCCAGGAAGCACAGAGAATTCCCATTAGATTCAACAAAAACTGACCATCAACAAGGCATATCATAGTCAAATTCACAAAATACACAGACAAGGAAAGAATTATGAAAGGAGCAAGAGAAAAAAAGTCCTTAATCTATAGGGGAAGACAGATCAGGTTTGCAGCAGACTTATCCACAGAAACTTGGCAGGTCAGAAAGGAGTGACAGGATAAATTCAATGTGTTCAATTGGAAAAATATGCAGGCAAGAGTTCTTTACACAGCAAGGCTGTGGTTCAAAATAGAAGGAGAGATAAAGAGTTTCCCAGACAAACAAAAACTAAAGGAGTTCATGACCACTAAACCAGCCCTGCAAGAAATTTTAAGGGGCACTCTTTGAGGGGAGAAAAGATGAAATACAACAAAAAAGACAAAAAGCAACAAAGACTAGAAAGGACCAGAAAACATCACCAGAAACTCTAACTCTACAGGCAACACAATGGCAATAAATTCATATCTTTCAGTACTCATTCTAAATGCCAATGGATTAAACGCTCCAATCAAAAGACATACGGTAGTAGAATAGATAAGAAAACAAGACCCATCTATATGCTATTTACAAAAGACCCACTTTAGACCTAAAGACACTTTCAGATTGAAAGTAAGGGGGATGGAGAACCATCTATCATGCTAATGGTCATCGAAAGAAAGCTGGAGTAGCCATACTTATATCAGACAATCTAGACTTTAAAGATTGTAACAAGAGGTAAAGAAGGGCATTATATCATCATTAAGGAGTCTACACAACAAGAAGACCTAGGAATTGTAAACATTTATGCCCCTAACGTGAAACACCAAATATATAAATCAATTAATCACAAACATAAAGAAACTTATTGACAATAATACCATAATAGTAGGGAGCTTCAACACCCCACTTACAGCAAAGGACAGATCATATAAGCAGAAAATCAACAAGGAAACAATGGCTTTGCATGACACACTGGACCAAATGGACTTAACAGATATATTCAGAACATTTCATCCTGAAGCAGCAGAATACACATTCTTCTCAAGTGCACATGGAACGTTCTCCAGAACAGATTACATACTGGGACACAAATCAGCCCTCAACAAGTACAAAAAGATCGAGATCATACCATGCATATTTTCAGACCATAAAACTATGAAACTCAAAATTAACCACAAGAAAAAATTTGGAAAGACAACAAATACTTGGAGACTAAGGAACATCCTACTAAAGAATGAATGGATTAACCAAGAAGTCAAAGAGGAAATTAAAAAGTACATGGAAGCCAATGAAAATGATAAAACCATAGTGCAAAATTTCTGGGACACAGAAAAGGTGGTTATAAGAGGGACATATATAGCAATCCAGGCCTGCCTAAAGAAGGAGGAAAGGTCTCAGATGCATAACCTAATTTTACACCTTAAAGAGCTGGAAAAAGAAGAGCAAATAAAACCCAAAACCAACAGAAGATGGAAAATAATAAAAATTAGAGCAGAAATCTGGGGCTCCTGGGTGGCTCAGTCAGTTGGGCATCTGACTTTGGCTCAGGTCATGATCTCACGGTCCATGAGTTTGAGCCCTGTGTTGGGTTCTGTGCTGTCAGTTCAGAGCCTGGAGCCTCCTTCTGATTCTGTGTTTCCCTCTCTCTCTGCCTCTCCCCCACTCACTCTCTCTCAAAAAATGAATAAATGTTAAAAATAATTTTAAAAAAATATTAGAGCAGAAATCAATGCTATCAAAATTAAGAAAACAAAAACAAAACAAAACAAAAAAACAGTAGAACAGATCAATGAAACCAGGAGCTGGTTCTTTGAAAGAATTAACAAAATTGATAAACCCTTAGCCAGTCTGATCAAAAAGAAAAAGGAAAGGATCCAAATAAATAAAATCAAGAATGAAAGAGGAGAGATCACAACCAACAATGCAGAAATACAAGCAATAATAAGAGAATATTATGAGAAATTATATGCTAGTAAATTGAGCAATCTGGAAGAAATGGAAAAATTCCTAGATACATATAAACTACCAAAACTGAAACAAGAAGAAAGAAGAATTTGAACAGACCCATAACCAGGAAAGAAATTGAATTAGGAATCAAAAATCTCCCAGAAAACAAGAGCCCATGGCCAGATGGCTTTCCAGGGGAATTCTACCAAACATTTAAAGAAGAGTTAACATCTAGTTTTTTGAAGCTGTTCCAAAAAATAGAAATGGAAGGAAACTTCCAAACTCATTTTATGAGGCGAGCATTACCTGGATTCTAAAACCAGACAAAGACCCACTAAAAAGGAGAACTGCAGACCAATTTCCCTGATGAACATGGATGCAAAAATTCCCAAGATACTAACCAACCAGATCCAACAATACAGTAAAAGAATTATTAACCATGATCAAGTGGGATTAATACCTGGGATGCAGAGCTGGTTCAATATCCACAAATCAATCAGTGGGATACATCACAGTAATAAAAGAAAGGACAAGAACCACATGAAAATCTCAATAGATGCAGAGAAAGCATTTGACAAAATACAGCATTCTTTCTTGATAAAAACTCCCAAGAAGGTAGGGATAGAAGGATCATACCTCAAGATAATAAAAGCCATATAAAAAAGATACACCACTAATATCACTAAAACTGAGAGCTTTCCCCCTAAGGCCAGGAACATGACAGGGATGTCCACTCTCGCCATTGTTATTCAACATAGTATTGGAAGTCCTAGCCTCAGCAATCAGACAACACAAAGGAATAAAAGGCATCCAAATTGGCCAGGAGGAAATCAAGCTTTCACTCTTCACAGATGACCTGATACTCTACATGGAAAACCCAAAAGATTCCACCAAAACACTGCTATCACTGATCCATGAATTCAGCAAAGTCACAGGATATAAAATCAATGCACAGAAATCAGCTGCATTTTTATACACCAATAATGAAGCAACAGGAGAAATCAAGGAATCAATCCTATTTATAATTTCACCAAAACCCATAAAATACCTAAGAATAAACCTAACCAAAGAGGTGAAAAATCTATATACTGAAAACTATAGAACGCTTATGAAAGAAATTGAAGAAGACACAAAAAAATGTAAAAATATTCCATGTTCATGGACTGGAAGAACAAATATTATTAAAATGTCGATACCACTCAAAGCAATCTACATATTCAATGCAATCTCTATCAAAATAAGACCAGCATTCTTCACAGAGCTAGAACAAACAATCCTGAAATTTGTATGGAACCAGAAAAGACCCTGAATAGCCAAAGCAATCCTGAAAAAGAAAACCAAAGCAGAAGGTATCACAATCCCGGACTTAAAATGTATTAGAAAGCCGTAATCAGCAAGATAGTATGGTACTGGCACAAAAACAGACACTCAGATCAATGGAACAGAATAGGAACTTAGAAATGGACCCACAAATGTATGGCCAACTAATCTTTTACAAAGCAGGAAAGAATATCCAATGGAATAAAGACAGTCTCTTTAGCAATGGTGTTGGGAAAACTGGACGACAACATGCAGAAAAATGAACCTGGACCACTTTCTTACACCATACACAAATATAAACTCAAAATGGATGAAAGACCTAAATGTAAGAGAGGAAGCCATCAAAATCCTAGAGGAGAAAGCAGGCAAAAACCTCCTTGACCTCAGCCACAGCAACTACTAACTCAACATGTCTTTGGAGGCAAGGGAAACAAAAACAAAACTGAAATGTTGGGACCTCATCAAGATAAAAAGCTGTTTGTGCAGTGAAGGAAACAATCAGCAAAACAAAAAAGGCAATCAATGGAATGAGAGGAGATATTTGCAAATAACATTTCAGATAAAGGGTTAGTATCCAAAATCTATAAAGAACTTATCAAACTCAACACCCAAAAAACAAGTGATCCAGTGAAGAAATGGGCAAAAGACATGAATAGACACTTTTCCAAAGAAGACATACAGAAGGCGAATAGACACATGAAAAAACGCTCAACACACAGGGAAATACAAATCAAAACCACAATGAGATACCACCTCACACTAGTCAGAATGGCTAAAATTAACAACTCAGGCAGTGATAGATATTCGCAAGGTTGTGGAGAAAGAGATAATCTTTTGCATTCCTGGTAGGAATGCAAACTGGTGCAGCCTCTCTGGAAAACAGTATGGACATTCCTCAAAAAATTAAATATAGAACTACCGTACGAGCCAGCAATTGCACTACTAGGTATTTATCCAAGAGATACAGGTATGCTGTTTTGAAGTGGCACATGCACCCTATAGAGCCCAAATGCTCATGGACAGATAAATGGATAAAAAAGATGTGGTGTTTATATACAATGGAGTACTACTCGGCAATCAAAAGGAATGAAATCTTGCCATTTGCAACAATGTGGATGGAACTAGAGGGTACTATACTAAGTGAAATTAATCAGTCAGAGAAAGACAAATATCATATGACTTCACTCATGTGTGGAATTTAATATACAAAACAGATGAACATAAGGGAAGGGATGCAAAAACAATATAAAAACAAGGAGGGGGACAAAACACAAAAGACTTTTAATACAGACAATAAACTGAGGGTTGCTGGGGGGCTTATAGGTGGAGGGATGGGCTAAATGGGTAAGGGGCATTAAGGAAAACACTTGTTGGGACAAGCACTGGGTGTTATATGTAGAGGATGAATCACTGGAATCTACCCTTGAAATCATTGCACTATATGCTAATTAACTTGGATTTAAATAATAAAATAAAATAAACTAACAAAACAAAAGAAAACTAGGTGGGTGGGGCACCTGGGTGGTTCAGTTGGTTAAGAGTCCAACCCTTGATTTTGGCTCAGGTCAATGATCTCATAGTGGAGCCCCCTGTCGGGCTCTGCACTGACAGCATGGAGCCTGCATGGGATTCTCTCTATCCCTCTCTCTGCCCCTCCCCTGCTCTCTTTCTCTCTCTCTCAAAATAAATAAATAAATAAGAATTAAAAAAAAAACAACTAGCTGGCTATTATTATACTTGTTTTATAGATAAGGACACTGAGTGGCTTGCCCAAGGACATAGAGCTAATGAGTCCTAAGATTCTGTATTCCATTTCCTCCTTATGATTATATGATGCTTCTGCTATTTGTAGATGATGGCCTATTCATTTAAACAAATGTTGTTTAGCATCTTTACTTCAGTTTCTTCTCTCCCACCTTTTTTGGTGTATAATTCAAAATACAGTTCTAGTCTATGAAGTTCATATTAAATGCATTACCTACAAGATAACACATGAATAAAGGAAGCACAAAGAAAATTCTTTAATAGGATTTTTTAAGGAGAGTCTAGGAGGATATTGGAAACCACAACAGTTACCTGTTCTGGGAAAAATCACATTTGTAAAATAATGGGTCTATTATGTAAGAGAGCTGATTCCAAGTTCAGTATTTTCCTTTCTTTTGGACTTTTAGAAAGTTAAAAAGGGCAATGTAGGGAATAAAGAGAAGAAAAACATGTTTTAACATTTATTCACATTATCTAAATTGGCTGTCCTATGTCAAATACTGATTTTATATTTATTAATTATTAAATATTATCTATTTGTTATATTAGAGATAAGAGATACTTATAATTAGTCTTAAATGTTGAACTTATCATGGGAAGTAATATCGGTAGAACAGTAATGCCATCATTCAACCTTCAGGTGAAGCTTTTACACTTGGGCAATTAGGTGGGGATCTATCAACTGTGGGAGCCCAAGGAGGGTGGGATGTTAGCTCTTGAGTGAGAGATACCCAAAGATTATCTTTCAAACAGCTGAGGTGGCAAAAGGTAGTACGTCTTACTTTCTGGGAGTTGTTAAATTCATCCATTCATTCATCCATTCTCTAACCAAACTACTGCTTGTGAAATCTTTAACCTTTTCTAGTTACCCTATTTTTATGTACATCACATACATCAGAGGAAACTATGATGAAACTACCAGAAGGACCTGGGGATAAATAAGGAAACAGCATTCCTACTTGTAGGTATTTTAATCACCATATACTAGTTTTATCTTTAGCACTTTCCTGGGCACATCCCTTGAATAATAAAGAGATAGGACTACATCATATCTTCTCCAAAGAGAAAAGTCTTCGTCAATTCTACAGAGAATTACTAAGTATGACTTTTCTTAGATCTCTTTCTTCAATTATTATAAATAAATGTATCTCCAGTTAGTATTTATCAAATATTCCTACATCAGTGTCCAATTTTAAATTGGTTGGCTTGCCTCTGTCCCCATGAAGTGATGGCTTCTGTAACTATTTTGGTCTAAGAGCTGTGTGTATTATATGAGAAATAATATGTCTGATGATGAGCTCCCTGTGTGTATTTCTTTTATGAGTCAGGTACTCTACTAGGCTCATGCGGTTCACTCTGAGTAGGGAATAATTATACCACAAAGTGGTAAGCATAAGAGAGGAGCGCATTGGGGGAAGGGTACCTAATGAGTTTGGAATTCAGATCTGTGTTTGGAGAGAATGAGGTGAACTCATTGTGTTGATAATTTTCAGCTGTCCATATTTTAGAGTTGTGTGTAAGGATATGGGTCATCTGTAATGAGCCATACATTCCTAATTGTAAGGGGACGTCATTCCCAGCTGGGCAGCTTCTATTATCATCTAGTCCAAAGGGCCTCAAAGAGGCAAATTACTTATTTGAGAGGAAGGGCACTCTTCATATTTTCAGAAGTAAATCTTCAAACTAACTGCTTAAAAAAGGGCCTTGTGGATAATGTGACCATACATTTAATATCCACTCTGTCTGGACAAGAGCATGATTGGTGAGACACTGGGACAACAAACGCAATCAGGGAATGTCTCAGGCAAATAAAAAACATAGTCACCCTATTTATGGAAGGAAAAGCACCCAAAGTCTTCTTTGAGGTTGCGGCCCAAGAGTTGATTTGGTTGGTTTTTCCCTTAGGAGGAATAACATCAGAAGTCAAAGCGGTGTCCTGTTGTCTTTTCAAGGGTAAGTCAGGATAGGCCAGGATAATGGATTATAAAGACCTTACAGGGTCCTGAAATTTGTAGCACTTCAATTTTGATTGTTAAAAATTCCATACTTTCCTATTATGATTAATAACAAAACTGCTAAAAAGTCTTTGTATGGGTCTTTAGAGACAGCAAAAAATGGGGCTCTGGGAAAATAATACCTCATTCTGCTATCAACTTGGATGCTGGTAGGAAAGAAGTATTTTGCACGAAAAGAATAGACTTCTTTCAAGAAAGAAGTCTTTGCAAAAACAGACTACTTATGTGGGGGGGGGTATCTGGAATTACAAATAAACACTGGGGACAAAAGAAAAGACCTTGTGAAATGTCTGACATGAAATCTCACCAGTTTGATCAACAGGGCCGTGGTCTCCCACTGACCTGAGTGACAATGCTGTGCTGTGTGTGAGCGCTGGGAGCAGTGTTCCTTGGTTCTCTGAGAATGAGGCCTTGGACTCCTGGTGACACCCTGTGTCCCTGAGTCGTCCGCAGGAACGCAGAGACGGCAGCCTCGAGTCAGCCATGGCCTTGGCTGGGATGCAGGCAAGTCAGTCAGCCTTGGCTGGGATGCAGGCAAAATGCCCTCGGTGCAAGGGGCGTGCCTCGAAAACCACCTGTCTAAACCCTGTGCCGGGCCAGGTGAGCTCAGTGGCCAACGCTGTCCGCATGACCCTGCCCACTCCTGTCCCAGGCCCGCCCACTCCCCGGTTAGGGCCTTAAACCCGCCCGCGGCGCTTCACTTCTCTGCGGGCACGGAGGGCTCTGGTCTCCGCTCGCTTCAGCGCAGGAGGCCGGGGCGCGGGGCGTTGCCACTGCGCGTGCGCCCTCCGGCTGGAGGCCCCCTGCGCCCCTCTCCCTGCGGCCGGACTTGGTACGGCCGGGACGGCGGTTGGCGTCCTCCGCGGCTCCAGCGAGCGGCGGGCTTTTCAAATCTTACCTTAGGAGGAACGGCGGCAGGCGTGGCAGTGGCGCTGGAGATGGAGGCGCAGACCATGAGGGGTCCCGAGTTCCGTCTGGCGGGCCTTCCCGACCATCAGGTGAGCGAGGAAGGGCCCGGCTTCCAGTCCTGAAGCCACCGTTTTGCCTCGTCTTGGAGAAAGCCCCCATTGCGCGTCTTGTATTCAGCCGTGGCCGGAAACAAAGGCACCGACTAGGAGACCGCACTTTTGAGGCTCCAGTGGAGCTTGGACATCTCCACATCCCCGCTCCGGCCCCCGATTTTTTTTTTGGACGAGACAGACCCGAGTGGGGAAGCGATGCCAGAGTTCCGCGGTGCGTTCCCGGGCGCACCTGCCGGCTGCTTCCTTCCACCGTCCCCCCCCCCCCCCCGCCCCCAGGGTTTGGATCCCAGTGTAGGTGACACAGGGGGAATGGGAGTCCCAGGATTTCCAAGAAGCCCACCCGAGGCCAAGGGAGGACGGTTTGCTTTTTACTCGATTTGACGGAAAGCACAATTACTGGAGCGATGTCCACACAAAACATAAACTCGGTGGGGCAGGGTGGAGAAGCAAACCGCAACCTTGGGAACCTTAGAAAAAGTTGGTTTTATAGTGGATTCTTTCCGAGTCGGATAAGAGAAGTTTGATGTTTCGCTGTTTCGCCATGTAAAGTGTGTGTTAGAAATCTTTTTACTTAATAGAGACCAACGGTGTTTCTTAGGGAAATCAGTTATTAAAATGTTATATTTTCCCCTTAACCATAACTTTAGAGTCTTAAAACTGATGTTTTTATGCCTGATCTTCCCTTTATTTTAATCTCCACCTTCTTTTACCTTGTTCTGAAATAGATTAAACCATATGAAAATACCAGTTTTGTAGGTCAAAATTAGTAGACTATTAGCACTTTTATATAATTGGACCTATTATTTTTGATTAGAAACCTGGGAAAACGTTTGCTTAGAAACCTGTTATTTTGTTTAGAAACCTCAGCAGATACAAAATTGTTAGAAAATCTTCAATAATACCGAGGAAAATAAAGCAACACAGTAAGAACCATTATGCAGGAAAAGTCCCACTCCTTTATTAGTAATGCTGTTTTATGCCATCATTTTCAAAAATTTCAGACATTTTGATGTAAAATAGTTTTCTTTCCTATCCATCATCTACTTTGTCTGTTCTGATAACAAAATCTTGATTTCTAGTGAATTGGCAATCTATTGAGGTTCTCATGTGTATTACATGGGTGTTGGTGTACTAGTATATTTATTTAGCTGTGTGCAGCAGTAATATTTAGGAATTATACAAAAGAGACAAGAGGATAAGGTCATGAAAGAAGTTTAGCTACATGGAATAAAAATAAATATTTAAATATACATAAGGGCTGGATTATTTACATGTGAGATGGTATAGTATTTAATGGTTTCTTAGGCAGCAAGAAAATCAAGTAATTGAATTGTGTAATTCCTTCTGTTTGGATCTTGGATAAAAATCACAAAATCGTAATAGGTTTCATTCTAACAAGAATATTGAGGGTAAGAGAATTTTATACTTGACTAGCAGTGAATTCTTATTTGCTGTATTTCCTTTGATATTAATGAATCTTCCACCAATAGGGATAGGACCAAAGATTCTGAGGTGGTTATAACACTAGTGAAACACCTCTACTCAAACCACAGAGTCATCTGTGAGTAAAGAGTATTGGCTTTGGAGTCAGATTAAGGTCAAATCCAATTCTGCTTGTTGAACAACCTTGAATAAGTTACCTGTCTTTTCTAAGTCCTTGGTTTCCACAGTTGTAAAATGGGTAAAATGCTTATCCCAGAAAGTTGCTGGGAGTTGAGAACCTCTTTAAAGTACTTAGCATAGTACCTGACACTCAGAATATGCTTGAGAGAAACCTTTTTCTTAACTATCTTTTGTCCCATTCATCTGTTGGGGCAGCTACCTAACCTTTCTTACGAACTTTCAAGCTTTTGAAATCTTAATAAAAATGAAATTCAAGAAGTGATGCCATTGATGCCAGCAGGCTGGTTCAAGGATCCAGAAGGGGTCCCGCATGACCAGCCAAGAGGGTCCTTGGCTTCCTGCAGGATGGAAATCACATGTGAGTCAGCAGAAGGTGAGTTTATTGAAGATACAGAGAAAGCAGATTACAGACAAAGGTCCAGGAGACTTAGAAAGGAGAGGAGCACGAATCTTGTCTTTGTTTGGGGTCTGGGGGTTTTTATTGAGGATGCTGGTCTAGTGTATGTGTCTCTCAGGCATCTAGGAGCATGTTAGAATAAAGATGAGGGCTTAGGTATTATTGCTTGAAGCCAGGGAGTCTTGGCATCAAGATGTCTAGTGCTAGTGGTCTGGAATAACATATGGTAGCCTCCAGACATTCTCCTCTGGTTCGTCCTTAGATGTTATCTATTCTAGACAAATCATTAACTCCTTGTCCCTTAAAAGGAGGACATACACTATTTTCATTACATGACATGTGTCAAGTGGGATTTGGATGCAGGTCCTAGCAAGGACAGAAGCAGGAAAAGGAACAAAAAGCAGATTTTTATGGAGTTCTTCAGTTTCCCTGTCTCACTATCTCATTGCAGTAAACATATACAGAAACGTGGATTTAAGAATTCTTTCTGTAATAATGTTCCACAGAATGACCACTATTAACAGTTTCCAGACTTTTTTCTATACATAAATAATTCTTAAAATACAATTTTCTTTTAGAAGGATGTATATTATATATACTCTTTTGCAGTCTTCTCTTTCATCATGGTCTCTTAGTTAACACGGTTTAACCATATCCATTAGGTGGGTGATACTGTCTTTCTGGATTACTACAGTTGTCTTACAGCAGCCCAACTTCATTTATTTTTAAGTCAATCCTTAATTTCAAAATTAAGGCCATTTTCAGGAGATCATGGGTGGCTTAGTCAGGTGAGTATCTGACTCTTGATCTCAGGGTTTTGAGTTTAAGTACCACATTGGGCTCCATGCCCAGCATGGAGCCTACTTAAAAAAAAATATTAAGGCCATTTTCTTTGCACTTACTTTGTCCCATTTATACTCTTAAAACCTGATATGTTTCTGTTTTCTACATAATCTTGATTTGCACTTTTAAGTCATTTCCCTATTTCATTTTTAGCCTTGCCCTGTCCATTGATTTTTATCGGTCTGACTAGGTACCTACATGATCAGGACAGTGCCATATTCTTATGTTTGACTTGATTACAAGGGAGCTCATATTTATAAAATTGAAGAAGATATGGCAAGAGGAAGGATTCCACCCACCCCATTCTTTGCTCTTTCTGGAGACTTGCTTTCAGACACTTCTAAGAGGGATGGATACATGCTTTTGTTGTGGGTCCTAATCAGTGTTGACTCTGTCTGCCATTATGGTTGAGGCAGCAGCAGTCATGATTTTAGCTCCCTGCCGTTCCACTTTGGGGTTAGTAAGCACCGTCACTGAATGCTCTGTGCATGTCCTCATTACATGATCATTGTTCTCACTGTGGATGGCACATCAGATCTTACCCAGGAGCACTTTGCACCCCTTACTAACTAAAATTAAGTTCTTCTACTCCGTAAAGACGTTCTTGGCTGCAGTAGTATCACTTGGCCAGAGAGGTTTCCCTGTATGTGAAGTATAGATGTGTACTAAAAGAAGTTGCATGGAGAACATAAAACGGGCTAACGCCATCTCTCTCTCTCTTGTTTTAAACCCCAGTGCGTTCAAAAGCATACATGCACTTAACAATTCACCCCACTCATTGTCAGCCCTCCCAGATCCACATCTGCTCACTGTAGAATAGGGGAGGTAAGGTCATAGTTTACTATGTATGTTAATTTGGCTGAGTAAGGGATCAGCAAACTATTTCTGTAAAAAGGCAGATAGTAAATATTCTCAGCTTTATGGGCCACATGGTCTTTGTCGAAATTACTCAATTCTGCCATTGTAGTTTGAAAGTAGCCTTAGATAATACAAATGGGCATGATTGTGCCCCAGTAAAACTTTATTTACAAAAAAAAGGCATTGGCTAGGCTATAGGTTGCTGACCCCCCACTCTATTAGAATTCTAATGTTAATATCTGTTAGATATATCTTACTTCCTTAATGAATATTTAATCCTACAAATAAGGTGATTTAAAAAACAAGCCCTAACTTTGCTTTTCAATTTTGCGCTATTTCCCAGACCTCTATAATTTTATAGTCTTTGTCAAGTGAGGAAGAGAAGACAGTCTTCGTTTACAAGATGGAAACCCTAGAAGCCCAAACTGATTCTTTAATGTGTTTGTGGCCACCTACTGGTTTCTTAAGGTTGTTGCAACTTTCCAGGTTGCTGTGGAATTTCAAGTACTACTGCAGATCTCTACCCTGGCTCTACATTGAATCACCAGAGGAACTTAAAAAAAACAACAACTCAGGCTCCACCTCCAGAGAGCCTAATTGTTTTGGGGTGGGTCTTAACTTAAGCTTAGGTACTTTTGTAAGGCTCTTCCTCTACCAGAGGTGATTCTCATGTGTAGCTTTAAGAACCACACTGAACTGTGCTGGGTCAGCTGGCTGCCTCACTGTAACATTTAAAACTCAAAATTAAATTTAATGGCACCAGATGGTATTTGTTTATATTTGGGTTGCAGGGTAAAACTATTCATCCTGCTTCAGGTTGCTTCCTATGTGTATGTGCTCCCCAGTACTCACTAGCTTGCCAGAGCTTAATCTTATAGACATATGGGTCACATAGATAATTCTTATAATTAGTTATTAATTACATTAGGGAAGAATTTACTTTGGGGCTGACAAAGTCATAAAAAGATGAAATGGAGTTGTTGAAATTCAACCATGGGTAAAGAAGGAAAACTAGCAAATGACTACATTTATGTAGTACACCAGTTTTGAGTTCTACCACTAAAGAAGGTTTTTATGTAGTAATTACATGATGTAATTACAGAAGGTGATTAAACAGATCTGTTTTCTGCATGTGAATAGTGCATTTGATTGATTTGTGTAGTCAAGTTAAGTCACCACCTGTAACTTCTCTTTTAGTGTAATTTCCATTGACTTGCTCTCCTAACTTTTAGGTTTTCTTTTTGAAAAGATGTCTTTTTAATACCTGGAACTTTTGTTATTAGGTTCCATTTACATTTTTAATATAGATTTTGATTCAATTAAAAGGTAAATTATAGCATTCATTTTTTTACCACAGAAGCCAGGATAATGGTCACTTTACTTTTAGAAATAGACATACTAGAGCAATATTATGTTTGTAGTTTAGTAAAGAGTATCCAATGATTTATAATTTTTTAAAAAGCCACTGTGAGTTAAATCAGAACAGTATGTTTCAGTTTATATAATTTTATTGGTACATGTGTAACTTGTATGTAGAGCCAGGCCATTATAAGATCATTGTATGGAATAAAGGACTTTCAGAACTAAAATGATTTAGTAGTTTCATGGTGACTCTTAAAACTAAAATAAACAAATCCAAAAATATATTCTACATTTCTGTTCCATCTGATAGCTAAAGCCTTTGACATTTTCTGAGCACAGTGCTTTCCCTCTGTTGCTTCTGAGATTTTACTGATAGTGTTTACCATAGCTGCTAAACCTTAGTCCCTCTTCCAGCATCTATCTGTTTTTCCTTGGTTAATTCAGAGTCATCAACCACATCTTGCCATCCCACAATAAAGCTTAAATAATATGTACGTGTGCTGTATTGTTCACATTACTTACTATATATATTATTGTATTCATTTCCTGAGGCTGTCCCTTTACAAATTACCAAAACTGGGTGGTTTGTTTATTTATTTATTTATTTATTTATTTAATATTTTTTAATGTTTATTTACTTTTGAGAGAGAGAGAGACAGAGTGTGAATGGAGGAGGGGCAGCGAGAGCGAGGGAGATGCAGAATCTGAGGCAGGCTCCAGGCTCTGAGTTGTCAGGACAGAGCCCGACGCGGGGCTCGAACCTGCGGAGCGTGAGATCATGACCTGAGCCAAAGTTGGACGCTTAACCGACTGAGCCACCCAGGTGTCCTCCTTTTTTTTTTTTTTTTTTTTTTTTTTAATATTTTTTAATGTTTATTTACTTTTGAGAGAGAAAGAGAGAGTGTGAGTGGAGGAGCAAAACTGGGTGGTGTATAACAATGGAAATTTATTCTTTCATCGTTCTGGGGTCCAGAAGTACAAAATCAAGGTATCTCCAGGAGAGGCCCATATTCCTGCTGAAAGCTGTAGGAAGTCTTTCTTGCCTTTTCCAGCTTCTGGTGGTTGCTTGGTGGTCCTTGGCTTGTAGACTCATTACTTTCCATCTCTGTTTCAGTCTTTGCATGGAGTTCTCTCTGTACGTCTCTCTGTCTTCACATGGCTTTCCTATAAGGACACCCGGTCATTGGGTTTAGGGTCCACACTCACTACTCCATTATGACCTCAACTAATTACATCTACAAAACCCGATATCTGAATGTCACATTCTGAGGTTCTGGGAGGAAAGGAATATTTGGGGGACACTATTCAAACTTGTGAAGTTATGCAAAGAATATGTAATGTTTCTCACCCTTGTTTCTGTTGTGTTTCTCCACTAGATTGTAGACTTCCTAATAAAGCAAGAAATTAAGGTTTTGCAAAGAGCATTTTCAAATAGCTATATTTTTTGTACTATCATACTTCAAAACTTTGTTACTTTCCCAGTATTTATAAAATTGCTGGCACGTTTTTACTAGTAAAAAGAAATGTTATAATTTTGGAATTTTGCTAACATTAAAAAATGCTTTTCTCTTTTTTTAAGGACTGCAGCATTCAAGAAAAAATAGATTTAGAAATTCGAATGCGAGAAGGAATATGGAAACTCCTTTCTCTGAGTACTCAGAAAGACCAGATCTTGCATGCAGTTAAGAATCTCATGGTATGCAATGCTCGAATAATGGCTTACACATTGGAGCTACAGAAATTAGAAGAACAGGTTGCAAATCAAACTGGAAGATGGTTAGTAGTATAGTTTTCCTATGGATTTTAATGTACTGAAGTATTTGAATTAAGAACACAATATAATTTAACCTTAATGTCAAGTATCAAATCACCAAATCTTTTAAAAAATAAATACACTCAAATATCCTCTGATATTATAAACATTTTGATAGCAGAACTCAGAGTAAACTTACTATTTAAAGTACCAGTTTTCACCAGGCAGTTTTGTTGTGTTTCCGATTGTAAAATGAAGTGGTTAAGAATCAAGAACTGAGGGAATATTTTAAAGAGGACCGAGACTGATAGTATATAGAAATGTGAATTTTTAAAAAACTGAGTTGCTTAAAAATGCTATCAAAGAGGTACTAGCTGAGAGTAATGGAAATTTAGGTATAGAAATTGAAATGTACACTCCTTTCATATGGTAAACATAAGTCCTAGAGAGGTAAGCAACTAACTCAAGGACATATAACTGGCTAGTGACAGAAGTTAACACTGGTTGCTTAGGATTTGGTAAGTAGTGTTACTCTTTGTTGCCAGTTTGGATTGGGTCTAGGATTTGTGTATGAAATTTACATCCTATCTATTTACAATGCCAAGTCTTACTTGAACCTAAGAATTAACTCAACTTAGGGGCTAGATATTGATTTCTTTTCTAATATAAATGGTTTCGCATCACCCGTCATTGATTGGTCTTAAAGCTGTACTGCTAGTGAAAAGTTTCTTTTGATATGTTAGTGGCTATTGTGCTATTCACAGTGCACCTCCATTAAATTCTTGACCAGTGAGATTTTTGTAAAAAAAAAAAGTTGATGAGATTGTGATATAGTAAAGACTTGTGTACAAAGTAACTAATATTTATTAGCTGTATTGCCTTTGGATAGGTATTTAATCTCCTTGTGCCTCAGTTCCTTAATAATGGTTGGCAAGATAATATTTACATTTTGAAAATTAAGATTATATATGTTAAAAACCTAACACTTTTTACATTTTTATTATTCAATATATGTCAAATAATTTTCATTATTATTCCTGACATTATAAAATGAAATTATTCTTGTATCATAATTTAGGAAAATATTTTTCAGATGGATATACACTGGTTTCAGTCAGTGCTTCCCAAACTGGGTCACATAGATCACTGAGGGTACATGAGTGTGTGTCAGGAGATATAAAAAGCCATAGAATGAATATGACATATCTTCTTTATTAACCATGAATTTGGAAGATAAAATGAGAAATTTAGAACTGGGGTATAATTTGGGCAATTCTACTCATTGGAGACATATGTTCTCATCCTTTTTAAGGATATTTGGTCAGGAGGGGGCTGTTTCAGCGGAAGAGTTTGACAAACACTGGAAGTACAGTGTGGGACTGAACACCGCTGTTATATTGTCTCTCACAGCCACGAGAAATGCTCTGGGAATCGTATCCGTCCTCCATATTTATGTCCTTTAAATACTTATAGTGAACTGTGAATTGACTATTAATTTGGCAGTATGACTTTTCTAAAGTTACTGATTTGTAAAAATGTTTAAATAAACTTAATCCTTATTGGATTTATATTTTAAAAAAGGAAAAAATATCTGATACCCTCAACTGGAAACGTGTATGTTTTTCAGTTTCTTTAGAGATTATCTTCATTAGATGAAAATAGCTTTGCTGCTATACACACATTTATATTCATTATTCCTATAAAAATTGTCTCCCTTAATTATAAAATTATTTCTTTAAAGAAATCTGAATATTTTCTATAAATTTTTTTGTTTATAATTCCATATTGTTATGTGCAGATAAAACCTCATGTTACTGATCATATAAATATAACTGGAAATTATAATATGCACCTTTTTATATAAAAATGATCTAAATATTTTTAAATTTCTATTTAAATTTTTTTTTAATGTTTATTTGTTTTCAAGAGAGAGACAGAGCATGAGCAAGGGAGGGGCAGCAAGAGCAGGAGACATAATCTGAAGCAGGCTTCAGGCTCTGAGCTGTCAGCACAGAGCCTAACACGGGGCTCAAACTCACCTGTGAGATCATGACCTGAGCCGAAGTCAGAAGCCACCTAAGGTGCCTCCAAAATGATCTAAATATTAAGGAGAGTCTCATGATAAGTTTTTTTAGTATCTTGAAGAAAGTTATGTAAATTATGCCATTTGATTAGTCAAATATTTACCAAATATCTACCACTTGTAGAACAATTGTTAAGTACTGTGCTAGTGTGTACAAATTCAAAGAACAGAATCTGTCAAAATATGAGAATATTTGTATATTCACAAGTCAAATATTTACCTTTAGAGACTCAGTAGTCTGTTCCTTAGCTTGGTTTTGGTAGTCTTTGAAGTAGAAAAATGCTTCGTTTTTATATTGCTATCAGAGTTAGAATAGCATTTTAATGACTCTACTGCTTACCATTGTCTACTTTCTCTAAAATATTACTATAAAATATAAACAAATTAATATAATTTTTAGCTTTGCTAAAGAATCAAATCAGGATGAAATGGAAGAATTGGGTCTGAATCTTCTAGATCATGAAGGATGGTTAGAGTTTGGTTGGGTGAGTAGGAAGACAATAGCATTTCAAGAAAAAAAAAGTAGCAAAATAAAAGCTCAGGGTGAAAGATGACCATGAATTATTTAAGAGCAGTGAAGAGATGTGTTTGGTTGAGGCTGAAGAAGAAGCCAAAGTTGAAAAGCAAGGGGATAGCAAGATTCAAGAAAGTTTAGAAGGCCAGCCAGCAAGTTAACAGTTGTTAACTGACAGACTTCTAAGTGCCAGATATGCTAAGGGTGCATAAATATCACTTTATAAACTGAGAGAGGTATAAACCTCTTTTTTAACTTCCTAACATTCATTTTGTCAATTTCTTGTATATTCTTAGGTTCTGACTTTTGTTGGCCTCTGTTTGCTATGTTACAGATTGTCATTTCTTATTCCCTACTTCGTTCAGTTTATTAATCAATTTTTTACTATGAAATTTCATATCTAAAAAAATAAGAATAGTATGATAAAAATTGTAAGAATGGAATATTCTCTACCTAGGTGAACCGTTAATAGTTTACCATATAGTTCATGTACTCACCCTCTCTGTCTTTGTACTACGTGCACACGCACACACATGGACACACATGCGTACACATACATGCACATGCACAAACATACATTTTTCTTTTTTTGTGTTGATCCATTTGAAAATAAGTTGCAGACAACATGGCATGTACATCTCAGTGGAACATTCTACTACATAACCAAAATATGATTATTATATGTAAAATATTAATAATAATTCCATAGTAATCATCTAATATTCAATCTGAATTCACTTTCAGCTAGTTGTTAAAAGAAAATCCTTTCTAGTTGTTTTTCTAAAACCCGAATTCAATTAAAGTTCATGTAATACATTTGGTTATGTCTCTTTAATTTCTTTTAATCATTTTACTTTTTTATAAAGACTCCTTGAAGAGTCTACACTTCTAAAAAAATATCCTTTATGAATGTCCTGCATTTTGTATTTATTTAATTGTCTCTTTATGGTATCATTGAACCTTTTATCCTATTTCCCTTTTTTGTTGTACCTGGAATTTGCATCTAATGGCTTATTAATAAGACTTAGGTTAAACATTTTTGGGGCAAGAATTGTTTTAGGGGAGGTTGGGCAAGATACATGCTGCCAGTGTGAATGTGAAGAGATAATAACCGGTTTTACCACTCTGTGTGACACAGTTTGATTCCTTGGTTTGGATGGAAGTTGCCTGATTTCTCCTTTGTGATATAATGGTTTTTCCTTTGCAATTCACAAGTAATCTGTGGGACATTATATTCTGTTATCTGTTATATTCTGTTACCTAACTAGCTTTCACTTAGTGGTTTTATCCACTTATGATCCTTGCTTACATTATCATAATGGGGTTTGCAGGTAGTAATTATCTAACCCTATTATTTTAAAATAATTTTTAGCTAATCTTCTGTAAGAAAGGGCATTCCTTTCCTTTCTCTCCCATTGCTTCATGGATGTTATTTATTCAGTGTATTTTATCATTTATAGTCATTAATCTTTTTGATAGATAAATTGTCTGAAATTTGTTTGATGGAAGTTCCTTCATAATGGCTTTTTTATTCTTTTGATTTGCCTCTATTAGTCTTTAAGAACTTCCTTACTTTCTAGCACAAAAAGATGACCTAGACTTGTCTTGTATTTCCTATGCCTTATACCTGGAATCATCCATTTGTTTAATGAGTCCTGGTTCACTTTAATGGTAAATGGTATTTTGAAATCAAGATCTGGGCAGCGGGTGTGCTCATTGCTACTAGGGATCACTGCTTTTAGACCTTTTTAGTAAACATAGCTATGGGAGAGACTTTTTAAAAAATTATGAATTTATGGGGTGCCTAGATGACTCAGTCAGTTAAACATCTGTCTCTTGATTTTGGCTCAGATCATGATCTCACGGTTTGTGGGTTCAAGTCCCCCTGTTAAGCTCTGTGCTCTGACACAATGGAACCTGCTTGGAATTCTCTCTCCCTCTCTCCCTGCCTCTCACTTCACACACACATGCTTTATCTCTCTCTCTCAAAATAAATAAACTTAAAAAAATTTAAAAATTATGAGTTTGGGGTCACCTGGGTGGCTCAGTTGGTTAAGCATCTGACTTCGGTTCAGGTCATGATCTTGCGGTTCATGAGTTTGAGCCCCACGTTGGGCTCTGTGCTGACAGCTCAGAGCCTGGAGCCTGCTTTGGATTCTGTGCCTCCCTTTCTCTCTCTGCCCCTCCCCTGCTCGTGCTCTGTGTCTCTTTCTCAAAAATAAATAAACATTAAAAAATGTTTTTTTTAAGTTATGAGTTTATATTGATATTTGTAGGTTTTTGTTTTCTTTAATTATTTTATGTTTATCTGTTTTTGTTATTCGGAAAATCTTAATTCCTAATAACAGTAATCCTATTTCCTTATTTGTTTAATAATGTGATTATGTAAGGTAGTTTCCTAATTTTAGTATCAATATGATTACTGACCTAGGCCAGTTCAGGATTTCTTTGCAGTTTGTTTCCAACATAGAGAAATTATAAAAATTTTCCAGCATACAAAAAGATTGAAAGACTTGTGCAATAGAAGACTCATATAACCACCACCTAGATTCTACAATTAATATTTTAACTATATTTGCTTTTATTCTAAATTCATCTATCTGTTCATCAGTTCATCTTATTTTTTGTGATGCCATTCAAAGAAAGTTCTTTTTGTATGTGTGTCTGTATGTGCAAACATGTATACATTCCTGTGGATAGACAGGAAACCATGATTAAGTTCCTTAAAATAATGTTTTTCTTTCTGAATAGTTATGTTATCAGTTTTATAAACAGTCATCTGGTGTTTCAGTTTGAGTTTGCCTTTTTTTTTTTTTTTACCCTTGGAATAAATTATACTCTTGGATATGTTGTGTTTCTTTTTCCTCAACTCCCAATTAGTACCTACCTCTGCCCCTACTCTAAGAGGCAACCATTGTTGCCACCATAGGTTTTGCTTACTGTAGAACTTAATATAAATGCAGTTGTTCAGTATGTACTCTGTTTTTTTCTTTGGCATAATACTTTTGAGATTCATTATGTAACTAGCATGCATCAGTGATTCACCCCTCTTTATTGATAAGTAGTATTCCATTATATGAATATACTCCCTTCTAGTGTTGACTCTTCTCTGGCTTCTTACTTTTGGCTGCTTGCCAGTCCCTTCAAGTAGTTGTTTTTTAAGTAGTTTTTCTGGACTTTATATTGTTTTCTGTGGAAAACAGAAGAGGAGGAGGTAGAATTTTTCTAATATGAGCAACTCTGACATTAGCAAAAGAGTAATTCATTTTGTATCTTGATCAGATTTTTACTTTTAATAAAGAAATATTTTATAATTTCTTTCTGAATATAGTTAATTTTCATAACTTTCATGGGCTTTTAAAGTTGTTACATTTCTTTTTATCAGGGAACAAACCTTAATATATGTTCAAAAGATGTATGTTACGGTTTTTAATATACTCTACAGCCTTGCTTATTTTGGGTCCACTTGAACTGTTTTGGACTGAAAGATAGGCTGAGATTTTTGTTATCAAAGTTTTTCTGTCTTACCCCCTGTATATCTGGTACTTTCTGTTTTATGAAACATTTGGTATCTTAGCACTTGTTATGCACATATTGTCAATTGCAGCCTTTAGCATTATTATCAAGTGTTCTTTTGTTACTGTTGTCCCATAGTACTTGTCACATAGACTTGAATTCTGGGGTTGCCTGATAACAAGAGGCATTGTTCCTAACCCTAGGCATTTTTAGTGTTTGCATTTGTTGATTTATCTCTACCCATCTCTTTATTTTAGAATCACTTTGTTGAAGGTGTATTTCTTGATTCACCCAGAGTTGTGTTTTATATTGTGGGCCTATCTGAAAATCCTTTAACTAGGGGATTTAAGCCTATTTACATTTATATTACTGATATATTTGGCTTTGACTTTGTTATATTCTTTTATGCTATGTTAACTTATGTATGTTATAATTGTGGTTTGTCTTTTAGTATGCGGCCTATCTTCTCTGCTTTTTTAAATTTTATTTAATTTAAGAAGAGTTATTGGTTATAGTAGTTACTGGAACTTTATATTTAAAAAAAACTATATACTGGTAATGTTATAATGACTTTAGCTCTTTTTACCCCCCTACTTAGGCTTTTACTATTTTGTTTTTCTACTTTAAATGATATCATTTCATTTTCACTTTTCCTCTATGTGGAGATCAATGAACTCATTTTATTTTTCCATTTTTTCCTTCTGTACCTTTCTATTTTATTTTAGTTTATTATTATTTTTTTTAGGTTGTGTCAGTTCTCCTTTAGTGAAGTAGATAATATTTACATACTAATCTTGTACTTGTGTCTCAACCTTTGTTTTATTCTTTGATCTACTTTTAAACATGTATACTGTTCACTACCTGTCCTTTTGTTGTACTTTCCAAAATAATATCTTGTTTGTAGGAAGTTTATGATCTAGTAGACTTCTCAATGTGAGGATAGGTTTCTTCACATTCTTTTATGTTTAAAGTGCTTTTCTTTAGTGTTGGTCTTTAAAAGGATGGCTTGGGTGTATACAGAAATCCGTGGCCAATGCTTTCTTTCCTGGAGTTTCTTGAAAACCTTGCATCCCTGTTTTCTTATAAAAAAATCTAATGTCTAATTTTCCTTGCATTGTAAATGACTTGGTCTTTTAGTCTAGAGGCTGAAAATAGTTTTTGCTATCATAAAGTCTATAATTTTACTTGGGTATGTTTAACGGCTGACCATTTTGGCTCACGTAGGACCCTTTCGATATGTAGATTCAGTTCTTTTATTTTCAGACAGTTTTCTTGGAGTTAAAGCCTCTAGAATAAAGCACTAAGTATCTCCTTACTTTATTTTTCTCATTTAAGGACTCCAATTACACATAAGTTGGATCTTCTTTGCCTGCCTTCTATGTCTATCACTTTCTCTTTGATATTTTTAAAATCTTTATCTAATTTTGCTCTTTTTGTTCTTTTTTATTCTCATCCATTATGTCCCTTAATATACTTTTAGTTTTATGTCTTCATTCTTGGGGACCGTGTATTTTACTCATTTTAGAAATGATTTTATTTTCCTTTTTCTAATTTCTTCCTTGTTCTTACCTCTTTTTTTCTTTTCTTTTTTTTCTTTTTTGCATATTTACCTATTGTTTGTCCTTTACTAGTCTGAAGTTTTTAGATTTCAGATTCATCACTTCTTTCACATTTGCAATAGCTTATTTAACTGCACTCAATTCATTTTGGAGTATCATATTTTTGTTACTTTATATTTTTGGAGAGTGGTTGGTGGAATATTTTTATCAGCAGAAGCATTTTGATGACTTCTACTTTTGTTTTATGGTAGCTTTGTATGGATGTTTGGGTCCTTTTCTTTGTCCCTAATTAAATACGTAGCATGTAGAGTTTTCTTGGGCCAAGTGATGATGGGTGGGCAGAAGGACTTGCTTTTTTGTTCAAGAGTGTTTTCTATTATTCAAACTGTGAAGAGAAGTTTCTTTAATAAGTGATGACTTTGGGATGTTGGTTAGTTGATTTCCTGATTTTTTGATATGATTTTGTTTCTTGGGGTTTTTAACTTCAGTTGCTTTCTTCTTCTTCTTCTTCTTCTTCTTCTTCTTCTTCTTCTTCTTCTTCTTCTTCCTCCTCCTCCTCGTCCTCCTCCCCCTCCCCCACCTCCTCCCTCCCCCTCCTCCTCCCTCCTCCTCCCTCCTCCCTCCCCCTCCTCCTCTTTTGGTACAGCCAAACCTTCAAAGGATACCTCCCTCATTGTGTGTCTCTCTTCTCCAGAAGACTAACAACTTCTGAACCAGAATTCTTTTGGAGTCCCTTCCTTTCAACTACCCAGGAACCAGTGCTATGGTATCCACCAGATCTTATATCCATTGTCTTTTCTTCTAGGGGACACCAAAAATTGATATTGTGTTTTGCAATGGGTACCTGATTCTTTACTTGGGTAAGGTCTCCAGGAGCTGGCTTTGATGGTTTCAGTGGTTAATTTCTCCCATTTACATGTAAATCTAATTTTTTTGTAGTTTCTGTTTTCTAGTTACACTGTGAGTATGGGCTGTAGGTGATTTTATTTGCTTTCCTTTTTGATCTGCAAGCTTTTATAAGATACCTGAAGAAATTCAGATTTAACTGCCATTATCTTACAGGACCTCGGAAGTCATACTCTGATCACTTTAACAAATGCTTTAGTGCCTCTTCCATATAAACTCTAAGTTAAATACTGAGACCAAAAATATAAATACACAGTAATCCTCAGTAATCCTTGTATTTGTACAGAATGACATAGATTCTTGTGTTTCTAAGAATGACATAGATTCACTGAAAATATTATTTTATCCATATCTATGAGGTAGGTAGATACTTCTATTTTATAGATGATGATGCTGAGCCTAAGAGGTTAATGGCAATTCTTTCATATAACTAATTATTTATTGATTTATTTACCTAATTATTATTAGGTAAGATTCAAATTTAAGACTTCAGTTCCATCAAAATGGCCATACATATTTCACTGCATTTAGTATTCCCTAAACATTTATTGAGTATCTTGAAGGTACTGGTGATTCAGCAGATAGGCCAAAAAAATCCATATGCTTTTAGAGGTTACATTTTAGCAATAATATTCTCTCCTACCCAAACTTGCCAATGTATCTCTTAACTCTGAAATACTTTATTTGGTTTTATAAAATATTAGTCAAAATAATTTGTAGTGCCTATTTATGTATATCATTCAACATAATTGTGATTTTAATAATGCCATAATAACTAGTTTTTTATACTCCAGTTGCCTAATTTATTGCTTATATACTATAACTGAAAAAAGAAAAAGTATAGGTGGCAAATGAAAATTGTATACTCTTGGTATTTCGGCAATAAAACATGGTATATTAAAGACTTAGATGATTTTATTTTTTAAACTTTATATTGTTTGGTGTCTGAAAGAGTCTGTTATATCAAGGTTTGAAATAGAAACCTCATCTTTCCAATTTTAAGATATATATGAAGTAATTAATTTTATGCCACATAATTTTAGGATGTTTTAAAATTCCACAATAAAGCACTTCTGAATATTTTAGCTTTCACTTATTTGCATAAGACATGAAGGATTTTATAACCTGTTTCCAAATAATGGAGTCCCAGTTAGAATTCTTTTAGTGCTCATTAAGAAAATATAAAATACTTTCATCATTTTCTCATTATACCTTGTTAACTTTGGCAAATAAATGCTATTTTAAATTATATTGAATAATATAAAATAGAATAATCTGTATTTACTGTCAATTTTAATACAGATTTTTGAGCAACAAAGTGGTTGATTGGCACCCTCTGTTGGTCATTTTATTTACCTACAGGCAGAAATTAAGTAATAAAGCAAACTTAAAAGTTTGTCTTTCATATTTTTATCTCTTTTAAATTAACCTTTACGACTCTTACCAAAATAATGCTCTAGACTAGGTTTATAAGAATAAGGTACGTTATCATTTAGCTGTGCTTCTGCTTAGATAATTTTGTGGTTATTTGCTTTTTCCTCAAGCTGGCTCTCTAATTGTAGCATTTAGAATTGGCATTAACATTGCAGATTTTCAAACAAGTATTTATTTAACTGTAGCAAACTATTAGCTACAGTAGCACATTATTAAACAGAGAATGTTTAATAATTTTTTTGTCAATTTGGATTAATTAGAAAAACATCACATTTTAGCACCCTAAATAACAGTTTGAGGAGTTATTTGCATTGAAAATAATTCAAGCTTCAGCAAAATGAGGCCGAATTACTTCAGTGTGTCTCATTTTTAAAAACATAGACTTAATTATTCTATAAGATTATATGGTTAAATGGATTTATGTTATAATTTGATAATATTTGTGTATAATAACTTTGTTGGCTGGCCCTGGAAATGCCTGCACAAGCAATTTGTAATTACAGGGAAGAAAGCTGTACTCTGCCAGGTGGTTGAAGAGTTTGGAGGGAAAAAAAATTTTTTTTTATAAATATTCAGCAATTTTGCTGTTGGTGGTTCTAATATTTCAGAATTTCACTTACCTGCTAAAGCATTAAGTTTAATCCAATTTAGTCATACCTAATGGATCTCAACTTTAGTGTAATCTATGACCTATTCCATAATACTCAAGTTACTCACCGGTATTAGAGCTTTCTTGTATTTTTTCACCGAAATAAGTATTTTAGGAGTTTATATTATGCATTGCTCATATAGAAGGTACTTTTAGAAATATTCCTTAAAAATACCAGCCAACTGTATTTATACTGTACATCTTACACCAACCTGAAGAAATTGAGATTTGTGTTGGATTTCTAGTGTGCCTTATGGTAGGCTATTCGACTGAACTTTTCACTCTGTGATGAACTAATAATAAGCAAGCTAATGTTCTCCAGTATGACAAACTAAACCTGAGTATAAAATACTGAACTTGACTCTTTTTAAACTTATGATTCAATGAAACATGACTTTGAAATAAGCAATGAATACTTTTATTTTTGACTTAGTGAATTCCCTATTTTAACTCAAATACTAGTGTGACCATAAAGTAATTAGATAGTATCCTGAGAACTTATGGCTTTAAATCTACAACATTACTTTAGTTATACTTCATATGTAATTCTAAAGATATTGTATACATGTCTTATGTAAGTTTATCAATTTAAGTACATCAGTATATTATTTCAGTGCATTTGGAATATATTTTGACTAAAATGCTTATGTGCTTTTAGAGTAAGAGAAGTAGACTGATATATTTTGTTTTTAAATTTTGGCATATGATAGTGAATATCTCTGCAATCTTTTTAACAAGCCTACTGAAATGCAATGAGATGGTATCATACTCCTCTGAAAATTAGTTACACTTCAAAATCCCACCCAACCTCCAAAAGCTCTCTTAGAATGAAATAGTAATCAAATGTAAAGTTTTTATCTATCACATATTTTAAATACCTAATTAAATTAGCCAGTAGCTAATTAGCTAACCAAATTAAGTGGAGACAAAAAAAAACTGTGCAAAGAATAGTCTTGGAAATATTGTCCCAGAAATGGGATGCTAATTTTTTTAAGTTTTTTTTTTTTTTATTTTGAAAAAAAGAGAGAGAGAGTGGAGGAGAGGGAAAGACAGAGGGGGAGAGAGAATCCCAAGCAGGCGCCACACTGTCAGCACAGAGCTCTGTGTGGGGCTCGAGCCCACAAACCCTAAGTCATGACCTGAGCCGAAGTCAGGTGCCTAACTGATTGAGCCACCCAGGCGTCCTGTAATGCTAATTTCTAAATGCAGGATATTAGGGAAATAGGATATTGGAAAATATTCAAGGGATTGATTTGATTTAGCAGGATATAACTATTTTGAATTTTATTTTTTATCATAATAGTGTATCCTAAAGTCAGATCTGGGAGTTTCTATATACCTAGTATTTTACTTGAGATTTTTTTCTATTGTCATGATAATGTTTTCCTCTTCCCATTTTATTCTCTCTGCAGAGTCACTCCCTTCCTTTAGCACCTGAGTTAACTTATTGTTTTAGTATGTATTTTTTTTTAATTTCAAGGAAATGATATATTATTGTATATAAATGTATAGCAGAGAATAATTTTTTTGATATTTGTTAGGTTTTTATAAGGATAAAGTACTCCTGAGCAGCAAGTTCATGGTTGGGAAGCTCTTTAACTTTCTCAGGCAACTATAATGTGGTAAGCTAGAAATATAATTTATGAAGTGGTGATCCAAGGTATTACACTTCCTGGGACCTGGACAAATATTGTACATCTTGGTTATAAATAAGTGTTCCCAGAAGGCTTTCATTGTAGAGTAAGCCAATATATAATCATCAGGGAATGTAAAGCTTATACGAAAAATCAAAGAGAGTGCCTGTATGTATTTCTCTTAAAGCCAGCTAGCTGTTGACTAAACATCTTGAAGTTTGAGTCAAGTAGTTTATATTAACTGGATGTCATTATTATGTATGGATATATGTCTGGGCTTTTAATATGTAGGCATTTGTAAAAGATTATTAAAACATTGCTTATTAGAAAAGATCTCTTTTTCATTAGGTTTTTTCCTTTTGACAGTGATGTGAATTTTGAAAGTAAAGAACGAACAGCATGTAAAGGAAAGATCGCCCTATCAGGTATGCTGTAGGTGGGTTGTTTTTATATTGTGAATAAATTCTATAAAGTACCTTCCTAGAACTGGTTGGATTTTAATTCCCTGTGTCCATTCTTTTCTTTCATTTTATTTTGCATGCCTCTCTATATTTGTTCTAAAACACTGTTTTTATCATTATGCTGTACTTTTGTGTCAGACTTTACAGTTTGGAAAAGCTGTTCCATATGTATTACATATATTATGCAGTTTTCTCTTTAGTTTTGTGAAATAGGTAGCATAGTTTTCATTTTTTAGACTCAGAGATTAAATAACTTCCTATAAGTGGTTGAGCTGGACTGCAAACTCAAATCTTTGACACTCTGTTCCTTTTCTGCTCAGAAGTTTCAATAATATTTTTAATGTTTGTCCAGGCTAGAAGCTACATGAGGGTTGGAACAGTTTGTCTTGTCCATTGCTATATACCCTAAAGCCAACACAGTGCTTACGCGTAGTAGTTGCTCATTGATGTTGATTGGATGGATGACTGTTTCTTGTTTTCCGTAGGATAAAAACCAAGCTTTCTTCTCCCCCAGAGTTTTCCATTCTGACCCAACTCTTTCTAGCCATATATTCTATTCCTGTACATAAACTGTCTGCTTTAGCCAGACATTTCTCTCCCTGTTCCGTCAATACACTGCCTGCTTCTGACACCCAATTAGCTCTTGAAATAACTATATTATCTTCAGGATCTGTTTGCTCATCTATAAAGCCTTCCCTGTTATCATTCCAGCTGGAAATGATGTTTTCTTTCTTTGAATTCCTAATGCAGATAGGAGACCCTTTACCACTAGATGGCACTTAATGCTGTGTTGTCTCAGTTTCTCCAAGTGTTAAGGAAACTAGACAGTGGCTTGGAGATGCCACAGATTGAAATGAACACAAGGCTGACTCGTGTACACTAGTTAGATAATGTACCTTGTACAAATATTATATCATGAGTACATTTTGGGTACAGCAGACCTCCATCAGCCCTTAAGTAGTAACTAGCTTGTTTCATTGGCCAGAAGCCTTGTTTTCTTAGCTCCAGGGAACTTGCTGCTACAGTTTAGACTCTCTTGTCCAAGGAACTGTTTATAGAAATGTCTTTATGGATAAACAAAATTCTCATGCAGGAAGGATAGATCTGGACTTTACAGGATGTAATTGTCCTAAATCATAGGAATTGCCCCCACAAAAAATTTTTCAGAAAAGTAACTATATATAAAAAGCTGTTGCTTGTTCTATTTATATTCATGTTTTCATCTTTCCAATTATAAGACTGGAATAAAACATGTTTTATACCTCCTTATATGCTTTTGATGCCAAACACAGTACTTTTACATAGTAGTTGTGCACTTTGTTCAATACATTTTAATGTGAATAAATAAAATATTATAGATCTTTAAGGGAGATTTTCTAAAAGTACTTAAACATAATCCTCTATTTCTTGCTTCTGATTTAGTGCCAGTAAGTACACAAATGAGATATCTTCAATTGCTCTTGAAGATTCAAATGACATGATAGAATTAACATCTATTGACATCTTATAATAGTTTATTGGCTACAGCAATTTGTGAAAATAGCATTTACTGTACATTTAGAAGAGTGCTAAAGTAAAAGCATTTAAAATAAGAGAAAAACTATTTTTCTGACCACAAATACTTCAGTGTAGAAATTAAACTTATTTCTGCATGTGTTCCTTCCTTCCAAAAGATAATTTTAAATTAACTTAAGGAACTGGAAGTCTCAGAAAATTACATATGTAATTTCTTTTCATCTTTGCTTAGCCTTAATTATATCTTGTCTGTATATTTGTAAAAAATTTGTTTAAAAAATGAAGAAAATTAAAAACGAATTCACCTTTTTAAATCCATTTTCTTTTGACATTGGGATGAAAATGTGACCTTTTTTTTGATCAAAATGAATACTTGCAACAAAGTTTCATAATGTTCTGAGATTACTCTGATTGCCAGGTGAAACCTGCGTTTTCCATTTCCAGCTTTACCACTCATGGTTAGATCATTATAAAATTAAAAAGAATAATTCAGGTATCCTGGTCATTCCTACTAAACGTCAAATAATTGTATTGTGGCAATTGTCTTAGCTTGTTCATTGACTACTAATTCAATATCTAAAGCCAAGACAGTTCACACAGTACAAAAACAAAAGTTTTTACTTTTCAAAATGATCAGAAGACTTCTAGGACTTGATAGCATCAAGTTGGCCATTGTATTTGTATGTCTCTTTCGGTTTATCATTAAAGTGTCCACGAAGACATAAAGAGAGACAAAGGCAAGCGTAGTGTAAGCTAAAGCCGAGTCAACCATTTGCAAGAATCTGTTAGGAATGTCTACTATTTGAAGCTGAATTAAAAAACATATTTGGTAGGTTACATATCCTTTGTCATCTGAACAGTAAATAGACCACCTGGTGAATAGATAAGAAATGTGTGCCTTCTCTCGAGATTTGACATAGTGAGGCCTGGGAAAAGTCAAGACTGTTGTACGCCATAGGCTATCGGTATACAGCAGAGGCAGTCAGCGTTCATGTTCCTCCCAAGATAGTGTGAATAGTTAACGCCACCCCAATAGGACAAGAACAGCTGTGAGCATGAGCAGTTGTGAAATGAAATGAGGCAGCAGCTGTGGTCAAGAAGAAGCAGGCTCTTTGACAGGATATCAGCCAAGTCATAATTATAAAACAATAAAGGCAATTCCATTAAAATCAAGAACAAAGTAAAAATGTGTACTATATAAATATAATTTTAACACGGTTTTAGAAATTGTAGCTAAAATAGCAAGAATGAAAGGTGAAACTATGAAAAAAAGATATAGAGAAACTAAGTACTATTTTAAAATAAGAAATTGCAGACCTAGAAAATGTAAGGAAATTTACTGGAACACTATTTGAACTAATAAAGAATTCAGTAAAAGTGGTTAGATTCATGATAAATATACAAAAAGTGGTAATCTGCTCTCAAAACCAGTAATAACTAGTTAGAAAATATGGCAAAAGGATCTCTTTTACAATAAAAATACAAAAAAAACCCCAAAATATCAAATACCCCAAGCATAACCCTAGTAAAAGTGTAAGGATGACTGTATCATGCTACTGTATATATTGACAGAATATTATAAAGTTACTGGCTCTCAAGTTAATTTGGATAGTAGAATTCTTATGAAATTTTGGAGGGGGAGTTTGACAATATATTTCTAAAATTAACATAAATTAGCAATTGGGAATAAGATGTTTTGGAAGGATGTATTTCTAACAGATGGCAAAGTATATTATGAAGATTCAATAGTTACAATAGTGTGGTATCGGTATTAGGGTAGACAGTGATTAATAAATGATTCAATTAGATCTGTAAAGCATAAAGCCAAAGAAGAGATACTTAGTCAGAATGGCACACATGATAAAGATCCATTTAGTCATATAATCTTCCTCAGTGAGGAAGAGACATCCTATTCAGTATATAAATGGAGCTGGAACAATTATTTTTATAAGAAGAATCTGTATATTTTTATTTCATATACCCGACATTCTCATATAGATTAAATAATTAACTTTTAAAAGTATAAACTATAAACAGTATTTAAAAAAAAAAGAAAACTGGGTCATGGATACAAACAGATTCACTGAACTGGCTAATAAATGTGTTGACATTTTTCTTGTTAATCAAGAAAATACAAAGCAAAGCAAATCTTATCAACTGACTGTTAAATTAGTAAATATATTTCAAAATTTATGGTTGGATGAGATGTATATAAAGTGTTCAGCTTGGTACATGGAGAGAGCCCAATAAGTAACATTTTTTATTAAAACTGCTAAGGCAGCAGAGGCAAGAGCACTCATACACACCTACCTGGTTGGTCAGGGAAAGGATGGGGGAGTATTATTATAAAGCTTTTCTAGAAAGGAAATTAGAAATAGGCATTAAGAACCTTAAAAAGAATTCTAAACAAATGAAAATGTGGACAAAGGATCATAGGATTTAAAGGGAAGCACAACATAAAAATGTAGCCAAATAGCTTATGTTCATCAAGATTTGTAAGTATTTGAAAGTGGCATAATTAATAGGTATAAAATATGCACACAAATGTCCTAAGTGTAATTGGGAAATGTCTTAGAGAAATTTTCCACAAAGGTTTGGGGTATTTATACTCTGAGTAATTAAAACTAATTTCACTTTACCATTGAGCTTTCTACTGTACTGTGTTATGCTGTAATTCATACATCTTAATCTGTTTGGTAGAACTTTGATTCTCTTTAAAGATATATAGATAGCATAGGAATGTCAGAAGAACATTGTTAACCTAGTATTAAAAGTAAAGGGAAGAATGAAGGAAATTAGGAAGGAAAAATTTTGACTGTGTCAAAGGTCTAGATTAACATCTGAAATAAGGATCATTAACACAATTACTTTCAAATTTGAAGAATGTGTGAATGAGAGAAAATGTATTTCCATCACTTTTAGAATATATGCCCTTTTCCTTGTCTGAAAGAAGGAATGCATTGCTCTTTTTAGTTTTATCTCTTAAGGGAAATGCTGTAGTTTGTGTAATTTGTAACATGAATATACAGAGATCTTGCAAATTCTTTTGTAGACAAGTTAAATCTTCTTAATGGAAAGAATTTGATCTGTTTGTCACAGTGATCTTAGACAAGTCACTGAGTTCTCTTCATCTTTCAAGTTTGCAGAGTGGAAGTCCTGAAGTCCTTTCTATCTACTATTTTATGATTTTGAAATGTTTTTAACTACATTTGTTGCTACTGCTTTCCCAAAGTAGAAATTCAACTATTTCATCTATTTCGAAAACATAAATCACAGGGCGCCTGGGTGGCTCAGTCAGTTAAGAGCCCGACATCAGCTCCGGTCATGATCTCACAGTTCATGGGTTCGAGCGTCAGGCTCTGTGCTGACAGCTCAGAGCCTGGAGCCTGCTTCGATTCCGTGTCCCTCTTTCTCTCTCTGCCCCTCCCCTACTCATGCTCTGTTTCTCTCTGTCTCAAAAATAAATAAACATGAAAAAAACTAAAAAAAAAATACATAAATCACAAAATGAAAATGTTACGGCGTAAGCTTATTACATACCTTACTTAATAATTTCTTGAGTAATAGTTGGTAGGATTTTTTAGTAAATTATTTAAATAACTATAACATTTTATATTCCTAGTCTAAGCTATTTTTGAGAAAATATTGCCTGTGTTAGAATATTTAAATAATAAATTTTATATTGGCTTTAATGGTCAGAATCTATTATGGAATTCAGAGGTTCATTTCACTCTAAGAAATGAAATTTATCAAGTTTATTACTTGTCATTTATTTTTCCTCTCCTTTGTAGATATTCGAATACCACTAATGTGGAAAGACTCTGATCACTTCAGCAACAAAGAACGTATGTATGATTTTAATTTATAATTGGAATGTTTTCTTTAGGGTATAGTAAATTTGTGATTATTGGGAGAAAAAGCTGCTTCTACACTGAAGTAACTTGATGTCATTTGACAGAATAAGCAGTATCTTCCTTAACTGTGTTTTTCCTAGTTTTAGTACAAATATGTTGTAATTGCTTGATACTTACTAAGATAATGCCTATCTGATGTACTTGTAGTTGTTGATTGGAACCTAGGCAAGGACAGTTACTGGTTGTGGGGAAGGGAAGTGTGTAACAAAGGAAAATGTTTAAGGAGTAAAGGTAAAGGCAGCATTTCTATTTGACCAGAATCTGGAAGATCTTTTCTGCCTTGTTTTGTTACTTCAGATTATTTAACAGGATGTAAGAGGGAAAGATTTTTAGCTTGATCTGGTTTTCCCCCTTCAGCATTTTATGGCTTTATATAGTCTTCACAAATCCCTGTATTGCTTAGGTCATAGAAATTAACCTCAAATGATTTCTAGCTGTTAGAGGCAAAGCAGAAAAGATATGATAATCCTTTATCTTTCTTGTCTATTGTGATAGCTTTGTTCCTCATATTTAAAAAACTGAATCATATTGAGCATAATTAGTTTTATATGAAGAATCCAAAATCAGGTTAGTATATTTGTTATTCAATTAGGAAATATAATTTACTTTAAAATGGAATGCATGTGGGGATTAAGCGTATCTTTCTGATTACTATAGAGAATAAGTTTTTCTGAAGAGCTACATTTTCTCAATAATGAGGTTTTGGCCCTTTAATCACCTAATACTTTTTAAAAACATCACCAAATTAAAAGGCTCAGCAGCTATGTTTTTTGTGCTCACATGTCTACTTTTTATTGTTTTTGTGGTTTCCTCCCTTGCTGTCAGTTTGGTGGAAAATGTTTTGCTGTTGTTAACGTGCCTGCTCTTAGCCTCTTAAAATAGAAAACTTCTCAAATAGACTTGGACACCAAAATGACAGAGGTAGTAGTATATATACAATAATAAATTTGCTATTAATTAAAGCTTAAAGAGTTTTCTAGGAATAAAATTTATGAATGTACTGGTTATATTAGGCTGTTGAGAGGCCTATATTTTCAGCTTTATTTTTTGATACTTCCTGGTTTAGTGCTTTGTTCTGGTTGGGTAAAGTGTTAACATATTGACAGAGCAGTCGCTATAAAAAGTTAAGGTTACAGTGTACCATGTATGAAAATAAGAGTCTGTTAATAAATATTTGAGATAATTTTATCATTTTCAAGGAGATTTTAATATAATATAGATATGATTCATCTCATGGATCACTGTTTTTTCTCTAGGATCACAGCACTATGCCATTTTCTGTTTATTCAAAATGGGAGCTGAAGTTTTTGATACTGACATGGTGATTGTGGATAAAACAATCACAGATATATGTTTTGAAAATGTAACTATATTGTAAGTATGTTTAAATCTTCGAAGAATGAGAATAACTTAAAATTCTGCCTTCTTTCAAGGAAGACAAAATTATTGGGTCTTTGGATTATTTTTGAAGCATAGGATGTTTAAATGTTTAAATTGATTTTGAAAATTATTCAGAAGAAATCCATTTTTGCATTTGAAACTTTTCAATGTAAAATAAAGTGGAAATCTTATAGTATTAGTAGTAGATATTTGACTCATTGGACATGATAAACTTTTATTAATTTTTATAAATATTTATAGTGTTATTATTAACCAAGCTATGAATACAATGGAGCCTCATTATAACATTATTTTATAGAGAGTGAATGTGGCCATAAAACAGGTTAATACATCTCCTATAGATATTTAGTTATAGAAATACTAAGATAGTTATAACAACTTTATTTATAAGATAGTCCTGAAATATGTACCATAGGAAAAGCACTTTGGTAAAATTTTGAGATGTTCTTTTTCTTATGGTGTTCTCTTTTCATGTACTTCAAAACAATAAAAGATTGGGTGATCCTCAGGGTTGTTTTTATTGCCCCTGCTCTTTTACAGGCTCATTTTATTGTGGTCATAATACAGAGCCAGAAGGAACTCCTCAGGTAGCCATAGAAATCATTTTTAACTAACATAAGCTTTTCCTGGCCCCTTCACAGGTGCTACTGGCCTAAATCAGTGTGTGATTTGTATTTTTTTCAAGGTTTCAAAAACACCGTCTTTGTATCTAAATATTAATAGCTACTTAACTAATAGTTAAGTAAAATCGAATTTCCATGTGTTTTGCCATTTTCAGCTATTGAGGTAAACAGTTGAGATTTGAGAGTAGTTTGCCACTCATGTAACATTAGAAAAACTATTGCAAACCATGTTTTGTGGCTTCTGTCCAGTGTCCCATAAATAACTGTGTAGCATGGAAAAATAACATGTACTGTTCTGAGTTATTAGCAGTTGTGCAGACCTTCTTACAAACTTCTGAACCAAAGGAATAAGAAATCTTTTTAGGATCCCCAAAATATCACCAAATGTTTACAGAATTGAGACTAAAAGGATAATTTTCTCTAGTTATCTAAATACATTTATTTCCATTATCAGCTTTGCTAGTCCATTTTTTCCTACCAAAATTGTCCTGTTAATGATCTCTTTTCTTCACATCACTTTGCTAGTTTGTTTTTACCACAAAGACAAAAATTATAATTTTTTTTCATTGAAAGAATGATGCAAGTTACTTGGGAAGACAACACATGATTTATAATTTTTTTTAAAATTCTGTAAATATTTTAAATTGTTCCAAAAATAACTGCTGACAAATGTTCTAAATGTTGTTTAAAAATGTGCTTTTGTTATTATTGCTTTTAATAAGTATTCAATATTTATGAGTCTCTGGTTTTTCTCTAAATATTGACATTTGTTAGTCATTACCAGGAATACTGTATGTTTAAAAGTTGCCAAGTAAACTATAAAAATATCTGGGAGTTACTCCTTGGGTGTATCCAAATTATAGATTGGACATTTAAAATCTCTAAGACTGATGGATCTTCCGTCTAAGGCAACATCTACTGCTGATGGACCTCTCTTGCGGTTTTAAGTAAATTTTATTGTTAGTAACACCACCACAATCTTTTATGGCAAAGGTAGTTCACTGTGTCTGGAAAAGGGCAAAGCCAATCTTAGCATTTGCTAAAATTGCAGAATTTTTGCATATGGGTGTAATAATGCATTGAGTACCTTTTATGCTAGGTTAAGAATACAGAGATTAGCAAGGAGGCACTCTCCCTCAAGGAGTTCCTGCCTTGTAGTATAGCGCTTTGTATTGTTTCTTGGTTGTTTGTTTTCCCCTAGGTAACCGAATCACATAGTATTACATTAAGAGTTAGTAGGTACAGAGGTGGGGTGAGGAGGGTGGGGAAGACACGATGGTGATTGGACTGTGACTCTTAAAGAAAAAGAAATGAAAACCAAAGGTTTCAGCAGAAGAAACCTTTTCTTTTTGTTTTCTTTCCTTCTTTTGTTTTTAAGTCTTTTTTCTTTTGGAGCAATAGTTATTTTAGGAAATCACACATATAATGTAAATATCTTATGAATGGTATAATTGAAGAGGTGACAATAAGAAATGGCATTGGCAACAAGATGACCTGACCAGGACATGTTATCCTTTTTCTTTAGTACTATGCCTATATATACAGATTGAATTGAGTTACCTTTGCCCTAGTTTAGAAGCTGATAGCTCTGGAAGTTGCAGTGACTCTCTCAGGTCATTTAGATACTAAATAAACACAGGGAGATTCTGCCTCATCAACATATGTTAACATAAGCCCATTTCAAATTGTGATTTCAAATGTAATGAAAAAATCAAAGGGTGTTACAATTTTATTTTCTACTGAGTTAAATTTCTAACATTATGAATGCTCTTGATTTTAGTAATGAAGCAGGGCCAGACTTTCAGATAAAGGTGGAAGTATATAGCTGCTGTACAGAAGAATCTTCGATAACCAACACACCAAAAAAGCTAGCCAAGAAACTAAAGACTTCTATAAGTAAAGCCACAGGGAAGAAAATAAATTCAGTGCTTCAAGAAGATCATGAAACATGCTTGTCCTACAGTTCTGCTATTTCGTAAGTTTTTTAATACAGTATTTATAGTGACATAGTATTACTATATATTTGTGACATTTTAAAGTATTGTATGTGGAGTAGTTTACATTTTAAATGGAAATAACATCCTGAAACAGAAACAAAACTGATACTTACCCAATTGAGGTATCCTTAATAACTTCCTTTGAAAGTAGGAAGTTGGGTAACACTGTTTTTTAGTGATTTGGAATTCCAGTATCTACCACAAAAGCTGAGACCTGATGGACCTCTCTTGCGGTTTTAAGTAAATTTTATTGTTAGTAACACCACCACAATCTGAGATATTTTTCTTTTCTTTTTTTTTTTTAAGTTTGTTTATTTATTTTAAGAGAGAGAGAGAGAGAGAGAGACAGAGAGAGAGAGAGAGAGAGAGAGAGAGAATCCCAAGCAGGCTCCATGCTGCCAGCGCATAGCCTGACACAAGGTTCAATTTCACAAACTGAAATCATGACCTGAGCCAAAATCAAGAGTCGAATGTTTAACCTACTGAGCCATCCAGGCACCCCTGAAATGTTTTTCTCAAAAAGGGACTATCTTTATGTCAGAGTGTTTGCTGTGTATCAGTCTACTAACTGAATTTTCACATATATCATGAATTAATCTTAATAGATTTTTAACAGTATTTTATCTCTAGATAACAAAACCTCATTACCATATTCACATGTAACAAAATAAAAAATAAGTCCTTAATATCATCTGATATCCAGTCTGTATTCAAATTGCCCCACTTGTGAAAATGTCCTCTTATAATTTGTGCAAATCAGGATCCAAATAATTTCTACAGTGTTGCATTTGAGTGATTCTTTTAAGTTTCTTTTAGTCTTTAATGATTTCCTGTCTACTTTTTTCTTGCCATTATTTATTGAAGAAATCAGATCTTGTAGAATTTCCCATATTTTGAATTTAGCTAATTGCATCTTTGTGGTCTTTTTAAATATCTTTTTCTATCCCCTGTGTTTGGTAGTTAGATCTACAGGACTGATTTGATTCAGGTTCTTTTTAGGCAATAATACTTCATATCGATTATAGGTACTTCCTACTGTCTCCCATTAGGAGGACTTGTCCCACTTACACTTATGTTCAAATTGACCAGTGGGTTCAGGTGTTGCCAGCTTAATCCATCCATTATAAAGTTCCCTGTCAATTTTTTATCTAATGGTTTTAGCAGCTATTGCTCATTATTTCATTAGGAATTATAGTTTGGTGACTTTCTAAATTTGTCATGCATTTTTTTTTAAACTTGGAGAAGTTTAAACTTTAATCTCAAGAAGAACTTTCTTTCATGAACTCTCTGGGCATAAGTGCAAAAAATTATGGGGGAAAGGGAGGAAAAAATGCTTGATTCTTTTATTTACCTGATTTTAGAATAATAAATTGATGTCCTAGCAACCATGGAGGTAATCAGTGTTTTCTTTTATTTGAACTCTTGAATTGTATATATTTGTGTTTCAATCTGTTATAGTTGTTATTCTCTTTGAAGCCAAGTTGTCCCATCTTTGATCAGTGGGAAACCTTCAGCTGACTCCTGCAGCTTTTGACACAGCTTAGTCTCTGATAGCTTCTTTGCTTTTCTGACACAAGATGACCACATTCATCTTGTATTTTTCTGCCCAGACTTAGTTTCTTCAAGGAGCCCTGGTTTCTTTCAGATAGTTTCTTTAAACATTGTGTTTATTACTTCACAAACAGTTTTATGTTATGTTTCTTTTCTTTTTTAAAAACGTTTGTTTCCTTTGACAGAGAGGGGGAGAGAGAGAATATGAGTGGGGGAGGGGCAGAGAGCAAGGGAGAGAGAGAGAGAATCCCAAGCAGGCTCCAGGCTCAGCATGGAGCCTGAAGTGGGGCCTGATCTCATGACCGTGAAATCATGACCTGAGCAGAAATCAAGAGTCAGATGCTTAACTGCCTGAGCCAGCCAGACGCCCCTATGTTTATGTTACTTGAGAAAACTGTTGATTAGTCTACATTCCCAGAATTTCTTTGCATGTCTCAGTAGAGTTGGCTCTTCAGCATGTCAATAACTTTACTGTGATTACAAAAAAACAAAATATTTCAGGTATGGAAAATGTCTTGGGGTTCTAGCATCATAGCTTTCAGTCTATTTTGCTTGAAACCCATGCTAAGAAATACACTCATGACTGAGCATACAGCAGCATAAGCAGACAGATTTCATGAGGCAGTACTTAGTCCTACTGTGATCAGACTTTTCTATTCTATTTTTAGTTTTTTAAAAGTGCTGTTTATAAATCATAAATTGATGTTATGATCCATTGAATGGGTCCTGTCCGCTGAAAAATGGTCATAGAAAATGTCATTAAAAAGTAGGAAAATGTCATTGAATGTCATTAAAAAGTAGGAAAGGGATCCTTTAATTTTCTTTCTTTAGAATTAAGGCCATCTTAAAACTTTTCTAGATTAAGACATGTCAAAAATTTGCTGGAAGTTGCTTTAATTCAGCCATAAAGTAGTACAGTTATTTATTTTTGATTATTTCTAGGTTGAAGCATAGATTTTAGAACTGAAAGAGACATTAGAGATAGTCACTGAGTTCAGTAGTTTAAAAACTTTTTTAAGCAGCAGAAGTCTTTATTCAAAATAGTGATATGACTAGTAATATCCTGGGCAAGTTACATTATTCCCTGGGTCTGAGTTTTCTCATATGAAAGGTAAGGATGCTTAGACACAGTCATTTATTAGGGGCTTCCTTAGAGACATTTCTAGGATTTCATACACCTTAAAGCATGTAAAAGCAGGGATTGGCCTCAAATCTCATTTTAAAACTTCATTGTTTGGCAATGAAGACTTAATATTTTATCCTGCCGTTTATTATTTGTGTGACCCAGGGCAGAAGAATTTATTCTCTGGGTCTTTGCTTTTCCCTTTGTAAAATGTGAATAATAATAACGATGATGTAATAATATCTAACTCTATAGGATCATTTTGAGGTTCAGAAAGATAATCCATACTTGGTGTTTAGTTAAGCACTTTTTAAAATTCAGGTATAACTGGCATATAACATATTAGCGTCAGGTATATACAACATAATGATTTAATTTTGTATACACTGAAAAATGATTACTGGTGCCTAGTTTTAAGTTCACCATATAAAGTTGCAGATTTTTTTACTTGTGATGAGAACTTTTAAGATTTATACTCTTAGGAGCTTTCAAATATTTAATAAAATATTTAATACAATATAGCACAAATATTAATATAATATTAATTTAATATAATTTAATACAATATCAATCCAAATATTAATACAGTACATTATTGACTGTAGAGACCATGCTGTAAATTATATCCTCTTGACTTATTTTATTTATTTATTTATTTTTTAAACATTTATTTATTTTTGAGCGACAGAGAGAAACAGAGTACAAGCTGGTGAGGCGCAGAGAGAGAGGGAGACACAGAATCCGAAGCAAGCTCCAGGCTCCAAGGTGTCAACACAGAGCCCAACATGGGGCTTGAACACACAAGCTATGAGATCATGACCTGAGCCAAAGTCAGTTGCTTAACTGACAGAGCCACCTAGGTGCCCCAATTATTTTAAATACTGCAGTGAACATAGGGGTGCATACACCGTTTTGAATTAGTGTTTTCATTTTCTTCAGATAAATACCCAGTAGTGGAATTGTTACATCAAAATCAAAAGCTTCTGCACAGTGAGGGTAATCATCAACAAAATGAATAGGCAGCCTACTAAATGAGACAAAATATTGCAAATCATGTATCTGCTAAGGGTTAGAACTTAACAGCAAAAAAAAAAAAAAAAAAAAAAAAAAAATTAAAATATGGGCAGAAGATCTGAATAGACACTTTTCCAAAGAAGACATATGGATGACTAAAAGGCACATGACAATATGCTCAACATCAAAAATCATCAGGGAAATATAAATCAAAACCATAATGAGATAGCACCTCATACCTGTTAGAATAGCTGCTATCAGAAAGGTAAGAAGTAACTATTGGTGAGAAAATGGGGACCCTGGTGCACTGTTGGTGAGAATGTAATTTGGTGCAACCATTATGGAAAACAGTATAGAGGTTCCTCAAAAATTAATGATTGAAAAAAATAAAAATATAGTAAGCATTTAAGAATTGTAGCTCTTTCCATTATTGTTATTATTTTTACTGTTCTGAAACTAGTGCTTTTTCTGAATTTTTTTCCTTCAAACTCATGCTGAAGCGTTGCAGTTTAAAAACAACATAGGATTATAGAATGTAAACAGATACTTTAAAATTTAAAACCATTGTTTATAATTTCATGGAAGATAACCTAAGTGATGTTAGAACTTGCATTTAACCTCTATTTTTCTTTGAAGCCTGGAGGAATTTTTGAGAATGATATTATTGGTGTTAAGTTCTTTTAAAATAGTGATTGACCTATTTGTCTTGAAGTGTTCATTCTCCTATTAGATTTGTTATTTTACTTGGTTTATACCTGAATCCAAACACTGATTTTCTTTGTGAACATTCTCCCATGCAACTTGCATGCCATTTGCTTATTTATACCAATTAAAGTTAGTCAAAGAAAAAGTAAAATCTTTTACATTTCACTGAATTATGTTCTGCTAATACCTATATTCTACTGAGTTTCTGGTGTGAATTCAGAGTATACTAGTTAAAATCATAGCCCAGGATCACTCTTAACTGATAATTCCTTAACCACTTGAGTACCATATAGGAGTTTGAAAATAGTACTAGTGATCAGAATGCATAAGGGGATTTGTTTCTTTAATAGTAATCTAGTTCAGTGAGAAGATTCCCAATATGGCTTTTAATTTTTAACTAAAATTGGCGTAGAAGATCAAATTTGGGCTGTATAGATCTTCTCTAGTAATATGGCATATGACCAAATATAGCTGTTCTTTCTGCGTTTTTTAGACTACCATTTAAAGTCGTAATTTATTTTTTCATAGCATTTTTGAACCAGTCTCCCCCTCCTCCTACAAATATTATAACAATTGGTCTATTTGATAAAAAAATGTAGCTGATTAAACTGTTGGGAACTCAATATTAGGGTTGGCTAAAAGGAATGAGTGTAATGTTTTAGTAAGAAAATGTTATCCTGACAAGAATGTTTTAAAAGTGAGATCATTGTTGGTTTTGGAAGCATTGGCATTGTAATTAGTCATGGTTTAAAAATGAAGTAACTTGGAATATCATCATAAAGTATTGTTTGATCTGAAAGAAGACAGTGAACATTTTTGGTAATTTTTAGCATGCTCCCTGATGTGATTCATTTATTCATTTTGTTTGTGGAATCTCATTTACTGAAATTCCTTTATACAGATTTTCCCAGTGTCTCTAATAGCTGAGTTCACTATTTTGTGCTCCTTGAGACCTATTTAGAACACTATTCATCACTGTATAAATATACATCATTTTAAACAATCATTTTGTGAAAACTGGTAAAATTGAGAGTGATTATTTATTTGACAAAAAGGTGCATTAACTTAAAAAAAATAAGCCACTATATTACATTTTATATTAGATTGAAGTTGCAAAACAAGTGTCTTAACACTTTCCAGAATAAATGGATTATTTATGTTTTGAGGAATAATGATGTTAATATTTTGGTCATGTGAAAGACGATGCAGAGTTCAAACGTAACTAAGGAGTTACTCAGCCATTGGGTGTAATTTCTTCATTCATTTACTCTTCTTAGAAATGACTATTCAGCAGTTATATCATATGGCACATTGGATTCCAAGGTCAATAAGTCATGCTCCCTGCACTCAAAATTCTTGCAGTGGTGAAATATAGTCACTTGTATCTGTTTTAACAGAAAAAGTACCATAATTTTAAACCATTTCTTTAAGTATAGTATAGTGGGTTTCTCTTTCCATTATACTACTTGGTAGGTATAGGCAAGTCAATTATATTCTCTGAACTTCAGTTTCTTCATTTGAAAATTGGACCAAACTATCTGCCCTGCCTACCTCAAGTAGTTATTGTGAATCTTGAGAAAGATATTGCTTGTCAAAATGCCTTAAGCTGTACCTATGTGCTATTATAATGCTTTGCGTGTCTCTGATTTTTATGGGAGATTTCCAACCTACTACCACTTCACCACATTTATTATTTGATTATAAAAATAATCAAATAGAATCTAGAAGAGAAAAAAGTTATTCACATTTCACTCTAAATCAAATACTTTTTATAATTTTGAACTTATATTTTTGAATATAAATTTTGATTTATATTTTTTTCAGGTTTTTAAATACTAGGTTTGGGGGGTAGTTAGGTATTCATAATTACACACGTGGCTTTTTTTCTGCACTTATTACGGAGTCTTCACATAATCATTTTAATGACCACATTATCTAAAAGTTGGCTCGTAGTTTATTTAACCATTCTTAGAAGTTGTCAAATGAGAAATAATCTTTCTCATGTTCATTGGAAATAGAGGGAGATGTGTTCTATGTTTACCTGAGAGTAATTGAGGAAAGCTTGTCTTAGTTCCAATTATTTCTTAAGGCCTGAGAAAAAATATAAACATATACTTGGGTCATCACATAATTTTAGCCTGTCCTGCCACACAGGTTGCTTTCTGAGCCTCCTGCTTCTCCAGGGCCCGGGTGCAGGTGTGCAGCCTATAACCCAGCTACTTCCTGTGCACACTCATAGGACTAGCATTTTGTATTATACTACGTATTGAAATGATGCTGTTCCTCAGGTGAAGAATACTCAAATGTTTTCAGTGGTTAGTAAGAATAAATTACAACGTCACTCTGAAAAATAAAAAGTATCTTCATCTCTTTCTTTCCCTCTCCCTGCCTTCCACCATTTCAGATATTTCTCTTGATGGACTTAAAATGACATGTAGCCTAGCCATCTAATACCTTGACCTCTCAGTTCCATGACCTTCTGCCACCAGTGATCTTGTCCTTTTGCCTGTTTCAGTCCTCCACCCCATTATTGTGCCCTAGACCTTGTTGTTACTAATGATTGTATATCCTCTGTGATCTTTATAGCAGGTATCTTGCTCCATCCACCACGTCCCACATTCCAGCTTGTTCCCTTCAGTGCTCTGCCTTAAACTTAGCTTCAACTCCATGATTTACCACTTTATTCTTTCCTAGCCTTTTTCCCCTTATGTTATACTTACCTTGGAAAAACTCCAACCTTGGTTAAATCTCCTTTTAGATCCTCTGCAGCTGCATTCATGAGAAATAGAGAAGGAAGCTAGAGAAAAACAGTCCTAATGACTGGTTTCACTTTAGACACGTGATTAGTAACCTTGAGTGAGTTCTTAGTATGACTGAGCAATCCTACTAAGTTTCCATAACTTCCACTTTACCTCTCTTCAGGGAAAGTATTTCCCATCATATTCTCTCTCTTCTGAAGCCTCTGATTCCCTTCCTCTCTGCTCATTCAAAGCTGATGACTTTGTCTCACATGTCACTGACCCTGCTGAAGCAATCAGGAGAGAACTTTGCATATCCTCCATCTTCCCAGTCTACCAGCCTATCTCCATCTGTGTCTTTATTTGCTGCTTTCCTTCCTTGGGAATTGTTTGCCTCATCTAAGGCCACTTTCTTGCACATTAGATCACATCTTGTGCACCACTCAGAAGTCAGGCCCTGCACATGTACCCCACTCCCCCACATCATCAACTTTTCTTTTACTGCATCATTGCTACAAACATATACCTACTGCCACGTTTCACAGCCATCCTTTACAGAAGAGTTTTCTATATACCTAATCTCCACTTCCTCATCTCTTATTCTTAGACCACTTTAGTCAGTTTTCATCATGTTACCTCTGTTAACTTGCCCTCTAGGATTTCATTTCCCTGGTTTTTCTTCTACCTGTGACTGTTCCTCACCTGTATCCTTTATTCATTGCTCTTTAACTTAATCTGAAATTATGAAGTATGTCTCAGTATTCAGTCCTTGGACTTCACTTGACTTTCTAACTTTAATTAAATTTCATTTGTATACTGGTAACTCCCAAATTTAATTCTTCAATACTTTTTTTCCCTCCTACTTCAGATTGTATATCCAGCTGCCTACCCTGTAGCCCATCTACACATCTAAAACAATTTTCAACTTGACTCATCCACAAATAAACTCTCAACTTCCCATGTCTAGTCTTCTTTCAGTCAGCCTCACTGCAGTTACCAACAGTTCGAGTTTTGTTCTCAGGCCAAAAGCCTTGGAGTTGTTTTCAGCTCTTTTTTTTTCCTTTCACATCCCATGTCCACATTGGGTCAACTTTAAGAATATATCAAGAATATTGCCACTTCTTGGGGCACCTGGGTGGCTCAGTCGGTTGGGCGTCCAACTTCGGCTCAGGTCATGATCTCACTGCTCGTGGGTTCAAGCCCCGCGAGCCTGGAACCTGCTTTGGATTCTGTGTCTCCCTCTCTCTCTGCCCTTCCCACACTTGCACTGTATCTCTCTCTCAAAAATGAATAAATGTTAAAAAAATTAAAAAATAAAAAGAATATTGCCACTTCTCACCAGCTCACTCGCTACCAGTGTTGGCCCTTGTGGTCTGTTCTCCACATGGCAGGCAGAGGGATCATTTAAAAATGCAGGTCAGGTCATAGCACATGCCTCTGCTTAAAACCTACCATTTGCTTCACATCTCACTCAGAATAAAGTCCAGTGTCCTTCTGATGCCCTACAAAGCACCGTCATGTACAGTGTCTGCCCCCTACTTAACGTTTTGGACATCACCTCTCCTCCTTCACTGTACTCCAGCTACCCTGGGTGTGTTTGTCAGACACACCTGGCATCTCTTGCTCGCATCACTTACCTGCTTATTGACAGTCAGCTGTTCCTGAAGATAACACACTGCACTAAAATGCTAATAGGGAATCTATTTTCCTGTTCTTGGTAGGAGTAGTTATAATGCAGTTCTGTAAAACTTGTGTATCAGTGACAAATTATCACGTTGAGATAATGCTTAATATATTGGGCCCTGATCACTAGACAATTAGGGATTGTTAGTAGGCAGTTTGTGCATAGTAATGTTTGCTCTTCCATTGTAACTGCTGTTCTCAAATGCTTTCCACAGTTTTCTTTAATACTTTCTCAGTTTTTGGAGGGGGGATTCATTGTGTTACACTAGGGAAAAATAAGAGCTAACTATGGAAGGACTATAGAAAGCCAGGATAAGTGAGTAATAGCAGAGAATGGCCCACACTGAGTACGAGGCTGGTGCCTTTTAGCTCTTGCAACAGTGGAGAATTTTTTGGTGCCAGTGAACTTTTCCAGAAGTTTCCATATGAGTCTGACATTTTACCAATTGTATTCAGAATGTACCTTGAAATTTTAGTCCTGTGTCGTTTCATTAAAAAATTTTTGTGAGTTTTAGAGACAGAAACATAAATTTTCTTTTATAAACACTGACAAAAGACATTGGATATTGAGAGATATTTCTAGTCTATGGTGGTTGTATATTAAAAATCAAGATAAATCAAACCATCATGCTGTACTTAGTAAAGTATTTCAATTATTTCTCAATAAAACTGGAGAAAAAATAAACCAAGAACTGTTTTCCAAGGGAGTAATGTTCTGCAGGTTATGCATTGCACACTTACATGTATACATACTTTTTCTCTGTAGTAGAGATTCTATTAAAGACTTAGTAAGAGATGAAGGTTTATGAAACATATCACCTGATACAATAAAAATTCCCAACTGATGTTTCTCTTCTACAAAGTTTGTCTACATTTCTGTCTGTCTGTCTCAATTTAACATGCTTTCTGATGTTTTGACTGTTGAGGTTTTACTGTTTTGGAAAATAAATAATAAAACCAAGAAAAGTCTTGAAATAAAATTAAGATTGGTAGCACAGAAAATATAATTATTATTGAATAAAAATTCACTTTTTATCACCAAGAGGTACCAGAATATGAAATTTAGCATCAGAATTTTTAGATACTTTGGCAAGAGTGCTATTTTACATAAGTAGCATAAAGGGAACTATAATGAAAAAAAATGGAATTGGTAATGAAGTCCTCCATTCTCCCATATGATGGATGAAAATCCCAAATCTTTGAAGTTGGTAAACTCCAGGAAGTAAATGTGAATCTGATCCCATCACTCCCTCCTTCTTAACCTTCTCCAGTGATTTACTATTCTACTTGGAATCAAGTCCACCCTTCCTCTAAGGCTCACAGCAAAGTCCCAGCGATCTAATCCTTGCCTGTACCTCTGACCTTGGGTCAAGTAGGGTGGTGTTTCCTGTGAGCTCCCTATGCTCCAGCCACATTGCTCTACTTTCAGCCCCCTCTGTTTGGAATGTTTTCCCACATTCTTCGCTTGGCTCCATCGTTTAATGAGGTTATAACCATTACCCCTCAGAGAGTCCTTTCCTGTTTCTCCTTCTTAACAGGTCTCCGTTTTCTTACTCCTTTGTTTCATAGAAAAAGTTGCATTATAATTTATAAATGCCAATGTTTTATTTATCCCTCTGCTTATTCTTTTTTTCTCTCCCCCTTGCATCAGAATGTAATACTGAGTCTTGTTTATCATTAATGTCCCATCACCTTGCATAGGGCTTGGCACATATTAGGTATTCAGTTAATATTTTTGAATGAATGGAGCTTTTCCAGAGAAACATTTGTGAGTTAAACCAAATAACTTGCAGATTTTTATAAAATAAAATCAACATGCTAAGTTGATAATTCATTTATGTTTGTAATCTGTCATCTATAACATCTACATATATTTTCCATTTTTTATTGTTAAATATATGTAACATAAAATTTGCCATTTTAACCATTTTTAAGTGTGTAGTTAAATGGCATTAAGTGCATTCACAGGGTTGTACAACCACCCCACCATCCATCTCCAGAACGTTTTTTTCTTTCCACACTGAAATTCTGTACCCCATAAACAATCATACCCCGATCCCCCTCCATCCAGCCACTCCACCTCCACCTCTACTGTTTGTTTCTATGAATTGGCCTGTTCTAGGGGCTTTACATGTGGAATCAAGCAGTATTTGTCCTTTTGTGGTTGGATTATTTCACTTAGCATAATGTCTTTGAGGTTCATCCATGGTGTAGAATGTGTCAGAATTTCCTTCATTTTTTAAGGCTGAATAATATTCCATTGTATGTATGTATCACATTTTCTTTATTCTTTCATCCTTTGAATGGACAATTGGCCTTCTTCTACTATTTGGCTGTTGTGAGTAATGCTGCTATTTATACAGGTATACATATATCCATTTGTGTCCCTACTTTAACTTCTTTTGGGTATATGCCCAGGAGTGTAATTTCTGAATTATATGGTAATTCTGTTTCTAATTTTTTGAGGAACCACCATACCATTTTCCACAGTGGCTATAGCATTTTACTTTCTCATCAGCAATGTGCAAAGGTTCCAGTTTGTCTACATCCTATCCAACACTTATTATTTTATTTTGTTGTTTTTAATAAAACATATCCTAATGGATGTGAAATGGCAACTCATTGTGGGTTTTGATTTACATTTTCCTAATAATTCATGATCTTGGGCATATTTTCATGTTTTTATAGGCCATTTGTATATCTTCTTTGGAGAAATGTCTATTCAAGATCTTTGCCTGATTTTTAGTCAGGTGGTTTATTTTCTGTTGTTGAACATCTAAATATTTTATGTAGTAGAAAATATACTAAAATACTTAAGGTATGTCTTATTTCTCTCTATTATTAGTGGTGCAAAATATAATTTGCTAGCTCATACTACCCTGACCTTGGAAAGTGCTGAGGATAGCTTCAAGACCCATAATCTGTCCATTAATGGAAATGGTGAGTAGACTCTATCTTTTACTTATTATGTATGTTATGTCAATAGATAATGTTGTGGCAGTAATAATTTCTAATTTTAATATTCTCCTCTGAAGCGGATGTTGGCTTATCTAATGTAGGCAGGCATGATTCTGTAGGTTCCTTCTAATATGTCCATTCCCTTTCCCCAAAAGAGAAAAAAATGTTATGTTTTCTTCATGCCATTTGCCATAGATTTGTTTGTGAGGCTGGCTTAGTGAGAAAAGAAAGGCTTTGTGTATTCTGAATCCTTGTCTTGGACTTGAAATTGATTACTTCAACACCCTTCTGGTTGGCAATCAAAGACCTATCTTATTTTTAAAGTTGAAATTGAGGAAGCCAACCCTTATGTTGGTAGAAACAGAAGACATAGGAGAAGGTAGGGCTAAATTAATATTAACTGTTTTATTTCTGGATGATATGGGTGGTTGTAGTTTATCCAAAAAAATAATATAGCAAGGTGAAGAAGGGACTTAAACAATTAGGAAGGTTCATAAAATTTAGCATGAGCATGCTCCATTCTCCCAGATTATTTTACCTATGAGGAGCAATACAGAGTGGTGATGGTAAAGTAGTTTGGAAATATAACTTGGGTTATTATTCTTGTCCACTTTCTGAAGCAGAATATATAAAATTATGTACTACCTTACTTGTACTTATTGTTGTGAGGATGGTGACTCTGTACTGATGAGATAGATGATTTTACAACAATATTTTTTAAGTTTTTCACTAAAACTTACTAATTAGGGGCACTTGGGTGGCTCAGTTGGTTAAGCGTCCAACTTCAGCTCAGGTCATGATCTCACGGCTCATGAGTTCGAGCCCCACATCGGGCTCTGTGCTGACAGCTCAGAGCCTGGAGCCTGCTTCAGATTCTGTGTCTCCCTCGCTCTCTGCCCCTTCCCCACTCATGATCTGTCTCAAAAATAAATAAAACATTTAAAAAAATTAAAAAAATAAAACTTACATTAAACAAGAGAAAAGTTTTTAAAACGTAAATGTACAATGTAACAAATAATTATGAGATGAATATATGCATAACTACTTCCATGTCCAGAAATACCATTGACATCATTACTTCTTCTTAATTATTCTAGGTGTAAATGTGCCCCAGTTTTTATGGTATTTACTTCCTTGCATTTATTTTTGGTTTTACCACCTATGTGTGCTTCTCTAAATAATATAATTTAGTTTTTTCTGTATTTGAACTTTATATGGATAAAATCACATTACTTGGTTTTTGTTCATTCAGTATGTATATATCTTACTGCTTATAGTATTTCATTGTATGATCATATCACTATGTAACTTATTCAGTTATTTTTAATAGTTACAGGGTTCTTTAGGTTTACAGTTTCTTGAATCAGTTTTAGTAAGTTATATTTTTATACATATGTGTGTATTTGATCTAAAATTTCAGGTTCATAAGCATTTTAATTTTTTCATGATAGCTTTATTGAATTTCTCCAGCACCTGTAAGTGATGTTTCTCCTTTCCACCTGATACTGACTTTTTGTATGTTCTCTGTCTTTTTATTATCATTCTTGCAGTAGTTTTGTTGTTTTTTTTTTATTAAGTGGTCTGTTCTATATATTCTAATTATTTGTTAAAATAATTTGTAGTCCTATATATTACTGTGAATTGTCTGATAAAATCTGCGTGATTGTGGATTTTTCTAGTTCTCATAGTTATGTCTATTTTTGCTTTATATTATTTGAGCCTTTACTATTTGATACACACAATTTTTTTTATTTTTATTTTTCGTTTTTTTTGTCTTTATTTTGAGAGACAGAGACAGAGAGTGAGTGGGGGAAGGGCAGAGAAAGAGGGAGACACAGAATCTGAAGCAGGCTTCAGCCTCTGAGCTGTCAGCCCAGAGCCCGATGCGGGGCTCGAACCCACAAACCATGAGATCATGACCTGAGCCAAAGTTGGACGCTCAACCGACTGAGCCACCCAGGCGCCCCTACACACACTTTTTAAATTGTACACTTTCTTCTACTCTTTTACCTCAAACTGTTCTTATTTTTATAGTGTAGATATGCCTCTTCAAACAGGATTATATACTGGATTTTAATTTTTATCCAGTTTGACAATCTTTGTGTTTTTTAATGGAGCATTTAGTCATTTTGCATTTGATACCAAATAGTTTATAACCCATATTGTATGATATTAAATATTTATGTTTATATCTACCATCATATCCTGTGTTTGCTGCTGGTCTTACATATTTCATGGTGGGTTTTCTGTTCTTTCTTGACTTTTTAAGGATTGATAGTTTCATCATTTCAGTTTTTCCTTGTTCCAAGTTAAGTTATAATTCTTTTTCTCATCTTTTAGAAATTACTTCTAGAAATACCATTAATCATACATGTTAAAGTCTAAAATTAAAAGATAGTTTTACAGGGCACCTGGGTGGCTCAGTCGATTATGTGTCCAACTGTTGATTTTGGCTCATGTCATGATCTCACAGTTCATGTGATCGAGCCCCACATCACGCGCATGCTCTCTCTCTCTCTCAAAATAAATAAACATTAAAAAAGAGATACCTTTTTCTTAGACAATGCAAGGATTTTAGAACAGTTAAACTCCATTTTTCTGACCTGTGTGCTATTGTTATATATTAGAATTCTATTTGATTTTTAATTTCACAAGATATTTTATACATTTTATATTTACTTAGGTTTACCTAAAGTTTTTGTTCACTACTTGTATCTAATACCTTACATCTGGGATCATTTTCCCTATGCTTGAAGTATAATCCTTAAGAATTTCTTTTAGTATGTTCCACTGATATCATATACCTTTGTTCTTGTGTTTGAAGATGACTCTTTTTCACTTTATTCTTGAAAGATATTTTTATAGGATATAGAATTTTGGCAGTGTTCATTTTTTCTTTTTGAATATTAAATATATAATTCCACTATCCTCTGTCTTCTTTTACCAGCTGTTGAAAATCATGTCATTGTGTCACTTTTGTGAAGGTAGCTTTCTTTTCCCTTTAGCTTTGGTTTTCTGAAGTTTCATTATGATATAGGTGCAGAATTTAATTTTATTTATGCTGCTTTAGGAACTCCTTTGACTTGTTGAAATTACTGATTGGTGTCTTTCATTAGTTCTGGACGAAATCTCAATTTTCCATTCAGAGTCTCTGCTCCGTTATCTTACTTTTCTCCCAGCTTGCCGGTTAAACCCAAGTCGGTCATCTCACTTTATCCTCCCTGTTTGCTACCCTTTATGATGTGTTTCCTGCATGTATTGTCAATGTTATCTTTTAGATTTTTGGTGGAAGAGCATGCATTGCTGTTTTATAGCCTGTGACTAATAATTCAGATGTATAGTGTCTTTCTGGGTATATTTCTATTGTTTTTTCCTACAGTTCTCAGGGTGTCTCAATTCCTTGCCTATTGAGTTAGAATATACTTGTCATTAAAATCAAAAGTTTATGTACAGGAATGAATTGATGCAGGCACCTGGAGGGACTATCATTCGGGGCACACTTTATCCAAAGATCATGTCTGGGTTTTTCTGGACCCCTTCTTTCCCCACCTCTAGGCACTGAGAATCCTAGGCAGCAAGGTTGGTTTATTTCTGGTTCACCTCCACCCTGCCAGTTGTTCCTTTGGGATATCAGCCTAGCAGGGGAAGGATCTCCCATTAAACCAGTTAACATTGTTCAGGCCCTAGACTTTGATTTCTGTTCTGCTTCCTCATCTTGGAGGATCATTAAATCATAAACTCAGACTTGCTGGGATTGGCAAATGCTTTCAGGACAAATGCAACGTCTGTGCTCACTTAACTCACTGGTTCTAATCAGATTTGTACTGGTAATTTCTTAGGGTCTTGTTACTTTTTTGTTGCTCTTGGAAGAAATTTTAAATATATCTGATACAGCATTTTCAGTAGTTTTCAGTGGGAAGATTGGTCTGCACAATCCCCTTCTTACCTAAAATTTGAAGTCTGCAGTAGTATTAGCACTACCAATTTTATCACAAAATCTGGGAGATGAAGTTCATTGTCATTTCATTTGTGTCAGTTTTCTGGAATTATCAATATTGCCATCATATGTTGAATGTCTATTATGTGTCAGACAATGTTCTATGAACTATTATTCAGCCTTAAAAAAGAAGGAAACTGCAATGTGTGACAACATGAATGCCCCTTGAGAACATCACGGTAACTAGAATAGCGAGTCACAGAAGGACAGACACTACATGGTTCCATTTACATGAGGTATCTGCATAGGCAAATTCAAAGAAGCACCAGGGTAGAATGGCATTCACCAGGGGAATGAAGGAGTTGCTAATTAACAGGTATAAAATTTCAGGTATGCAAGATGAATAGGTTCTAGAGATCTGCTGTAGGATGTAGAGCCTATTGTTAACAATACCGTATTGTGCATTTAAAATCTGTTAAGAGGAGGGGCGCCTGGGTGGCTTAGTTGGTTGAGTGTCCGACTCTTGATTTCGGCTCAGGTCATGATCTCACAGTTTGTGAGTTCAAGTGCCTCATTGGACTCTGCTGACAGTGCTGAGCCTGCTTGGGATTCCCTCTCTGCCTCTCCCTCTGCCTGTCCCCCAGTCTCGTGCACACGCGCATTCTCTCTCTCTCTAAATAAATAAACAAAAAAAATCCGTTAAGAGGATAAATCTTCTGTTAGGTGTTTTTACCACAATAAAATGTAAATAAATAAATAAACACTTTTAAGCAATTTTCATTCCTAGTGTCTGTGGGATGTATCCATAAAGAAGGATTACCATGAAGTGATTAGTGGTGTGGACTGTGGCGTCATCAGCCTTGGACTCATATTCTGGTTTTAGCACTGGCTAGTTCTGTGACCTTCACAAGTTCTTCATTTTATTGTCATGTACATTTTACAGACGGGGAAATTGCAGCCTAGAGAACATAACATGCTAGGTCATGTAGCTAGGAAGTGGGTGAGCCAGACTTTAAATAATCCAGGACAGGCTGTACTCTGTCTGCTATGCTTTCTGGTCAGGGATGATGACTATTAAAGCACCTAAAGACTCAAAATACTATCCATGTGTGAATAATGGAATTGATGATGAAAGGCCCCATTCTTTCAACCAAATCATCTGCAAAGTTGTGGAAAAGAATACAATTCATAAAGGAAGCATTAATTTTAGCAGTGATTCCTCAGTTGTCTTCAGTGTTCTGTAAAATATTACTAGATTCTTATTCAATAAAATGCTCATGAGTAGATCTGCATGGGCACTGTGTGGCATGGCTCTTTTTTAGAGAAACGCAATACAGACTCACACACTGAGGACTGTGAGAAGACCTGTGCTTAGAACAGTAACACCCAAAACTGTGGGCACTGGAGCTGTGGACTCCACAGAAGAAAGTTAAAGAAACAGTAACCCATGTGCCTAACTCTTTGTAGTAGGTATATTCCTAGAATGTGTGGCAAATTAAAATCTTGTAAATCAATCCTGTTTGGGAAAAGAAGAAATATTCTAATTTAAAGGAAACAGAATTTTATATAGAAAAAAAGCCACCTTCAAATTTATTCATTAATATAAATCTATGTTAATACATTGGGTTTTCCTGAATAAAGTTTTATTGGTGTCTGTAAAATCAAGAGGAAATAACTATATTTTCTAAAATTTATAACACAGTTTTATTATTCTTGATAATTGAAAGGAAAAGCTAAAATGGTATCTTCATCATCAAGAAATTTTTATTCTTCTTATGAAACAATGAAACCACATTGTGAAGATTGACTCACAGGGAACTAAGATGTTATCTGGATTCTTTCCCTTGCCTGTGTTTTGTTTTTGTTGTTGCTGTCATTTTTAAACACCATTTTGTTCCCCTTTGAAACTGCAAATGAATTAGATAAAATCTTTAAGTAGTGAAAAGTCAAATTGCTTTTTCACTTCCAGTTTCATTTCATCTTGTCCTAATGTCGCCTTTGGTTAGAAAAGAAGAATTAAGTATTTGGATTACATACATGTGCAGGGACACAGACAGCACTGAAAATGGAAAGGGCATGGTCTGGGGAGTGAGACTGCCCTGGATATGAAATGACAGGAAGCCGCTATGTGGCAGACACAATGATAGATGCCATTTCCACATTATTTGATTTTCACAACAACCCTCCTACTTATGATGGGTTGTATTTTTAAACATGAAGACTTGGTCCTTAGCTGGGTTAATTGACTAGATGGATGTTGTGTTTCTTGTCAGAGGCTGCTGCTTCCACAGTGGTCCTCAGCTGTAAAGAGACCTTGGTCAGAAGTTACAGCTGATTACAGAGTAGATGGCAAAGGGTCTGCAGAAAAAGGATTTCTATATCTAGTATCCCTTTCCAAGGACTGTCATCAGAAGGAAATTAATTTTCTCTGCGTACTATGAAATCTAAACTTATTTTACTGGAGAAGCACATTGTTAGGAGTGGTAGTTTCCAGGATACAGTAGTAATTAGACAAACTTTATGAATTTGTCTGAAAAACTAATCTTCATTTTTGATTCTGTTTTTTTAACAAAGTCCATCCTAGCTTAAAAACAACGAGCTTACAGATATTTAGAACATAAGGCATCCATAAATCTAGGCTTGCTACATAAAGAAATTTGTTTTCAAAGTTTAAATTCATAAATCACAAAGTTGAGTTCAGATGTTTTACTCAGATGCCTGCTTTTATAGAATTTTTATTTCATTTCCTGCCTATTTTAGAAAAGGAACTTCTCCTGTATCTATTTATTTATGCCTGTGTTTTGGCATCATTGCCTGTGTTCTATTTATGCATTTATTTCTCCAAGGTCAAACCCTTTATTTCTGAAAGATAGCAGCTTTACCAAGATATTAATAAAAAAGATTTGAACAGTCCCATACAATTTGTTGTGCTCTGCTCTTAATAATGAGCAGGCAGGTTGTTAAAAACTTTTTTGTTTTCTTTTGTATACTTTATTTAGGCACTTTTTTTTTCATGTAACTGATGTACCAAACCTTGGCATGGCATCTATATATAATTTTATTTTTACCAAAAAATGTTTTATTTTCTAGAGTTATTAAGACTTTTGGGTCACTAATCGTAACAACCAATGGCTAGCGATTTTATAGGCATTACCAACAGGGATGCAGTGAAAACTTTGAAAATTATTTTTGTGTGGTCCATTGTGGGTAAAGGGCCACATATTGGGTTTTTACTTATACCCTGATACACAGAATAAATTATGCAATGCTTTCTTTCCATGCAGATGTGAAGGCTATATGCCTGCTTACACACTACATTAAAGGAATATCTGAATGTTTTTTGAAAGAACTTTTTGAAACAATTGCAAACTTACAGAAAAGTTACAAGTTAAATGTCAAGATCTTTTTCCCAAAAAAATATATGAGAGCAAGTTTACATGATTCTCCATTGCCTCCAAATATGTTAATATATATTTTCTACTAATAGGATATCAGTTACATCACTACCACTATCCAAGTCAGTAAATGAATGTTAATACATTACTACCATTTAATCATCAGACGCTATTAAATAACGTGTTGCTCACTGCCCCAGTAATGTCTTTTATGACAGAAGGATCCAATGCAGAATCATCCATTGCATTTGATTATCAGGCTTCTTTTAGTTTCTTTCAAACTGGACCACTTCTTCTGTCTTTTCTTGGCATTCATAACCTTGACATTTAAAAAAAATTTTTGTAATGTTTATTTATTTATTTTGAGAGAGAGAAAAAGAGCAGAAGAGGGGCAGAGAAAGAGAGAATCTCAAGCAGGCTCCATGCTGTCAGTGCAGAGCCTTACATGGGGCTTAAACCCATGAATCATGAGATCAGGACCTGAGCCTAAATCAAGAGTCAGATGCTTAACCAACTGAGCCCCCAGGGGGCCCAATAGCCTTGATATTTTTAAACATCATAGTCAGTTATTTTGCAGAAGGTCCCTAAATTTGGGTTTGTCTGATGTTTTCTTGGGAGAAGATTTGGGATATGCATCTTTGGCAGGAATATCACAGAAGTGATCCTGAGTTCTTAGTGAGTTCTATCAAGTGGCATGTAATTTTGATTCATCCCATTACTGATAATTTTTACTTTGATCACTTGATTAGTGTGGTGTCTGCCCAGCTTCTCTACTTCTCTTCTCTTTTGTTTCCCCTTTGAAAGAACTTTTTATATTTTATGTGGAAGAAGGGGGTGCCTTGAAACTATGTAAGTATATGTCTTACTGATCTTTCAATTTATTCATTTTTTATATCAATATGGACTTATGTTTTCCTATTTTATTCAGTGCATCACAATCTGTTAATATCATTGCTTGTTTTAAGATTCAAGTTGTCCCCAATTTGGACAATGGGAACACATTCAAGAAGAGTTCTTTTGTCTTTTTTGACAATGTTCTCATCATTCTTTGAGTACTTCCTTGCTTTATGGCATAACAAGGTACTTCAGGTTCATCCTGTACTTTCCTTGCCCCAGTCATGGAATCAGTCATTTCTCCAAGGAATGCTGGTTCCTTTTGATGGAAATAATATTTAGAAGACATGATTTGGGCTCTAGGTATATTCACTGCTCTTAGAGTGATAGTGTTAGAGTATGGCTTTCCACAGACCCTTTCAGAGGCCACAGCTGCACATCTGCTTATATATTTGTTCTGTATTTCCTAATCTTTATATGTTGGAAACCATGAGTCCAAACCAGTGCATCCAGTTCTTATCTAACAGCACAGAGTTCATTCTAGACATTTGTAACTCCTTTTTCTGACAGAAAGAAACCCATCTTCTGTTACTTTTAATGCATTTTCTTCTTTGATCAGTCTTCCTGAAAGCAACCATTCTTTTATCTCCCCTGAATAGATGCTCTCTTCTTGTTGGAGCCTCATTCTAGGTTGCCCCTTGTCCCATGTAGACACTCGTTGCTGAGGCTCACACAGCTCACACAGGCCTGGCCACCCAAGCTTTAGGTTTCCCTGCCTGGCTGCCCTCTCCCTGACTTCATGTGGACACCCTCCTCAGCCGGCTTGTTCTCTGACACCCAATGCCCACTGCCTCTGTTCTCAGTGTCCTTCTCACTGGGCTCTGACACACTTTTCTGGGTCACTGAATGTGTGGATTGTGTCCTCGCTGCTCTCAGACTCCGACTGCCATGGCTGAGTCACCTGCCAAATGTGCACACTCTCCTTACGCTTTGGGTTCTGATACTTCACATTGGGCAGCCACACCATGTAGACACTCCCATCACTCTGCTTGGGCCTTGACTCCCCACACCGGGCCACCCCCTGAGGAGAAATCCCCCATGGGCTGTGCCCCATGTTGTTCATCTTCCTCAGCCCATTCAGGCTCTGACACCTGGTGCCTGGCAGCTCTCCTAATCACCCTCCCCATCCTGCCTGGCTCTGGCACCTGGCACAGGTGCCTGTGGGGGTGGGCTCCACCTAGTGACATACAACTAGACTGTTCAGTAAGGGAAGGGGAAGAGGAAGGGCCAAGAGGCTTATTAAAGTATTATCTTGAAATTGTCCTCTGAAATGTTATATTCAGAGGATCACTTTGCTACCTATTATAATGAAAATCAGAACAAAAAGTAGAATTTGACATATAAAAATCATTTTATTAGAACGTTTTTTTTTTTATTTTAGGGGTGCCTGGGTGGCTCACAGTCAGTTAAGCATCCGACTTTGGCTCAGGTCATGATCTCATGGTTCGTGGGTTCGAGCCCCGCATCAGGCTCTGTGCTGACAGCTCAGAGCCTGGAGCCTGTGTTTGGATTCTGTGTCACCCTCTCTCTCTGACCCTTCCCTGCTCACGCTGTCTCTCTCTCTAAAAAATAAATAAAAACATTAAAAAATTTTTAAAAAAGAATGTTTTTTATTTTAAATGAGTTTACTTATATGCCGTGAAATACCTTCATTGGTTAAATACTTTAAGATCAAACAAGAGATCAAAAGACCAGAAGTTGCATGTTTATTCTGGGTGAAAGCATTTATAAACTATCAGTTTAATATCATCCTGTCCTGTCTACTTTCTCATAGTTGATTTTGTCATTAACTGTGGCACTGGTATTTGAGTAGGATGAACCTTTACATATGTTCTTATACAAAGCAAACAAAATTTCAAAAAAGAAAAAAATGTGTAATAACCTTAAATAAACATGTTTGTAACTTGATTTTTTTTTTTCTATCTTGTTTAAATAGAGGAGTCTTCATTTTGGCTTCCCTTATATGGCAACATGTGCTGCCGACTAGTCGCCCAGCCAACTTGTATGGCTGAGGATGCATTTGCAGGATTTCTTAATCAGCAGGTTGGAGGACTTTAAATATCCTACAATTATAGCTATAGTCTAGATCTTAATATACTGACAGTTTAGTCTTCTGATAATGAAAAGTATTATTTTTAAAGTCTTCCTTTAAATGACCGTTTTCTCAGTGTTAGGCATAGAGTGGGAGTGAGAAGGTGGGAAGGGGAGGGATCTAAGGCGGTTTTGATGGCTGAGGAGCCATCTCCAGGTCCCTCTGCCTCATAATGGCAGTAGCGGGATAATCGCAGCAGAGGACCCCTTGTGGAAGCAGATGAGGGCTGCTCCACACCTTTCATAGGAGGCCTTCCTGGCAGACAGCTTTTGGCACACTTAAGGCCTCTGGGCTTCCAAAGCTGCTTCTGTGCCACCTACTCCTGATTTATTTATAACCATAGTTATTTATATGCACTAAATAATTAATTATGGGCTTCAATGAATCAATACCTTTTTAAAAAGATTCCATTAAGAGGAAAGGAAATTTGCATTCTTATAGGGTAGTCAACATTTTCCAGTATTCTGAGAACAGTAAGGGAAAATTATATTTTGAGTATTGAGTTATTTTTATAATTTTTTGAGTCATTAGATGGATTGCTGTGGAATTTGAAGCACTAATTTTTAATAGACTAACTTTTCTAAAACTGCATTGATTTATGATTCTGTATGTGTAAGAGTTATATGGTAATCATTACCTCCATTTGCTTAATGCTTTTGAGAATTCCAAACCTTTCTTCTGTGGTATTAACTTACTCTTTGATTTTGCACTATTGACTTATTGTACATTAAATTAATGGGTAACTCTATCACATTAAAATATTTTTTAAACTAACATAACTTTGGTAATTTAAGTATTTTGTTGAATTTAATGTTAAGATGATAAATAATGATTAAGGTTGATTGTTGCTTGAATTCTTTTTCAGCAAATGGTGGAAACCCTGATTAGTTGGAGAAGGTTGTACTGTGTTTTAAGAGGGGGTAAACTCTATTGTTTTTATACCCCAGAAGAAATTGAAGCCAAAGTGGCACCAGCTTTGGTAGTATCCATTAACAAGGTAAATAAAATGCTATTTTGAAAATAAAGACCTAACATTTTATAAAGTTTGTTCTTTTCTATACAGTTTACATTGTTGCCATCTTATGAAGAAAAGAGGACTGCTGAAAATAGGTTAGCTCATAAAGATAAATTAATCTTAATTTTCTTCTATTACAGAGCTTATCCGGTAAAGGAAATACTGTATATTTCCTAAGAAAACATAGTAAGAAATCTATACTAGTAAATAGGTTTTAAGGCAGAGAATGTAACTCCACATTAACAGGATATTTAAATTCTTCATGAATTTATTTAAGTAAGAGATAATATAAACATAAACTGTTAGCTCATGTTACAGTGATGCTTTTTCTAGAAAGTTAGTATTCAAATGAACCCATAAAAAGATATTCCCAAGTGTATTTCCTGATTTCTTAGGGGATTGATGGGCAGTTGTCCAACCAACCTTTTGTCAGAACAGGAAAGCCTGATTCTCTCACACACACACACACACACACACACACACTTCTCCCATGATCTTAAATTTATCTTCATCTGTTACCTAAGTCTAGTGTTTATTAGAGGGTTCCCCCCCCCCCGTTTTGACATTCATACTCTAGAGCACTATGATGGCATTTCTAGAGCAGAACATCATGTTTTCTGTCCATAGACTATGCTTGATTGTTTCTAGTTGTTTTACTTTGCTTGCTTTTGCTTTTGGAGTGGTTGAAATGAAGTATCTGGTAAAATATGAGCCATCACATCTGTTAACTGTACATGTTTTGCTTGACTTGAAATTATCTTTTGAAAAAACATAAAGTTGTATGTCTTGAAAAACACATAGATACTGGTTTGCTAATCTATAAAGATTTGAGTTAATTTCTATGATCATTTCCAATAATAACATTTAGTCTGTTTCTATCCTGCTTGTAGAAATTAAGCTGCTTTTTATTTTTTATACTGCTTTTTCTTTTTTTTAATTTTTTTATTAATTTTTTTTTTAAATTTACATCCACGTTAGTTAGCATGTAGTGCAACAATGATTTCAAGAGTTGATTCCTTAATCCCCCTTACCCATTTAGCCCATCCCCCTCCCACAACCCCTTTTTCTTAAAGGAAATTCTTCAGTGAGACCTTTTAAATTAAGTCCACTTAATTGATCTGTTTTGTATTTTAGGAAGATTAGTGTTGCTCTTAAATAGTATACCTCAATATTATAACATGGTGAACTTATTTTAGTTTAGATAATTAGGTTGGTTTATGAAAAATATATTTTTTTGGAAAATTGATATATTTTTTCATTACTTGGCAATTTTTTGTTTTGTTTTGTTTATGCAGTGTTCACTTTTCCCTGGTCTTTTGAAAATTTCAGATGTGCAGAAAAGTTGAAAGAATAGAATAAAAAACACCTGTATACTTTTCACCTAGAGTCTTCAGCTTTTGTTAATATTTTGCCATATTAGCTTTCTCTTTACATAGTTTGAGATTTTTTTCAGAACCATTTGAAAGTAAGTAGCTAACAGCATAATGTTTCACCTAAAAATAAGGACATTTCCTTCATTACCATCTTATTTACCACACTCAAGAAATTTATTGTTGGTAAAATAACATCTAATATGTAGAGCAAATTGTCCCAATTGTCCCTACAATGTTGTATTTGTTGTTTGACCCAAGACCCCTATCAAGGAGCACAAACTGCAGCTGGTCACCAGTTCTTTTGATTTTTTTCCTTTTTACCTAAATTGGACCCATCTCTCATTGCCTCTTTTTCTTTTTTTGTCTTTTATTATATTGACATTTTGGGAAAGTCCAGGCTAGTCCCTAAATCTGTTTTTGACTAATTGTTTCACTAGATTCAGGTAAATATTTTTGGCAAGAGTTCTCATAGATGATTTTATCTAACCTGTTTTTCACTAGGTATCTAGGTAGTGAAAAATGGAATTCTACCAATTTTTTTACATGTTGTGCAATGGAATGTGGATAGTCAGACAACAAATTAAAATGTTATCTAGACAGATGATATTTTTAAATTCATTTATTTTATTTGAAAACAGTCTTCAAGATATTCATTTTACCTTATCAGCCCTTTATGGTAGACAGGGCAGGTAAGTCAGCCCTGTTTTATAGGTATGTTATTTCTGTTTTACAAGTGAAGAAACAGACTCACAGATCAGATAGAACTTGTCTAGCTAGTAAGTAAAATTATATGGCTCACTGTTTTTCTGTTTCCTTACAGACATACTGCTAGACTAGATTTGGAAGGCAAAATTAGATTTTCTCCTATCTATGTACCCACTCTGAATAAGTTATGAGAGTAAAAAGCAGCTCTGAAGTGAGGCTTTGAGTCTGAAGCCACAGTTACTACCTACCTATAAGCAATGGCTTGGACCTGTATTGACTCTTTACCATTTAAAGTTAAGAGGCAGTTATAATGGAACCCCTCTGTTACTGTAACCAGTGTATCTATATTTTCTTGTCTGATGACAAGGGTGTAATTCCAAAAAAGCAGTTAACAGTGTTTACATGGTCCAGCTGAGTTGACCTTTTTTCAACTGACTCATTTTTCCTTGTAGTAGTAAAAGCTGATAGCCTGATGACTGATGGGATTCTGTAGTCAATCAACTCCATTATTAAGATGACTGGAATCCCCATACTTAGAAATCCCAGGGGTGGTTCCACAATTGACCATTACAAATTCACAGGAAAATGATTAATCTAGTAATTTGTATAACCTCAGCCTTAGACTTGGGGACAATATGGGCTATATTTGACCCTGACGACTGATGACATAAACTGTCATTGTGCATGATTTTTGTCTAAAGTACAAAAGAGAATTTTAAGATTAAACCATGAGGTAAGGGTTAGGTTGAGAAGATTAATGTAATTTAGTTGCTGATCTCGAAGATTAAACTGATAACAAAGTCTTCCATTCTCTAGCTTTGTGATATTGCTATCTTCATTTTCTCCAAGGCTGATTCCTGCCCTTTCTCTGTAGCAGCTTTTCTGTTTGCAGTTCCAACTTCTACGTCAGGCTTCCTTTGAACCCTTCCATTTACCTGAAAGCTTCACTTTTAACAGTAAATGCCCTAGTCTCCTTATTTAAATATGACTATCTCAGTCCAGAAATCTATTTGTTACTTCTGTAAACCTGGATGTTATGTAATTATATCTCCTATTAAAGTAATTTTTACATATTTTTCTCAACTTAGAAAATTATTCAAATTTATAGAAAAGTTGAAACAATACTATAGTGACATTTTTATACCACCTGGATTTAACAGTTACCATTGTTGTCATCTTTATCTCTTTTTTTCTTTTTGGGGGGAGTTTACATTCTTTTTTAAAAATTGTTTTAAATGTTTATTTATTTTTGAGAGAGAGAGTGTGTGAGCGGGTGAGGGGCAGAGAAAGAGGGAGACACAGAATCTGAAGCAGGCTGCAGGCTCTGAGCTGTCAGCACAGAGCTGGATGTGGGGCTCAAACTCATGAACGGTGAGATCATGACCTGAGCTGAAGTCAGATGCTTAACCAACTGAGCCACCTAGGCACCCCATAAACTCTTGATATTTAGCTTTTAATTTGCTTTATGATGGTATAATTTACATAAAGTAAAATTCACCAATTATAAATATACAATTTGATAATTTTGACAAATAATATGCAGTTGTAATCATTACTACAATCAATATTGGATTATAGGTTTTTTTAAGCTTTTTTGTGAGAACGTTTAAGTTCTACTCTCTTAGTAAATTTCAATCATACAGTAGTGTTATCAGCTATAGTCACCCTCAGACATTATTTATCTTACAGCTGTAAGTCTATAAAGTCTCTTATCTATATTTTTTGCCGACCCATTTGAACATAAGTCTCCAACATTGATACTTTATCCCTGAATACTTCAACATGCAACTCTTAAAAATAGGAGCCTCTAAAAAAAATGTGTTGTGTAGATGAAATTACAATACCATTATCATGGCTAACCAAATTGACAATAATTCTCTTATATCAGCTAACACCCAGTCCATATTCAAATTTCCCCATTTTCCCTGAAGTATCCTTTTAGCTTTTACTTTCAATCTAGGAATGTTCAAGGATTGTGCATCCTTGTAAACTGTAAACTAGGTCTAGAGGTTTGATTAGATTCATTCTAAACATTATTTACAAGAATATTTCATGCATAATGACAAATGCTTTACAGGGCATTCTGTTCAGAGCATTCTGTACAGGGCATTCTGTTCAGGTTGTCTCATTATTGGCAATGCCACATTTAATGGCTTGGTTAAGGTGGTGACCACTAGCTCTCCCCAGCATAAAGGTAAGCCTTCCTCTTTACTATTAACAAGTAGTTAATGAGATGATGGTGTGGTATTGTGTGAATATCTTTGTTGTCCAGTAGTCTCTCACATAATGGTTTTAGCGACCAGATTGCCCTTGTCTGCATTGGTTATTACACTGGATGTTGTAGGTATTGTTCTCACAACATCCTTCATTCTACATGTATTAGCTGGCATTCTTTTGTACAGAAGGACTTCTTCACATCAAGTGGGAATGAATTCCAGTCCCTTCTGAAAAGATAGGAGGATAAAAGCTTACTGTTTTCATTACCAGTTTTCAGAGTAAGGAGTTGATATTTTGGTCTTGTGTTGATATTGGCAGTAAGTATTGGAGCGGCATTACTGCCTCCAGCAGAAGCACATGAGTGTTCTGTCTATTGCGTTCCCCCCGTATTAATGGTAAACTCATAGATTTTTATTTATTCAATGTTTTAAATTATTTGATTTTCAAATATAAGGTAGGTATTTTAATTGTTTGACTTACTTTGGAAATTTCTATGGGATACATGTTAAACAGGACCTTTGATAAATGTCAACTTGGTATTTTCTGATATGTAGAGCAGGTAAGCCCCAAATAAAACTTTTAAGGATGCTTTTGTTTCAGTTTTTAGTATATTTTCAATTCTGGGTCTCTAACATCTTTTTATGCTTAATAATGTTAAATACAAATCAGAGTTCTTTTCTCTTGGTTGTCTTATGATTTAGAAAATAATTTTGCTTAATGCTACTTTAAAAATTATGTAAAATCATAAATTTTGCAGTTGCTAAGGTATATAAGCAATAGTTCTGTTATTTTGATCATAGGATCTGTTCTCTAACTGTAATTTTTCTTCTAAATGGCATTTCCTATAAAGCTAAGTCAGTTTAGTAATTTTCATAGGGAGCCATCTGTGGAAATAGTCACATTAAGGGAAGAAAGGCCTAAGCTATTCCCCTCTTCTTTTCAATCCAAATTTGAAAGGATGATTTACTTCAAAGTGATTGCTTCAGCTTCAAAACACTTCACAATTAATGTTGTTGAGCAAGACATTCCCAATAAGGGATATTTAACAGAGCCATTGAATCTTCTATACATTGTAGAAAACATTTTATTAGCCAGTTTTATCCACTGCCAGTGAGGTGAGTAGTGAAATGGAAAAGTGGTGTGGGTCTTTGAGATCAAAAGTATTTTCTTAATTTAAATACTATACATCACTTCAATTTAATGAATAATAAAATTTGTACTAAACAAATCAATATCACTACTTGGTCTGATAGACCTTTGTTAGATTGTCTTGAAATTGCTGTCATGGATCCTAGTAAGCAAAATTATTATAAAGCACGTGGGATTTTTTTTCTAATTATGTTAATCCTTTAATGTCTCAATCCTGTTAACTATTTAGATTGTCATTTATTAAATACAGCAAAAATAATTACTTAAACAAGCCTTTTCCTTAGGAGTTTACATCTAATTTCATTGACATGAATTGAAAATAATTTTATTACACTAAATACTAATCCTTGCTAATGCTTGGTTTGCTTTATGATTATAGTTTATGTATTTCAAACATCCCTTGCCAAATATTGTAACAGTATATTTTCTTTGCCATTAGAATATAGATAAGGTCTAAAGCTTGTTTTTCACCAGCAACATTTTGTCTTCATTCTTGATTAACAAGACTTTAGACCAAACACCTTTCAAAGAACTCGCTTATTCTTGACATGCTTTGAGGAAGCTGTGAGTAAAATAATATTATCTCAGCGTTATAGGTGGGAAAGCAGGCACTTAGTTCTTTATACTTGTATTTTATTTTTAATTTGGGGAGGGGAATTTTAAAGATAATCTTTAAAGAGAATAATAGAAATAAACCTATCTTTACTCTCATACATTGTCCATCATAAAATTATTTTGAAGCAAATCCTGGAGACTATATGATTTTACTTGTAATTATTACAATTATCATACTTAACAAAAATTTATAGTCATATATATAGTCAATATATCATCAAAAATTCAGTGTTCAAATTTCCCAGCCTTGTAATTTTTTAAATAGCTTTTGAATCAGGATTTTGAAATAATGGTTATATGTTGTGTTTGATTGATTTGATCTCTTAAATCTCTAAATCTATTGGAGTGGTCTCTTGGTCTCATGTGCTCTCTCTCTCTCTCTCTCTCTCTCGCACGTGCTCTCTCTCTCACACATACTCACGCAACACAATTTATTGAAGAAAATGTGTCATTTATCCTAGAGAGTTTTCCATAGTCTGAATTTTGCTGATTACATCTTTGAGTTGTCTTTTTTTTCTTCTGTTTTTGGATCAGATTTTGGTTGGTTGGTTAGTAACAATATGTCTTAGGAAATATTGTGTACTTTTATTGGGAGACATTTAATGCCTGGGTCTTCTAATCATATTAACATATGTAGATGAGTATTGCTTACATCCTTTATTTCTCCTGGGATTGCAACTGGTGGTATTTTAACATTCTTTCTTCATTTACTAGCTGGGATACCTCTTTCTTATCAGCTATTTTGTTGAGGTACAATTCTTATAGGAAATATAGAATAAAGACTTTAAGATTTAACTAGTTGCCAAAACAATGAGATAGTTCCTAGCATCCTTCAAAAGAGAGAAATGAGTCCTTTTTTTTTTTTTTTGAGAGAGAGTGATTGAGTAGGGGGAGGGACAGAGAGAGAGAGAGAGAGAGAGAGAGAGAGAGAGAATCCCAAGCAGGCTCCACACTCAGCACAGAGCCTGATCCAGGGCTTGATCTCACAACTGTGAGATCCTGACCTGAGCCGAAATAAAGAATCGGATGCTTAATTGACTGAGCTATCCAGTTACCCCCAAATGAGTTCATTTTTAAATATCATAAGAATTTATGGATTTAAAGACATTTCATGCATTAATCCATATCATTGTATTCTTATTGACATTTAGATTGTCCCATCTTTGGCTATTGGAAGGCTCTTAAGTTTGGCTCTTGAGTCCTTGTGATACAATCCTAGTAATCTTTGATTTTTGGTAGGACAAGATGTTCTGGGATTATCCTGTATATTTTCTGGCCCATGCTAAGAATTAGCCATGTCTATAAAGAGCTTTTATTCCTTTTAGTAGGAAAGAGTATTTAGAAACCATAATCTAGGTACATAGCAGACTTTTTAAAGATCATATAGTCAAAAGTAAGGTAAGAAACAGTTCGTAAATCTAGTCCTGATTTAGTAATTTTCCATTACCACAGAAATGGAGAGGTTCAAGTACAGTTTTAATTCAAAATAATGAACAGGCTGAAAGAAACTTTCCTTTGATTTCAGAGTTAATTATATTTTATTACAAAATTGACTTCTCAGATTCTATCTGTATTGACTTCAGTTGGCCTTCTCTGGGTACCCACCATGTCATGCAGTGGAAAGTTGCAGTCAGTATGTGTTGACTGACAAAAGTAGATCCAGCCAAGGATTAAAATTTCACAGTGAAGTCTCAAATATATCTACAGAGCAGTAAAAGTTGACTGTAAAACCTCCCAAATCAACTAAATGGTTTGGGATTAGCAAAAAGCAAGACAGGAAACTCTGACTTTAGATAGAAAACTTATTTTGGAACAGAAGTTTCCTCATCTATAAAGTGTTGCATTAGGATTATTTCTGGGATCCGAGCATGTCAACCTAAAACTGTCATTATCTGAGTTGCTTTTCTCCTATCTCATTCGTTTATTATTCAAATATATTTCAATCACTTAGTGATTATTCTAGGTCATAGAAATAGTGGGAGCAAAAATGCCCAAGTTTCTTGCTTTTAAACCCTGCTAAGAGGAGACACTTCCCTCATCTAAACATCATGTGAGCCCATAATGATAACAGTCTTAAAATTCACCTTGTGCTTTCTAATCTGTTCCTAACTGAAGTTTAAAGAACTCTTATTGATGCTTTGCCCAGAATGAAAAACAGCTTGCATGGACTTTCTGACATTATCAGAAACTTTATTTAATGACTTTTTCTTTAACATGCAGTTTTTTGGTTGAAAAAATTCTCATTAGTTAAATTATTTGGGGTGATAAAATATAGAACTTAATTCAAATGATCTATTCCATGTTTCATTTGCACCTTTTAAAAGCTTCTCATGTTTTAAAATTTTAGTGGTATTTATGGTCCTCAGAGCTAATGGAGTGTATAGTGTATAGTTCTTATATATTATTGCATTATATTCTCTTAGAAAGACATAAATGATCTAGTTCATCAGATTTTCTACATAGCTATTTTCATTTGAAATGATATCTTGGTATTATTAAAAATGCACATATTCATCTATAAAAATCACACTTTCTTTATTTAAAAGTTGAATCCATTTTAATCTGACATACAAAAGGTAGTCAGAAATTTGTATTAAGATAGATTTGAATGGAGAGAAGCACAATTTCAACAACAAGAATAATTCATATTTTATTGTTTTCTTTTAATACTGAGAGCAACAGAGGGTTCTCCTGCCCTCCTCCCCCAGAGTCAGCCTTCAATAAGTCTTATTGAGAACATATTAAAGATTCTTCCTAGAGCTTCAGTCATTCTCTGCTGGTGATAATAAGCTTTATACTTAAAGAGGTTGATTACATGCATTTTCAGCCTGCAAGGATACCAATTAGGTTACCATTTTGGTTTTATATTGTATATATAATTACTTAAAAGAGTTAATTCACAAAATTTATTACCATGGCATAGGAATGTAAAAAGACCGTTAGTTAAATTATGATGTTGACCATAAGTCCATTACAATCCTCTGAAGACACTCACACTCCTACATTTTAAAAATGACACTGTCTCTAAGATGGTTGCTAATCCTTAGGTTTTATGACACTCCAAACTTTCCAAGTTATGTTGCTACTTCATGCAGCATACATTTTTTCTCATGTGATTTTTGAATAAGAATTCCTTCCTTCAGGAAAGAACTTCTGTCATCTACAGTAGTCCCTTCTTACCTGCAGGGCATATGTTCCAAGACCCCCAGTGGATGCCTGATACTACAGACAGTACCTAACCCTACATATGCTGTGCTTTCCTATACATATATACTTCTGATAATATGGTTTATAAATTAGGTACAGTAAGAGATTAACAACAATAACTAATAGTAGAATAGTTATAACAATATACTGTAATAAAAGTTATGTGAATGTGGCCTGTCTCTCAAAATATCTTATTGTGCTACACTTACCCTTCTCGTGGTGATGTGAAACCATAGGATGCCTGTGTGATGAGATGCAGTGAGGTGGATGATGTAGGCATTGTGATGATGTAGAAGCATTAGGCTTCTGCTGACCCGATGACATGTCAGAAGGAGGATCATCTGCTTGCAGACCACAGTTGACTGAGGGCAACTGAAATTGCAGAAAGAAACAAACTGAGGATAAGGGGGAACTAGTGTATATAGTGTTCACCTGCCCGTATTTTCCCATGCTTCAGGGAATGTATAGCTTTTCTTTGTAACTCTTTGCTACTATCCACATAGACATCATTATATGTGTATGTTGGTTTTGGTGTGTGAGAATACATACAATTTCTCTTCACTCAATACTGAAAGAAGTGAGGAATTTCTTATCACTCCTAATCAGCTTTTGTAACTGCCAACTAAATACTCTTCTGCACACACTACAATAGGTTTAACTGTATAACTAGAACTGTTCTACCCAGTACAGTAGACACTAGCTACCAGTGGCTGTTACACACTTAAAATGTGACTGGTCCAAATGGAGATGTGCTTTAAGGATAAAATAGAGACCGGATTTGGGAGACTTAGAATGAAAAAGTGTAAAATACCTCAAAAAAAGTTTTTTGATCACATGTTAAAATAATATTTTGGATGCAGGGTTGTATAAGAACATTTTATTTTTTTAATTATTTTTTTAATGTTTATTTTATTTTTGAGAGAGACAGAGGGCAAATGGGGGAGGGGCAGGGAGAGAGAGGGAGACACAGAATCCAAAGCAGGCTGCAGACTCTGAGCTGTCAGTACAGAGCTTGACGCACGGCTCAAACTCACAGACCATGAGATAATGACCTGAGCTGAAGTTGGAGGCTCAACCTACTGAGCCACCCAGGTGCCCCTTTTATTTTTTTTAAGTTTTTTAAAAAATGTTTATTTATTTATTTTGAGAGAGAGAGAGAGCATGTGTGAGCAGGGGAGGGCCAGAGAGAGAGGGAGAGAATCCCAAGTAGGCTCCGCACTCAGGCTTGAACCCACAAACAGGAAGGTCATGATGACCTGAGCCAAAATCAAGAGACGGACGCTCAACCGACTAAGCCACCCAGGTGCCCCATAAAAATGTATTTTAAAATAATGTAATAATTCATTATTACATAATTATTTTCACCATTTTTCATTTTACTTTCTAACGTGATACTAGAAACTCTTCAATTATATATGTGGCTCACTTACTTCTTTGTGCAGGACAGCACTGCTCTAGAATGATATCACTCATTATCCAGGCAGCCAAATCCCTATTGTTGCATAAATAGATAGTTCTATTCCAGACTTCTTTCCTCAAAACTCCTTGGAAACTACATGTAGTTGCTAGCTTGTCATGTGGCAAGGGGGTGCCTGTGTCACTTGGGAACAGACTTCCTACTTGTAGACACATGTCATACCTAGTTCCACTTGGGAAGAAAGCTTAGACTATCATCATGAATGAAACCATTGCCTCTGTTGTAGAGCCTTGCATTCAGCATTTTAAAAAGTAATTGTTACCATCATGAGGGTTATAGTACTTCATGGATCTTTAGCTATGAGCTTAGTAAATGAATGTTACATATGAAATAAATGTTAATGGAGAAAACCTAACTGCTTTGCTGCAGTAAACACTAAGTTATGGTTTTACTGCTTTAAGTGATAACACTATATGTAATGCCTGAATATTAGAATAACAAACACACTTTACTGATTCTTTTATTTTATTACTGTTGGCAATGTAGTTAACATAATCCACATTGCAGTTATGACATGCCATACTTGCTTTATTGCAAATTTTAAGACACCAAACTCCTACATAGAAAGATCAAAACAGGTTATGTGTTAATCTCATGTAATTTAATGTAAGTTCTATATGTAGCATCCTTTGAAACATTATTTGTAATACAAAGCATTTTTTAACTCAGCAATCTGAGTCTGAATTCTGAAAATTCTCAAAATTCCATATTTTAAATGAGCAGCAATATGATTTGTAAATGTATCTGCTCTAAGTGCGGTAGTGAGCTGTAAAATATTTGTTCATTATAAAAATATTCTCTGGTAAACATTAATTTTGTCTTAATTTTTAGGAAACCAGAATTCGGGCAATGGATAAGAATGCCAAGAAAAAAATTCACAATTTCTCTGTCATCAACCCTGTTGCTGGACAGTCTATAACTCATATCTTTGCAGTGGACAATAAAGAAGATCTCCAGAAATGGATGGAAGCCTTCTGGCAGCATTTTTTTGATCTTAGTAAGTTAATTTTTAGATTTGCTAGTATTATATTCATGTATCATGAAGGGATACACAAAGCAATCTAAATATTAGATACACAAAGCAATCTAAATATTAAAATTATAATGTTATAATTTGTATCAAGAATTTTGTATGCTTTTAAACAAAATGATAGTGTATCATCAATGCATTGATGCCTTTTTCTCCTGACCTTTCCCAAGTGATTGACTTTCACTATGGTTTATTACGCTTTTGAATTCCTGGTATCTCTGTTACTTTTAAGTTCCTCTGGTCCCTAAAACATGTAGACCACATTTTTTTCAAAATACTAGGTTTTAACAGTTAAAGCAGTGTGTTTAATCAAAGGGACAAGCCATTTGAGAATGAAAAACTTCTCTAGGTTAGTGATGATTCTTAAATGTTGAAATGTTGAGAAGGAGGTTCATTTTTATGTAACCTTCTGTTACCTCCGGATTCGTTATAATACCATCTTGGACATCATCCAAAGATGTTTTTTTTAAACCATACATACAGTTTTTCAGTTTCAATAGTAGAGCCCATGATTTTAAAAACAATGTGATAGTAATATAATAGAGGTTTACTATGTAAAATATGTGAGGTTCCAATATTCTCAAATTAAGGAGGAATTTTATCAACAAGAAAATATTGAAATTATATATTGAAATAGGAAGGAGGGAGGTGGGGGATGGGCTAGATGGGTGATGGGTATTAAGGAGGCCACTTGTGTAAATGTAGACTATTGATAAGGGCTAGTTCTAGTCCAACTAAACCCACTGTTAGATTCAACCAATATTTGATATCTTTAGAATGCTTTATTTTAGAGAATTACAAAGGATAGCCATTTCCAAATGATCAAAGTTATTTCTGCAACTCCTAGAAATAATCTTACAGAAATATTAGGACTTCTTAATGAGCTGTTTTGGGGAACTTTATAAAGGAGTTAATACCTCTTGTCCTCAGATTAATTTTATAAGCCTAGTGTGATCCATGGCCTGGTCAAGTATTATAGTGATGGTTGGGGAGGAGGCAAAAAAGGGAACTGAACTTATTGATTAACTTCCACATACCATATGGCTTCATTTATTTCTCACAACAGCCCAGCAGGGCAGAAACTATTTCCCTCTGTTCTAAAGTTGAGAACATTGAGGCCTGATGAGATTTCTGGTTTACTACGGGAAACCAGAGGGCTCCCTCTATAGTCTTCTGGAATTCTTTAGGACTTGTTTTCCTTAAGTACTATCCCTAGGCACTCGGTAGATGTTTGAATATTTGTTCCATGCTTATCAGCATGCACTACTTTTTTTTTTTTTTTAAATTTCAACTGATCTTAGATGTGTAACTTAAAAGACAACAACTTCCTTTCGTTTGCTGATCACATCTGAAATTTTAACTGCTTTCCTAAATGCTCTGCTTCAGAGAGTTTGTCTTACAAAGACTATTATTTTTAGAAGTGATTCTATAAAAAATGTTTATGTGTATAAAAATAGGAATGAAGGGGAAGAGGAGGTAAAAATGCAGAATATTATAGTCTAGATATCAACTACTTCTAGATGATCTCATGTTTTTATTCTCCAGATTACATAAAATAATTTATCATGCTAAAATAGGGAGTTGGAGGGATATAAATCTCATGATATTACTGTTGAAATAAGAAAGTGATGATAACTAGGTTCTCAGATCTGACTACTTCTTTAGTATTTAATGATTTGGGGATAAAATCTGCCAATCTATCTAGTTTTTAAAGTTTAAATTCTATTAGATTTGCATTTTCCAATTTACCGTGTATGGGGCACCTGGATGGCTCAGTCAGTTGAATGACTCTTGATTTCAGCTCAGGTCATGACCTCACAGTTTGTGGGTGGTTTCAAGCCCCACATCAGGCGTCAGGCTCTGCACTCATCAGTGCCTGGGATTCTCTGTCTCCCTCTTTCTTTCTCTTTCTCTCTCTCTCTTTCTCAAAAATAAATACATAAACATTTTTAAAAAATAATTCATTGTGAATGAAGCAAAGATGGGAATCCTAAAGATTGACTTGTACTTTAAATTTTTTACTTTCCTAATGGTAAGTGTAGCCTCTTGTGATCTTAGGGGAAATATGATGTGTAGAACAAAGTAGAGGATGGATATTCAAGGCAGAATAAACTAAGAGTCTTTTAATATTTAGAGCAAATTTTAATTATTTGATTCTGCTTAAGAGAAGAAAATCGAGAGAGTGAGAAGATTAAAAATCATGAGAAAACATTAATGGCACTAAGCCTGTAGAAGAAAAGAGAAGAATAGAAAGTGGAGGTTAGAGCCAAGGGGGATGTAATAGCTAATTTTTAATACTTGAGAGCTGAAAAACACGTAAAGGGAATGACACTGTTCTGGATAATCAAAAAGGGTAGGAGTGGTGACTCAAAGATAAACTTGTTTCAAGTATTTAATAATGTACATATTGAGTCAACATAAGCAGCTTAGCATAACAGATCATTCTGACTGGGAACATTATAACAAATATTGTGGTAAACACCTCCAGTAGACCGATTTTATGTGAAGACAACATAGCCATTTAATATTTCGTACTGAGGCCTTTATTTTTATGTCAGCATGTTGGTATCATGTATAACTTTGCATACTAATTTATTCACTGGTAAAATGTTTCCATTGTAAAATTGACCAGGGAACATTCCACACTTGTACCTCTGACTTCAGTTACACATGGATAACATGGCTTTATATTCCAGTTTTCAACATGATTAATATTATGCTACCACTTTAACAATGAACAGCTTTAATCTATCAATATAGAGAAAATATGGCACTTTGTAATTTGCCTAAGATTTGACAGAGAAATGTTTGCTAGCTTAAAGTATTTCATTATTTTTCCAGTAGGTAAGACCTTAATTTTTTTCTGCCCCCAAGAAGGAAAAGCTGGCTTTTATATATTTATCTAAAAAAGGAAGTGGAGGGGAGGAATAAGTTATCAGATCTCAGATCCTACTAGATTTAAATTCTGCAGAGCAACCTTTGAAGCCTCAAACTCAAGATTTCGTTCTCTCTCTGAGATGCTATGTGGGCTATTTTGAAATTTTTGCCATATTCTATACTTAGCATTGTAATAAAACACACTAAAAGGTTTTTTATGTTTCTTAACTATTTAAGGTGATGGATTTAAAATTTATGCATATTACTATATAACCATGGCTGTATATTAGATTTAAAACAACAAAAATGAATAGATAATTTGACTAAATGTAAATGTCTTTCATTTTTAAGCTATTGAAAAGAACTGAATTGGATATTAAAAATATAATAAAAGGGAGAGAAATATAGATCATAAATCATTCCAAAAAGACACGTATGTGTATGACACTTTTCTACAGATGTAAGATAGAGTATAAGAATAGCGAGCCTCGGTAACTTGCTTTTATAAAATAAATGTAGAGACGCATGGTTTCTAGCACAGTTGTTACCCAGCATGTAGGTGCACAATAAATATGGAAAGGTTAAGTTGTTTATATCCACCACTTAGAAGAGATTAAACTGAGAATTTTAATATGAAAATAATAAAACATAATTAAAAGAAAAATTAATATTCACACTTTTAAATTTAAAACAACTTATTTAAGAGTATTTTTTATTCCTAGTAACTAATGGCTTTATTTAAAGTATCCTTCCTGAATAAATTAGATCCAGTTAGAATTTGGAGTGATGTGTTTTTATTGTTATGGGCTTTTATATACCTTTTACTTGAATGAAAATACAGCATTTTTCTAGAGTTAAATGATTTTTGGAAAGCATAATTATTTGAAGAAATAATTGTTAAATAAGCAATTCTTATTTCTTAGAATTTTCAAAGTTAAAGCCATTTTTGAGAAGCACTGCTTCTAACTATATTTCAGTTGATTTTTACCTTTCAAATGTCTTAAATACTGAGTGTTTTTATTTAATATTTAAAAGAGGAGAACTTGTGCCAACTTTTGCCATGAATAGAAATTTTAGTTATCGATCATTACTGGTGAAATAGTACAGTATTTAAGTAGCCTAGAGATCTTAGCTTCCTATGTCTGTGCACAGAACTTTATTCTTAAAATAGATTACTTTTGTGCTCAGATGTGGACTGTAAAATCATCGGTAGTATTAGGTTTTTGTGGCTTCCTTAAGGCAATGCTTTATAAATTCACTGTTATTTTCACAGCAAAAAAATATGTTGATATCTTTTAAAAATGAAGTATACGTCTTCACATTTATGTTTTAAACTAGACTGCCTTTTCCTGTCTTTCTTAGGCCAATGGAAGCATTGTTGTGAAGAACTTATGAAAATTGAGATTATGTCACCACGGAAACCACCTTTGTTCTTGACAAAAGAGGCGACCTCAGTCTACCATGATATGAGTAAGTGGGGTTTGTCTTTTCTAAGCTTCAGGGTAACAAAAACAACATTGTCCATACTCAAGCAGCTTATTCTATTGACATTAAAATGCTAAAATTTTCAGGGCGCAGTCAAAACGAATGAAAAAGGACTATGATTATAGACTGAGGAACTCATGTTTAATAGATGAATTAATACAAAATTAATGAATACACATTTTTCATAGTTTGAATGCTTACGATCAAACAAAAATGTTAAGGCTTCAAAATGAATAAAGGTGCACTTAAATATTAGCTGAGTAGCTGATGAAAATTCTGAAAATGTAAACTTGCATATTCTACAATATAATCATGTTCTATAATTTTTTCTGTATTTTATTAAATTTGTTTTTAAGGTAATATTGATAAATGAATACTAGTAAATGGTATTTACTAGTCAGGTCAAAAATTTTGGTTAAGTTTAATGCTTTGGAAAATTTTAAATTTCTAGACTCATTAATATTCCATTTTCTCACACTTGGAAGGATATTTATTTGTCTTTGTAGGATTGCTTGAGTGAACAGTGCTGTGAGAACAGGTCAACATTAAATTCTAGTCTATTTTGCCACCAATATATACTTTACATTTACTTTAAAATGTTAGATTAAAAATGATAGATTTGGGTTAACACATTTGAAAATACCAGTGATTCATTTAATAGATTTTATCTCTATTCTCTTATTTTTCCCAGGGAAAAATTCATCCAGCATTCTTATCACCAAAATGTGTCCTTGGGTTTCTGATTTGGATTTTTTTCTCTAAGAACAGAGACTTTTGCTAGTCTACAGGAAAGGATACTAATCCCGTTACATTTGTCCCAGTTTCATATCAGGCTTTTATAAAAAGGGAATCCACTCTTACGTAGAAATCAGAATAGATTTTAAATATAAGAAATGTTATTTAATAAATACTTAATCTATAGAATTGAAAAAAATCCTATGTAACTGTACTCTTTTGAAAGCTGGGTTTTACTCATTTATTTAGGAACGCATGTGTGTATGTGTGTGCACGCGTGCATGCATGCGTGTGCAGTGCACAGTGAATGATCTCTTTAGTTTTTAATTCTGTTGGTAGGGATAGGGTTATTTTTATAAGTAAATGCTTACAAAAACAGAAAAAAACCCAAGTCACTTGCTTTTCAAGTGTGTTTTGATGACTGTTATAGATGTTAGTCTAGAAAACAATAACTGACTCAAAGTGCACACAGCTTCTGAATTTTCCCCATGCGTTTTTTTCCTTAAAATTATTACAGGCATTGATTCACCTATAAAACTTGAAAGTTTACCTGAGACCATACAAAAAAAACTTGAAGAGACAAATGGACAGTGTCTTATTGGTCAGCATGAAGAACCCTCACCACCTCTTTGGGCCAGCCTCTTTGATGGTAATCATCAAGTGGTTATCCAGAAAAAGGTGTTCTCTCCTGCAAGCAAGCAGTTACATGACGGGAAAGGGAAAAAGAGACGTGCTCCCCTTCCTCCTCCTGATAAAGCTCCATTCAGCTTAAAAACACAGAACAACACAGATCAATTGGTTAAGGACAACTGGGAAAAAACAAGTGTATCTTGGGCCTCGCCTTTGGATACCAAATTATCAACCCTAAAGCATCACTTACAGAAACCAATGGCTGCTCCTCGAAAACTTCTCCCTGCCAGGAAAAATAATTTAACTGATGGTGGACTCAAAGACACTAAAACCAATTTTGAAGCCAAGCCAGTGCCAGCTCCAAGGCAGAAATCTATCAAAGACATTTTGGACCCTAGATCTTGGTTGCAAGCACAAGTATAGAAAACCCTTAATGTATAAAACATTTAACAAAATCTATAACTGTTAGGCTTACTTCAGAAGCACTGGAGATATAGTAATACATAATTATGTTGGTAAATATGATAGTGATTTACATCAATAATAAGCTATTAGGTATAAAAAATGTTTTATAATGAAGAAATGGATTTCTCTCTTACTTCTGATTTTCAGAACATAAGTGATTTCCCCAGTAGAGTGCAAGAGGCAGTTTCTAGACAATAACCTAATTGTTGGAAGGGTTAATTTATTCCTAAATTAGTACCAGCAGTGAGCAAGCACTAGGCAGAAGAAGGCATTAAAATTTCTTTGGGGAGAGACTGTCTAGTAACTTAAAATGTGTTAAATCTGAGCCACATTCTCATTGTGAGAATTTTAATACTAATGGAATGTTTCAAAAGTTTTATTCAAACCACAAATTGTAGAATCCACCCAAGAAAATTTCTTCTTAGCATTCTGGAATTCTCATCTAATGGTTCACTGGCTCTCATCTATTGTTTAACTCACTAGTTAACTCACTGACCTTTGAAATTCCTGGGATAAATTTTGGAATATTAAATTCTTCATCTTTAAAGGGGATTTATAATGTGCTATTCAAAGTTGTTTCCTTGATGAGCCCTGAAATCCTGTTGACATTAACTCTCATAAAGTGAAGCATAACATTTATTAGTTTAGAGAAAAGGTAAATGAAATGTTCTTTATTTCCACTTTTCTATGCATGGTGCTAATTTCCATTGTGACATTGGAATTTGGGAAGTGAGTAGCTGATTAACACCTTAAAATTCATTTAATGCTTATTTAAAAAGCAGATGGCCAATTCAAAACTATCAGAAAAGTTGGCCATGATAATAATTTTCAGAATTAATCCTTTTAAAACATTTTAATTAAATTTCCTTTTTTCTAGTAAGGGTTGATGTCTGCTATTGATATTATTCATTAAAAGTCATATTTTTACAACAATGACATCGGAATCATTTCCATAGGAGGTAATTTCCATAGCAACTAACCATAGTGACCCAAACAGGATTATGAAATCAACAGCAAAGAGGATGAATACCTTAAGGAACAAAAAATCCATTTTTTAAATAATAATGCTTCTTCTAAACAAGAACTGAACAGTTTTAAAAATCGAATCAGAATTTTCAAATGAAACAGTTTCCATAAGGTGTCAGCAATAGCACTAAAAAATGTGAAATCACACTGAACCCTAAATGTCATTGCAAGAAATAAAAATGCAAGAATTAAATTACTGGCCTGCATATAATCTCTAGAGATCTTTTTAAAGCTCATGAGAACTCTATTTGGATCAGAACTACATTATTACAAAGTAAAATGAATACTTGACAAAAAATAACATTAATTTAAATGGAGCCTTTCATTATTTTTAGATAGCAGTCGTTTTTCATTTATAGAGAATGATGTAACTGCCAGGTTACTTTTGTGTTTGCCCGGACCTCCTAGTCAGAATTGCAACTCGAGGGAGTAATGATACAAAAGGTCTCTGGTGACCGTGAACACCAGGACAGATGTAGTATTCGATGAGAAGGAAGCCCCGTATGCATACCTGAGAGGGTGTAGAGACAGTCACGTGTATGAAAACCTGCAGAGGTAGGATTAATTTGTGTTTTCTAACTAGAAGGCTCTCCTCAATTTCTGTTGTGGTTGCCAAATCAGTAAAGGACGTATTAAAAATCTACAGGATATTAGTGTTTGAATTTTTGTTTATTTTTTAAATCTCACTGCTGTGTTTGACAGCATTTGTGACTGTCATTGCCACTAAATTATTGAGCTAGAAGATGCTGCAGGCAAAATTGTTTCTGAAACTGGCATCTAAGCATTTTTCTTTTTTTTAGTTGAAGCCTTCCTTATAACAACCAGTGTTAAAACTTCCAAATTATATTCTTGTCATTTCCTCATGCATATTATATCAAGAAGGATTTAAGGTGTACTGGAAAGAGAATGTATTCCTAGAGAAACCACCTAGCAGTTGTGCCCTCGGTGGGGCACTTTGGAACGAGGCTGAAGCCCTTCCTGCCAGAACCGTTTATGTGAAGCCTGACCAGGGGCCGCCTCCCTCCCACAGTTATTCAGGCTGTTTCTGGGGGCCCGTCTCACTGTATGCTACACAGCCTTTGAAATCAGGCTGAAGTCTCCACTTCACTTCCTTTAATGTTGTGCTCATTAAATGTTCATTCACTTCTCCCCAAAAGGTATAATACAGAGTTGGGGCTCCCTCCCTTCCTTCTTTCCATCCTACTCCCTTCCTTCCTTCCTTCCACAGTTAAAAAAAAATCTAAAAATACTTAAACACTTTGTCAAGGAGTTCGTCAAAAGAAGTATTTGTTTTCGCATTTCCTAAACCGGAAGTTTATGACAGATAAAAATATGTCGTGTAATAAAAGACATTTCAGCTTTTTATGAGCTGGCTTTTCACATTCTTTGTTTGTCCTTTTAATTTGTTTCTTGATATATGAAGACCATAAACTTGAAAACAAAGAGTTAGCTGTCAGATCTTGATAATAATGTTATAATTAGAGAAAAAAAGAATAGATATTTTATGATATGATAATTCTGATGATCTGAAGGTAATGTCTTAGAAAATTACATTTACATTTCAAACTCTGGGATATAAATTACTTACAACAGCATTAAGATAGTATTATTTTTACTTGCTACAAAGTGGTGAGCTTTTTATTTAAACATCTTGCCAGGGACAAAGAAGGCATCTTGTTACTGGAAACACACACCTCCTAAGGTAAAAGGTTTTTCAAAATATCAGGCATGCCAGCTCTTGGTGAGTTTGGTTAAATCCTCCTTAACTATCTGCAATGCCCCCTGACTTCTTTTAAATGGATGTGCATGTTTGTGGAAAACTAATTCCATTTATTATAAATGTCTTATCTTTACCCTTTAAGATTCTACTAAATAAATTTTTCTAGTATTTATTAAAAATAGAAGCTGCCTTGAGTTAGAGACAATTCATCTAAGGTAGGTTAAGCAGTCAAGTATTTCCTTAGGCTTATGTTCAGCACCTCAGTCACCTACTGAGAAGTTAATTAATTCGGTCCAAAATGAAATTATAGGGCAGTTTGACGCAATTTATGTTAAATGCCAGTTGAATGTAATCACCTGTGTTACCAGGAATGAAGGGCAACTGTACTGGATACAGATAGAACGCTGTACCATGAACGAGAAGTGCTTTGGCAGGAAAATATCTGTCCCTGCGGTCAGAATTTATCAAAATCCTTGTCTTTTTAAAGAGTGAATTATTGAACAGTAATTAAACTTTAACTGATGACCATTTACGCAGGGTTCTATTAGTCTTAAACTACAAAGTAGACCGAGTTGACTTTGTGCACTTAGATTTCAAAAGCATCACGATTTTTAAATGTTTACGCATTTAATGTAACTCTGCTAATAATAGTTATCTGAAAAAACAGTTTATCTGGGATCATGCATATCTTTAGTTAACACTAGAAAGGGTATACCTTTGAAGTTTTAAAAGACAAGATTTCATTTGAAAATATGGTAGCATGTGTTATTTTCTATAACATGCTTGTATAATTGGCATTTTTGTAAGTTTTATTTATTTTTTTAAGTTTATTTATTTTGAGAGAGTGAGAGTTTGTGCAAGCGGGAGAGGTCCAGAGAGAGAGAAAAAGAGAATCCTGAGCAGGCTCCACACTATCAGTGTAGAACCCAGCGTGGCAGTTGATCTCAGAACCGTGAAATCATGACCTGAGCCAAATCAAGAGTAGGAGGTTTAACCGACTGAGCCACCCAAGCACTCCTGTAATTTTAATTTTTTACCTTTTTATTAATTTTTTAATGTTTTGTTTATTTTTGAGAGAGAGCACACGCAGGGGAGGCACAGAGGGAGAAGGGGACAGAAGATCAGAAGTGGGCTATGCACTGAAAGCAGCAAGCCTGATGTGGCACTCGAACTCACAAACTGCAAGATATGACCTGAGCCAAAGTCGGATGCTCAACCGATTGAGCCACCCAGGTGCCTCTCATTTTTATTTTTTAATTAAATGTAGGTCAACCATCTGGATTAAGTGTATTCTCTTATGGGTATATATTTTTTCAAGTACAAACTATTGGTAAGGAAGCCAAGGTCATGTGATTAAAACTTCTATACATTAAGAGAACTGGTTTATGAAGACGTTTGCTAGTTTTTTCTTTAGATACCTCTCTGTACTAGACTGATAGAAGTAAACTCTTGTGAAAGCCAGTTTAATCAGAGAAAGACATACCCAGTAGCTGGTACTACTTATTATAAGACTAATATTTGATAACCTACGTATAACTAACAATTATTAAAATGTTTGCATATAATCCTTCTTATAGGATACTCTTTTAAAAATCCACTGATATAACCTTAGTTTTAGGTTATTGATACAAATTTGCCCAGAGCTTTAGGTCACTCTGATAATAAATTAGGGACCTAGGATACTTGGTTGCTGTAGCCACAAGGAGGCTCCTTATTTTAATGTACCTCCCTCAGTGCTTAATTTATACCCATGGAGCTCCTCCAGGGAGGGGGAGAGAAATGAACAATCCTAGCTCGATTATATTATTTCAACATTTTATTTCTAAATATGAAGCATGACCAGAAATATTTAACATTTCATTTTAGAAAAAGCTTCCCTTTCTCTGAGGAGATTTATTACAGAAATATTTTTATTTATCTGAATATCAGAAAAATACCAATCCTGGCATTTTGATAATTAGAAAATTATGGAAAATCATTCCAAATCTTACTGAAAATTGTGTTTAAATCACAGCAGTTTGCTTTTGGAGATGGTAATCTCTTAATGTAGCTACTAAAGGAGAGATAGATTGAAAAGATCCTGTATATACATAATTATGCCATATCATAAATATGTTTCAAGATTATCAAAATAGAATGTTTTTAAACAAAAAGCAGAATCAGACCTATAAATCCAAAGGACAAACTGATGGTTGCTGGAGGGAAGAGGGTTGGGGGCATGGACAGAATGGGTGAAGGGAAGTAGAAGATACAGGCTTCCAGTTATGGGATGAGTAAGTCATGGGAGTGAAAGGCTCAGCATAGAGAAAACAGTCAGTGATGTTGTCATAACGATGTATGGGGACAGGTGGTGGCTACACTTGTGGTGAGCACAGCATAGCATATACACTTGTCACATCACTGTCTTGTACACCTGAAACTGATTAACATTGTGTGTCAACTATACTCAAAAACATTTTTAATAGATTTTTTGTTGTTGAAAATAGGTACTTTCCTGAGTGTTGTATTTTTATGTTTGTTTACTCGAAACAAATTTTCTCTGTTTTTGTGAGTGGATATATTTTTGTTGAATTTAGCCGTCTTAATAAACGCTTCTTAATTAGTTGTGGCAATTTTAGTTTTATATCAAAGGGGAGAGAGTGTTAAGAGTTATCCATCCACTTACCTCAAGTATTAAAACATGTTCATTTATATAAAATATAAGACTATAGATACATACATGTACTTTGTTAAGTCTTCAATCCAGGTATCTTCAATTAGTTTTTAAAGATGCTTTTGAAAGCACTGCCCGTGCTGGTGGAATGGAAGGGCAGACCTCTCCACAGCCGACAGAGCATCCCAGCCGCACTCCAACCTCCCCTACCCTGCTCGCACATTCCTCCTGCTGCTCTCAGCATGTGGACGTTGCCTCAACAAGTTTCTGCTTGCTCATCATTTTCTTGTGCTATCCTCTCTGCCTAGAATATCTTTCCTCCCTCTCTTCTCCATGCAATCTTCCCTCAACCCACAGCCAGCAAGTTTTATTCATTCTTCAAAATGGTAGCACCTCTAAATTCCCCAAGACTCCATACCGTCTAGTTCCACTCCTTTCTTTGTGCTTTATATCTATCTCTACGGCCTAAGCCCTTGTTCATAGTGTCACGTTCCCCTGCATAACAAAGCACCATAAACTTAGTAACTTAAAACAACAGCGATTCATTATCTCACTTTTCTGTAGATCAGAGGTCTGGATAGGCTTCACTGGGTTCTCTGCTTGGGATACCACAAGGCCAACATCAAGGTGTCTACCGGGCTGGGCTCTAATCCAAAGCCCTCTGGAGAAGATCTGCTTCTAGGCTTATTATTCCGGTGTCAGCAGAATTCAGTCCCTTGTGCTTGTGTATTGGCCAGGGGTCACTCTCAGCAACTGGAGCTCACTCTTCAGTTTTTCCATGTGGGCCCCTCAATCTTCAAAGCTAGCAAGAAACTCATTAAATCTGGTGCATTAGATCTTCCTCACAGAGGAGTTGAATCCATTGGATTCAAGTCTGACTTTTCCATCCACTACCAGCTGGGATAACGGCTCTTTACAGGCTTATGTGAGTAGATGCAGCCCACCGGGATAATTTCCCTTTTGATGATTCATGGCCCACTGATGAGTAACCTTAATTACCTCTGGAAAAACTTCATTTGCATTTAATATCGCATTATCAAGGGCATGATATATTCATAGGGCAGGAAATCTTGGAGTGACATTTTAGAATTCTGCCTACCATAAATTAGATTTTTCAAGGACAGGGAGCATATCTTATTGACCTTTTAACCCTATCATAGTGAAATAATAATGAAGGAATATTATTGGGTAATTATGTGTAGGGCATTGTGCTAAGTACATGAATTAACTCCCTAGCCCGCTAAACAAATGTCAAAGACATGCCCTGGGTCACACTGCATGGTCGTTGAGAGTATGGACTCTGGAATTAGACACAGATTTTCTATCTCTACGTGACCTCATTGTGTGATTTGGGGCCTTTTTTTTTTTTCTAAACCTCATCTAATTTGGGTTTTTTTTTTTTCTTAATCTTTAATGTAAAAATAGTATTTGCCTCATAGGATAGTCTTGATTATTAAATTAGATAATACATGTAACAAAAAGCCCAGGGCCTGGCATATAAATTCTTGCCTTGTTTCTATAGAGTGGCATATCACATTGTAACAAACAAAGAAAGGAATGAGAAGATATAGCTGATATACACACATGCATTCATATATTCTTAAAAGAACTTTAACCCAGCCCCATGTTTTACTTCATGTGAACCTACTGGACTTACAGTACAGAAGAATTTAAGAGATACCTAAAAATGTGTTCAAATACTTAATGTCTATATTAGAACCCTATGTTAGGCACTATTGGGGCTTACAAAATTAAAAAGAACACTTATTCTAGAGAAGTTCACATTCTAGTTTGTAGGACCAGCCATAAGGTGAATTATTTTTTGAACTTGCATTCCATATATCTAACAGTAATATATCTGTGGACAGACCTTTAAAACAATCCCTATCTACCATCAGTGAACTTGAGGAATTAGTTGAAAAGATAATACATTAAAAAAATAGGTGATAAAAAAGAGTATTTAGTATAACACATATAATTTTAATTGTTACGAGAGATCAGAGAGGGGTATGAGAACTTCTACAAAGCAATTTTTCAACAAGTGCAAAAGGTCTTGTATTGTTTCACTACTAAAATGAGGTAACCAGTACAAAATTATACTATGAATATTTTGGGACAATGTGAGAGCAAATCATAGTAGGAAGATTGTTCAAATCTAGGGGAAATAAGGAAAATAGAAGTCAGTTTATCCAGTAGGTTCCCAGAGTTTAATTTTACAGCACTCAAAGTTAAGGGGGTGTGTAGTCATGGAAGTTGTGGAAAGGAATGAATCGGATAAGGCAGTAAGCCTATTTTTAAGGTAAAAATCCACAGAACATTTTAAGAGATTGACATGGTTAAAGTAAAAATAGCGGTGCCTGGGTGGCTCAGTTGGTTGAGCGGCCAACTTCGGTTCAGGTCATGATCTCATGGTTTGTGAGTTCGAGCCCTGCGTCAGGCTCTGTGCTGACAGCTCAGGGGAAAGGTAGGATATGTTGGACCACAGGCCATGAACTTGAATGCCAGTTCAAGAAAATAAGACAAACTTAAGTAAGAATACTTGACATCAGGAATAGAGTTGGCAGAGTTAGTGGAAAGACTGCAGTTTATGAGTTGGGGGAATTGGATTCTAGTCGTTGGTTTACCATTAACCAGCCATGTTGCCTGGGCAAGCTATTTACTCATCTGCTCAGCCTTCCTTTTGGCAAAACCACTGGAATGACTGTTGGTATTTATTGCATACAAATCTAGAGAAGCCCCAGGCTCCTAAGTTGATAACCCTAGAGGTAGCAACCAGAGAGGGTGATGCCAAGATAGCGAGCCTCTGGTCCTCCCTTGCCTAATTCAGCTAGAGCAGCTCCAAGTTGATCTTTCTTCTGTTTTAATCCTTCAGGGTGATATCATAACAGTCACCATTTTACAGATGAGCAATTTAAGGCACAGAACAATTAAGTAATTTGCCTGAGGTCTCATGGTGAGTGAATAGGATTTGAACACCATCATTCATGATCCAAAGTGAGTGTTCAATATCCTCATTGTACTACCAGCCTCTAACAAATATGAATTGGGGTGGGGGGGAAGCATTAGGAATGAGTTTTGCCAGAGTAGCCTCCAAACTTTTTCCCTAGTGATGTGGTCACTTGGTATATCCCTTTGTATTAAAGCCACAAATGAAAATCCATTTCATTCACAAAAAGATCCAACCTGTACTATTCTGGACATGATGCTTGACCCTGGGAGGCCTTCAGAAGGGACCTGGGTTCGGTATATGTAAACCTTGAATCTACTACTAAGCTGCGGAACTCATTTTAATGGATATATGAAGGGTGAGAAAATATAAATTCCATCTAAGGAAATCAGGGAGAAGAAGTATTTGATCCAGGCCTTGAAAAACAACAACAACAACAACAACAACAACAACAAACTGGGGCTATTTATTAAAAGGCTACTGGAGTCCGGAGTGAAGGAAGCCTAGGAAAGATTGGACAGAACAAATCAGGGTCTTCAGCAGCATGAAGATTGAAAGAAGAAAGTCATGTTCTCCTAGATTGTTAGAATAGTCTTTTAGAGTAGTGACTACACCAGCATATTAAAACTGTTTAACTTTGGGGTTACAAAAATAAATCCCAGAAGTTAACATCTAGAACTCTGGTTCTAAGCCAGGGGTGATTTGATTTCACAGTGGGACACTAGACAATATCTGGAGAGCTTTGATTGCCATGCCTGGGAGTTTGGGGTGCTGCTCAGATCTGTTGGGGAAAGGAGGGATGCTTCTAAACACAGCTAAGTTACAAGTTTTGGGGTACGCAGATATGGGAAAGGGCTTTCTGAGCAGAGGGAACAGAGCAGCGGGGCAGGAGCATTATGGTGGTTTACGATATGTCTACAGATTCTTAGAGACTTCTCTTCAAAGGTGGACCCTAAAACTCCTCCCCTCTGCTTGAATATGGGCTTGGTGATTCACTCCTAACAGAATATGGTGGAAGCGATGTCGTGTGACTTGTGAGGCTGGGTGATAATAAGGACAGTTACACCTAAGCACTCTCTCTTGGATCACTCACTCTGAGGGAAGCCAGCAGCTACACTCACACAGTCCCGGAAGAGACCCACGTGTAGAGGAATCAAGACTTTCTCCCAACACAAGCACGACCTTTTGAGTGAGCCACCTCAGAAGCAGATCCTCAAGCCCAGGCATGACCGCAGCCTCCTGATAAGTTCCAAGCCGGAACCAGCCACTGAAGCCCTTCCTAAATTCTTGACCCATGGAAGCTTACAGTAAGATAATAAATGCTTCTTGTTTTAACCAGTAATTTGGGGGATCATTTGTTTCCATAGCAATAGATGACCTTAAGCATGAAAATAAAATGTAGGGTGTACGGAGGGCTTACAATGGTCTAATTGCACGTGGTTGGGGATTAGTGAGAAATAGGTGGATGGGGCAGTGGAGTCAGATGATGAATGGCCCTGAATATCAGACCAGTATGCCTTCCATTTAGTTTCTGGAGAAATCTACCATGCGGGCTTAGTACATCCAGATCACATCTGACTTAGTCTCTGTTAGTGAGGGCAGGAGTGACTGCAGCTGGTATTGGGGAGCACACTCACCATGTCTCTAGAAGAAAAGAATAGTAGCCTGTAGGTATCTCCACTACATGTTAAGTCCATGGACAGTAGGGACTATTTTTTAGTCAAGCTTTATCAATACAAAGGTGCTGGGAGGATCAAGCCTCCCTTGGCTTTATTAAAAAAAAAAAATGAGAGAAAAACTTCTATCATGTATCCGGGTCACTAATGTGACACCATTGACTTGACTGTTTACCTCTCAGACTCTTTGGCAAGCAGAAGGTGACACTTTAAATTGCTTCCACCTGTGACATCTTAGCATGACTGAGTTTACCAAATTCTCTCTTCAGTAGGCAAGAGGCCTGGAGGGTTGTGAAGAGTGACACAGAGAGGTGAACAGATTGAAGGCAGGAAACATTCAGGGGCCCAGGGCAAACCTCACTTACATGTGTCCACACCAAGGGTTCTGAATGGAGTCCATGATTCCTACTCCCCTCAGTGGGAAATTCAAATATATATATATTTGGTTTGGGTGGGTTTTTTTCATAATTTGTGATACCAAATGTGTTTTTCAAATAGTCAATTATGAAAGCAAAGCTGACATCATCCCCAAATGAGTCACTCAAAGTTTCTTCAGGAAATTAGAATTGTGTGCCCAGTATCCTTCAACACCTTTGCTATATCATGCAGCAAAGCATCCCGAGAAATTAAACTCAATAAAAATTCAGAGATATGATTCCACTTTAGATTGATTTCAACCCAAATCAATTACTAAAATAAAATGCTTAGAGTGGAGAGCCCAGAAAATGTTGGACTAAATGTACCACAAGCCTTATAACACCAGTGAAAATACTCTGTTGTTTAATTTTCTGCCATGTGAACTTCCTGGGAAGTAGTGGATAACTAGTAGTATTAATGGAATTGGGAAAACACAACATGCATTCAGCCAACACTTTACTAGTCCCTGTCATATGTGCCAGCTGCCTGGGAATGTGAAGATGAGGATGAAGGCTATCTTCATGGAGGATACAGAGACTATATCTGTCCTCGTGGAGGTTATAGATTAGTTGCATTGATTCATGGGGTTTTCATTGCAATGTCAGAAAAAGACACAAGTAAGTTTCTGTTTGGTAACCAGAATTAAAACGACAAGTATACAATGCTATGCTTTTGTTTCAGATCCAAACCAAATCTCACGTAGGCCTTTTAATATGTAAAACAGATCACAGTGCAACTACTCTGGAGTGGAAAGGGAGTGAAGAGCACTTTGGCTTCCATACCCAGCTTCCTTACCCCCCTCCCATTATCGCAGTCCCAGAAGTTTCTCTGTAGGACCTTGGGGTTTCCCATACCAGTTTGAAAACTGCTAGTCTTATGCATTCCTGGAGTCCTAGGTACTGCTAGATATTCCAATTTAGAAGCTGATGAGCTTTAAATTTTTTTTAATATTTATTTTTGGGAAAGAGAAAGAGAGACAGAGCTCGAGCAGGGGAGGGGCAGAGAGAGAGGGAAACACAGCATCCGAAGCAGGCTCCAGGCTCTGAGCTGTCAGCACAGAGCCCGATTCGGGGCTTGAACTCACAGACCATGAGATCATGACCTGAACTGAAGTTGGACGTTTAACTGACTGAGCCACCCAGGCGTCCCAAAGCTGATGAACTTTAGACTAACTCCTCTTTTTCCTTTCTTCAATTGATTGGCCTTCTAGAAACTTACATTTTGACTGCTCAGTACTGGATTACTCAATAGACCAAAGTAAGCAAATCTCAGTCCAACAACACGTACACTCATGAGAGAGGGAGAGCAGATTTTTCAATCAGAAAGAAAAAAAGCTATATTAATTTCAGCACACACGTGTTAAGATTTTATTTTATGGATTAGTATCATACTACTGTTTTTAAATTATATAAGGTGGAGGGAAGAGGGCAGCAAATCTTCAGTGTCTCCCAAAGGCTTAAATCCTCACCAATTAGCCCTGAACTAATTCCTGGGACTATGAATTAAGGAGAGAACAAATCTTAGTAACACACACATGTTTGTCTCTCACAGGGCTAATAACCATGTCCCCTATTGTGCCAAGTCCCCATTCCAGTTAAGAGACAAAAGAATGCCAGCATGTTCACTCTGCTCTTTTCCTCCATGGTCACAAAGTCTCCATACTTGTCCCCTTTAAATCCAGAGAACATTCCCTCATCACTTCTGTTTCTAGTAAATCACTCACTTGATTCATCCTTCTTGAGCAACACTTTGCATAGATATTAGAGAGGAACTCTTTTTGGAACCTCACAGTATCTAAATGCATTAAGTAGAAGCTTCGGCTGAAATGTAGACTGTTCCGCCAAGTGAAACAAGACAAGTACAAAACATACATATGTTAAGAGTAGGTGAGGATGAGATCCCCAAAGAAGGGGAGGCAGGTGCGGAGAAGAGAAAGGGGAAGGGGCAATGGCTCAGCCCCCTCCCTCAGTCAGTGCCATCTCACAGTCTCCATCCAGGGCTGTGCTGAAAGCACTCTGCCTGGGGTTGACTCCCAATGGTGCTGTCCTCACTGACTGGCCTGAGGCAGAATCAATGTAACTCTGCTATGCCCCAGACTCATAGGACCTTCTTCAGAGGGTCATTGCAAGGATTTGGTGAGAAACTTCCTATAAAGCTATCTGTAAAGTTCCAAGACAATAGTAAGTGTCCAATAAGCATTAGGTGCTAAGGCTATTATTATTGTCCCACCACCTGAAGTTCTAAGCACGAGAAACATTTGGTTATTTAGGAGACAGCCCCACCTGGCATGACTGCAAGGTGAAGATCCAGCGGTCGCGTGAATCTGCAATATGAATTTTGATGTTAGGTTAACCTGGACTCTTCCTAAAGGAACCAAACCAGGAGCTCCTCCTTTGAGGTCTCACTGCCATTTGAAAGGGAGACAATGTCTTTGCCAGAAGCATTTTTTGAATCAGAGCCAGAGGAACTGATGCAATCAAATGCTCATTTGCTTAGGACGCAGCACCCAAGTGCCAGTCAACCTGGAGAGGCTGCCAATCAAAAATGTGAGTTTTTATTTTTACGACGGAGGTCTTATTTAAGAATAATTATAGAAGTGAGGGATGGCAAGCTAAATTATAAGATGAAGCAAGAGTCATCTGAAGTTGGCACTGGAATCAGAAATGTGGGTGGAAAGTTAATTAGAACAGGGAGGCAAAAGCAAGAGGCAAGACATTAGCAAGATTTCCTGGGGAGCTGGGGATGCTGGTGGTGGCGGATGGCCCTGGACTGAACGTTGACCAGTTAGTGGCGTACCAGTTAAATCTGACAGATGTTTGACCTGTGAACTGTAAGATTGCCAATGAACTCAAGGCATAAGAATATCTGGTCAAACCTATACTTTTATTTAACTCTCTTTAGTAATTAACAAAGCCTGCTTTCTTTAGCTCCATCTCTGGTTTGAGATCATTGTTAAATAATTATAGAATATAAATAGAATATTAGCATCTTGGGTGTATTTGGTTGTTGAGAAATCTTTCTCTAGAGAAAATATAACTTCCCAATTGTACTTCAGGCTGGGACGGAAGCTCAAAGGCACTGTACTTTCACCACCTTCCAGGGGTGGAAGGCACTCCCTGCAGTCCATAATATCTATGGATATCTAGCCTCTATGTGACATAAGTTTTGTTTGGGTGTTGTAATAAAAAATGTATGTTGTTTTTCAGAACACTCAGCCTGATTTCTTGTAAGTTCTAGTTCTAAGAAAGGTCTTACATATAGAGATGGCTCATCTTTCCTGAGACTTGCAACTTTTTCCACTGACAGCACTTTGTGATTCTGCTTGGTGGTGATTTTCTGGGTTTCTTCTTACCTTTGTGGGACTAAAGGTGATTTTTTCAAAATAATAGTCATCGACTACGTAATTTCCAGAAACAGATACAGCCAGCAACTTCCAGATTCCTCTTCACACAGCATCTCAGATACCTCATTAAAACAGTTATGCCAAACTTAAAATACAATGTGGCATTTCTGTGGCAGAATATAAGCTTCATGAGGGAAAAGACATGTGTTTTCTTCTTGTATTCATAGCACCTAATACAGTACCTGACACATAATAATGGTCGTAGAAGAATTCTTAAGAAGCACCGAATGAACGTTTGTTAGAGTTGTCATTGTTTATTATTTTTCACTTAGCGTGTACCAGTAACTTTCTTTTAAAGATGTCTGCTGTTTAGACAGTCACTTCATTGTTCATTAGTACATGACTTTGGTAAGTATATCTCTTGCGAAGAGAAATAATTTAACAAACTATTATGGCATTCAACACTGATATTTCAGTTACTCAACTAATCCACCCACTGATAGAGTGAACTTTGAATTAAATGCTTTGAAGAATAAAGTCAAGTAAATCTTGATAAAAATCAAAGGCTGCGGAAATCTTGTTTGACAGAAGGCATGAATAAAAAAGCTAAAATGAATACTGTTTGGGGAGAAACACTCATTCTACGGCAGACTAAATGAAGAGTAATAGTTCAAGAGTATCAAAATGCCTGTGTGATCAAAAGGCAGAAACAGCTTCTTTTTACCATGTCTTAATATTCCAGGACTCATAATATCCTGCCTACATGAGCACCTGTCTTTGTGGTAACTCAAAAGTATTTGAACACCTTATCTCATCCAACCTCATATTTCCTGTGAGGTAGGTAAGTGGTGAGAGCTCTTGGTGCTGTTTTCAAGAGGAGGCAAGTGAATTAGAGAGGCTGTTTGCACACTCCAAATTTCACAGAGGCCCATGGAGGAAGTGAAGGTAAGAATTAGTAGTCAATTCACAGTCACAGAAATCAGTGTCAGAGCTTGAAAGGACATTGCCAGACCCTGGTCCAATGAGGGCTTTTCTGATAAGATTTGTTTGTGATGACTTGATTCATTTCACCAAACACTCAAATTTTATGTAATTTTCTAGTTACAAAACTAATACAGGATGTAGTAATACATACGTACACATATGTAAAACATGGTACCAAATGGTATTAAATTTAAAAAGAAACAAAAGATGTGTATTACTCCCTCCCTTTATATGTCAGTGCCATTCTTGAAGATTCCCATTACCCAAAGGTAAACACTGTTAACAGTTTTTAATGTGTATTTCCAAAAATTTCCCATGTATCTAAAAGCGTGTGCATGTATACATTTACACACACATGTACATGCAATTACAGGTTCCACTTCTTATTAAATAGCTGCACTTGGAAGTTCAATAACCATTCCAAACTTAACATGACCTTCTACTCTTGTCTCCCAATACTGATCTTTTCAGTTCATCTGCTGAATACGAACTCCATCCCTCCAGTTGCTCAGGTCAAGAATCATGACATCATCCTTGGCTTCTCTCTCTCCTCCTCACTCTATGTCCAATTGATCGGTAAATCTTGTTGGATTTATGTTCAAAATATGTCCCAAATCCAACCACCTACCACCTCTCCACTGCCTTCTTCCTAATCCAAGCCACCATCATCTATTGCCTGAATTATTACAATAGTCTCCTGACTGGGCTCCTTACTTCTATTTAGTTTCCTATTGTCTATCCTCAGTCTAACAGACAGAGGGATCCCATGAAAAGACAATTTAAAATACAATGTGTATTCTGTTGGTGGGAATGCAAACTGGTGCAGCCACTCTGGAGAGCAGTATGGAGGTTCCTCAGAAAGTTAAAGGTAGAACTATCCTACGACCCAGCAATTGTACTACTGAGTATTTATCCGAAGGATGCAAAAATGTTGATTCGAAGGGGCACATGCACCCCAATGTATATAGCAGCACTATCAACAATAGCCAAAGTAAGAAAAGAGCCCAAATGTCCATCAATTGATGAATGGATAAAGATGTGATATATATAATGGAATATTACTTGGCAACCAAAAAGAATGAAATCTTGCCATTTGCAACAACTTGGATGGAACTAGAGTGTACTATGCTAAGCAAAAGTAGTCAGAGAAAGACAAATACCATATGATTTCATTCATAAGTGGAATTTAATAAACACAACAGATGAATATAGGGGAAGGGAAGGAAAAATAAGCTAAAAACAGAGAGGAAGACAAACCATAAGAGACTCTTAACCATAGAGAACAAACTAAGGTTTGATGGAGGGGCGGTGGGTGGGTGGATGGGCTAAATGGGAAATGGGCATTAAGTAGGGCACTGGTTGGGATGAGCACTGGGCGTTATATGTAAGAGATGAATCACTGAACTCTATTCCTGAAGCCAATACTATACTATATGTTAACTAACTTGAATGTAAATAAAATCTTCAAAACAAAAATAAAATGATAAAATAAAATAAAATATGTATTTCTTTTATACACAGAAACCACCCAAAGGCTCTCTATTTAATTCAGAGTAAAAGCCAAAGTTCTTATAATGACCTACATGACTCTAAAACATCTGCTGACCCTTTACCTCCCTGATGTTATCTCTTACTGTTCTTGAGACCCCTCATTCTCTCTACTTCAGACATATCAGCCTTTTTGCTGTGTTGAATGTGTCAAGCATATTCCTGCTTTGGGACCTTTACACTTGCTATTTCCTCCACCTGGAATGTTCTTGGCCCCAGTTAGCTCCATTTCCTTCAAGTTTTAATTTAAACACAACTTTCTCAATGAGTCCTTCTCTATCCACCCTACTTAAAATTGTAACTCATACCGCATCTTTCCTATGTTAGTTCTTTTCTTAGAATTCATTCTCACTGACTTATCTAAGTTATCCATCTCTCTAAGGTAGACTGTATCCAAAGGTGACTACAACATTAGCTGCCATCCCTTATGCTCTTTTCTGAGGTGATATTACCACTCCCCCATCAAGAAATAGTCTGTTTCCCCTCACTTAGATCTGAGCTTCTGCCTTTGATGTTTGGAGGGCTTCCTCTTGGAAGCCAACAGACAAGTAAGAAAAGCACCTACCCTGAGGCCACCAAGCTAGCCAAGTGATGAGAGGCCACATATGGGTAAGTACCAAGCTCCAGACATGTAAATAAAGCCTTCTTGAACTTCCTAGCTTATCATAGCCATCAGCTGAATGGAGTCAAGTGAAGGACCCGGCCAACACTATATGGAAAAACGCTGCTGAGCTGGGCCCTGGATTCCTGACTGAGTATTGTGAGAAAATAAAAAGTTTATTGTTCGAAGATACTATGTTTTAGGATAGTTTATTAAGCAGCAATAGATATACAAAATATTCCTGTACTAGAGTGTTAAATTCTGTGAGGACAAGGATTTTTATTGGTTTTGTTGTCTGCTGTATCCCCAGTGCCTATGGTAGTGCTTAGAATAAGGTGGGTGCTCAGTAAACATCTGTTGAGTGAACAAATAAATAATGAAAGGGAGAGAGAACGTGAAGAGAAAATTACTAGTGGATATGTGTTTCTTTCTAATGTTATGAAAGAATTTGGATATGGGCCCTAACTATAGCAATGAGAAGAGACGTTAGTGGCCACTAGCCTGCCCGCAGGGCCAACTACCCAGGCTGGCCAGGGCACAGAGGATACTCAGCACTACGCATCAGGAAAACCAGGTTTATAGTCATTGTCTTCAAACTTTATATTTGAGATATCAAATCAATTTTTTAATAAACCAAAAAATCTTAAAAGATGAAGCTTGTTTTTCAAAATATAAAAGTAACACAGACACACAAATCTTTGTTTTATCCCTCTGTTAACAGTTCCTTTGGTAATTCGTCTAGAAAATGTCCAGGCACAAGTGGGGCCTTAAGATTCCCCCTGTTTTGTTCCTTGTGTTCACTCTCCATGGTATATTAAAGAGGGTTTCCAGAATGTATCTAAAACATTTTTTCCATTTATTTAATACTTATTATAGCCATGGCCCATTTAATACTCACAATAACCCGGTGAGGTAGATATCATCATTATTCCCATTTTATACATGAGGAAATTGAGGCTTTAATAAGCAACATAACTTGTCCAAAATCAAACACTTTGGAAATGGCAAATTCAAATTCTCAGCTTCCTTCCTCTAGTACCTCGGTCACAGATATCAAACTCCTTATCTTTAAGTGCTGCATTCTTCTAGTCCATAGCAGTAATCAGGCTAGCAATTTTGAAACCATCTTCTATGCACTCTAGGCTTGAACAAGTGATAAATATACTGAGGATAATGGGATCCAGATTTCTCACTGTTGGGCTACAAGTATGAAAAGGGGAAGAGTAAAAGTATACCCTGTATTGTTGGATTGGAATTGGAAGCATCACTATTCACTCATTTTTATTACATATCTATATCCTAGCTCTATCCACGGGAAAAACCTTGTCTGTAATGACATACCAGTATCAGTGAGTATGCCTAGTACACAGATGTTGGTTCTACACACTCTTCTCCACTCAAGGAAACCAGAGTTCTTTGTAGAAATGGCTGATACAATTACTGGGATAGGGACAGCACAAGATGAGTCTGGAACACTTTGTTCCACCAGAAAGTATGGAAGCTGGAACCATGTGAGCAACAGAATAAAGTAATATTAGATTATAACACAAAGTGTAAAATAACCATTCATGAATTCATGCCAATATAAATAAATGTATAAATAAATAACAGGAAAAGAATTCCAATATATCTTCATTTGTAATTTACGTAGATACTCCCTTCTTCAGGAAGTGGAACATAACTCTCCAGTCCTTAGGCTGAGGCTAAAAGTGGTGACTTCCTTCCAAAGAGAACAGTACAGAGAGGAGGAAAAAGAGAGTAACTTCACAGTGATGAAACTTGACCAACACTACCTAAGCCATGTGAGCTCTTGGACTTGGCCCTGTGTTTCTTTGACATACCTCCAATCACTGTGTTTTTGTTTGAGCGCTTCCTTACTTTGTGGGACCACAGAATTCTCTAGGCTTCTCTGTGCATTTTCCGCCCCAGTCCTAGAATCAGCCATTTCTTCAAAGAACCCTGGGTTCTTTTATTGGTGATGGTGTTAGAAGCCAAGATCTTGGCTCACTGTGCTCATGGTTACTGAGTACCCTTGCTTCTCAATCTCTCTGTTGACAGAGCAAGAAAATAGGAAGGCATGAATGTATCCATGGCCATAAATATTTCTGTACTCATGCATTTATAGTAAGCTAAACATGAGTTTAAACTTCTGTATCTAACTCGAAACCATTACCACAGAGATCAGTCTAGCCACTTCCCCTTGATTATTTGTAGCCTCCTAGGCAAATAGTGGGAAGCCTGGTTCCCACTTCCACCATCAATTTGCCTAATTGTTCAATTCCAGTGTACACATATAGTGGTGGCCAGTCTTTTTCATTTTAATCATTTTAATGAGTAGGTAGTAGTATCTTACTGAGGTTTCAACTTCCATCTTCTTAATGATTAAAGATGTTGAACAGCTTTTCATGTGCTCATTTGCCATCAGTATATTTTCTTCGGTGATGTATCTGTTTAAATCTTTTGCGCCTTTAAAAAAGTGAATTGTTTGTTTTCTTCTTCTTAGGTTTTGAAAGTTCTTTATATGCTATGGATACAAGCCCTTTACCAGATATTTGGTCTGCAAGTATTTTATCCCAGTCTGTGGTTTGTCTGTCATTCTCTGGACAGTGATTTTAATGTTGATGCCATTGATTTATCAGTTTCTTTAATTTCATGAATCATATTTTTGGTGTCATACCTACAAACCCAAGATCACTGAAATTTTCTCCTATGTTTTCTTCTGAAAGTTTTATAGGGTGTAAGTTTCACATTTGGTCTGTCATCCATTTATAGTTTATTTTGTATATGGTGTGAACTATCAAAGTTCATTATTTCTATATGCATATCCAGTTATTCCAGCTCCATTTATGGAAATGACTACTTTTTCTCCACTGAACTCCCTTTGCACATTTGTAGAGAATCAGTTGCCCATGAATTTATAAGTCAGTTTGGACTTGGACACTCTATTTTGTTCCATCCATCTATTTTTCTGTCTTTACACCAATGCCACACTGTCTTGATTACCACAGCTTTGTAGTAAGTCTTCAAATCAGATTGTTGTCCTCTAACTTTATTCTTTTTCTGAGTTGTTTTGCCTATTAGAGATCCTTTTCATTTCCATATGAATTTTAGAATCAGCTTGCTAATTTCTACAAAATTCCTGCTGGCATTTTGATTGAGATTCCATCTAATCTATAGATTAATTTGAGGCCTCAAACAGTGGGTTGGGAAGTAATTTCAATTTTCTGGAAGAACCTGTATAAAATTTGTATTATTTCTTCTTTACATGTTTTGTAAAATTCACCAATAAAACTATCTTGGCCTGGATTTTTTTCTTTGAAAGTTTCTTTGAAAAATGTAATTACTTAATAGATACAGCGTAACTCAGTTTATCTATTTCTGCTTGAGAGAGCTTTCATCATTTGTGTCCTTCAAAAAATTTGGGGTGCCTGGGTGGCTCAATCGGTTAAGCAGCTGACTTCAGCTCAGGTCATATCTCACCGCTTATGGGTTTGAGCCCCGCATCAGGCTCTGCGCTGACAGCTCAGAACCTGGAGCCTGCTTCTGAGTCTGTGTCTCCCTCTCTCTCTGCCCCTCCCCCGCTCACGCTCTGTGTGTCTCTCTCTCTCAAAAATAAAAAAAAAACATTAAAAAAATTTTTAAAAAAATTATGCGTGTAATCTATGCTATTAAATCTGTTGACATAACATTGTTTGTAATATTCCTTATCTTTTTTAATATCTTCAGACTCTAGTGTTATCACCTCTCTCTGTCATTCCTAATATTGATTATTTCTTTCTTCTCTTATTTTTTCCTGATGAGCCTGGTTAGAGATTTATTAATTTTATTGATCTAAAAAAACTTTTATTTTATTGATTTTCTTTATTAGGTTTTTGTTTTGTTTTGTTTTCAAGACCATTGATTTCCACTTAATTTTCTATTATTTTCCCTATGTTGATTTTGAGTTTCATTTGCCCTTAATTTTCTAGTTTCCTAAGGTGAGAGCTGAGGTCACTAATTTGAGACTGCCCTTCTTATCTATTATAGGCACTTAGTGCGTGAATTCCCCTTGAAGCATAGCTTTTAGCAGCATCTTACAAATTTTGACATGCTGTGTGTGTGTTTTTTTTTTTATTTCATTCAGTTCAAAATGTTTCCTTCATTGATCATAAGTTATTTAGACAAGTGTTATTTAATTTCTAAACATTTAGAGATTTTCTACAGATCCTTCTGGTATTGATTTCTAATTAATACCACTGTGTGAAGGAAAATACTTTGTATAGCTTGAATATTTTTAAATGTATTGAGATTTGCTTTGTGGTCCAGAATGTTGTCACTCTTGATTATTGTTTCACATATGTGTACTTGAAACGGACATCTGTTCTGCTCTGTACATGTCAATTAAGTCCAGTTGGTTGATTTTGTTGTTCAAGTCTTCTATATACCTGTTATCTACCTTTTATTTACCTGTGTTGTCAATTAGTGACAGAGGGATATTGAAATCCCTAACTGTGGATTGAAATAATAACCTTGGATTTATTTATTTCTCTTTGTAGTTTTATCAATTTTTACTCATATATTGTGAAATTCTGTTAATAGATTCATAAAAGTTTAGGATTTTCATAGCCTTCTGATGAACTGATCCCTTTATCTTTGTGAAATGTCCTTTTCTCCCTGTCACTAGTTTTGCTCTGAAATCTACTTCTTTTGATATTAATATAGCCACTCTGGCTTTCTTTTTTTGATTAATGTTAGCATGGCACATCTCTTTTTAGCCTTTTACATCCTTTTACATTTAACCTCATTTGTTCTTTATATTTAAAATGTGCTTTTTAAAGACATTATATGGTTAAGGTCTTGCTTTTTAATCCAATCTGATAATCTCTGCTTTTTAATTGGGATGTTTATTTAGATACGTATGTTTAATGTGGTTATTGATATGATAAAGTTTAAGTCTATCATCTTGCTGTTTCTTGTCTATTTGTTCCATTAGTTCATTGTTCCTCTCTTCCTTTTTTTTTTTTGCCTTATTTTATATTAACTGATTTTATTATGCTTTTTGACCTCTGAGCTGTAATTTGTGTCTTAATGGTTATTTTAGACTGTATAGTAAAGGCCATTTTTTTAGATATGGGATTTCTCTGCTATATATTGCCAGCCTATCTCATTTTTTCTGTTTTTTTTTTTTTTTCGTTTTCTTTTTTAGACAGAGAGAGCACAAGTAGGGGAGAGGAGCAGAGGGAGAGAGAGAGAGAATCTTAAGCATGCTCAGCACAGAGCTGAATGCAGGGCTCGATCCCATGACCCTGGGATCATGACCTGAGCCAAAATCAAGAGTAGGATGCTCAACCCACTGGGCATCAATACAGGTGTCCCTATATTGGCTCTCTTAAAACTTTTACAGGAATAACACTTTTGAATATACACTATGTGCCACGTACTGTTCAGTGCTTTAAATACATTAACTCATGTAATACAGTAAAACTGTGAGGCATGGACTATGTGTAAACAGTCCCATGAGGTGCCATGACTTTTGCTTAAGGTTACCAGCTAGTGAATTAACCCCTCTTTCCTTAGTCCTGAATCTCTGAATCTTAATAAATTCACAGTGGTGATCTCAAATCAATACTATATGTGGTAATGGCCTCATTTGAAAATTTATTTTATGTTATGTTTTTATTGTTATTATTTTAACTCACAAGCATGTTTATGGTAGATTAAAAATTAAAGATTTCCTTCTTGTGATTTTTTTAATGTTTGTTATAATTAAACTGTTATAATGAGTTTTTAAATTTTATTTATTTATTTATTTTTATTTTTATTTTATTTATTTATTTTATTTATATTTTATTATTTTTACTTTTATTTTATTTTAATTCCAATATAGTTAATATACAGTGCTATGTTCCTTTCAGGTGTACAATATGCTGATTCAACAATTCTATATATTACTTAGTGCTCATCAAGATAAGTGTACTCTTAATCCCCTTTACCTATTTCACCCATCCCCCTCCACCTCCCCTCTGGTAACCACCTGTTTGTTCTCTATAGTTAAAAGTCTATTTTTTGGCTTGTTTCTTTTTTGTGCTTTGTTAATTTGTTTTGTTTCTTAAATTCACATATGAGTGAAATCCTGTGGTACTTTTCTTTCTCCAACTGACGTATTTCACTTAGCATTATACTCTCTAGATCTATCCATGTTATTGCAAATGACAAGATTTCATTATTTTTTAGGGCTGAGTACTATGCCATTGTATATATTACCACCAACTCTTCTTTATCCATTGATCTACTAATGGACACTTGGGTTGTTTCCATAATTTAGTTATTGTAAATAATGCTGCAATAAACATAGGGGTGCATATATCCTTTTGAATTAGTGTTTTTGTATTCTTTGGGTAAATATCAAGCAGTGTGATTACTGAATCAATGGTAGTTCTTTTTTTTTTTTTAACTTTTTGAGGAAACTCCATACTGTTTTCCACAGTGGTTGCATTAGTTTGCACTCCCACCAACAGTGCATTAAGGTTCCTTTTTCTCCATATTCTCACCAACACTTGTTTCTTGTGTTTTTTAATTTAGGCATTCTGACAGGTGTGAAGTTATAGCTCATTGTGGTTTTGATTTGCATTTCCCTAATGCTAAGTGATGTCAAGCATCTTTTCATGTGTCTGTGGCCATCTGGATGTCTTCTTTGGAGAATGGTTATTCATATCTTCCGCTCATTTAATTGAATTATTTGTTTTTTGGGTGTTGAATTGTATAAGTTCTTTATATATTTCAGATTCTAACACTTTATCTGGTAGGTCATTTGCAAATATCTTCTCCTATTCAGTAGATTGTCTTTTAGTTTTGTTGTTGTTTCCTTCCCTATGCAGAAGGCTTTTATTTTGATGAGGTCCCAATAGTTTATTTTTGCTTTTGTTTCCCTTGCTTCAGGAAACCTCTCTAGAAAAATGTTTCTATGGTCAATGTTAGAGAATTTATTGTCTGTGCTCTGTTCTAGGATTTTTATGGTTTCAGGTCTCAAATTTAGGTCTTTAATCCATTTTGAGTTTATTTTTTGTGTATGGTGTAATAAAGTGGTCCAGTTTCATTCTTTTCCACGTAGTTGTCCAGTTTTCCCAACACGATTTATTGAAGAGACTGTCTTTTTCCCATTGGATATTCTTGCCTCCTTTGACAAAGATTAATTGACCAATATAATCGTGGGTTTATTTCTGGGCTTTCTATTCTGTTCCCTCGATCTACATGTCTTTTTTTTGGTGCCAGTATCATACTCTTTTGATTACTACAGCTTAGTAGTATAACTTAAAATCTGGGAGCACCTGGGTGGCTCAGTTGGTTAAGTGTTTGACTTTCACTCAGGTCATGATCTCTCAGTTCATGGGTTCGAGGCCCACATCAGGCTCTACTGCTGACAGCTCGGTCTGGAGCCTGCTTCAGATTCTGTGTCTCCCTCTCTCTCTCTGCCCCTCACCCTCACCCTCTCTCTCTTTCTCTGTCTCTCTCTCTCAAAAGTAAATAAACATTTAAAAAGTGTACCGAAAAAAAAAAAAGAAATCTGGAATTGTTACACCTCCAACTTTGTTTTTCTCTTTCAAGATTGCCTTGGCTATTCAGGGTCTTTTGTGGTTTCGTACAAATTTCAGGATTGTTCTAGTTCTGTGAAAAATGCTGTTGGTATTTTAATAGGGATTGCATTAAATCTATAGATTGCTTTGGATAATATAAATAAACATTTTAACAATATTTGTTCTTCCAACCCATGAGCATGGAATATATTTCCACTTGTTTGTGTCATCTTCAATTTCTTTCATCAGTGTTTTATAGTTTTCAGAGTATAGGTCTTTCACATGCCTGCTTAAGTTTATTCCTAGGTACAGTAAAACCTTGGTTTTTGAGTATAATTCATTTCAGAAACATGTTTGTAATCCAAAGCACTTGTATATCAATGCAAATTTCTCCATAAGAAATAATGGAAACTCAGATGATTCATTCCACAACCCAAAAATATCCATATAAAAATAATTACAATACTGTCATATAATACAAAATTATAAAGAAGATACAAAATATAAAGAAAAATAAATAAATTAACTTGCATTCATCTTTGAAAACCTTCATGGCTAGTGTGATAAGACAAGAGAGAGGAGGGTTATTGTGCAGGAAGACTTTCACCATCATTAATGGAATCACTGCTATCTACTGGCTCAATGGAACCTTTTTCTTTTTGTGCAATTTTAACAAAGAACCTATCCAATTGCTTTTACCTCCTTTTGAGGATTTCTCAGAAATTGCATTGATAATCACCCACAATCCTGCAGCAGGAGAGAGAGAGAGAACCATTGGCTCATTTGTAATCATGTGACATTTGGTGTCACATAGTACTTGTATTGCAAGACATTGCTCATTTATCAAGTTAAAATTTATTAGAAATGTTTGTTCATCTTGAAGAACACTTGCAAAACAAGTTATTCACAATCAAAGGTTTTACTGTATTTTATTATTTTTGGTGCAATTATAAATGGGATTGTTTTCTTCATATCCCTTTCTGCTGTTTCATTATAGTGTATGGAAAGGCAATGGCTTTCTGTACGTTGATTTTGTATCCTGCGACCTTACTGAATTCATTCATTCTATTAGTTTTTTGGTAGTGTCCTTTGGGGTTTCTATATGTAGTATCATGTCATCTGCAAATAGTGAAAGTTCCACTTCCTTACCAATTTGGATGCCTTTTATTCCTTTTTCTTGTCTGATTGCTGTGGCTAGACCTTCCAGGACTTCCTTGAATTTTTAATTTTATATGATTTGGGAAATTGTCATATCACATGGCTCTATGCAAGGCCTTCTCAGTTCCTGCAAAGTAACCCATCCAACAAAACTCACAGCATTTATTGTTTTAAATATTCTTCCACTGGATGTTATGTGAACTCCATTATTTCTGGGGTTCTTAACCAACTGTGTCAGTCTGAGTTTTAAAATTCTCTCCAGAACTTATTACTAAAAAGTTTAATTTGTTTATAATTGTTAAATGTTATGTTCTCCATGTATACGGATGTCCATATTTTTGCTGCCAAGAACATACTATACCAAAAGAAAAAGATTCCCTTGCTCAATGATTTCAGCCAATTAATATAAATGTTGTTTAGCAGGTTGGTGTATAGCAGTGGGTATCTAAGTGTGATCCACAGATCCTTGGTTATGGAGGTAGTGGAGGTATCTCTGAGACTCTTTCAGCAATATGAGAAAGCAAAACAATTTTCACAATAACACTAAAAAGATATAGTGAAGAATTCACCTTCATTATATTCTTAGTAATCATTGTATTTGTAACTGCCATGTGAAGGGAAAGAGAAGACAGTTAATTTAATGCCCTTGCTGGATCAGTTAAAAATTATTACTTTTATAAATATCGACCCTTGATTACATGTATTTTTTAAAGTATTCTATCTGATGAAATAGGAAGTATGTATGAAGCACTCTGTACCAAAGTATGATGGTTGCCTCCAGGAAAAGCATTTGTGTGGTTGCTTGAGTTGTGAGCTCAACTAGCCTCTCCCTCGCTCTCTTTTTAAAATGGAACACTTTTACTTAAAAGAATAACTGACAGACAAATTATGGTTATTTAGACTTGGTTGTTTGGCAGACAGTTTCTCAAAAATGAATGAAGTCAGCCTGTCACCACAGTCATGCAATTGACAGTATTTTTTGCCAATGCTAAAATTTAAGCTTTCAAGTGAAAATTAGAATTTTAGAAAACTTGTATCTGTCACCATGAATGTGACAGTTTCTTAATACTTAAAACTCTTCTGATGAAATTGGTAGTGATATCTTTCAACTCACACTGAGCCTGCCTCTCTGATAATTGCCCCTTCCTCTGTCCACAGGGTTTGATTATTTACCTAGGCTATGATCCTTCCCCTCTTCCCCATCAGTGTACTGGGGAATAGAAGGATTGGGAAGTGGAGAACTGAGTGCATACTTGACCCCAGCAGGCCTGTCTTATTCTCTTACACTTTAAGTGGGGCCTAAAAAGTGTTGGTGTCTCTCTAATGCCTGACATAATATACAATGTCTGTTACCACATAGGACCCAACTTCCCACTTAGTGGAGGGAATAGAGCACATATTGGTTTGCAGACGAAAAAGTAAATGAAGCCGATAAACAAAGAGAATAGAGATGAGAGGCAGAGAGAAAATATAATTTTCCAGGGTTTCCCACAGACCTCTCAGTCTTGGTTCCAGTTTATGCCTGACCACAGGTGTGGGTTCCATGAAAGAGCCCAGTTTCAGAGTAATAAATAATATCTTTTCCTTTAGCTAGCTTGAGTGGGTGTGTCTTATTTGAAATCACATGAATCATTTATAGCTAATAAAGTAGGATATATGTGATCCATTATCAAACTTTGTAAAGTTTATGATGTGCTCTACATTTTAGAGCATGATTAAGCTAGAAATACAAAGCCAAGGTTTCCTGGAAATGCAAAAATACTATTTCTATATTGAAGTTAAAAAGAAGAATTACCATAGGCTACATATGGATTAATTACTATCTTCAAAGAATTAGAACTCTATCAAACATCTTACCACAAAATTATGCTGAACAAAATTTAATCTTTCTGTGACTGTTCAGAAGAATTTAGAATCTTTTAATGCTCCAGGGACATTACCATTTTATAAATTGCACAAAAAATATTCTCATCATTTCAGCTTTATGGTAGTTTGGATTCAGAATAAATGTGAATTTACTGTAATACTTTGAATTATTAAGTTCTGGGGAGCTCAAAGTACTTCAAATATACATGAATTATATCAGTTATCTTTCTCAACGGTAGAATGAAATTTACAAATGGAAACAGCAATGGGTGGATTCAGGATACAAAGTCATGTTTCTTGATGTTCTAGTGAATAATCCTTCCATTTGGCTATTCTGAACTGATACTGGCTTCCTTTTCTACTTAAAAATATGACCTTTTTTTCAGCCAAAGATCAAATAGGACTAAGGCCAGCAGCAAGGAATGTGGGTTATAATTTTATTTTATTATTAAGTACATAGTGATTTGATTATAGGTTTCAGCTCATAAATTTTCAGATGAACCTGGATTCTGCAGTTAATTTTCACAAAAGAGAAAAACTCAAACATAGTGGTAAAAAATTCAAATGCATTTATATATAATCCTGGCATTTGTCAGAACTAAAAATATACTTAAAATATACAGGGGATAAATAAAATAGTTAATTAAAAATTTTTTTGTGCTCTAGTATTTAGACTAGACCTCAATATACCATCGTTTGACTTTCTATTTATGGATTTTCTGTGACCAAATATATTTAAAATAAAAACTACCCTCTTGCCATTAAACTCCCTTCTGAATATCTCTCTCCCTTAAAATGTAATTAGTTTCTTTCTGCTACTAAAAAATTTAACGCTTATTTCTGTATCACCTGCTGTTTTGGGGTATCTGTACCTTCCCTCCTACCAGTTAGCATGGATAATCAAAAGTGAACTGTAAGGAGAAATCTTCCATTTAGGAAACATCAATTTGTACTAAGTCTAATCTAAAAGATTAATATGGAGCATGTGGTACATTCAATAGGAAGATGGCATTTAAATATTAATACTAGATAAATACACTCTTGCTGCTATCTTTGATAATTTATAAGTCATATACTTCTAGAAGGAAGTAAATCACTTTTTTTCCTTTATGCTGTTACTCAGTAACATTATACAGCAACAGTCAAACAAGCCACCATTTTCCTAGTCAGATCTGACAAGGGGAAGTGAAATATTGGGGTCCAATTTCAACCTCATTTCCTTACAGCCTAGATTTGTGTCACATGCCTGATCCTAACTGGTGCTTTCCAAATTAAATGTATATTTCTCAAACCAATATCTTAAGTGGTAATGTTCCAACAGTCCAAATGTCGATTACCAAAACAAACATTTGTTTCTCTAGCAAGTGTTTTCACACAAAAGCATTTGATTCACGTACCGCAGCAAACAAACATTTGCTTTAGGCAGTTAAGGCAGCCAAAAGTTCTTGTAGAAATATTTCACAGGCTGGTTGGCATCCCTCCCTGGAGAGGGGCTTGCTGATGTCCGAGAGTGCTGGTGAAGCCAGTTGATGACCAAGAGAATCCTTTGTAAGACATTGAGGCCACGAGGAAGCACGAGCATTTTCAGAACACATCTTTTGAGAAAATGTGCTTCTAATTATGATGTTTCCATTAGAAAATATCTTCATGTCTTCACAAAGCTTCATTTGTTAATGGACAAAATTTGGACAAATTCAGACTTTGATGTAACCACAGAACCAAATTTTTATGAAAGTTCACAAAGGCACTTTTCACATAAAAACATTCATATAGTTCAGGAATCATTATTTATGCAACAGGCCATGAGAGTTCATTACATAAATTGTCCTATTACTACATTAGAGTCTATTTTTTCTCTGAACAAGATGTAGATTATATGTGTAAATATGTTTTCCTTACACACATGTCTACTTCACTGTGGAGATGCAGCTTTCACATAAAAATCCCATTTTCTATATTATTTAAATGCTTTTGGAATGAATCAATATTTCTGAGGAAGTCATTTACTTAAATATAAGTTCTTTAAAGCATGGGAGAATTGATTCTTAACTTCTGCTCCAAAGACATAGTTTCCTAGCAACCAGGTCAAGATTGATTCTTGGCTAGCTCTAAACTGAGAATAGTTACTAGCTCACTTAAGAGCAAACTAAGAGGAGTTCTTCTTAGATGATTAATTGATTGATTGATTGAATGAATGAATGAATGAATGAAAGCACATATACACATGCACACACACAAAGTGTCATTTAGAGTGTATTTGATAGAACACATGAAAATTTGGACCTCTATCTGATCAGGTTGCTAGAGTTTGCTGACTATTTTCCATGGGTTTGATTCTATTTTGGCATTGATGGGAGGGGGCAAGTATGCAGAAAGAAGGTAAATAACCACGATCATTACAATAACAATTGATTTAGCATGTATTATATTAAAATATTTAATATATTTAGCATGTATTATATTAAAAATATTAATATTAATTTTAAAAATTTAAAATAATATTAAAATAACAAAGCTTGCATTTATTGAGCCCTTAGTTGGTGTCTGACTTCATGGAGCTCAGGCTTGAGCTTGAAACAAGTGGGGGTGGGTGGAAGCAAAAAAGGAGGGTCCTTGCAGCATAAGCAAAGACACAGGGAAGGTGGTGTTTTTTGGTACCTGTCAGGCTTAGGATGAAAGGTTGGTGTGCGGAGTAGCACTAAGTGGGTAGGTGGGCCCAGATTATGGAGGGCCTTGCAAACCAGGCTGAGGTACAGAAACTTGACCCAGGGGGGAAACATGGATTCATCTCATAATGACCTGATAATTATCCCCTATAATAACTACAATTACTAGAACAAAGGGAATATGTATTTTCTGTTGAAATAGCTATGGCCAATATTCTCCCCAAAAGGCTTGCCATTTACACTACTGCCAATATGCCAACAGAACCTTAGAGTTTTCCATCTGCCATATTTTCAATTGTTTTAATATTTACTAATATTTTTCTTTAACAAGATATCCCTTTTAAAAAATGTTGTACATCTTTGGTTTCTGAGATGATTGTGCATCTACTTATAGATTTACTGCCTATTTGCATTTATTTTTCTGTGAATTCATGTTTGTATTTTTTCTTTTCTTATCTTTATGTCTAATTTGAGGTTTTTTTCTTTGTTGATTTATAGAAGCTCTTTATATATTATGGTTTCTGTCTCTTTGTTTATCATATATTTACAGTATTTTCTCAGAGTATTTTTCTTCTAACTTATAGTGTGTTGTTTTGCACATAGAAGTTTTTATTAACTGTATATTTAGCTAAAGGTACAAATCTTTTTTTAAATAGAGACCATGCTTCATATGCCTAGAAGGAAATGCCAACATTACAAAAATATTCCAATATTTTCTACTGGAACTTAAAATTGCTGATAACATTTACATTTCTATACATTTGATCCATCTAGAATATAATTTGATTTAGGTGTGATTTAGAAATTTGTTTCTATTTTTGCTACTGATTTGAAATGCCTAATTATCATCTGTTAATTTTCTAAATGTGGGTCTGTTTATTATCGCTATTTCTTTATTCTATGATGAAACGGTACCATATTGGCTTAATTACTATTGTTTTATTTAAAAAGTCCTGATATAGTGCTGATAGTTCAGTGCTTAAGGGCATAGATACAGTATAATAGATAAGAGCACAGACTCTAGAGTCAGTTGACACTTTATTGCTTACTAGTACTGAGGCAAGCTGCTCAGTCTCTGTTCCTCAGTTTCCCCCTTTCATAAATGAGGATAGTAACAGGATGATTGTGAGGATTTCATGAATTTCTATAGATAAAATACTTTGAGCACTGTGTGGCATATAGTTAGCATTTATAAAGGTGTTGGTTGTTATTATTTGCCATAACATTTTCCCCAAATTTTCTTGCTTCCCTTTGCATCCTCTGGATGGCTTTTATAATCAGTTCCTAAAAGGGATAATGGAGAGACTCTCAAAAGACAATTCCTTTGCTACAGGTAATTCTGATGTCAGCTATTAAGAAAATCCATTTTTCTACCTGGCACATAGTAAGCGCTCAATAAACAGCAGTCATTATTATAGTTGTAGTTATTATTTTGGTGCAAAGTGAACACATTTTCCTTAGATGTCTCATTCCCCTCAGCCTGGAATGGAATCTGTGTAGAGTAGGGAAAGAAAGAAAGAAAGAAAGAAAGCAAGCTCAGGGGAGAGGAAAATGGGAAGAGGTTGTGGAAGGAGCAGCTTCTCTTACATTTCTTTGGGGGAATTGGTAAGTCAGTCCCTGTTGCTCATCAGAGCATTCTCCTCTGTGGCCCTTGCCTTTAAAGAACTTTTGAGAGAATTAGACAAAGCTACCTCTCCTCTCTATTTCAGCCCCTTCGTCCCTGGCAGATATGCTGTTAGTTCCTCAGAGATCTGGGGAGGATAATCCTCTCAAAAACCGCACTTGAAGATTAACACTGGCTTTAGCATAGAGTTGTTCTGTTGTTTAGCCAAGGCAGGAGTCAAAGACTGAAATACCTGCAGGTGCCAGCAGGCAGTGCAAACAGGTGGTAGTCATGAACCTCCCCCCAAATTTTTGGAAAACTGTACCACCCTCATCAGATTTTTAAGTAAACATCTAAAATTCATAGTCATATGCTTAATAGTTATTAAAAGGATGGGGTGGGGTGCCTGGGTGGCTCAGTGGGTTGAGCATCTGACTCTTGATCTCAGCTCATGTCTTGATCTGGGGGTTGTGAGTTCAAGCTCTGTGTTGGGCTCCACACTCGGTGTGGAGCCTACTTGAGAAGTGGGGGGGGGGGGGTGGTAATTAGTGATGTACTATAAATAGTAATTTTTTAAAAAAAATTTACATCATTCCAATACAATTTAGACCCTATAGCAATTTGATAACCACTATCAATCATAAAAAATACACAAACAAGTTCTTAATTGACTAACAAGTTTTCCTTCCTTTTTCTCCTTGAACTTGTATTAAAATTTTTTTAAATTTTATTTTAGAAAGAGAGAGTGTGTGATCAGGGAAGAGGGGCAGAGGGAGAGAGAGAGAATTGTGGGGGATGTGGAGCTCAGTCCCATGACTCTGGAATCATGACCTGAGCCAAAATCAAAACTCAACTGACTGAGCCACTATAGGTGCCCTTCCTTGAACTTGTATTTTAATTACTCTCCCCCCACAAAATGTTATTCCACGGTAATGTCTGATTTAAAATGTTTTATTCATCACACTTCCCTACTTCATTGCAACATAAATAAAAATACAAATTGAAAGTTAATATCCTTTGACCATAAGGCCGTAGTGTTAAAATATTTTTCCTCTGGAAAAATTGATTAAAATAACCTAAATATACTTGTAAATTTTTATGAATAATCATTAAACATAAAATTAAAATTTTATTTAAATGCATACCTATATGAGATAGAGAGGGTTTTATTTTTTCCAGTTAGTTCACGTTTGCACGGATGAATATTACTTACCGCTAGCATGAGATGGGGTTCAGCCCCAAACCTTTTTCTAAGTTTGATGTTTATAGATATAAATGCTGAGAGAACTGGTTTATATAAATAAGTAAATGGGGATAGGAAACTTTTATAGCAACATCAACATCAATATTTCGAACTGTCTGGTTGTTACCCAGAGAGTTGTGACACCCAGAGGCAATGCATGACCTGAGGTGGTAAAAGGTGTGCATTTTCTTCTGCAATAACAGGTTGGGTCCTCTGGAAGCAAATGCTGAGACAGAATGGGGGGAGTGGGATGATTACAAGGGGTCAATACATGTGGCAAGAAGGAAGAGGAAGCAAGCCTGCACGACAGGAAATTGGTGAAGACTCGCCAGCAGGCAGTTCTGAAGTGAACACTGCCCATTAGACTTCTGTTGGTGACAAGTACCCCACATGGTCCGTTGCCAGATGTGGGGCTGTCCTGAAAAGGATGTGACTTCAGTCAGGGTGGCCACCTGCAGCTAAGGCCAACCTTGAAGGAGCTCCCCGCAGAGGGGAGTATATTCGTTTTCTAAGTCTGCCATAACCAATTACCACAAATGTGGTAGCTTGAAGTAACAGAAATTTATTCTCTCGCAGTTCTAGAGGCCAGAAGTCCCAAATCAAGGTGCCAGCAGGGCTGGTTCAATCTGGATGCTCTGCGGGGAGAATTTGTTCCTTCTGGAGGCTCTAGGGGAGAATTTGTTCCATGTTGTCTGTCTTGAAACTTCTGCCAGCTCCTGGCACTCCTTGGTGCCCCTTGGCTTCTAGATGCATCACTCTGATCGCTGCCTCTGTCTTCACATGGCCTTCCCCTCTGTACCTCTGTACCTCTGTGGTTGTTTTCTACTTTTCAGCTTCTTTATAAAGATATTTGCCTTTGGATTTATGATCTACTATAATCCAGGATGATCTTTTCTCAAGATCTTTACATTAATTACATCTACAAAAGCTTCTATTCCATATAAGTTAACATTCTGAGGTTCCAGATGGACATATCTTTGGTTACCATTCAACCCACGTTGGGCAGAAAGTCTTGTGTGGAAGCTATAGCTGGGCAGCATTATTTCCATATTGACTTCATTTTGTGAGGTGGGAGAAGGATAATTGGAAAGGGGAGCTGAGAGAGAAAGGACAAATGTGAGGGCTCAGGAGACAGGCAGGTTGCTAAGTGATCAGCTATAGAAATTAGAACATATGGAAGTTGAGTGTCCAAAAATTAATATTCCATAGAAAACTTTTGTGTATCCCCAGGGTGACAAGTTTGAGGAGACCCAGTTTGAGGATTTCATTCAAGCTGATTATTCTCTTGCAAGAATACAGGCCTCAGGTTGCTAGATCTCCAATGACTTAGCAGAAAGAGAAAGTCACACTTTAAGTGATACCTCCTCATGTTTAAACATTGTCAACTAATTCAAAAGAAATAAACTATGTCGGCCCAAGAAAAAATGTTTGTGGGCTGATTATAGCCACTGAGATAATGTGTGCTCTATGTTTCTATCCCTACTCTTACCATACTAAGTAGAAGAAATATCAGTGCATCTTCCTTTGATGGCCACAAATTTATCATCTCACCTGGAGAGCTGTATCAGTCAGTGTTCCTCAGAGAAACAGAATCAATAAAATAAACGTATATATGTGTGTGTGTGTGTGTGTGTGTGTGTGTGTGTGTGTGTATTATGCTAAGAGATTTATTTTAAGAAATTGGCTCATATGACTGTGGGAGCTGGCAAGTCCAAAATCCACAGAGCAGTCTGGAAAGACCGAAACTCAAGTGGGAATTAAAGCTTCAGTCTTGAGGCAGAACTTTTTCTTCTGCAGGAAACCTCAGTTTTACTCTTAACTTCCAACGGATTGGAAAAGATCTGCCCACATTATTGAGTGTAATCTCCTTTACTTAAAGTCAACTGATTGTGGATGTCAACTACATCTACAAAATAATATTCACAATGAAACCTGGATTTGTGTTTGATTAAATTACTGGGTACTATAGCCTTGCCAAGTCTGTGCACAGAAGTAACTACAACATGGGTTACCCCACAATATGGGGTGCCTGGGTGGCTCAGTTGGTTACGTGTTCGACTTTTGATTTTGGCTCAGGTCATGATCTCACGTGAAATTGAGCCCTGCATCAGGCTCTCTTGACAGCACGAAGCCTGCTTGGGATTCTTTCTCTGCCTCTCTCTCTCTGCCCCTAACCCTCCCTTCTATTTCTTTGATAATAAATAAATAAATTAAAACAAAAAACCAAAAACAAGTAACTACAACAGGAGCCATTGCTTACCATATTGAACTGAAGGACCTGAAAAGAGGAAGGTGACCTGGCTCGATAGCACCCCATGATGTAGAGGAGAAAAGTGAGGCCCAGGAAGGTGAAGTGACTTCCCCAAGGTCACACAACTGGCTGGGGAAACAACAACGCAAAGCAATGTTCTGGCCTTCCAGTGCAGTACTCTTTCCATTATATTACCTTCCCAGAACTCAATGTCTCAAGATAAAATTTGTGGCATTTAAGAACACAGAAAGTGCCTCAGAGGTTATATAGGCCATATTATAATGAGGTCCAGAAGCATGAAACCATAAGAATTTTGATTCCTAGTGAAGGGCATTTTCCACTATATTACATAGCCTTTCATACAAGGCAAAGATGATTGTGCTCAAAGTAAACTCATCTCTGTTAATTTTTCTCTTTTCAAAACATCCTTTCCAACAGAAGCTAGTTTTCTTATCATTGACTTCTCGTGAGTGGATAATGGTCAACAAAACAAAACAAAAACTACACCTGTCCGATGAATTGAAAGTTGACTTTGTTGAATGTCAATCAATATTTTTCCTAGAAATTTTGTGGATATTCACTGGTTATGTTCTAGAATAGCTATCCCAAACATCCATCAGTTCCTTTATGGATAAACCTCTTTGCTGCAGCACTCACTCTCCCAGAAAACTACAAAAGTGTCTCCATTCATTAGCTCATAATGAAGTGAATTCCAACTCTAATCAACTTATGTCACATTAAAACCATTGCTCTGCTCAATCAGATATCATAAGTCACATTTCCGAATCACCTTTAAAAGGAATCAGAATACTGCCCCCCCCTTTGTTAAATATGTCGCTTGGGAATAAGGATTGTTTTTAAGCTGAAGGCTATGGAGAGATGGCAGACACAAGGGGGGCTCTCTGCACTCCACTGATCTGCCGAAGAACAGAGCGTAAATTTCCCTTCTTGATGGTGTTCTGCTTCCTTCTCCCATACCAGAAAGGGGAGAACAGCTGTTATCACTGGAGACAGAGATGGCACTGAGATGGGTCTGCATAAATAAACCTTATTAAATAACGTTCTGTACCATTAGTTTCCCTTCTCTATTTACCTTCCTGCAATTTACCACCCCTAGAAACCCAAACTACTCTTCCCTAAAACCACAAAATCTCCTCTACCTCACTGCCTCCTCCACACCGTAATTTAAAAAAAAAAAAAAGAAAGAAAGGGAGAAAGAAGAATGAATATAATTTTACAGTAGCATGGAGTTCACGGTCTCTCTAGGAAGCAAAGGATAGAATAAAGTCCGTGGATACAACATGTTCTCTGAAATAGCAGTGAAGGAAAAATAATTTAGCAAATTCTATTTATTTTCACAACCAATTCTCTCCCCGCAGAATCGAGGTCTAGAATCCTGATAGCAAATTTAGCAATAGCAAAATTCTTTATTTTCCAGGATAAAGAGGTTTGGGAAATGGCCAGTGGAATTTTCCAGTTCAGTGAGCCACAGGGGGGAGTGTACATTGTTACACACTTGCAATGAAGTTTAGTAATGAGTATCACCATGGAAAATTAATAAAAGCTCAGTATAGCCCAGCCCATTCAAGTAATTGTCAATTAAGGCTACAATCAATACCGAGGTAATAGCTCATGAACAAGGATAGTTGGGTACTTACTTCATTAATGTCGCCGATCGATGTCCACCATTTGGGAGTAAGTGCAGAGAAATGAGCTCATATATTGGAGGTAATCATATTTGGAGAATTTGCTGGCTAGAAGTTGTCTCAGGGATCAGAGTCTGCAAACAGACAAATGTCAAGGAATGGCCCAATCTGGTTAATAAAGTGCTCTGGTTACTAGAAGGCAAAACCTTCTTTGTTCCAACCTTTGATGCTGAAATCTTTAAAGGATTTTAGTCTCTTTTCATATACTTGAGGCACTGATCAATTTCCTCTTCACCTTGAGACCACTACAGGTATTTTTGTTCTTCTTATGCTATTAAAAAATGGCTATAGATCTATTTCTTCCAGATCTATTTCTTCCACAGTCCTTTGTAGTATCAGAAAACCTTCCCTGAGTTAAGTCTGTTTACTCAACAGGTGGACCTTCAAGACACATCTGCCTAGAGAATAATCTCTTCAGGGTCCTCATTTTTTGGAACTGTGTCTTTGCCCTACCCCACCCTCTATCTCTTCCCCCGCCCCCCCCCCACACACTACAATAGCACTTAAAACAAATATGTGCATAATGTGAAGTTAGAATGTATTCCTAAGCCTGAAATACGCCTAATGAAACAACCCAATCACATAGAGTATCTCAGTGAATGGTTACTGACTTTCCCATCTAAGCTGAACACAGTACAAATCCAGAACAATAACCACGCTAATAAATTCCACAACCCCCTTATTGTCACCCAAAGAATTATTTTTTTGACCTTGTCTGAGAATGTATGGATGTCTTTCTTGCCTGGTATTCCTCACCAGAGTGTGCAGCCTGTGGCATTGGATAGGTCTAATGTGAGCATTTCACAAAACCCTTGCAATGCTGCATGGAAAAGAGACACACAGTGACAGGGCTGGGATCTCAGAGTTAGCGACAGGGCCGGGTCAAAGGGCTAGGAAGGGATTTTCATGCCACCCTTGTAGATTTGAGGCTTGACAGCCTTCCACAGCCCTCACTGGTTTCTGAGGCATTTCATGAAGCACACGTGTTTAGAGCGCTTGCACTTGCGACTCATGGAGAAGCAGATAGATGGGCCAAGTGGAAATCATAGGTAAGACTTAGCCCTCAATCTACGAGAATCTCTTCAATAGAAAAGTGGAGAGGAAAATTGTAAGAGGTGAGGAAATGAATGTTTATTGGGTTCCCACTACTAGTGTCAGGGACAGGGCCAAGTGCCTGCATAACATCATCTTGTAGCTTTCACCTGGGACGTAGGAGACAGGATTTAGAGGCCACCTTGTGTGGCCTTAGGGCAATCCCTGAACCTTCACCAAGCCTCCATTTTCCCATCTACAAGCAATGTCAAGATCCAACAAGACAATATGCACTTAGGAAAAAGATAAAGCTCTCCCTTCAAGGGCTTGATCTCATCAGAGCATAGCACTGGTTATGTCTGCACACAGAGATGTGGGTAGAAAATCCAGTGAATTTAAACTGTGCTTACAATCATTCAAAAATAACATTTTAAAAAGAGACGTTACTTTCCTGTTTGATTTCACCATGATTTTTCTTTTCCAAACCAAGCATCCTCACCCATGAAGAAGCGATTGGGAGTCTATACTTAACATAACAGCCGCGGAGGCATCCGTACTTGCTAATTCCGGGACAGCTGTAAATTGGGGCACACACACGCAGCTAAGGGAAACCATTTCCTGGTCTGTCACCTCGTATGTCAGCCATCAGTCAGGAGCACGTTTTTATGGCCCAGGAAATGGGGGACCCTGGTGGAGCTGCCAGCGGGCCCTGGCCGACCCCACCAAAAGCTGCACACATATTGTGAGCTTGTCTGCCCTGAGATGCTTTCTTCACAGAGTTGAATTATGAGGTGTTTACTATTGCACTTCATGAAGATCCCCCCTTCATTACAAATCCCTCCTCTCTAGAGGCTTCTTTCCTCCTCATTTTGTTCTAGGAGGGTAGACGGTTTCTCCACGGAGGGTGTGAGGGGATGGTGTCCCCTGCATTATGAGTTACTCGTTTCCAGAGGTGTGCAGGATGTATGCACATGCCTGGATACACCAAGCTCAAGCACTGTGGGGTCTCGCCCAGCTTTATCTTCTCTTGCTTGCCAACCTCCCTCGTCCCTCTACTGTTCTAAAGTGTCCTCACCAGCAACATTGACCAGAATTCCTCCCTGGTCCAGTCTCCTTGATGGAGTTTTGTTCAGATATGCCTAGTTAATGCTCCTGGGGGTGTTTAAGAAACAGCTATTTGAAATGCACAACTGTGTTGTCTTAGGGGCTTGTTATCTACTATCTCATAGAAAATCTCTTTATGAAGACTCATTAAAAAATTTCTTTGACTCAGTGCTAGAAAAAGCTGGACTTTTCCTAAGGCCCTGGCTTCTTGTCATTGTTCTTAATTTTGTTTCTGTGAATCTATCAGCTGAACTTTGTGCTCTTTTCACTGACTGCCTGGGAAGACTTTGTAATTCACCTCTATTCAAAACTACTCATTAGGGGTGTTAACCATTCACTCTAACCTGATTTTTATCTTATTTCCCATACCTTCACATTCACTTCCTCTGATTCCCTCATTTTTTTCATGTTTTCTTTTAAGTTTATTTATTTTGAGAGGAAGAGAGAGAGAGAGAGAGAGAGAGAGAGAAACATGAGTGGGGGAGGGGCAGAGAGAGGGAGACAGAGAATCCCAAAAAGCCTACATGCCATCAGTACAGAGCCCTACACCGAGCTTGAACTCATGAACTGTGAGATCATAACCTGAACTAAAATCAAGAGTTGGGCGCTTAACCGAGTGAGCCACCCAGACACCCCTCACGTTTTAATAATGTATGAATATATATATTTCTGTATGAAATTCAAAACAGTTTTTGAATTGAGTGGAGTATACATACCTAGAAAGCAGACCCTCAATTCCAACATTTATGGAGCACTTACTCGATACCAGGTACTGTGCTTGGTCCTGAGGCATGTAGATTAAAGTAACCCACCCAGCTGCCCCTGGGGAGTCCAAGGCCTGGGTTTAGTGTGGTGCCCTGTGCACCTCAGAGACTGGAAGCGTCCACCAGGCAAACCACGCTTATATGGAACCCTGGGCATGTGGGAGCCAGAACCACGACAAGGAAGGGCCACCTCCTCTGGTTCTGAGGCTTCTGGGTCATTGTTCTCTTCCCACACTTCCTCTAATGTGTGAGAATTGGTTTTCTGAGTGCTGGCTATTTGTGTCTGTCTTTTCTCCAGAATGCTCAATCTCCAGTGCAGTTCGTAGCCATGAATGCCAGCCAAGAGAAGGATCTCAAGGAACATTCACTGACCAGATGGATGGATGTAGGAATGTAGCCTTCCTGCTTTAATCCTCTGGTTTTTCTGGTATTATACACTCCAAACCCCTTGTATTGGCCAGTAATGAGCTTCCTCGTCTGGCATCCATCTATCCCCAATCTTCTGACCTCCTTGCTCTGCTGTCAACCTTCCTCCTGTTACTATTCCCAGTGCTTGGAAGGTTTGCCTCCAGGATACGGCAAGGCCAGAGCCTTCCTTCTCTTCTTTCAGCTCACATGTTTCCATTTGAGAGGCTTTTCATTCCAATGAAAGTAGCACCACCGCCAGCCCCATCTCCATCACTATGGATTGAAAGGCCCTGCTTTCTCTCCTTCATACCACTCATGTTGACTGCTGGTTCCTACACAGACCACTGAAATAGCCTGCTGATTGCACAAAGCCAAATTTATTGCTTAGTACAGTAAGAGATATCGTTACTTTGATGGAATCATAGAAGCTTCTTAGAAGGAAGAGGTCAAGGGTGGAATATTGATAGGGTTTTGAGGGTCTAGTTCAAGGTAGGTCTTTCAACGTGGAACCCTGATTGGAACTGCGCAAAGTGTGTGATATAATAGTCTAGGACTGATCAACACAGTGAAGTGTGGGCTTTGGAGAGGACCTGAAGAATATCCAGCCCAGTTTGATGGTTCAGAGAAGGGGACGACTACCCTGATGAGAGCTAGTGAAGAGTCTGCTGTTCAGATAAATGGGTCTTCAGCAAGTTCTTAACACACACAGTAATACTGTTTGCAACTTCATCTTTTGGGGCTCGGCTTTTTCAAAATATTGTAGTTGGGGCGCCTGGGTGGCTCAGTTGGTTAAGTGTCCGACTTCGGCTCAGGTCATGATCTCACGGTTCGTGAGTTCGAGCCCCGCGTCGGGCTCTGTGCTGACAGCTAGCTCAGAGCCTGGAGGCTGTCTTCGGATTCTGTGTCTCCCTCTCTCTCTGACCCTCCCCTGCTCATGCTGTCTCTCTTTCTCTCTCAAAAATAAATAATAAAAAAAACATTTAAAAAAATTTTTTTAAAAATATTGCAGTCAGGTTAATACTGAGTGCCAGATCGTTTAATCACGTTAGCATGAATGTAAGCTGTGTGGCTATAATAACTTTAATTCTCATTCATCACTATATGAAATTATTTTGTTTATTTATTTATTCTTTTATTATCTGTCTCCCCACCACCACCATACACACAAAAACAATTTCACAGGGCTGTAATTCTCTATCGCATTCATTTCTGTATCCACAGTACCTACAATGGGACCTACTAAATGGACACTGGCTGTAAAATTTAAAGAAAAATGAGGACTTTGCTAGTGCTCAACACCAGCCAGGCCAGAATACTGAGTCCTGAGTTCTTGACTACTTGCTCTAAAGTCCAAGTGCCTCCTTTTCCATTCAGCAGGAACCTGTACAATGGCAATGTGGGTATTGTGTTTGGGCTAGGGTGCTCCTGGGGCTGAAGGGGTTCATTTATTTATTTATTCACTTAATCAATAAGCATTTCTGGAATCCCTCCTATCATCTGGCATGGTTCAGGCTGTTGCCACATCAAGCATCTGACAGCTAACTGCTATCTCCAAAATAGACGGGTCTGAGAAGCTCTGTTCTCAATTCCCTGTATAATGAGAATTAGCATGAGCATTTTTCAGCCATTAAAAGGCCTGCTAGTAGAAGATATTTAAAGACAGGAAAATATATAGTAGTAAATATACATATAGTGATATTTGAAATAAAGTTTTTTGTATGCACATATACATACAAACATACATGTAATGTTATAGGGAAAAAACATAATAAAAACCAAATATTTGGATGTTTGGTATAGTCCAAATTTTATAAATATATGACTGACAATAAATCACACATATAGATGTACATGTGGACGAGACCAAAACGTTAGCATGCTATCATGGGTTAATGAATCTGGGTGGTAAAATTATGACTGGTTTTAATTTGATTTTTTTGTATTTCTCTGCATTTTTTAACAGTGAGTATATGCTTTTTTAAAATGATATTTGAAAATGTCACTTTTCTGTTTGAGGGTGGAAAGAATGGGAAAGGTGCCAAATACATGGTGCCCAGTCAGATTTGCATTTCAAACACAATTTTTTTTAGTAGAAGTATGAACCCAATATCACATAGGACACACGTGTGCTAAGAAGTATTCATTGTTTATCTGAAAATTCCACTTAACTGGGTGCCCTGAATTTCTATTTGTTAAATCTGGCAACCCTAGGGGGCAACCTCCTTGGGAACTTTCACAAATTTGTTCCCTGTCCCCCCTTGCACACACACACCCAGCCAGATTCTGATGCATCAACTTACCTACCTGTCAACATTCAGAATTTGAAATCTTCCGAGGTTGTCCCAGAAACAGAAGGATGAAAGTGATATTGCAGAGGGAAGCTGTGGTCTGACAAGGTTCTCAAGGTGTTTCAGTCACGTCTATCCTGTTCTTTCTGGTAGAACTTACTGCATTGCACAATGTGAAGACAATACTTTTGGAAGATGCCTTCCTGACTGTGTTCTGACTGGACTGTTTTCATCACTTTCATACTCATGAAGGCATTACTGGGGCCACTCTGCAGGAAAGGGTAAGCCGGCTGCCAAGGAAGTTGTTGAGGCTGCTTGAGGCTTCTGGCCCTACAGCTACTCCCCTGAATCCCTGCATCTCCCACAGACCTTGGCATGGGGACAGAGGGAGGGTTGCCCCCTCTTGCCTCCAGAACACAGCTGTCTTGGCAAAGCCACCCATTAAAGGCCAGGAAGCTGACCGAAATGTTCCACCCTCTGGGAGACTCTCCCTTCCAGCTTTACCACCACAGCCATGGAAGAAATGGATTGGGAGAGAACAGCTCTCTCTCAGGAATGAAGTATCTGGGTGCCATGACTAGGGTCCATGCATCAGTCTGGTACCTCTGGACAGCTATGAGGCAACCACAGCAGTACTCTTTTGGGAGACCATTGCAAAAGACCTAAAATAACCCCATGAGGCAACACCTCACAAAATAATACTGGAGATGCAAACAACTAAACATTAGCCAGGGTTTGTAAACACAGATTTCAAAAGGGCAATAATAAAGTGTAGGGCAAAGAGCAATAGAGAAGAAACAGCAGGCTTTTAAACAAGGGCCCTGAACCCTCTGGGCCTCAGTTTCATCACCTGCAAAATGGATGAGTTGAACAAGGTGATAGGAAAGTGCCTTCTAATTTTGATGTTCTGGAACATTAATTTTAGGAATTAATTGGGGGGTCAGTTTCTGAACCAGGGAAGCAGAAAAATGACTCAGATAAACCCAATATCATTTACTGAAGCTTTAATTATAGAGGGAGTGGAGGGATTAATATTCTTCCGGTATTTATTTGGTATTGACCACTGTACATGTTTGATCAATGCTTTATAACAACTCTTGAGGGTCAGTATTATTATCTTCATTTTATATCCAGGGAAATGGAATTATAGGGAGGTTAAGTGACTTTCTTAAGGTCACAGAGCTGACAAGTGTGAAGCCAGGATCAGAACTAGGTCTGTCTTCTCCTGAACCCAAGGTCTGTCTACCACATAGTATAAACTGTCCCTGGCCACCAGTAGGGATGGGGTGGAGCTAAAGTTACCTGTTCCAGAGCTCTTACCAGCACCAGGTGAGGTACAGAGATGGGGGCAGAGGGAAGTCCATCCAGCAACAGCTACTCCTCTTTCTGCTGTGATTAATTTACAAACTCTGTAAGTAAGAAATTGCCTACAACCAACTTTCACTCACCATGGACAGATGCCAGGAGGTACCTTCAAGGGACTCATCCTATAAATTTCTTCTCATACTTTTTGTCTGGCCCCTAAAATATCTTGAATAACATCTAAAGCTTTTTAGTGTACAAGGAAATAGTATATTTTAAACTGAGTCTCCTCTCCCCATCCCTTACTAAGAGAATAAAGTAGCCTAGGGCATTTCAGCCATTGACTGGCTTAATCATTTCTCATAAATAGATTTTGACTGGGCAAGTAGGGAGAGATGTGGGTGGCATTTTTGCCTGAATGAAGTCACTAAGAGAGAAAAAGAGAAGCTGGAAAAGGAGGAGTCAGAAAGTCTAAAGTGATTTCAGAGTAAATACTCAAGCAAACTTCTTTGAATATGGTGGTTAATCAAATGAATTATTTGGCTACTGTGGGCTCTGATCTTTGCAGGCCTCTAAGGGCTAGTCACAGGAAAAATATTAAGTAAAATGATTGGAAATAACCAATAGCAAATAATTTGGTTGGGCAAGAATAGAAAAGTTCCTTTATTTGTATGAGCAGCTACCATTTAAATGATGTCAGCCACTTCACTGGAGGAAACAGATCATTTTGGAGTAGATCTTTTGGTTGTGAAAATTTAAGACCAGAAAGTATTTGTCATCTTCACCCCTTTGGATGGTGTCTTAAGTTGGAGCAGACTGTGAAATGAGAGCCATGAGGAAGTGGTTGATTAGGGAAGTACTTCCAAAGGAAATGGGTAAGGATGGGGAGGAAGCAGGACAAGGAAAGGAAGGAGGATCCCATGGAGGAAACTTGGAGTGTTTTTTCACTTCACCTACAACCTGAGGCAAGGGGCCTGGTGAAGGGCAGGGCAGAACCTTAGTGAAGGGCAACTGGGGGAAGAATATAGATATAAATTCCCAGACATTTCTAGCTCTAAGCAAATACAAGCCACACAGTTCCATCCCCAGGATATTCCTCTGAAGATCCACAGGCGTCTTAACTATACCTCTCTCTATACCTCTTGGAGACAGAACCAATCTCTGGATAGCATGTGGGTGAATCAGATGGATCCTGACCTGAACTCTCCCCTTTTGAAGAGCTGTTACACTGAGTCTCCATCTCAGTTTATCAGATCTAAATGAGTCCAACTTAATAGGAAAGGAAGTTCAAGTGAGAGGGAATTCACCATGAAAACAAGGTAGTATAGGTTTGTAGATGGCCCTATTAAATTATCTACCCTGGTATAGTGAGTTCATCTTGGGACATTTTGCTGAATGTGTGAGTGGGACTGTTGTAATCTCAGGAATCCAAAAGTAGAGTACACATACAAATGCATAACATTGAGATATACTAAGGTCACCTTCAAAAAAGTACTATAATCTCAGCTGCAAGTAACATTATGGGAGCTGTAGGCAGCATTGGGCTAGGAGAGCCACATCTTTTCAATGGTGACATAGTCATTTCAATGGCATGGGATAAAAAGGGAAATTTGGTAGTGGACTGGTCAGATTCTGCTATTCCTTTCTGTGGAATATCTGAAAGCTCAACTAACTAGACTAAGTGCTGGTATTCTTGGACCATCCACCCAGGAGTTTCCAAGATAAAGGCATACTATTTCCAGCTGATATGGACATATGGTGGCTCAGTATGTTAATTGAAGTGTCAAAAACAGACCTGGTGAACTTCTGGTTTCTGGTCCAACAAGTAAAGAGCTTGGAGTCTTCACTTGTGTCTTGATGACAAGAAAAAAGCTGAACCAACTGAAAATCAACAAGTCTTCTTAGATTCAACAAAGAATTGGGTCATGGGGGAAACTGTTGCCCTGAAAACTGGAGAGACAGCTGAATTCAGAGAACCAAAGCTTATATGGAGCAGAAACCCTTCACTGCTGCTAGTATTGGTAGGAATTTTCTACACTATAATTGGCAAGTTACTGAAGGTTCAGTGTGATAAGCATGAGAGTTTGAAACTCTGAGAGGGTCCAATTTTAGGAAGGCCTCCTACATTTGTGAGTTCTGTCTCCATGAGTTCTATCAGTTTCTCAATGTGAAAATTGGAGAAAAATCCCCTCATGCTTACAACAGGGGGAGGGGAAAATAACCATTTTGAAACACACCCAGAGTTCACTCTTCCCCTTAACAAGACCTGCCGCCAAAGGAAACTAACTTATAGTGTCTAATCTACTGTGGTTTTACTGAAGCCTAACCACCCTGAGGAAAGGGAAAATACCCAACTCAGGTTTACTAAAAACCTGAAATCTAATTATAGGACTATAGAAAACTTCCCCTCCCCCTACACCTTATTACCACATCAATCCAGCTTCTATATAATAATAGAGGATTACATATGAAAGAACCTATTTAAAATGTCTAGGAAAACCCAAAATAACAAGGGAGACAAAAACAAGAAGACCAGAAGATATTTTGGTCTCTGACACCACAACTACAGCAAACAATAAACACCACCAAACTCCTAGTCAGGTAAACATAAAACTTTACACTAAAGGCCTATCTAATTGAGTTCTTTTTGCCCAATACATCATGTCTGGTTTTCAACAAAAATTTACAAGGTGAGAAAAAGGCAAAAGAAAAAAACCCCTCATAGTCAGTAGAAATAAAGTAAGCATCAAAACCAGACACAGACATGGCAGAGATTTTGGAATTAAAATAACTGTGATTGATATGTTAAGGGCTTCAGTGGAAAAATGGACAACATGCAAGAACAGATGGGTAATGTAAAGAGAGATACTGAAGCTTTAAGAAGCAAAGGGAAATTCTGGGAATCAAAAACTCTGTAAAATAAAGGCAGAATGCCTTTGATGGGTTTATCAGCACATTGGACACAGCCACAGAAAAAAAAGTCAGTGAGCTTAAAGACATGTCAATACAAACTTCAAAAACTGAAATGCAAGGAGGAAAAAAAATATGGAACAGAATGTATGAACTATGGAGCTTCTGAAAAAGGTATACCATGAATATAATGGGAATATTAGATAGAGAAAAATGAGAGAAAAGGACAGAAGAACTTTTCAAATGGTAATAATGGCTGAGAACTTCCCAAATTAATGACAGAAACTAAACCACAGATCTAGAAAGTTCAGAGAACACCCAGTAGGATAAATACTAGATAATGCTACACCAGTATATTTTATTTAAAGTGCAGAAAATCAAAGATTGAGAGAAAATCTTGAAAGAGCCAGAGAAGAAAAAGCAACTTACCAACAGAGGAATAAGGATAAGAATTAAAACAGACTTCTTTTCAGAAACCATGCAAGTAAGAAGAGAACGGAGTGAAATATTTTAACTGTTGAAAAAAAAAAAAGAATGACCAGCCTAGAAATTATTATTCAAAAGTGAAGAACAAAATAAAGACTTTCTCAGACAAAAATTGAGGAAATTTGTTGCCAGTATATCTGCCTTACAAGAAATGTTAAAAGTTCTTCAGAGAGAAGGAAAATGATATAGGTGAGAAAATCAGACCTTCATAAATAAAAGAACATTAGAAAAGGAATAAATGAAAGTAAAATAAAAAATTTTTTATCTTAATTGATCTAACAGATAACAGCTTGTTCAAAATTATAGCAACAGTGTATTTGGATATTATAGCTTATGGATATCTGAAATAAATGACCACAATATTAAAAGGGACAGGAGAACAAAATTGGGAATATGCTGTTTTAAGGTACTTATTCTACCCATGAAGCAGTATGGTGTTATTTGAAAGTGGACTTGTCTTAAGTGAAAATGTATATTGCTAACTGTAGGGTAACCATAAAAAATAGTTTAAAAGAAGTATGATCCATATGTTAGGATAGGAGAGAAAATGTAATCATATAAAATTCTCGATTAAAACCAGAGAAGGCAATAAAAGACTGGAAGGTAAATAAATAAATAAAGTTAAGGGCAATGAATAGAAAAGTTACAAGTACAGTAGATATTAACCTGAGTATATTGATAACCAGTTTAAATGTTAGCGGACTAAATACAGCAATTAAAAGAGAGGGTTTAACAACACCCAAGGAAAACAACACCCTACTATATGTTGTCAACAGGTAACCCACAGTCACAGATAGATTGAAAGTTAAGCAATAGAGAAAGATAGGGTGTGCTAACGCAAATAAAAGAAACCCATATTAGCTCTATTTATTTCAGATACACCCAATCTCAGAACAAGGAGACAACAAGAATTATGTAACAGCAAAGGAGCCAATTGTCTAAAAATATAAAGCAATCCTTAATGTACATGTGCCTGCTATACACTTGTGATGTTGACTACCCAGAGTTAGTGAGGACTTCACAGATTAAAACCTCAGTTCTCTGCAACGGCCCCCTCCCCTCACTTTAGACACCAGCTGCAAGGAATAGGGTTCCCAGACTACACACCTTTCTAATAAACTGACTACAAATTCAAGGGTTTCCCTCTCCCCCTAGGTTTGATAACTTGCTAGAATGACACACAACACTGAGCTAAGGGCTTTACTTTTTTTACTTTGATTATAAAGGATACAATTCAGGACCAGCCAAATGAAGAGGTGTATTAGGTGAGGTGAGGTCTGGGAGGGTCCGAGACATGAAGTTTCTTTGTCATTAGGACACATCACCCACCTATCATATTGATGAATGATTGCCAACCAGGGAAATTCACCCAAGCCTCAGTGTCCAGAGTTTTTATCAGGCTTTTATTATGTAGGCATGCAAGCTCCAATCATTGGTTACATGACTGAACTCAAATCTCTTGCTCCCCTCACTTCCTGGAATATCACTATGAAGTTAGAATGACTAAGATAATATGATAGTGGCACAAGTATAGACAGATGAATTGACAGAACAGAACAGAAAGTCCATAAATAGCCCTATTCCATATACAGTCATTTGATTTATGAAAAACATTCTTCTTTAATTCAGTTGAGAACAGTCAGCCTTTTCAATAAATGATAGTGAAACCACACCTGTAAAAAAAGGACCTTAATTATTAGTCACACCATGTATAAAAATTAATGCAAAGTGGATATAGACCTAAAGCTGAAATTTTCAAGAAGGAAAAATATGTGTGATGGGTGTTCCTGCTAATAATCTTGGTACAGATAAAAAATTTTTATATGGGACCAAGAAGCACTAATTATAAAAAAGTTAATAAGTTGGAATTGATTAGAATTAAGAATTTCTGTTTATGAAAAGACTTCATCAGAGGCAGGGATTTGAATCCAGAATATATTAAAAGTTCCTACAAACGAATATTAAAAAGACAAACGATTCACAATTAAAACTTAGTAAAAGGCTTCAACAAACAATTCACAAAAGAGGATATCCAAATGACTAATAAGTATATGAAAAAGTACTGAGCAGTATTATTCATCTTAAAAATGAAAACTAAAACTATAGTAAAATAGTAGAATGTACCCATTAGAATGACTAAAATTGTACAAACTGGAAATACCCAGTGTTGTTGAGGATATGGAGCAACTGTAACTTGTATACACTGCTTATGGGAATATAAATTATTTTAAACATTTTATAAAACAGGTAGTAGTAATTACTAAATATACACCTGCTCTGTGACCCAGAAATTCCAGTCTTAGATATATACCCAGAACTGAGTGGATATATCCACAAACAGTCATATACAAAAATATAGTGCTTTTGCTCATCAAAGCCCAAATCTAGAAACCACCAAGTCCTGTCCCTCAACAGGGGAATGAATATATCCAGTGTGGTATATTCACATGATGAAATATATCAGCAATAAGAAAAGAGCAACTATGGATACATGGAACAGCATGGATGTACATCAAAAAATTATGCGACTGTAAGAAGACAAATTAGTATATACCGTTTGATTCTATGAAACTTGACAACAGACAAAACTAATCAATGACAGAGTCAGAATAGTGATTACTTCCAGGTGGAGGAAGATGACTGGCAAAGGACTTCAAGGGAAATTTCAGGTGATAGAAATGTTCTATATCCTGATTTTCATTGTGTTTCAAGTGCGTAGTAAAAATTCACCAATCTGTACACTTATGATTTGTTAAGTGTACTGTGAATTATACATCAGTTTTAACTAAGAAGAAAAAAATTGGAACTAAATAGTGTACCTTTAGCTGGAGAAGCTGTTCATGCCAAAGTCAAATGTCAGACAATGAATGAAACATTAAATAAACTATGATATATCCTTTCTGTAGAACACTATATATTTTTAAAATTATTATTTGAGAGAGAGTGAACACAGGAGAGGGGCAGAAGAAGAGAGAATCTTAAGCATACCCTATACTCAGTGTGGATCCTACAACCCTGGGATCGTGACCTGAGCAGAAATCAAGAGTCAGGCACTCAATCAATTGAGCCACCCAGGCACCTTGAGCATTATTTAGCTTTTAAAAAGATCTTTGAAGAATTTTTAATGACACCGAGAGGTGCTCAGGATATTATATTAAAAGTCAAAAAGATTGGGATAAAAAATTATACCAAAAGTTTTCTCCCAATTTTATTTTATTTTATTCTATTTTTATTGTGGTATAATTGACATATAACACTATATATTTTCAGGTGTACAACATAATAATTTGATATTTGTATATATTGCAAAATGATCACCACAATATGTCTAGTTAATATTTATCACCATAAGTAATTACACACTTTTTTTCTTGTGAAGAGAACTTCTTTTTAATGTGGGTTATATCTATTTTTTTTTTTACTTAAATTCAAGTTAGTAAACATATAGTGTAATATTGATTTCTGGAGTAGAACCCAGTGATTCATCATTTCCATATAACACCCAGTGCTCATTCCAACAAATGCTCTCCTTAATGCCCATTTAGCCCATACCTCCACCACCTCCCTTCAGCAACCCTCAGTTTGTTCTCTGTATTTAAGTTTCTTATGGTTTTTATCTCTGTTTTTATCTTTTTCTTTCTCTTCCCCTATGTTCATCTCTTGTGCTTCTTAAATTCCACATGAGTGAAATCATATATTTGTCTTCTCTGACTTATTTCACTTAGCATAATATTCTCCAGTTTCATCCACATTGTTGCAAATGGCAAGATTTCATTCATTTTAATCACTGACTAATATTCCATTGTGCATATATATATATATATATATATATATATATATATACCACATCTTCTCTATTCTTTCATCAGTCAGTGGACACTTGGGCTCTTTCCATAATTTGACTACTGTTGAAGCACTACTATAAACATTGAGGTGCATGTGTTCCTTTGAATCAGCATTTTTTCATCCTTTGGATAAATACCTAGTAGAGCAATTGCTGGGTCTTGGGGTAGTTCTATTTTTAATTTGATGAGAACTTTTAAGATCTACTTTCTTAGCAACTTTCCAATATGCAAAACATTATTATTAACTATAGTATCCATAGAATATATTACATCACCATGATTTATTTATTTTGTATTGTACCTTATGACCTCCTATATCCATTTTTCCCGCCCCTACTCCCTGCCTCTGGAAACCACCAATCTGTTCTTTGTATATATGAGCTTGGGATTTTGGGAGGGTTTGTTTTGTTTTGTTTTGTTTTGTTTTTAGATCCACACATAAGTGACATCACAGAGTATTTGTCTTTCTCTGTCTGACTTACTTCATTTAGCATAATTCCCTCAAGTTCTATCCACATTGTTGCAAATGGTAAGATTTCATTCTTTTTTATGACTGAATAATATTCCAGTGTATATTTACACTACATCTTTTTTATCCATTCATCCATCAATGGATACTAGGGTTGCTTCCATATCTTGGCTATTGTAAATATTGCTGCAATGAACAGGGAGGTACATATATCTTTTTGAGTTAATGTTTTTATTTTCTTCAGAGAAATACCCAGAAGTAGAACAGTTGGTAGTTCTATTTTTAATTTTTTGAGGAAACTTCATACTGTTTTTCATAGTGGTTACACCAATTTACATTCCAACCAACAATGCATGAGGGTTCCCTTTTCTCCATATCCTTGCCAGCATGTGTTATTTTGTTATTTCTTGTTCTTTTTTTTCTTTGATAATAACCATTATAACAGTTGTGAGGTGATATTTCACTGTGGTTTTGATTTGTATTTCCCTGATGATTAGTGATGTTGAGCATCTTTTCATGTGTCTGTTGGCCATACAGATATATTATTTGGAAAAACGTCTATTCAGATCTTTTGTCCATTTTAAAAATCAGATTGCTTTTTTGCTATTGCATTATATGATTTCTTTATATATTTTGGATATTAACCCCTTATCAGATATATTTGATTTGCAAACATTTTCTCTCAGTAGGTTACAGTTTGCCTTTTTATTTTGTTGATGATTTCATTGGGTTTTTAATTTGATGTAGTGCCTCCTGTTTATTTTTGCTTTTGGATTCAGATCCAAAAAATCATCCTCAAGACTGATGCCAGAGTTTACCACCTACCTATGTTTTCTTCTAGGGGTTTATGGTTTTGGGTCTTACATTATAATCTTTAAGCAATTTTGAGTTAACTTTTGTGTATGGTGTAAAATAGTGGTCCAGTTTCATTCTTTTGCATGTGGCTGTCCAGTTTTTCCAAAATCATTTATTGAAGACACTGTCTTTTCCCATTGTATATTCTTAACTTCTTTGTCATAAATTAATTACCTATATATGAGTAGGTTTATTTCTGGACTTTCTATTCTCTTCCACTGATCTATGTGCCTATTTTTATACCAATACTATATTTCTTTTTATTACCATAGCTTTGTATATAGTTTGAAATCAAGGAGTGTGATGCCTCCAGCATTGTTCCTTCTCCAGATTGTTTTGGCTATTTGGGGTCTTTTGTGATTTCATGCAAATTTTAGTATTGTCTGTTCTATTTTTGTGAAAAAAAATGCCACTGGAGTTTTGATAATGATAGCATTGAATGCTTAGATTACTTTGGGTAGTAAGGACATTTTAACAGTATTAATTCTTCTCTCCCAATTTTATTTTATGTGTTTGGGGATTTTAAATAACTGGTAACAAATAAACCAAAATATTAGTGGCAGTTATATTTGGATGGAAAGATTAGAGACAGTGGCAGGCTCAAAACATAGCTGCAAATTCTTTGACATTCTTCATATCAAGGAGTGCTTTCTGTGCCCATTCTCCTGAATTTGGGTGGGCTTAGAACTACTTTAGCCAAAGTGCAGAATGGAAATGACCCTATGTGACTTCTAATGCTGGTTCATAAAAGGGTTCCCACCATCTGCCTGGGTCTCTGGAACACTCTTGAAGCCCTGAGCTGCTAGTAATGAAATCCAGCTACCCTGAGACTACCATGTTGTGAGAAAGACAAAGCCACATGAAGAGGCCGTGTGCAGACTCTCCAGTCAACAGCCCCAGCTAAGCTCAACCACAGAGTTATCTCAGCCCAAGCACCATGCATGTGAATGAAGAAGCCTCCACTTGGATATAATTCTAACTCCCAGACATTCAGTCTTTCTTACCTGAGGCCCCAGATGCATGGGGACAGAAACAGTCATCCACAGTGCCCTGCTTGAATTCCAGAGAGTTTGTGAGCATAATAAAATGGCTATTTAATGACATTAATTTGGTGGTAGTTACTTGGCAATAAATAACTGGAACAGAGATTATTTTAATTGTCTTTCTGAACTAATTAATAAACAAAAAGTAAAAAACTAAAACAAAACAAAACAAAACAAAACAAATATAGAGTCTCAGCTGCTTCTCTCCATAGATCTTTCATTAGATCAGGAAGGAAGAAGAAATTGCTTGTCTTACCTCGAATGGTCTTTCATAGAAAATGTATCTGATACCTCTTACCTGCCATTATCTAAGAGATACCTGAAAATGAAGATTCTCAGGTACAAAATGTTTGCTGTGAAGGGGACATGATTCCTTGCTCTCTCTTCCTGGGGCTAGCCCAGGATATGAGGAATTCTCCAGTTGGAGGGATGCTCTCAAAAGTCGATCAGTTGGTAGTTAGCTTCATAACACAATTATTACATTCCACACTGCCCTGTGTGGACATAGCTCCCTCTAACACAACCACAGTTAATCAGAATATTTGAAAAAGTCAGTTATACTTAATAAAACTTAATACAGAGTTAAGCCAAAGCTTCCTTGGTGGAAACCTTTCTAATAGATTATGGGTTTAATTGTTAGTAATGGTAACTGCTGCAACAAGTAATCTAAAACTCTATGGTGGTTTGAATTTAATGGAAATATCAAGCATTCTTGCTCATGTAACAGTAATGGAAGGGTGATTGGGTTGGCGGGATATCCAGAGACCCATTTGAACAGAGGCTGTGCCATTTCTAACATGTGGCTTCCAAAGTCACCTTGGCAATTTTCTCCATTTCAGCCATTCAGAAGGGAGAAAAAAATACACACACAAAAGGGATTTGTGGCAGGTTTTATGGACCAAGACTAACAATGGAACACATTTCATTCCATTGACTAGCGCTCAGTCACTTGGCATCTCTCAAGTGCAAGGAGGCTTGGTAAAGTAATCTGCGAGCTTAGGAAGAAGAGGCAAGAGATGCTGGTAAACATTTAGCTGTTTTGCCATAATCTCTATGTTCAAAAGTAGATGAACAAAATGGAGTCTTCTTTAAAGAAAATCTGGCAGGGCCCCTGGGTTCATTCTGAACCTTGATGGTCATTGTTCAAGTGCTAAGTGAACAAAGATTAATGTGATTCCATTCCAACTTTACAAGTTGTATCTTTATTCAGTGTATTATTGTCATCCACATATTTTAAATAAAATAAAGACCAAGGGCTTATTAGCTAAATTGCATGAATTAGTTAATAATAGCAAAAACATTCATATGTATTTTATTTCATCCTCATGACAATCCTGTGAAATATATGTTTTTATTCTCTCCCTCCCACATTTTGCATATGAAGAAATGAGCCTAACAAAGTAGAGTGGCTTGTCCAAAGAGGTAAAGCTAAAACTCTAATTCAGGACCTTTTATTTCAGAACCCATGATCCATAGCCATCTGTAGTAAGGTCTGATTAATAGATATAAGCTGTCAGGGCCCTATCTGTATCTCCTTGGGTCCTTCAATTTCCATGCAAGGCTGCTGCCCAGTTTCCAGTTACCAGCCTTTTTCTACTTGAGGGCTTTCTCTCTTGTTGCTGGAGGAGTTAACTTTTACCAAACTTTTCCTTTATTAGACATGCCTTAACCAAACTTGAGATGGGGTCTTTTGAGGCCTCTTTCTAATGCGGCTTCTTTTTGGGGGTCTGTCCTTGTCCCATTTAGTCCAGTTTTAGCAAAATCCTGCTGAGTCAGTTTGGTAAACATCTCCCACCCTCGCTATCTGGTCCAAAAATGCAAAAACACTAATTAAAGAAATACATGAACGCCTATGCTTATTGCCTTATTTACAGTAGCCAAACTATGGAAGCAACCCAAGTGTCTATCTACTGATGAATGGATAAAGATGTTTTGTGTGTATATATATAAATATATGCATATTGTATATATACAATGTATATATACACAATATACATATACATTGGGATATTACTCAGCCACGAAAAAGAATGACCTCTTGCCATTTGCAACAACACGGATGGCTCTAGAAAATATTAGGCTAGGCAAAATAAGTCAAAGACAAATACCATATTATTTCATTCATATGTGGAATTTAAGAAACAAAACAAATGAACAAAGGAAAAAAAGAGGGAGAGAGAGAGGTAAACCAAGAAATAAGCTCTTAACTATAGAGAACAAACTGATGGTTACCAGAGGGAGAGGATGGGGAGACAAGGGAAATAAGGGATGGGGACTAAAGAGAACACTCATCATGATGAAAAAGTGAAAATAATGAAACGGGAAAGCAAAGCATAATAAAACAAAACCAAAAAACACAAAATTTTCATCTTCTACTCTGGCCTGTTTTTGGCAAAAATCCTATCCAAGTTGGTTCAGCCAGAATTCTCCTTACCCCATGTTCCCTCGATCTGGTAATTCCCACTCTACTTGTTGGCTATAAATCTCCACTTGTCTTTGTGGTACTCAGAGCTGAGCCCAATCTCACTCCCCCACTGCTAAGTAGCCCCCTTTGAATACAGTCTGCCTCGCCATCTTTAACAAGTGTCATGAATAGTATTTTTCTTTAACAGAGATTTAAAACCTAGTTTTCCTTGACTTCATAGCTAATGTTATGGTTTCTAACCTTTGACAGAAGATCCTAAAAAATTTAAAGTTGAACTTCCAGTAAAACCATGTATAAATATGCTTAGAAACAAATACACAAATTTTATCCATATTTTATGCATATGTTAAGAGAACTGACTATGGGGCTAGCCTCCTTGGCTCCAAGCCCTGCTCTGCCACTCATGAGCTGGGAAAGTCACTTAACTCACTGTGCTTTTGCTTCTTCATCTGTAGAATGGTGAGAATATCAGTACATACCTTATGGATTTGTGAAGATTCAGTGAAAACAATGTCTAAATACATAAAAAGTACTATTAAATATTTGCTATTATAATCACAATAATATATCTTTTTCCTTCCTTCCTTCCTTCCTTCCTTCCTTCCTTCCTTCCTTTCTCCCTCCCTCCCTCCCATCCTTCCTTCCCTCCTTCCTTCCTTCCTTCTTTTTTTTTTTTTAAGTAGGCTTCATGTCCAGCATGGAGCCCAATGTGGGGCTTGAACTCATGACTCTGAGATTGAGACCTGAGCTGAGATCATGGGTTAGATGCTCAACCAACTAAGTCATTCAGGCACCCCATCACAATAATATATCATATTCATTATGAAGAATATCTCCCCAGAAAAATTGAAAAAGATGAGATAAAAAAATAGATAATATAGAAGTGCATTATTTTCTGTCTTCCTTTCTCAATTGGTTTTCACAGCCATTGGTGTCCTTATCCTCTCCTTCAGACATTACTAGGCTTGCCTACACTCACCTTGATGATCACGATGGGCCATGAAGACTTACAGTCTGAGCCCATTAGGATGCCATGATACACTTGAGGCATGCCATCTTGGAAACATACTCTCAATGAAGGCAAATATGCATCCCCAGTCACAGAGCCAGGGTGTGGCTGGCTCCTCACTTTGCCTTAGCACAAACTCATACCTCAGAGGGGCCTTCCTGAGCCCACCTGTTCAAGTAGCCCCTTCACTGTGATATTTTGTCCACAACTCCTATCCCTTTCTGAAGTTATCTAATTTCTTCATTTGTCTGCTCCTTTATTGTCTACCCCCTTCATCAGAATATAGAATGTTGTTTATTTCATTCACCATATTTCCAGTGGTTAGCCCATGTCTGGTACAGGGTAGGTGCTCAACAGATATTAATGGAATAAATGAGTGATGGAATGAACCCTCCAATGCCCCAGGGACCATACGAAACCATAAATAGGAGAATGAACCTGAGAGCTTCTCTAAACAACTCTTCTCCTCTCTTCTCCCTCTTGTCCCACACCCCTATTTTATGGATAAGGAAATTGAAGCTCAGAGAGGTTAGGAGGAGATCCAAGAACACATGCAGGGCAAGACACAAGGCTTCCAACTATTTGACACACAGTGACCACACCATGGTGCTTTGTCCCTTTGGGAGGAAATGGAGGAAGGCAGAAATCTTCTTTGTGGTTCAGTAGATTAGAAGGTTGAAAAACCAGCTCCATCATCTTCCCACTATGCATCAGAGCAAATCATGTCTGCTCTACATGGTTTTGAAATAGTTTTAACCTTGAAGCAGAGAAAAGAAGGAAGGAAGCATTCTCCTCAACCACATCAATTCCATTTGCCCTAAGATTTCAAAAGGAAACTAGATTCCAGGTCTGTTTCAAGGGGCAATCTGTTCATATTTCTTGAGGTTTTCCCTCATCTACTTCTGGATTACATTCCACCTCATCTTACTCTACTTGTGTTCCAGGTAAACCTTGCCTCCTTCATGTCCTTCCATATTCCTAACAAAAAAGGTCTCAGCTGGGACCTATTATACACAGTGACTTTTGACCCCCCCTTTCTGAGAAGTCCTCAAATTTCTGAATAGCTGTATTAGCCCCCTGTAATAGTTATGGAGTCAGAGACCCAGGAAAATTAAGGAATAATTTATCCTACTAGACCACAATACTGGAGTTTGAAGCCAAATCATTCAATTCTGAGACCAGTGCACATTCTACTACATTGGAGCTATTTCCTCTTACTACAGGCATATCAGTTAATATTGGATTTAACTGCAAAATAACAGAATATCCAATTAGTAGCAGCTTAAACAAATGGGAAGCTTATTTTTTTTTCACAGAACAGAAAATCAGGAGGCCAGGAATCAGGGCTGGTACAGTGGCCCAATAATGCCAGTGGAGTCTCAGTTCTTTTTTTGTTACATCCTGCTCTCCTTAACGTGTTGGCTTCACCTTCATGCATGGGGCCATTGGTTGTAAGATGGTTACTTAACCTACAGCCTCATGGCCACATCCCCTATTAAAGAAAAGGGGTAAGGGACAAAAGGCCAAAAGAATATGTTGACTGGGTCTGTCATTTTTACAAATCTTCTCTTCTTCCACCCCCAAATTTTTGTTTATATCTCTTTGCCTGAAAGGTGTCACAGGACTGACCTTTGCTGTATGAAGAGATCAACTGGAGGTTGGGTCAGTCAACTAACACATCTCTATCTCAAACTCCTGGCTGAAATTCTTTCTTTAGATACTTACTTTCACATGGCTGCTGCCTAATTGTTTTCTGAGGTTCCTCAGAAGCATCTGGCAGCTTTTTGAGTGTACAGGCCATGTTTTACCATCCCTTGTACCCTGCATGGTGCTACACACAGAACTAGTCTCAGTACAGATTGATTGGAAGGATGTGGGAGAAGAAGAGCCTCAGAAATGGGTGATGTAGAGAAAACATAGCCAGGGTCACAGGACACCTTCCTGGGGTCCTGAAATCCAGCCAAAGCCCGCTGCATGTATGGGTCATGGAGGCATGCAGGGCCCAGAAGAAGGTGGAGTGGGTGTGAGCCGTCGTAGTCTGCCCAGCTAAGTGGAGGGGAAGAGAAGGCTTGAGTTGAACCTGTATCTGTTTTTGTCATCTAGCTCTTTTTTATCTATAGAGAGGAAATGCTTGCACAAATAGTAACGACATTGTTTTTAAGCCTGATTTCCTTTTATTTTAACTCTGTTAATGCCAAAGCCAAGTTCCCTGAAGGTTATATATGAGCGGGCCATCATTATTTGAGGCAAGTGGGGAAGTCTGTGAGCTGTTAGAAATTCCCCTCCTTTGAATATACCTCTTCCTGCAGCTCTAGCAGCTGCACAGACCACCGTTTGAGTTCATTCTTTCGGGTCAAGACTTCACCTAGTATCTTTTTCTTCAATGCTGCCCCCCAGCACTCAAACTTTGTCTTAAGACCATGAATATTCAAAGAACAAAAAAGACCCTTATCCCACTATCCAGGTAATCCATGTTCATATTTTAATAAATGAAAGTAGTTAGTCTATATATTTGAAAACTTTCAATAGTAGAGCAAAGTATAAAATAAAAAGTAAAAGCCTGATCCCTTAAGCCTGTGTCTCTGTCCAAAGATAGCCAAAGATAAATGATTTCTGATTGCTTTCAGAAAAGTTGTTTATGTCCATACCAGTGTGCTTGCATGTCTGTCTACCTATCATCATCTATTTATATCTACCTCTTCCCATGACACAAAAGGATGCTTCTGGACACACAGTCCTAGAACAGGTTTTTACCCTGTGCACACAGAACTAGTTCATTCTTTTCCACAGCTGCATAAGAATCCAGGTTCTGTGCTGACAGCATGGAGCTTCCCTGCGATTCTGTCTTTCTCTCTCTGCCCTTCCCCTGTTTGCTGTCTCTCTCTCAAAACAAATAAATAAACTTTTAAAAAGGAATATATTTCTTATACATATTTCTTGACCAATATCTGTAGGTATATTTTTATAAGTAAATTCCTAGCAGAGTAGTTGCTGAGTTAAATGATACATATCTATTTTAGTCCATTCAGGCTATTATAACACAATACCATAGATTGGAGTGCTTATAAATAACAGAAATTTATTTCTTACAGCTCTGGAAGCTGAGAAGTCCAAACTTTAGGTGCCAACAGATTTGGCGTCTGGGTGAGAACCTCTTCCATGCTCATAGAGGACTGTCATTTCACTGTGTCCTCACATGGCTGGAGGGGTGAGGGAACTCTCTGGGATCTCTTCTGTAAGGGCACTAATCCCATTCATGAGTGCTCCACCCTCATGCCCTAATCACTCCCAAATCACCCTGCTTCCAAATACCATCACATTAGGGGTTAGGATTGAGCATGTGAATTTGGGGAGGACACAAACATTCAGTCTATAGTAGTACCTTTTTTAAAAAAATGTTTATTTATTTATGAGAGAGAGAGAGAGAGTGACTGTGTGTGTGTGTGTGTGTGTGTGTGTGTGTGTGTGTATGTGTGTGCCCACGTCTGTGCATGCATAAGAGCAGGGAAGGGGCAGAGAGATGGAGAGAGAGTCCCAAGCGCTGTCAGTGAAGAGCTGGATGTGGGGCTCCAACCAACAAACCATGAGATCATGACCTGGGCCAAAATCAAGAGTAGATTATTACCCGACTTGAGCCACCCAGGCACCTCTAGAATAGTATTTTTAAAATTAGATTGATTTTGCCAAGTTTCCTTCCAGAAATGTACTAGTGCACCACCCTTCACCATAGTCATGCCTGCCAGGTCTTACCTCTCCACAGTCTTCTCAGAATGGGGTCTCCTCGGAGCACCTGGGTGGCTCAGTTGGTTAAGTGTCCACCAACTTCAGCTCAGGTTGTGATCTTGAGGTTCATGAGTTCAAGCCCCATGTTGGGCTCTGTGCTGACAGCTCAGAGCCTGGAACCTGCTTCAGATTCTGTGTCCCCCTCTCTCTCTGCCCCTCCCCCTCTTGTGCTCTTTCTCTCTCTGTCTCTCTCTCTCTCTCTCTTAAAAAATAAATAAACATTAAAAAATGGGTTCTCCTCACTTTAGCTTCTCACAATCTGAATTTAAGAAAATCTATTGTTTTTGTTTAATTTGCATGTCTTTACTTATGAGTAATGTTGAGCATATTTTCATATTTACTGTCTATGTTCTATTTCACTTTTTGGTAGTTGACTGCTGATGGGCACTACTTGTCATTTCTCTATTTTATTTGCATGAGCTTCCTAAAAATGAAAGAAATTAGCCCTTTACCTATCACATGACTTAAATATTTTCCAAACTTGTCATTTTTCTTTTCTCTCAGTTTATGGTATATTTTTATTCCAGAAAAATTCCATTTTACATTTGAATCTTTGATCTATCTGGAATTGAATTTAGTGTTAAAAATGAGGTAGATATCCAGCTTTATTTTTCTTTGCAATCTGCCCATTTCTCCGACACCATTTATGGACTAATCACCTTCTCCTTAATATTTTGAAAGTTTACCATTTCATACATCAAGATTCCATATGAATTTGGTTTCATTTGTGGACACTTCATTCTTATTCATTGATCTATTTTTACCTAATAACACACTATTTTCATTATTGTAGCTTTAAAATAACTTTGGCATCAGATAGAGCTAGTTCTTATCTTTGGTTTTTAAGAAGTTTTCTGATTAATCTTTAACATTTGTTTCACACAAAAATTTTTTAATATAATTTTGTTAACTTAAAAATTGATATTTTCTGGGGTGCCTGGGTGGCTCAGTTGGTGCAGAGTCCACTCTTGATTTTGAGTCAGGTCATGATCTCACAGTTGTGAGATCAAGCCCTGCATTGGGTGTGCTGGGCCTGGAGCCTACTTAAGATTCTGTCTCTCCCTCTCCCTGTGCCCCTCCTTCACTCGTTTGTGCTCTCTCTCTCTAAAAAAAATGCTATTTAAATTGAGATTTCATTCAATTTATAAATTAATTTAGGAAGAATTGGTATCTTCCCATCAAAGACAACAGTTTGTCTTTCAATGTCTTAAGCCATCTTTGGGTCTATCAATAGATTATTAAAGTGTTTTTAAATAAAAGCTTTGCAAATTACATGTTACATTCATGTCTAAGATTCTTTATGGTTGCTATTTTAAATGAGATCTTTTCTTTTACCACAATTTCTAACAAGTACGGTTTAGGAAATGCTACTGGTTTTATGTATCTACTTTGCAACTCATATCTGAATTGTCTTATTGTTTCATGTTGTTTTCCAGTGGTTTTCTCAGGTTTTCTGGGCCTGGCATTGTCGTTTAGAATGTAAATTATCCCCAAAGGGGATACTGTCATTTATTCGATTAATATTTGATGTTCCTATCATATGGGAGCTTGTGTTATGGTTGTTGCGCACTAAGCAGTGCTTTTTATACTTCCTCATTCAAGCACTTGCCCCAAAAGTCTTGCTTGCCCACCCCAATCATGGACCACTTTGCCCTTTCTCAGTTCCTAGGACACTCCATGCTGTCTTGTTTATAAGATTTCATGTATCTTATTTCCCTATTCATCTCTTCCCAGATCTCTGCTTAAAAGTCACTTCCTCCAGGGAGCTTTCCCTTAATCCTAATTGAAGTTACCATTCCCCTTAGTCTATGCTCTCACAGCTCTTTGTTGTCTCTTGTAATACTCAGCACACCTGAGTGTAATATTGCGTTCACCTCTGTTTTCCTTGCTAAATTGCAAGCTCCAGAAGAAATAGAGAAGGGCTGCCTTAGTGCTCTAACTGGGAGTTCTTCACTATGCCTGGCCCCTGGGGGCCACTCTGTGAGTATTTGTTGGATCGCAGCCGAAAGCGGCCTGCTGCAAATTTGATATTCTTGATGTCTTTGGTTTTAATCATAGAACTCGGAAGAATTCTACCTTTGATTACATAATATATCTATGTGATTTTCAGTATAAAAATAATGTTGCTTTTTAATGATGGAGTAAATTAGGAAAACAGGAGATGGCCATGGTCTTTCCATGCTTTTGTGAACTGCAAGAGAGCTGAACTCCCCAACTTTAACTTAAAAGATTAATAATGATTTAGCTTCCCAATGATGTTATTTTATGGATGAGGATTTTCCCCCCAAAATATTTTCTGTGGGGATCAGCGTATCTTAGGTTGAAATGGATGGAGGAGACTTATCTATTACGCTTTTCTGTGGGCTCCTCCGTGTCATCTACAAGAGGCAGGACACAGAAGTCCAGGTTCTGATGAGAGGTTACTGACGTGTGGGTGGACTACAGGCCAGCAGAGGAAACGACCTAGTGCAAATGTGCCATGGACTGTGGGTGTGGCCTCAGGGCCCGGATATACAATCAATAAATAAATGAACTTCGCAAAGATGTACTTCCCAAAGTTTGGGTGATAGATCTAAAGAAGTTGGGAACGAGCAGTCACCAAGAGACCAGACGAAGAGAGCCCAAGGTGCCCGGATGTAGGCCTCACATTTACTCCCATCAAGAGCCTGGCGGCAAAGGTAGAAATCCTGAGGTGAATTCCTGCTGGGTCAGTTCAGGGCAGAGGCTGGGCGCTCAGACACGACAGCCATTTGTTGTGTTCACAAGCACAGTGCTCACTGTAGGTGGCTGACTGTGGGCAAATTACTTACTTTTACTGAGCTCCAATTTCCTCATCTGTAAGGAATTTTAATGGAAAAATGAAACAACGTGTATGAAGAACTCAGTGGCTTGTTTGCATTGCAACAAAGGATCAACAGACATTAGTCTCACAAGGTCAGTAACTCAGAGCATGCAAAAAGTCCATTTTTCATCCACCGACATTGACATCCCCAGGTCTAAGCTGCTTACTTAAGAAGATGCTAAACCTGGTGAAGGCCATCACCCCTTGGTTCTCTTATAGAATTCCCCAAATTAATGGAAGCTTACTTATTTCCTGGCTATGACTTGGTTAAACACATGGATGGAGTGGCCGTCTTTCAAGAATCAGACATGTCAAAAGTGAGGGAGCATGGTCAGGACCTCAAGGATTAAAGGAGTCAGTAAGATGTTTTCCTACTATACAGCGAAACATCTTCCCATTTGGGCCTCTATGAGAAGAGATGATGGTCTTAGATGTGCTCTTAGAGCCAGAAGGTCTGGGCTTGAATTGTAGCCTTGCCATAAATGCTCTAGATGAACTTCGGCATGTTGCTTAACTTCTCTCAGCTTTAGTTTCCACATCTGTAAAGAAGGAATAATAACATAACCCCAGAGGATTGCTATGAGAAGATTATATATGGGGGAACACATATATAATAGCACAGTACTTGGGTTACACAAACACACACACATGGAGGAGGAGGAGGAATTGTAAATGAATCCTCTTGGCTCATGGAAACTAGTCCCATTGCTTTGCAGCCTCAGTTTCTCAGGAGAAAGTGTGGACACCCACACCCACGGGATCCTGACCCTCACACTCTGGGCAAGCCTGTTTGCTGTTCCACACAGAGCAATGTGCCACCCACACAGAGATCAGAAGCCGAAGCTGGAAATCAGTCCCGCCATGCTCTTGAAATCTGCAAAAAAATTTGGTGCTCTTCTTCAACCCACGGGCACCACTGTAGTAAGTGCTGGCAGGCCCCACTTGGGTCTGAGGCGAAGGGCGGGCCGTAGAGGCTCTGAGCGGATGAGAATGGAAGGGCAGGGCTTAGAGACAGAAAGATGTGCTCTCTGGAGGTATCTGAGCCCTACTAAGGAGATTCCAGGCCATCATCCTTCTCCGTATTAGGCAACCAGGAAAAAAATCCCACCTTGCCCTGAATGTAGGTGGGCTGGGTAGGAAGAGAGGAAGTAGGTAGGAGTGTTGATAACACAAGCGAGTGTCGGGAGGTTCTGTGCAAACACCGACTGGCCTGAGCTGAGAAGGAGCCACCCAGTGATGGAGAGCTGAGGTGTTGGAATGAGCTGGGCCTGGTTCAAACCTTGTGTCTTCTACTCACTTCCCCAGGAGTCTTGGGTCACGCACTTAGCTTTTGTAGGCCTGCATCTGTTTGTCTCTTCAGGGTGTTATGGGGGTACGTGGGCTGAAAGCATTTGAGGCTCTGGGCAAGGGGCTGACATGTGGAACTCATATAGAAGGGACTTGCTACTTCCTGCGAGAAGCAGGGACCTTGGAGTTGGGTGCACAGCGATCCCACTCATCAGCATCAGTAGTGATGTTAGCTCACGGAGCTTCATTGCTGTGAAGCGCTTTCATACAGCGACAATATTACTGATGGGAGACTAGGCTGGGCTTATTCATCCCCAACTTACAGATAAGTTAACTGAGGCTTGGAGGCTGCAAACTCACATGTCTTTACTCCACGTGCAGTGTTATGTGTCAGTTAATTAATTTTATAAAGTAGGAGTCCTTTCAAATACACAAAATGTGTCATAGTACATCCCTACTTTGTTTCCACTCAAATTCAGCAAATGTTAACCTTTTGTAATCTTGTCCCAGATGTCAAAAGAACTAAATTTTACAGGCAGTGAAAGGCCTCCTTCTCCCCCATCAGATTCTCTTTCTGTAAATAATCTGATGTTGATGTGCTGCTGTTTATGTCTTTATACATTCATTAAATATATTCATTACAGTATTACCTTATTAGTTTATGTTTTTAATTCTTATCATACTATGTGAACTTTTTTGTAATTTTTTCCCACTCAACATTAAGTTTTTGATCACTTCTTTACATTGATACATAGACATTTAAAATATTCATCATAGGAGCACCTGGTTAGGCATCCGACTTGGGCTCAGGTCATGATCGCATTGCTTTCGAGGTCAAACCCCATGTTGGGCTCTGCACTGACGGCTCAGAGCCTTGAGCCTGCTTCTGATTCTGTGTCTCTTTCTCTCTTTCTGCCCCTCCCCCAGCTTATGTGTGTGCATACCTTCCCCCTTTCTCTCAAGAATAAACATTTAAAAGATTTAAAAAAATTCATTGTAACTCCTGTATATATATTATTCTATATACTTACTTATCCATTCTTCATTAATGGAATTTTATTCTGTTTTGTGTCTCTGTGTCCCTCTGTGTGTGATGGGAATCAATGTTGCAATAAGCCCCTTTTAATACAAGTTGTGATGGTTCTGGGCATACATCTAGAAGTGTTCTTGCTGAGTTTATAGTAAGCACATCCACACCTTTACTAGATTTTGCCAAATTGTTTTCCAAGTCATTTTGTTAAATTTATTCTTAGGTAACTTTTGGTTTTATTGTTACTCTGAAAGGAAAAATTTTTTTTGAGTATCATTTCCATTGTTGCTGGTAGATAAAATATGTTATGGACTTGGATATTTTCATCTTACATCCATGTAAGGATGTAAGATGAATGTACTGAGTAATGTACTGAGATCCTTCATTCTTTATAATAATTTATCTGTAAATTCTCTTGGATTTTCTGGATAAATAATCATATTGTTATGAAAATTTTTAATTTTCTTTCTTTCTAAACTTCACCCCTTTTTATTTCCTTTCCCTGTCATACCACAGTGCAAAGGACCTATAGTACTATGTTAAATAAAAGCAGTGATGTGATGGTAAATATCGTTGTGTTCTGAATTTTTAAGAGGGTGAAAAACAGGTGTAACAAATCTGATGATAGAAATCAGGACAGTGGTTACCTTCTAAGTCAGAGCAGGTCAATTGACTGGTAAGTGTCATGAGAAAACGTTCTGCCAAAATAGAGGTATACTATATTTTGTTCTTGGTCATGTTCATATGGCTGTGCACAGGTACCAAAGTTCACTGAAGTGTATACTTAAGATTTGTACATTTTACTGCCATTTGCCCATTTCCTTTCTGATTTCTAGGAGCTCTTTATATATTAGAAACATTAGCCCTCTTTGTTACGAATTGCAGTATTTATTGGCAACGTAAAGTTTGCATTTTGAATTTGCTTATTTTTTGCATATAGAAATTCAATTTTACATAGATAAAGAGTCATCTTTTATAGTTTCTGAATTTGGAATCATAGTTAGAATGGGGCTCTCCGCACTCCAGGAATATAGAACAATTCTCTCATGTTTTCTTCTTTGAAATTCATCTGTGTATTGTATATTGTTCCAGGTTTGAACCTTCCTTAATTATTTTCCAGATAGCTTTCACATGTTATTATCGTAATAGAATTTTTAATGTTTCACCAACCTTATACCTCTAGGATGAACTCTTCTTGAACATGGTATAATATTGTTTTTAATACATTTCAAATATGTATGTCATTTTAGTATATTGTGCACGCACATACATGTAGAACACGTATTTATATGTGTGAATATGAATGTACATTTGTAAACAGAAACTTTTATATTTTTCTGATATTTTACTCAGGATTCCTGCTTCTGGTTTAGAAGTGAGATTGATCTGTATTTTTTTTTCTTTCACTGTCATCCTCTCTTGAGTTCGGTTAATGAGGTCAAAATAAACCCACAAAAAGAATTGAGTAGTTTTTCCTTTTTTTCAATTCTCTGAAGCAATTTTTAAAATCATTTGGGCCCAGTGCTTTTTTCTGGAGAACTATGTGACACCCGATCAAATCTTTAGTGGTTATTTGAGTTTTATATTTCCTGGGAAATTTTTGTTCATTTCTAGTTTTGTAGAAAATGGCTCCTTTCATCTAACTTTTCCAATGTACAGGCTTAAAGTTAATTCTGTCCTCTAATAATTTTTAAAAATTTGTCCTTTTTTTTCTTTCGTAATACTATTTCTTGGTGTCTTCTCTCTTTTTTGCCTCATTAATTGACAAACAACTTTACGGTGTTATGTGACATTTTTGGCTGGTCACTTGAATTTCTGCATCAGGGTGGCAGGAAACAAAAGGAGAAGAGTTACACACGATAAGAAAAATCTGCCCATTTTTAAAAAAATTTTTAAAAATGTTTTATTTATTTTTGTGAGAGAGAGAGAGACAGAGCATGAGTGGGAGTGAGAGAGAGGGAGACACAGAATCTGAAGCAGGCTTCAGGCTCTGAGCAGTCAGCACAGATCCTGGCACAGGGCTCGAACTCACAAACTGTGAGATAATGACCTAAGCTGAAGTTGGATGCTTAATAGACTGAGCCACCCAAGCACCCCAAAACCTGCCCATTTTGACTGGTCATCAAAAAAGTCAGTGATGGCTTTGTTTCCCAAAACTATAAAATAGGAATAAATATAGTATCTACATCATGGGATACTTGAGGATGAAATGAATTAATACTAACCAACTAACCAACCAACCAACCAACCAACAAAACACATGTAAAACAGTGTCTGGCACATATGGAGTTCTCACTCTACACCTTGGGTTGTTTGTTGTTTTCATTATGTGTAAAGGAGAAATAAAGGGACATACCCAGATTTGAAGTGCAAAGACCAGGACACTGAAAATATTTTGTCATGGATTGCTCCACACTTGGTCCCTGCGCCCCTCTCTCTCCCCTTGATAAAATCCCCCTCATGCTGAATACTCTCCCAGGGTCCAGAGTTAAATATCCAATTCCCAAGGAATGAAGCAGCGTGGCTTGAACATGGCCACATGAACATTGCAGAGATTTTCTGGAAGTTGTGTTGCAGCCTTACACAATCAGACTTAACATAAAAAGCAGGACTTGATTACAAAATGCCGTAATTGCAGACTTCTTTCCCAATGCTCTCTCAATGATTTATTAGTTCATTCAGTTAAGTATTTAAATGCCTGTGATGTGTTAATCCTGAGTGAAAAATGGTGTCAAGTCTATACTCATCCCCAACTGATTAACAAAGTTTTGCCAAGAAGAGATTCAATGTTGACTGCTTTAGTGTTTATGTTAACGTTTATATGCAGATATTGACCTGTCTGTAACAGAGTCTATCTTGAACACTGACCAATTAGACCTTCTGGAGCTGTGCTGTTCAATGTAGGAACCACTAGCCACAAGGGGCTATTTAAATTTATATGAATAAAAATGAAATACAATTAAAGAGTCAGTTCCTTCATCACACTAGGCACATTTCAAGGGCTCAGTAGCCACACTGGTGAGTAGCTACAGTATTGGAAAACTTTTAAATTATAAAATATGTCCACCATCCCAGGAAGTTCTACTGGACAGTTCTGTTCTAGAAGGAGTTTCAACAATAATTAAAATAGTAGTAGCTCTTGTATGGATGCCTCAGGGAACAGATCACCTTGTCCTTCCTTGGTTGGCTGAATGCCTAGGGTTATGGCTAACATGATTAAAAATAGTTTGTTCTTTTAAGTAGGTTAAACAAATACTTTCGAATGTTTTTTATCCTAGGACGTAGCCTGGAGATTCCAAAATTCAGGAATTCTGAATTGGCAAAGCCTAAATTGATATGATTTACTATATCCCTAGGCCAAGCTTGAAGGCTATGCTTTCTTTCACATTATTCCTGGCCAGAGGTCACCCCTCACCCCACTCCCACCTCCTGCCACTTATATACTTGTTGATGTAAACGATCACCCATTTCCTGGTCACTATCTGTCCTCAAACATTTGTCAACTTTGGCCACTTTCCTAGAATAAATCATTGGGCATTTTCATTGCTTTTGCACTATGAGTGACATCTTTAGCAAAAGCACCCTCCTTCCCAACAGTATTTGCCAGCCAGGCCTGGTAAAAATAGATAACTTATCATGATGTTTCCTGTTGTGCATGATTCAAGTATCAGATCTATAAATGCTGAATGTGTCATAGATGGAAGAACATTTTTTTTTTTGATGTACTCATAGCAGTTCACATGATACGGAGAAATGCACATGAATCAGAGTGAAGGCGAGGAGACCATGAGGGGTCCTACCTGTGTCTGGAGTGTTTGGATTAACAAAGGGATGATAGCCAACAAGGAAAGGGAGAAGCCCAGAACAGGTTGCTGCAATTCCTACTGGTCTGAGAGAGTGAGCAGGGTCCTTTCCATGATAAGAAAAAGGGTCTAGTGTCTTTTATCAAAATATACATGTTTCCCCACCCCCATCCCCCTCAGAGTCGTGGCCACATGCCTGCTAGCATCTTACTCTCTCCTGTCTATTCCAAATCCATCCTGACCAGATGGTGTGGGTTGGAAAGCAAGACCCTCACCAAAGTCTGTCTACCCTCTCCCCTGCCCTAATCTCCAGGACCCATTAAAAAGGGAGCACACAGGGTACTAACTTGTGAACGCCTCATTTCAACTAATAATAAGCTGAGCAAAACCAGGGGGAAGCCTGAAGGCAGAGGATTAAGGGGACAAAAGATCAGAAATCTTTGTCCATCATCATCACAAGTCAGAATATGCTGTTTGCCTAGTTTTTCACCCCTTTCTGAATATCCATAAATTGTCCCATTTAATCCATTTCTGTCTCTTCACCCTTCTTTCTAAGTACCTCTGAACTGTGTCCACTCTACCATTCCACTACCCCAACTAAAATGACCTCCATCTTGGTGATAGATTGCTCAGTCTGCCTTCACATGGCAGCCAGCAAGTGACACCAAAAGAAATCTGAACACATTACCTCCCTGCTTAAACCTCTTCTTACTTAGGAAAAAGACCAAAATGCTCAACCTGGTCTGTAATGTCCTACCTAGCTGGTCCCTGTTGTACTCTCTCACCTCACCTCAACCTCATTCCCTGGACCTTGTCAATTATGCTTCTTTCACACAAGCTTTTTTTTTTTTTTTTTTTTCCTATGATAAACCAACCTCGTTCCTGCTGTGGGGTCTTTGCACACGCACAGGGCACTCCTGTGTTTGGACTCCTCTTTTCCCAATTCCCTCTCACCTGGTCAACTCACATTCCTCCTTCAAATGCCAGTTGAGTCACCACTTCCTCTTCATGTATCACTTTGGTTACCACACTTTTCTTCCTCGGAACTAGGTCAGGGGGAGGTTTTGTATTTATATGGGTGACTACTTGATTAACTTTTTCTCATAAGATCTATAAGCTCCAGGGACAATATTTATCTCTTACTCACCATTGTATTTCCAGCTCCCTAACACTAAGCCTGGCAGCGAGGCATGAGTAAATCTTTGTTGACCAAGTAAATAGACAATGACTTTTGTTACCTGCCAGGAGAGGAGTGTGGCATACAAAGGAAGTCATAGACTTAAGAACTCTGGGTTCAAATCCTGACTCTGTTAGTTTGTTAGGTGACCTTAGGCAAGTTGACTGACCTAAGATTTAGTTTTCTTATCAGTAAAACGGGCATACCTGTATTCACATGGGGGTGTGAGGACTAAAGATACTGTATGTCACTTGGGCACCCAGCAGATTCTCAACAAAGTGGACACCATCATCACCATCACCACCACCATCACCACCACCACCACCACCACCACCATCATCATCATCACCACTATTATCCAATTTGGAGACAACAAGGTACAAAAAAGGCTGGTGAGGCCACAGGACTCCTCAGGAAGAAGTAACAGATTGTTCACACCCAAAAGGAAACAGATAGTAACATTTTTTATTAAATATTACAGTGGATCAAAAAGTACAAAATATCTCTTGCCTGCTATGTGATTGGGAAACTATTGGCACGTAATACAGTATCAAAAGCAGTAATAAGTACAATTTGGAAAACATACAAAATTGAGTGTTTATAGTTTTGGCTCAGCATTCTTCTGGTAGTGTTTAAACTAATGCAAAGGTTACTCAATAACCTCTCCATTGGGAAACTATGTAATATCACTGGGCCATGTTGCTATATACAAATAATCACCTTACAGAGCATAGAGGTTACATAGCTGGAATCACCAAAAGTATACAATATTTACAACACAGGAAAGTTTAAAAAAGTATAAACAGCCAAGAGATTATGCTGCTATTTTTCAGACATATTTCAACCATGGGGAGACAAGCAGAATATCAAATACATCAACAGCCAACACTGGAATATAAGTGCTCAAGATACTCATTGCAATGGTGTGGGTCTCACCAGGGCAAACTTGTTCCCATTTCTTTTTAAATCTGGGACAAGAGTAAAACTGGACCAGATGGGACTTGGCTGACCACCACCAAATGTGACTTTGTGGGACAACAAGTGAAGAGAAAGAAATGGTTCTCTTTGAAGGCACACTACATAAAATATTTTTTGTGGGATCACCTCGAAATTTCCATCAGACACACCAACACAGTGAAATACAGTACTTGAGAATTCATGCACCAGGTCAGAAAGTTGTAAAGTCAACATTGAGTTTTAACAAACCCTTCTGTATATGCCCTGATAAACAAGTGAACTTAAGAGCTTCTAGCTAGTAAATAAATAAGTCAGTCCTGTGGCAAATATTACAAGTTCCAATCACTTACTAGAAGAATACTTAATTCTGAAACTCAGTTGGGCTGGGGTATTTTTTTTTTTTGTTTTATCATTTTTTTCATTTTTTTGTTTTTTTGTTTTTTTAAGTTGCCAAACGTTAAACCAGAAGTTGCATGGAAAGGTTTTTTCTTTCTTTCTTTCTTTTAAATATTATTTAGAATCTCCAAATCTCCAGTAAATCATGGACTTAGTGCTATTTTGAATTGCAACATTTCTTGGAAGCCACACTCAGTAAAAAGATTTATGACTCCATTGCCAATTAGATTCCACAGTTTCCTTTACTAAACTACCAATAACAATGGTTTGATTGCACAAAGAAAGGCTTGGGCAATTCCATTCAATAATAAGGCCCCTTGAACTCAAACAATGCAAACAAAGCTCTATTTAAGACTTTTTAAAATGTAGTTCTCAGCCAATGAAGAATTCAATGGTCTTTTTGAAAGATTTCCAAGATCTCTGTTCGGAGTTTTAAAACAAATAACACACTGCTTCTGTTGGGAATGTATACCCCCATTTCTCTTTATTTGTCCTGATGTTTTGCCGAGGGTATGAGCTTCCTCAGACAGAAACAGTGAGTCTCCTATCGGAAGAGATGAGAAAAACAAAAGCTGGACTATGTTAACATTGTTTGAAAATGGTGTGATCGAATTCCAACATGATGAAACCAGACTGAAATCATTGTAGTGGGGAAAACAAATGCCCCATATTCCAAATGGATAGGTGAGCTCCACCAGAGACAGACGGCCCCCACTCCTTTGAGAAACAGACTCCTAGAAACCATGCACGGTGTAGCCCATGTTCCACTGCAGAAACACTGGAGTTTCCTTTTTCTTCCATGTCCTCTGATTCTGTGACCATTCGATCTAGTGCAACATTCTTACACGTGTCCTGGCTAGCATTTTGCCAGCTGGAATTGAGATTTTTTTCCCCCTCCATCTTGTGCAATAGCAGGATAATCTGCACTCACACATTTATAATCTATATTCTACTAGTCTATCTATGGTTCTATTATATATATATATATATATATATATATATATATATATATGTAAAATTCCACAGGAAGGTAAATAATTAATTGAAGCAAATGGAACTCTTAACACTAGATCTCTACATTCTTTTGTTTCCACCTTTGGATATTAAGTATGTTACATTGAATATTTGGCTTCATGTCATGGAGACGCTTCAATACAAATGCATGGCATGCATGGCTTTAAGAGCCGCAGTGTCATTGTTTACCAGTTGTGATTATTTTGCAGTCGAGTTACCTATTTAGAAGTTGAAAATTGTCATCAATTTTCATAGAATTAAATATCTCAGAGGTAAAAGACTGGTTAACTGTGGTTCTAATGTCTACTGGTAGTGTTGGGGGAGGGGAGGGTTGGCTGGGGAGTTCATCAAAGCAGTCTTATCAGCAGGGATGGGACTTGGAAAGAAAATCCACTCTGTATCGATTGACTCTTAACACACTTAGAAAATGCATCCACTTCAATGTTACATCCCAGCAGCGAATGGAATAAAGTGGCAAGAATGACTATACACATTCTCCACATCTTTTGACTGCTTGAACAACTTGACCATTTCTTCCAACAATAAAAGAAATCGTAAAGTGGGCTGTCTTGCCAGGTGATTAAACACGACACGAACCACCAAATGTGTGTGCATACACACAAAACTAAAGCCCCATAAACCCAAAGAAGATGACTTTCTTTTGAAATGGGTAATCCAGGATGCCAATTATCCCCAGAGATGTGGCCTGGGAGGTTCTTCTTGAGAACAACAAGAAACCAACTTGATGAAGGCCATGTGACTACCTATTACTCAAAGACCGTGTGTAGCCCAGGGAAGGTATCAGGTGCCCGGGCCTCCAGCTGCTCCTTTTCTTCTGGATGGTCGAGCTCCATCTTCTTCCCCAACCCCCTTTCCCACACTGTTTAAAGGGATCAGGGCCAACACCAATGTAAATCATTTTGGCTTCTGTTCTAATTTCTGAAATTCCTAAAATATCTGCGCAGCCCACAAATATGTCCTCTAGACTCTTGTTATTCAGCAGCTTGCTGCCAGTGAGGTTTTTGTTTTTATGATTCCTCTGGTATGTAGGACAGTTTCACAGCCTAGATAAGGTAAGGACAATGCTCGATATTTTCACATAACCCAATACTTCAAAGCAAAGCATTTGGCCGGGTAAGCAGTGTATAAGCTCTTTCGAATATGCCATTTATGAGGAACAAAATCCTTAAGTTGCGGATCTGCAAAGGAACATTCTTTGCACTATTGTGTGCTCAACTGTTTCTTTTTCATTTGTTCCACTAGAATCAGTTGCTTCAATTTGTAAACAATAACTTTACCACCCAAAGCTGCTCAAAATGATAAGATGTGGAAAAATTATAAACACACATCAACAACTAGGACAGTCAGTCAGCCTTTAAAACAAAACAAAGCAAAACAAAATAAAACAAAACAAAAACAAAAGACCTGCAAACAAAAGCGATACTGTTTAATTAAAAAAAAAAAAAAAGACAAGAAGGAACCAGGAGAAAATGAAACTACCTGTATATAAATTAGGTCAGCAAACAGTGATACGGGTAGTTTTAAGAAGCAAATATATACAGTCATTTTAACAGTGTTTACTTCTCTGGATTGTTTAATAGTGTCAAAATGAAAGATCTACTGAAGTTTCACTATACATTGCATTGATTGAACCTTGGAGAGTTTTATGTGAAGAGGGGCATCCCTTGGCAAACGTTTGCCAGTCTTCCTTGCCCCTTCCTTTGAAATGCCTGCCCCCCCCCCTTTTTTTGCCCAGATTGTTCCTGACCATCCTCAAGACGGGGTCCTTTAAATTCTTCCTGGATACACAAAAATCCCTTCACAAGACCCACGTGCAACGGGAACCATCTAGGCGCCAGGGCATCTGTGTTGGAAGGGGTGCAAGACCAACCAGCCAAGGCTGGAGTCGTCCCAGGAAAAATCAGGTATGTTCACCTCCCTTCTCGGCCCCTTTGGCTGGGACTGATCTTACCCCAGGATTAGAAGGAATACTGACTTCTAATTCCATAAGCCATCACCCCCAGATAAGGAGTGCAGCACTGGGCTTACAGTTTTGTACTGGGGTGTACGGACGACAGCTGAGAAGATGGAAAGGCAGCTTGAGGATTTATAGCAGCTAAAGGGTAAATGCTGTTGTGCAAAAGGTCCCCATACGAACTTCCTACAGGTGTGGCCGCAGCCAAGTGTCTGTAAAGCTGCTGAGAATTTGTCGGCGACGTGAAGATTCCTCTCTGCATCACAAGCGAGTGGAAAGCCAGGGGCTGCATGAGGGGAGAAAGCACGGTCTGGTTTTTCAAGTACTGCAGAGAATGGGAATAGCCGGACGGGAGCCTGGAGTTGAGGCCAGAGCCACACAGGCTCCCAGAATACAAACCTGGGAAGATGGGGGAAGAGAGAGGAAGCTTGTGGCCCTCCGACGGGCCCCCCGAGTGCGCGCCGTGCGCCACCTTGCCGCCTTCGCTCTCTGGCTCCGAGGCCTTCTCCTTCACACAGGCCTCCTTGGATGGGTCCAGGGGGGACACCGCCCGCGCCTTCTTCCCGGCAATCACGAGGTCCAAATCCTCCAGGCTGCGCTTTATGGGGCGCGCCGCACCAATGTTCTGGGGGCTCGATTTCCGGTGCAGGACGGGGTGGACCATGCCTTCGATCTTCCTGAAGTTCTCCAGTCTCACGTGATGAGGTTTTCCTGACCTGGAGAGCGATTCGGGGTACTTTTTAGGGGCCGACATGGTCATGGGCGATACCCGGCAGGCTTTGGGGTGACAGTCACGACCCTGGCTGTTGAGGACCTGGAAGTGGGGGGCGCCCTTGCTCTCCTGGGGCCCCGGGGCCGAGTGCGCCAGGCCCAGGACCTTGCCCGTGGGCTTGTGCAGGTTCTTGGGAAGGCTCAGGTCCGTCGGCTGGTCATCTGTGGGCACTTCGGCCGTGGCCGACTTTTTGTCTTGCAGATGTAGCGATGCGAGATAATTCCCATGGAGCTTGTCTTGGTGTTTGTGGGAAGGGAAAGAACTGTTTTCTGATTCCCTGTACATGTCCCTGCAAGGGTACTTGGCTGTCTGTTCATTGTGAAGATGGTGTTCAGTGTGTCTGTAGAGGCTGTGGAGATGAGGAGACGAGTAGAAGTCAGCCAGGAAGCTAGGCATGTGGGAGTGAGGGAGCGCCCTTTTCTCCAGGAGCTTCTCCTTGCCCTCCTGAATTTCTTGCTTCAGGACGTAGGAGTCAGCAAGGGGGCTAAGGTGATGCTTGGAGAGACTGCAGCGGTAGGGATCTGATCGACCCAACTTGTCATGCTTAAAGATGTCAGTGATGCTCTTTCTCTCCTCTGACGGCTTGCTTCTGAAACTCTGGACGTGCTGAATCACCGATGGCCGGCTGACTGCCATGTGGTCAGTGCTCTGGCCGTGGTGGGCCTGGGATAAACCTGAGCACAGGTCATCCCTTGCAATGAGTTTCTTTTTGCTGATCAAAGGGGGTGGGGAGCCATAGGGGTAGCTGCCGGAGAGGCTGGCCCCACTGACTTGGGACAAAAGTTTTTTCTTGGCCAGTGGGGACATGATGCCTGGGTTGCCCCTTGAGTAGAGCAGAGGGGTGTAATTGAGTCCGTGGTTCTCATTCATGGGCCCAGTCACATCTTTGTCTTTGAACATGTCAAATGACTGAACCACGAGGACCTTTGGGGTTTGCTTTAGGGCATTGTGGATGTCATCGCTGCCCAGCTGGTCCACCTTCACGGTGCAGTTGGCAATATAATCCGCCATTGCGGGCAGCTTGTCATCCTCCATCTCATTCTGGTTTGCCAGGGGTGGCTGTGTGGTGGGAAAGCCAGGGAAGGGCGCTTCTTGGAGGTCACTTTCAGAGCTGTCTGTAAAACAGCAGGGCTGGGGTTCTTGTTTCGAGTCCACAAGAGCGCTGGGAGAGGTGAGTGGCTGTTTGCCAGCCCTGGGGACCGGGGTTGGACCCCTTTCAGGAGCCGAAGGAGCACTCGGGAGTGGAGGAGCAGGCCCCTTCTCTCCCACCTCCTCCGCCACCTTCTCATTGTCGGCACCTTGATCTGTGTCATTGTCCTTTTCTGGGTCTGCCCTAGACCCCAGGGGCCTCGCTGCAAGATCCTGGCACCCTTCCATTTTTTTCTTCACGTCTGCTGCTGAGAGAGGCTCCGTGATGCTCTTCTGATTTAAAGTCTCTTGTTCCTTCTCTGGCTCTGATGAGACCTGATAAAATATTTCAAAAGACAGTCAGAAGGAAGCCAAATGCGTTGACACATTTTGCTATGAAACAAAATATTACACGCAGCACTTTTTCTTGAAAACAGGCTTGTCAATCAGCTCAGGGAGCTTCTGTAAAGCTTTATTACCCCCCAGTCACAGCTCTAAACAAAGAAATCTAAATTATAGAAACATGAGGGTAGATATGCACTCTAGTCCCTTGTGAGACACCTATCAAAATAGCAAAGTGTATACAATCTTATCACTCCTTGATTCTAATATATAGGTTAATTCTGAGGTTGTTTCCTTGTCAAATCAGTCAATTATCCAAATGGGTTTTAAATTACATGTTGTGCTTTATGACACTTAGAAGAAAGATTTTTTTTTGAAAGCATCTCTCTTTCAAAAACCAACCAACCCCATATCAACAACAGGCAACAAACTTCCTAGAACCCCTTGCTTTTCTTTGAGAGAGCAAATCCCATCCTAATGTGTTCAATATGATGCATAAAAGTAGCAATGCTTAAGTGCTAATTTCTCTTCAGTGCCATGTGACATGCAGATAATGCTAAAATATTAAAAAATTATGCAGATGCAATGCCAGCCTGTCTACCTGAGGGACAGAAGGACTCGAAGTCCTTCTAGGCTGCAGCAAACTACATTTCTATTAAAGCTGAAAATGAAGTTATCAAAATTCAGGCAGTGAGCACCATCACAAATACAGCTTTTCTGTTCACTGAAATACATTGTGGTCAATGAGATGGATGCTCTTTATGTGTCCCTATTGACAGAAGTTGTGGGCACAATTTGGCCCATTCATTGCATTACGTAGCTGTGCAAAGTTTGACCTTAGAAGGTCATTTTAACTTTCCATCTGTGACCCAGCTGGCTGACAAGCCCTTTCAAAACTGTCACTCTGCCCTGACATGTCTAAGAGGAGAATAGTCACAAAACAGTTGTATTGAGCTGGTCTTTTTTCCACCCCCCGCCCCATCTCATCCCTTGAATGTTGTTTCTCTTTGTTAAGAAAAGCAGTATCAACCACATTAACATCTTTGGGTGAGACTGAGGGTGCTGGTGTAGGGGTGCACAGAAACAAAAATTTTGAGGAATCAACCCCTTTCAGAGATATTTCTCCTTAAATCTACTTGAAGATAACCCTGTCTTTTAGGGATGTATAAGACCTAAGAACTTTTGCTTCTCTTTTCTTTTCTTTCTTTCTTTTTTTTTCTTGTACTAATAGTTGCCTTTTCCAGTACAAATATCATTACTTGTTCTACATTAACAATCATCATTGGTCCCCGGAGCTTATACATTACACGAAAATACAGAAAAATGAGTACAGCAAGGGAAAAAGGCAAATTACATTTAAATGTTAGTTTCTGATGGGGCTGTGGTTTGAAGTAAAGCTATAGGGGATACTCAATCTCACTGAAGTTTCGGGACCTAGGTTTTCGGTTACATAGAGCTTTGTGGTTTTGTTTGTAAAACAGGTTTAGGGGTCTCTGAAAGCTAGGCAGAAAAAAGCAAAGGACCATTTTTCTGGGATGGCATTTTATGATCTGCCTTGATGTGTTACATGGTACCTTCCCACCATGCAACTTGCAATCCAATTACCTGAAGATAGTGGGTTTGACTGGAAGGGCTTTATAAGCCCTCCTATCTCCATTGAATTCACTGCTTCATATTGAAAACATCAAGAAGACCAACAATAAAATCCAAACCCCAAACACACAGTCAATGAGGAGAAGTACACCTGGTCAAACACATGGGTCTATGTTGGAGGTGGGCAGCAATTCTTACTCTAAGGTCAGCCTTGGAGAGGGTGTGAAAGTCCAGATAGTTCAGATGACCAGATCATGATAACCTTTGATACTCCAGACATTACAGTGCCCTGAGACATTGGCGCCTTGGAGAAACAGGGAGCCTGAAGGCCTTAAGGATTTCTGTGATCTGGAAGGAGTCAGGCTCTACTCTTGGCAAAAGTCATTCCCCAAGCTGAGGGGCTTCAGGGCATCGGGCTGAGGACTCCTCCCCCACCTCACAATACAACCATTTCGAACTCCATCCCCAACGTGGAGCTGCTCAAAGGTCAGCTGGCCCTTTGGCCTCAGTTTGTCCTCTGGTGCTTTGGAGATGCTGTACATATGGTATCTAATAGAACTCGCTGATCCAAAACCCTATAATAAATCACCAGGCCAAGAGGATAAAGGAAGAATGGAATTTCAGCCTTAACTTGGAATTTCCTTGCTTTTGGCCATTTATGTTGCAAGCTTGCAGATGTTTAGAAATCTCTGCATCATTTCCCCCCATTTTTTTAATTACTAAAGCTTAGAATAATTACGAAACAAAAATAAAAAATAAGTCTTTTCTTGGTATTAATAATCTCTTCTTACACAGAAGTCAGTTGGGTAGGTTAATTTCTGGTTAGGAGGTTGATGTGGTATGTGTGTGTGTGTGTGCGCGCGCGCGTGTGTGTTTTAAGCCAGTGTTTAATTAGGGAGTCTCTTATGTGTTCATTATAATCCTGATTTTTAGGGGGTGTTTAATATCAGCACCAAAATTCCCTCTGGGGTTGAATCCTAGAACATGCTGTCTCCAAATGTGGCTGCTATTTTTTTTTTTTAATGGGCAGCGGGGTTTTTTATTATTCATGTTGAAACAGAGCCCAGATCAGCCTCCATGACTGGCTGTACACTGACAGTAATGGCTTCTACCAAAGGGCTTTTGGGGGCTGTGGGTAGCTACGACTTGCTTCAAAAGGTTAAGAAACTACCTGTTAACATGAGAGATAATAATGGTCTCAGAGGAACAATTTCAAAATTTTCTTATAAATAGTATATACTTAAGATGTTTCTAAACTGGTCTTGACCCAAGGCTCTTGCACAGAGGTCAATTATGGGAGGCAAACAAATCTCTGAAGTTTTAGGGCAGTCCTGTGGAGACATGGCACATCATTTCAACATCCCTTGATATGCTAGAACCCACAAAGTGTGCTTTAGAGTCATGCCAACGCCTCAGATAGACTGGCTGTGAAATGACAAAAAAGCCACATCTTTCACACAGGAGTCCCTTGGCTTCCCAGAGCTGAAGCTCTGACTTCTTCTATCTCAAAGTCAGCATTTGCTATCAGTTTTCTACAGGATGTTCCCATCTTTCTAGATCCTGTTGCTGGCCCATCCATTTAATACCACGCACAGCCTTCCAGCTCCTGAGCAAACTGACAGATCCACTCTACGGGGACCCGTGGAGCTGAGATGATGTGATTTCTTAGTCTAGGGCTGTGGGTATGCAGGGACACGGCTCTGGATGCAGGGTTCCAGAAGACACAGGACCCAGACGTGTCTCACAGTGATATTTCTATGGAGGACAGCAACTCACCTCTGATGATTCCTGGGGCTTTGAGGCATTCTCTTTTTCTTTCTTGCTCTTAGAGATTTCATGTTTGATGCGTTTGGTTCCTGATACTTTTGTTTTATTCTCATTTTCCTGTGAGCTGTTCTCCTGTTTCCGAGGTTTGATTGGAGGCAGGGGCTTATCTTCCTCTCCTTTAATAAACCTTTCATATGGTAGGATTAATCTGAAAGGATATCAGAAGAGATGATCAATCATGGGAGGCAATTCCAGGTAGCATTGATGCTATTGGGGTTTAGTTTCTTTTCTCAATACAAGCAATTTATTGAATAATTTCATCTCCAGTGACACCGGTGCATTTCTAGAAACTTATTCCACACTTCCAGGATCTACTTCCTCGCTCAAAACCAGCACCTGGTAACTTACATACTTCCTTGCAAGACATCTTTCTGGTTTTATGAATCCGTATACCAAAGATACCAATGGAAGTGTTCAAAGTTACCATCATTATCACAGCTCATGGAACCTGGCTAAGTGCCAACAATATTATCACAGCAATAATAGCAACACTAATGACAGCTCCCATTCATTTATTGTTCTGCCAACAATTATTATTGAGCACTTACTATGTGCTTAGTGTTCAAAGCACTGAGATACAACAGTGAACAAAACATTCAAAGCCCCTCACCTCATGAAGATACTATTCTAAGTATGTACTAGTACATGCCAGGTAATGCCCTAGATGCATTATATAGATTATTTCATGTAATCTCCACAATATCTTTATGGAGTGTTACTATAATTGCTATTATTATAATATTACTACTACTACTACTACTACTACTACTACTATTACCATTATTACTATTCCTTTTTGAGAGATGAGGCAAATGAGGCCCCAGAAAGGTTAAATAGTTTGCTTAAGGCATCACACCATTTGTTAGAGATGGAATTTGAACCTAGGTCTGACTGTCTCCAAAGTTTATATTTTCATTCATGTTAAAATATAGACCAGACACTTAAGATAAAGAGGTTAATAGGAGGCAGGCACAATGTGGCTGAGAGACAGCTGTCTTGTCCCAAGCTCTGAGGTGGGCAGATGACTGCCACCCGTTTTGGGGTGCCAAACAAAAGACAGCCCCAGTGAGAAGGAGGGCGGACAGACCACTCAAGCCACAAAAATCAGAGGGCTGAAAAATTCAAGCATTTTAATTATATAACTTTTTAAACAAAGTACATAAAATTGTTCTAAAAAGAGAAACATCAAACAGCTCTAGTTTTAATCTGTTTTCCCTTTGCGACATAGCTCTTGATCTGAAAGGGAAAAATAGCTGATGTAATTAAAAGGGATGGATTGCATTACAATCTCAGTTTCAACTGCAGTGATTAAAGTTTTTATAATGCATTTGGTATGATTAATGACTCACTGTGGGATTAATACAAGACTCAGCCTTAAAAATATGAACTTTAATACGGCAAACATAATTTGTTTTAAATAAGACAAGTTGACTCAATGAAGAAAATGTACTTGGCTTATAAACAACATAAATCTGTTCAAATATTGGGAACCCTAATTATTTTTAAACTAAGACTTCCAGGCAAAAACTTCTTTGGTTTGGATGTTTGTTAGCTATCCTAAAATCGGCTTCTAACTAGGCAATTTGCATCTCAGCTACCTCAACACACACACAATTGTCCAGGTTTGCGAGTACAGACGTGGGGGCTTTTGTGATAATACTTCAGTGTTTAATAAAATACCAAGGAAATTATGGGAAAATGAAATCCCGGTTTACAGCATATTAGAAACAAAATTCATTTACTGAGCATGCTCAGACAAGGTATGTGCAAGGAGGTGTGAATAATAGTTTAGAGCCCTCCGTCTGGCAGTGGGCCAGCCATGAAGATCAACACAGCCCATGGGGAATAGTTATCTTCAGATCCCATTACAAACTGAGTTTAAACATGTTACAGCTGCTAAAACTGGAAACTGTTCTCTCGATGTAGACTTACTAAAATAATATATGGTTGCCAAATACCTGACTCCCACTGTAATATTACAGTTAATGTTTATATAATAAAAGGCATAACTAAGCAGAAGAGAGAAAAAAGCAATCTTGTTCATACTTGAATTTATCCTGTCTCATCTGTAAAGTCCCCAACATTACCCCAATTCCTTTAATCTGCGTGGTTCTGCCAGGGACTTGATCCCCCTTTAACATCAGCAGGTTGGGGATTTTTGTCTGGGAGCGAAATGCATTGAATATTTTAAACTGGGGAAAAAAACATTTTAAATAGACTTTAATGAAAACATGTTTTTATTGTTGGGACAGATAGGTTTGTTTTACTTTTGTTTGGTTGCCATGGAAACCCAAGTAGCAGAAATCTGGGTATTCCAAAAGTTGCTGTTTGTTGGGACCACCCTTACCCTAAACTTCATTCTGTAATCGCAACAGTGACACGATGAGGAACCTTCTTCACTGGGAAGGATTACAGTGTTACCTCTGAGTTTGGGGAGAAGGTAGAAGGCAGAGAACTGGGTTGGAGGCACACCCAACGTGGATCCCTCCCCTCAGGCTCTTCCAGGCCTGGGGTTACCCAGGCCCTCTAGCTGGGTGACTTTAGGAGACTTTAATTTCCTTAGACAATTTTGCAGATTCAAGAAGCAGGGCAACATTTCCATTTCATTCTTTTTCTTTCTTTTTTTTTTTTTTCCTTTCCTTTCATATATATATATATTTTTTCTTCTTCACTCAACTCAGCAGCTGGCTGGCCGACAGCAGTAAAAAATTCATTTCACTTTGCTGGTCAAAGGCCTAAAGCCAGAAGCAGGAAATCTGGAATTAAATGTTTCTTGTATCTGGAAAGAGGCATGACTAAGGTAAAACTGAATCCAAACACAAGCTTTGCTTGTTCAAGGCTTCCAGAGGGAGAGAATATGTGAGTGAGAGAGTGAGTGAGTGAGAGAGAGAGAGTGTGTGTGTGTGTGTGTGTGTGTGCGTGCAAAGGTCAATTGAGTGTTTTTTTTCTCCCCTTTCGAAATCACTGAAAGATAATTATAGTGGCTCAGGGAAAAAAGGTTCCCAAAATACAACAAGAAAGGCAGCAGCTAAAAGGAAACAAGTAGAAATATGGCCAGCTAAGCCCCGAAGAACAGGGCACGGTCTCGCACAGCACACAAACAATCACTGTTCATATAGTGATTTCCGTTTGGTGCGATTTTCACTGAATGTTTTTTCAGTTATCCTGTCATGGTACAACACAATTACCCCACAGGATATGATCTTATCATTTGATTATTAGAAGTTTTTACAGTACAAAAGGACGAAAGCTATTATAGGCTTTGGAACATTTTAAACGTTTAGGGTACATGTGATACCATTAAATACAGGTTAGCCAATATTAAGGTCAGCATTGCCCAATGCAGGAAGCTGAGTAGGCTCGTATTGTATAAAGAATCTAGTCTAATGCAACATGCCTGTGCCTTGCGGATGATTATTCCTCAAATATTTGTAGTACAACAAAGATTTAATCAGTCTCTAAACCTTACAGATAAAAGCAAAAATGCACCCCAGCCCCCGAGAACTCATTACACAGCCCATCTTCAATGGGCTGCAACTCTAAGAATGTGGGTTGGGTTTTAGGTGGGTGGAAGTAATGGGGAAGAGAAGCAATATATTCATTAGAAAATCCAGAGAGATTTTTACCCCTGATGTACATCTACTCTGGGAATTGAAAGCTTGGCAGATAAATGGGCCTTTATTATTATCCAGATTTCACATTTCAGATTAGCAAAATGCTTATTTACGATGCCATTAATGGATCTGAAATAGGTAAGCCATCATGTATTAAAAAATAACATCTTTCCATAGGCATAAGATTTGTAGCAGCATGAGATTTTATTTTTCCCTAGGAATAATACAAGAATAACATTTTCCACCCCACAGCAGAAACAGTAGGGGAGCCTTTTGCTATCACCAAGATTCTTATTAAATTCAGTCACTGTGAAAGCAGGATTTTTTTCTCCTTCTCCTTCTTTTTCTTTTTTTTTTAAATAAAGACGACTTAAAATCAACCCAAGTTAAAATTAACAAATCAATAGCATTATAACCTTGATTTATTAGCATCTGAGCCACTAAATTATCATCATACAAGAAATTGCTGGTTTGAAAAGATTTCGGCTTTGTTAAATCTCAAGTTAAATAATGGTGCTCAGTATACTAGGTTTTTAGATCTGCCTCATCTGATATTATGAAAAATTCAATACATTTCTCTACAGCAGAAGTCAGGGGTCAGCAAATCTATTACTGTAATGTAAGTAATCTGGCAACCTGCCAACTCTTTCTCCCTTTTATTATTTTTTTTTAAACACCAAGGCAGATAATTTTATATTTACAAATTCTAAAATCCTCCAGGGTCCTGCCTCTCTTTCTCAACAAAAACCAGCAGCCTCACATTCAAGAAATGTATATCGCCACATGTCCTCATCATTTGCATTTCATACAAAAGAAGAAAAGACTCTTCATCTTTATTAGGCAGCGCGGTCCCCCTCTCATCCCCGTACTCAGACGGAAAATAATGTCAAATCTCATCTGAACGAGTAACCACTAATAATCTTCTGTATTGATTAATGCTTGCATGGAATGACTGAACTTTGGGGCCAAAAACATTGAGCAAATAGTGCTTAAGAGGAGAAATGAGAATCCATCTATTTATAGAGCCCTGCAAAATGATAGTACAATACCGTCTAGAACTGATTCAATCTGGAGTGGGGGAAAGAAGGAGGTAATTTACAGGGTTGTAATTGATTCACAAACTCACCCTCATTACTTTATAGACACTGTTATGGTATCAAATCTGTGAAAAACTCTAGGCCCAAAGATCTGCTGGTGCCCTTGGAACAGAATATCTTAGGGTCAGAGGGAAATAAAGTTGGTGTGCATGTAAGGGCAAAAATCCTACTACTATACTTATAGTATTAGGTTTTTTCATGGCAGTAGAGAAGAAATGACGTATTGGTTCCGGTGGGGCTTCGGACCTGATCTGATCCCAAATGAAGTCATTATACCTCTAAGTTGATTCCAGGGTTGATAAATTCTAAGGCTTGGCCAGACATTTCCTTTCTCAGCCAGAAATTGAAAATATAACTTCACTGTGAAGTGTGGGAAGCAATCTTTCACCAAATATGGAGCCAATAGAAGGTATATTTTTCTTTTTTGAAGATGATGTATGCACCCTTGTTAAGGTTCCAAGAAGAATAGAAAGTTTCTAATCTCACATACTGTCCACCTCTCAGGGTTCCAGTCCACAGCCATAAAAATAGCAGAAGAGCATTCGGGTGATAGGTACCAAAACAAAACTCAAAGACACAAATGTGTGCTTTGTCAGTGTACACAGAAGTGGGATGTTTCCTCAGTGGGCACAACACTCACTGAGTACAACAGAAACTTTGTTCCTGTTCTCTTAGAAGCCAAGCTCCATCTGAGAAAGATGTGAGTCCTGGGTAAAGATCTCCTCTATTTTATGGTGTGAGTTTCTGTAAAGCAGAAAAAATAGTGTGCAGAGTGTGAGGAGCAAAATATCAGTAACCAAGAGAGCTGAGAAAGAGGTCTCCAGCACCCTCTTCCAACACATGAGGAGGTGAACCGAAGGCTTTGAGCCTTGAACCATGGAGGGAGAGTCCATGTTGACCTGCAGGCCATGGAGAATGGCCCATGGCAGTACTCATGGGAGCTAAGAAAATGACAGAATGCAGCATGGGTTCTGTATAAAAGACTTGGCTTGCCCGTGAGGTCACCAAGGGTAAACTGTATCGAGTGCTTTAATAAGGAAGTGGGTATAAATAGCATCATTTGTATTCTATATAAGATACCCAAAAGCCATGTGGCCCATTATATCAGCAACAATATATGGCTACTTGTCTTCAGAAAAGCTCTTTCTTGGGAAAATTACCTGCCCAAAAGGGTTTCATTATCTACTCTAGAGGCAACAGAAGATGAACAAGAAACTTTTTTGAAGGCATTAATACGGGTCCATTTTCCCCTGGAAGTGGTGGGAGAGTTGTTTCTTAGGCCTATTAATGACTCTGACACCTTCCTCTATGGTCCTGGAGTGCCTGTAACCCTAACTAAGAGGGGAAAGAAAATCAAGGTACATGAATCCTAGGCAAAGCAAGAGGGTGGCTTGATTCCTATAAAGGATAGTCAATGTGAGAGAGGTTGCTCAGGGATGACAGGCCCCCTGAATGGCAGTTACACTGGTCTATGGGGGCCTGAGGTGGGAGGATGGGGAGAGAAACTTCTGGTTGTTCTTATATATTGATTAGGCATTACAATAATAGCAGGAACCATGTATTAAATGCCTATTAATATGAGGCATTTTGTATACTTTAAGTTCAACCATTACAAAAAGAAGTATATACAGGTACATTATTTTATCCTCATTTTTATGGATGAGGAAATTGAGGTTCAGAGTGAAATAATTAAATGACTAGTCAAAGGCATGCAGCTAATATTTGAGTTCAAACATTTATCTGTCTGCCTCTCTGAGTTGCCATCATATCATCAGGGTAAACTGTGCACTTTAATGCCTTGTCTAAGAAGCACCAACACTCAGGAGATATTGATCACCCCTGGGTTAGGAGAATTCTAAGCATTTAAGGCACTAAAAAATCAGGGTGAGCATTCTCTTTTTCTCAGAGGCAACAGACCTATAAAATACACCCATGGCCATTCCACAAGGAGTCAAACCATTATAACAGAGCAGCCTTATGGCTTGGGCACTGGAAACAATACTCCTTTTTCCAAAATGCTGTGACTCTGGAACAGGTGGTAATCCTAGTTGGATGAGGCCCTACTTGATGTTGGATGGTAAGAGAAACTCAGGAATCATATCCCTCCTTGAATTGCAGCCTGTAGTACTTAATCTTACCAGGTCTGAGGTTCTCATGGCCTCCCCAGCTAGAATGAAAGCTCCTCAGGGATTTTGCTTCTATGATGCCTCCTTGCCTCTTCTAAGAGGGTCTAGACTGATGTTAGCCCCATGTCTTTCACACTGAAGAAAGTTGGAGCGGATTTAAGCCTGACTTTATGCCCAGGGATTAAAATACATGCTCACAACAGAGGGCATAGACCATAAACAGCAGCCAGCCCTCCACAATGTCAGCCAGCAAAGATGGCAGCAATCATTCTTCTCAATGAAAAAACAATGACTACTTCAGAATCAAGTTGTGTGGATCCATTTCAAGGGCAGATGAACATTATTTCAAGAATAACAGACAAATATAACTACAGTGTTTCAACATAATGAGCACCCCACAAATGAAGGCAGACAGTGTCCATTATGTAAAGACAGGCAAACAACTATCGCATTTAGGTCTCATGTACATGAGACACCATGGGTTACAGAGCTTCTGACATGTTCAACAATTCCCCCAAACATTTATAATTTTGATCAAACTTTGTAATAACTTGTATAAAAACAAAATGTTCTGAGAGGTTTTCGGTGGAAGAGTTAAGGATATATTTTAATGGTAAACAATTACATTCTTCTGTCATCTGATACTTTTTTTCTTTCTTTTTTGGAAACATGCTCTCTGAATTTTCAATAGTTCCTTTGTGAAGGCATCTGTTACTCACGTAATTGAAAAGATGTTTGTGCAGTGGCATGCTTGAGAGTACAGTTATTTAATCTTAATGATAAAGCCCCGAGGACAGAAAATCATAAGTAGAAACCTCTTGTTATTTATCAAAAAGAAAAGAGGCTAAGACACCTAATCTATTCTCAAATTTAAATTCATGCTTGATGAAAACTATCAATAAAACATAGGACCTGCAAAGTTTCTTAAATACTGTACCCAGGTTCAAAAGGGTGAGGAAGGGGGGAGGTAGGGTGAAAACAAAAATGAGACAATAAAGGAGCTTGACAAAGAAAAACTGCTGTTTGGCAAGCTTTTTTTTTGGGTCAAACAAAGAACTTGCTGTAGTTTACAGCATGACATACACACTTGATTAGTTTGTGCCTGAGGGTGTTTTTACACTCGATAGTGTAAACTCCAACTTCTATTAATTACAACTTGCATTTAGAGGCAAATTTAAGAATTTTTAAATAGAGGTTTTTCAAAGGCTGTTGTTTATTTTTTTTTTTAAAGCAGAAACCAGTTTTTCTACTCCAGGGTCTGGCAAGGGCTTTGTTTTCCTTTTTAAAAGTTTCTTGAAATATCCAACCATTGGAAAGTTATCAGAGCATTTTAGGCATGCTGAGTGATACAGAGGGAAGCTCTTGCTTATGAAATTATCTGACTGTCCTTTGGGGAGAAATTCTATAGGTCCCCCAGAACAAGCTTGGTGGAGTGTAGACAGAAGAGTGGCAGAAATGCCTCAGCCTGCCGAATCTCAGCACCTTGTTAGATCTCCCAGGCTGCTGGCTGTTGATAAGAGCCAGGGAGCCTTCTGCATATTTGGGGGAAATATGCAGGGAGATGAGAAAGCCTTTGTGGCAATGTTAGAGAGACACTGCCACTGGCCAGAGCCCCCATTACCAACAGAGTATTTAGAAAGGAGCTGCAAGTCCAGAGATTGGTCAACCCCACCATGGGCGCCCATGGGTGAGGATGGGGCGTGGTCTACCCACTGGACCTCAGGGCAAGAGAGTTAATAGACACTGAGAAGATAAACTGCAATACCTGCCTATGGTATATCCAGTTTGGAAATTCAGCCTTAGCACTCACCTGACAGCCTCTTCCACCACCCCGTTCCCTACCTCTTTATGCACATTTTGTAGAAGAAACTGTTCTTTTTGTTTGGATTGAAATTAATTCCTTCAACCCCTGATTCCTGAGTTCCAAAATATGTTCATCATGCTGTACTGGGTGCACTGGGGAGACTCAAGGAAAGCAATACCACATGATCCTTGCTCTCAAAAATAGTATCTTTATTGTTCTTGAATTCTTCAGCTGAATATTTTAGCTGTATGTTGATCTTTGTATGTATAATGTATAATGATCTCTCATTCTAACCTAACTCTTTTAAGATTCAGTTCAAATTCTAGATCCTCCTGGAAGACTTTGCTCATTCCAGTTGAAAAGTCTCTCTTCTTTCTTTGATCCCTGTTGAGCTTCTTATCTGTATCTATTACTTACCTAAGGTTTTTATAGCCTTAAATATTCAACTCTCTTTCATGTATGTATGGACTAAGAGTCAGATTGTATGATGAGTTAGATAAACCAAGCATCACAGCACATCCGGGTTCTATTGAGTTGGTAGCATCGGCCTGGGGGTGCCACACTGAGAAGAATTCTGAAGCTGAGCTTAGCCTCATGGAAAGTAGCATCATGAATGTGGTAGGGTAGGCACCTCCTCACTGTTTGCCAACCCTACTCCAAACTCATTGGTTCATACATTTTCATTATCTCAGAGAATGCTTTGTACATCATAGATATTCAAAAAATACTCAATGACTCTTGAGGACAGCAGCAAAGGAAAAAGGCAGTTAGTCACTCAAATGGCAAATCACTCCTATTCCAGAAAAAGTAACTGGCCACTAGGAGGGGGCTTCTTACCAATTTCAAATGTAATCTTAGGCTATGTTGATAGAACTGATACTGCTACATCCCAAGAAGTACTATATGCCACATCTGGAATCTCTTTGAGTATTCTGAGTGACACAAATTGGAGGCATCTACATGAAAGCAGGCCAAGCTGGTGAAAACCCATAAATCGTGCTCTGAGGCTTGGCTGAATGGAATAGGAGGCCTTGGAGTGGGAGGGAAGCTTTGCCAAACATGTGGAGGCCCATCACCAAGGAAATAGCATGCAGAGAAAGAGTCAGACCCAGAAGGTGAGGTAGAGCCAGTGGGAAGCCACAGTAGGTATCTCATTCAGCATGTGGAAGAGTGTTTAGATGAAGAGCACCTCCAACGGTGGCTCTTTCTTGTTTCCCAACTGCAAGGCATTGGAAGAGAGACTGGATTAGCCCGTTGCCAAAGATAGTTCAGTCCCCACAGAACTTGGCAGCCTATAGGCTACATTTTGCCCAAGGGTATGTTTAGTTTAACGGATGTAAAATATTTTCAGAATATTGGCTCCAATATTTGGAAGTCAGGTGACTTCACATAAAAGTTATCATGAAACCAGTCAAGGTCTGACAGGACGGAGGCTGTATCTGCCCAAGGTAATGGTGTTGGTTGATCCTGCTGGGCCTCTCTGGACTGTTTGTGTGTGCTAGCTTCCTACCTTCCTACCTGGCCACTGCACTCACCTATGCTACCTCCCCCATAAGCACCTGAGTCTGTGCCCAGGGGTGTGGAGTAGTGCTTCTTCAGTGACCTGACATGAAGGACTAGTTTTCTGAATTTCCTATCTGTTGCTGACTGACACTTGTGTAAAATTCATAACTTATAAAAATGAATTAGTAGAAAATGAAATTTAAGAAAGGCACATAAAATACAAGGCCCAATTTTTTTATTAGATTCAACAGACAAAATGATTCTGGCAAATTGCTACATAAGTGTAACAATGCTTATTCATAATTATTCTGTTCACAGAGCACAGACAGGCCAGAAAGCGTCACTTGAGAAGCACAGGTCTAGAGGACGACTAAGGGAACTCTCCAATCTAAAATACTCTGAGATCTTGCCTGTGTCTTTCTGAATTGTGTACTGATTAACTTCAAGGGTATTAACATGACCAAGAATACAGCAAATCACGTCTGGGACACAAACAGAGCTGGAACTCACCCTACTTTACTTTCTCTTGGCTTTTTCCCCACAACATGATTAGCTGAGTTCCTTAGGACTTGATATATTTTTGGTCTTTACCTTAAAGCACATATTTATCTTACTCAAAACATGAACCTCCCTTTCTTCAGAGAAGAAAGGCTGAGGTTCAGCTGTCACTAGGGTTCTGCCCAGATGCACCTGGCTTGGGTACGACTCACCCGAAGTCACTGCAAAGGAGGCCACCCCAGCCCTGCAGCAGGAATCTTGCCGGGGGAATACTTCCGGGCAAGGCGAAAGGTTAGAATTTGAAATTGGGCATTAACGTATGTAAGAAGATGGAGCGTAATTGCTCATTTCCCCTGTAAACACATTTGTTTATGATTTTGATTTTCTTTAAAAAAATTTCTTTTAATGTTTATTCTTTTTTCAGAGACAGAAAGAGACAGAACGTGGGTGGGGGAGGGGCAGAGAGAGAGATGGAGACACAGAATCTGAAGCAGAGTCCTGGCTCTGAGCTGTCAGCACAGAGCCCGATGTGGGCCTTGAACTCACAAACCATGAGATCATGACCTGAACTGTAGTTGGACGCCCAACAGACTGAGCCACCCAATCACCCCTGATTGTGATTTTCTAAATACTCAGAAAAGCACATCATAAAGTCCTTTTGCCTCACTGCTCCTTTTTCCATCCCTAATAACTTCATGTGCTCCTCAGACACAGACCATGCATGCAATGTATTCAAGAAAATTCACACCTGTGATCTGGTATTCTTTGTGAAGATTTTTTTCCCCTCTTGTATGGGCTTAAAAATTTTTTTCTAAAAAAGAAAACAAATCTGCATGTGAAAACAAAGTCTTTAAAGTGAATTACTCTTCCAGAAAACCAAGCGAAGAGAAGGCCATATAAAGAACAATTTCCCTTTTTTGTTCCTGTCCTTATAAAGGTGACTCACACATCTTCAACAGAGAGTCAGATCAGGAAGAAAATGTTCTACTTAGAAGGGGCCTGTCCAGGAGGAACTGGACATTTTTCTTTGCATTATAACCCATAGGAATTTTATCAATAAATCCTGGGCAAGGAATGTCCAGAAAAACCACCCTTCATGAGCTTTGCTGAGTTTGAGACGTCTACATAGCAACAGTCTCGCAATGGGGGAACATTAATGCTTTTTATATTGGTGATCAGCTGTAACATGAGCAATTAAGTACAGTACTAATGGACTATGGCCAGGAGCCTGGTACTAATATTAAAAACTGACAGAGATGAATAGGTTTGGAAGCAAAACCAGGCTGACAAAGACATTTTTATGAAGTGCTTGGACCTATTTGATTTAAACCAATCAGAGGCAAGTTTGGACGAGTCAGGCCTTCAGCAACAATGATGCATTCACAGGCATTGTACCATTTCTGCTGTGCCTTAAATAAAAACACTCATTGATTCTTTTCAACAACCCACACTTTCATTATTATACTCATTAATAAACCAAGAGTGCCCAACTAATATACAAGTAATATTTACTGAGAAACTGGCTACTTTTTTCTTGTTGGAAAATGAAAACATTTACGGGAAACATGAACCACACCACATGAAAAATAAATCAGAGGATAATGCCTACTAGATCACTCATTTCTTCATCTTCTGGGAACGCAAAGCTGGTGGTAGGGAAATAGGAAAAGGACCGAGTTTCTATACTGGAGTGAAAAGAGTGAAAAGAGTGACTGAACGCACAGGAGGAGCTCGGTCATTCTGATCTAATTGGGAAGGTTTGACAGATTTCCACGGGCATCTCCCGACTAGATGTTTGCCCACAACACCGTGATCTTTTTCAACTTCTTGAACCTTCTTGAAAACAGTGTCCCTTCCCCAATTTAGACCTCTCTGTTCTGTGTTAGCATGGCCTGTAATTAGCAAGAAGGAATGAAATCTGCCAAGTCTCTAAGCACAGCTGTGGTTGAGAGCTTCAGGCTCTTCTCTGACCCAAGCAGAACTGTTTCTAGTCCCTGGACAGATCTGAGTGTCCTCTGCCTTTCTCCTGTAGAACCATTAAAGAGAATAAAGATGTGAGACATCTGGAGTAGTTGCCTGAGACTTTTCTGCCCACCACAACACACAGGGGCATGGGTGATTCCTTTCAGGATCATGATTGGTTTAAATGAGCGAGACTTGTATAGTTGTAAGTGGAGGCTCATTTTTTTTTTCCAGAAAGTCAGTTATCTGCAAATTTTAGTGCTTCACTATTATTAATTACTAATCACTCAAGACGCCTCTTGTATCTGATCACGACAACGTAATAGGGGCCTAGACAGTGAAAGGATATCCAAGGTAGGATGAAGGATCTTGCTAATCACCCTGGGACAGGGTTTCTGGCTCCGTGCAGGGCTTTCCATGTTGGTGGTACCACTTGGCAGCTGACTATTGTTTCAGCTCCAAACCTACTGTTCTGTGTTCTGAGACCAGGGTTCCGCCCATTACATGCCTCTTTTGTCAGTTGTCTTCCTTCTGGGGTTCTGCAGATGGGGCCCTAGCAGGCCAGGGGAGGGGAGGAAGGCCCTCCTCCTTTCTAATTTTCTCGCTGCTCATTTCAAGGCCAAACCAACAGTAATACAGCAGCAGCAGTTGGCTCCAGCCTCTAGCTTCTTTTAACAACCCCAGAATGGTTACCCTGCATTGGCTCTGGGGCCCCGCACCAGTGAGGAAGCACTCCCTCCTCAGGTCTGAGCCTAGCTCCGTGGTGCTCCACCTCTGAGCTCAACAACCACCAGCACTGGTTGGGAGTCTCCCCAGGAGGAGGGATCTTAACCCCAGCTCTGTGAGGCATACTCTCTAAACTTGTGGGTAGCAACACCCTATCCTCTAGGCCCCATGGAACCTGTGGTTATTACCTCCGTGTTAACATACGGCTTCACAACAACAGTGGTTTAAGCAAGTCCCTACAGTCAATTCTCTTTGTTGAATACCTAGTGTAGTTTTTATTGTCCTTACTGGATCCTAACTGATACACACAGGCCAAACAAATTCTCCATTTAAAACAGTGAGTGACCTAGCGTCTCAAAAATATTTAATCCAGTGGGAGACCAAACCGTTGTGAACTGTCCCTTTTACTCCCAAGAATGAAGAGAGAAGAGAACTTTTTAAGAATGTTAAATAATGTTGCATAGTTGCTATAGTATAAAGTATCTCTCCTAGAATTTTCCCATTTGACTGACTGAAGGCATTTGGGATTCTACTACTGCAGATGAGGTATATCATGCAACAAAGTACCCAGTCTTCAAGAGAACAGATCTTGGTATCTCATTTAAGATTGAAGCTATTTTTATGTACACAAGTACTTGAGTCAATTACACACACACACACACACACACACACACACACACACTCATTATATTATTAGATCCAATCTTTTTTCCATCAAACCCAATCTGTTTTTTGATCATGTGATGCTTTGTAATATGTTTAATTTTCATCCTTTGTGTGAATTTGCTAAACAGCTGAGATACACTCTTTCTGCAGATTTTTAACTGCTGTCTGGTCCTTTATGTTTGATGGTTCAGGTGTTGGGAACATTTGCACATGGAGGTATGGGAGGTTCACTATCAGCATAGAAGCCCTTTGAAAATACAGTGTTTCTAATGAAAATGTTCTGATTAGAGCCTTACTCATAAGTCAAAAACAAGTTGAATATATCACCTTAAGCGCTCTTAACACAACACTCACCTGAGATACCTATGCTATTCTGTATTAGAATTTCAGCGGTGTACCTGTCATGTACAGTGAGAATGTAGGCTCTTGTATTAAATACTGAGACAAATAACACATTTTTAAAAATTGATGTAGTATACTAAGAAAAGGCTAGGAAGAGTAATAATTTGAACTCCTGTTACCAATTTTTAAAAATCCTTGTGGACTCTAACACCATCACGTAAGGCAATCCCTTGGGAATACTTCATGGAGATTTTTCCATAGGGTACAAAACCCAACCTAGTTTACTAGGTTTTACCTACCAAAACATTCTAAGTTTCATGGAACGGCTATACTAAAAGAGGCTCTAATGCTAAATGCAACACAGATAAAAATTTAATTGAACTCAAAAAATATGACTAAGAGTTGATGTGCCAGATGACATTATCTGAAGATGCATTTGTATGATCCAAAGGCAGGTGTTGAGCATCTGGGATGAAGCTGGAATGGTAATTGACATGTAAAAGGCAACCATCACACTTTCAAACTAGCAAGCTAACTGGTCTGTTTGTTCAGCTGTGTCTTGACTTCATTCCATCCATGACTGTTATTAAAACATACACACACACACACACACACACACACACCCCTCTACTTGGATCTTAATTTGAAATGAGGTTGCTGAGTCAGTCAACCTTTCAGCAGGGAAATGCGAAAGGTAAAGAAGTTGGTGTGACTTTACACATTAAGTATGGACTGGAAGTGCAGAGCAAGGATAATGCATGAATTCGCTAACAGGTCTACACTGCTGTGGACAACAATAGTCCTAATGCAAAGAGGAAGCACTCCTGTGGATACGACCTTCACAGTAGGCTAATTTGGCATTACTTCCTGTTTGCATGATCATCACCTTCTGAGAGAAGCTAAACGTGTTAGAAAACTGAGCATGCACAGCTTGGCAAGCAAGGATTTTCTTGGTGAAAAGCATAGCTGTAGAAGAAAAATACCAAGATGGGAAAAAAACAATGGATCTTATCTGGGGCCAATTTTCCTATTAAAGAAATGCTTACTTTTCAATATGAACACATTCAACATTAAAACATTTCAATGTTAATACATTTACATGGCAACCTCCTAGCAACACTGCAGACTTAGGATTTCCAGAAGCAGAAGGTTCTCACAGTAAATGAACCTACAGAAAACATACTGAGTAATCTAGGCTTTGGTGGGGGGGCAGTGGGGGTCGAGGAGGGGAAGGTATTGTCAAATAGGTGGTCACAGGATAAAACCAAACTAAAATAAAAGAACATCTAATTTTAGCCCCTGTAACCAGAGAGAGAGAGAGCCACGTCCCCTAAAAAATCCCAAGGCGGTATGCAAGGTAAATGCCAGAGGATATTTTCTATTTCCAAAAAGGTCCTTTAGACTCCTCCTTATCTTATCCTTCACCAGAAGCTGCTTCTAATTAACACACTTTTAATTAAACAAGGGCTTTCCAAGAAAGGGCTTCTTTTTTTTTAAGAGTAAATTCATGGTATGTGAATTATATCTCACTTATTATTTTTTTAATGCTTATTTTTGAGAGAGAGACAGTGTGTGAGCAGGGAAGGGGCAGAGAGGGAGGGAGACACAGAATCCGAAGAAGGTTCCAGGCTCTGTGCAGAGCCTGACATGGGGCTCAAACTCACGAACCTCGAGATCATGACCTGAGCCGAAGTTGGATGCTCAACCGACTGAGCCATCCAGGTGCCCCCAAGAAAGGGCTTCTTACCTTTCATAATGTCTGCGGGTGCAAGTGGCGGCGCTGGTGCTGCCAGGATTACCGCCTAATTCATCATAAATATGTTTCCATTGACGCCGGGCTGTTATCTGGAAAAATGGCAATGGGAAATTCAATCTTGCATCATAAGAGATTCACAATTCCAGGATTCAATACATATGCAACAGGCAGAAGAGAACAGCCTGTTCTGGAAACCCAGAGACAGAGAAGTCCAAATGAGTATATGGGGAGACTCAGGTTTTACAGTGAGATCTCTCCATTAGCACTTGTCTTTATAATAAAAATGGAATTCTGCTTTGGGCTCTATGTTTTGTCACCCTAAGGCAACTCCCTGGACATTTATGAAGCTAGTTCCCCCCAAGGTCCCAAACTCATACTTTGTTCCTTTATGTCAGTGTGAGAAAGCATCCGAATAAAATGAGATTTCAGCTAAAATATCAGTTTAAGAGAATCAGAATTAACACTGGTTGCTTAAGGAGCAGGAGTATGGGTGGCCAAGGACATAGGAAAAGAGGGAGAGTTTTCACTAAACATGCTTTTGTATCTTCTGATTTCTGAACTGTGTGATACGTTGACTACTTCAAAAATGAAATAAAATTACTACGTAAATTAATTAAATTGACCCAATTGGTTGTGGAATTTGCAGTGATCTGAGGCTAAATGGTTATGCCAGCTCCTCCCACCACCAAAACAAAACCCAAATCTGCAACTGTGTATGTTTTGAGCTGTTTGTTTTTATTCACTTAGGCAGGAAAATGGGATATCCAACAAATCCTACGAAAACGAACAAATTCCAAAGCTAAAACGCAAGCTCGGTCTACTGTTGAGTTGGGTGAATAAAACCAAACAGCTTGCAATATACAGAATGGCATGCTATGGCCCTGTTTCCTTTTTTTCTTTAATTTTATTTTTGTACATAAATTAAGACTTTACAAAATAACAGATGCATGATCTGGCAAATGATTAATTTGGGGAAACCACGTCATTTACTAACATCCGAGCAAGTCTAGTATTTCCTTGCAACCAGGAGACAGAACGCATTCTGAGGTCCTTGTGGACGTTTCCAAACAGAGTTACAGGAAAACTCTGTTATTGGAATGTGTAGGGGGCAGGGCCCGCACAGGTGCCAGCGGCACTGGATACAATCAGAGCAGGAGGCTTCTTTTGGAAAATACCCACAATGCTGCCAGCGGAGTTCACTTAGGGGCTGAAGGCAGCAATCCGATGAAAAAAAAAAACATCTCAACTCGCAAACAGGGGCTCGCAATTGTAATGGAAGGAGGAGGGGTGGTTAAATATTATAGGGTAAATGGCACCTTTTCCATTTCAAGTAAAGACCCCTTTATTTCCATTAACCCTGCTCGACAGACCCAGGTAGGGTCTCGAGACCATGGGAGGTTTGCATTGTTCAGTTTCCCACGAAGCACGCTTGAACCAATTTGTGTCCATCATCCTCTGTAGACAGAGCCCCCCCCCCCCACATCTACCAGCAGGTATGACTGAAAATAAAATCTTCCTTTATTTATATCTTGCTTTAGAATATAATAAATGGTTTCAAACCCCTTTCAAAACACTCAAAATATGTGTTTTAGTAATTATTTTATATTTAATTACAATCTCCCTCCACAATCTCCCTCCTTTTTAATAATACCATCTCAGGCTGGTCTATTTGAGATCTGTGTGAAGGAAGAAGTGAAACAGGATCCCCTCCCACGTGTCCGTGTTATTCCTCAAAGCCCTTAAGATACCGAGGCCCCATGAAACACACCTCCATATTCTCCTCCCTCGGATGAGGTGGGGAGCTCAGTAAGGCCAGAAGACAGCCTATATAAGTCCCTGCAATCATTTCAGAGGAAACCATCGCTCTTGTCATCCTTTATCTCTTCTGTGCACTCTATTTCATATATTCTAAAAGTGTATTTATTTATTTTGAGAGAGAGAGAGAGAGAGAGAGAGAGAGAGAGAGTGAGCGAGCATGAGCACAAGTGGGGAAGGGACAGAGAGGAAGAGAGAAAATCCAAAGCAGACTGCACTGTCAACATAGAGCCCCACGCAGGGCTCAGTCCCACAAACCATGAGATCATGACCTGAGCTGAAATCAAGTCAGACACCCAACCGACTCAGTCATTCAGGCACCATTCTACTTCATATTTTATAAATAGTTTTCACATGAATGATTATCACTTCATCCTCCCATCAACCTATGAGGTAGATTATAGGAATCTTATCACAGATGAAGGAAGCAAGACACAGAGAGGTTGCATGGCTTGGCCAAGGACACACAGCGGTAGAATGGCAATGCCAGAACTCATACTAATATCTTATGATCCCAAGAGCAGACTTTTTTCACTACATCAAAACAGTGTCCACATCAGATTGAACTGATGAATAGCCCATGTATGTAGCAGGGTGATAATACAGAACTCTGGGGACCTTTTCCTTCAAGTGAGGCAGAGGACTATGAAAATCATAGCTTCTGCTACAAGTTGTCCACTTTGAGTTGTGGGTCTCTTACTAGTAGGGAGAGAGTGCAGCAAAGAGGTCAGCAAGGATCTAAGGGGATGGGTTAAGTTAACATTGCTCTGAGATTTTTCTCTCAGCAAGTAAAACTATGGCTCCTTCTACCCTACCCATCTGTGTCTTTAGTTAGAACAGAGGTTCTATATGTTCACCACTGAATCACACATAACTCTCAATTATATTGGAATCCATCCACTCACTCACCCATTCACCAGACATTTTTTGAACATCTCCCATTTGTTGGGTACTGTACTAGCAGCTGGGATACAACAAATGAAAACCAGACCCAACACCCAACATGACCATATCCTAGTGTATGTGTGTGGGGGTGGAGGGATACCAAAAATAAACAAGGGACTGAATAGATAAGCAAAATAATACAGGTTGTGAAAAATGTAGTGAACAGGAGACCACTGATCATGGGACATTTAATGTGTGAAAACTGACCATGCCTCCCTCCCACAACCTATCATCTAGACTGGGGAGTAGTACCCTGTTCAACACTTGTCTATCACAGAAATAACTGACTTCTTTAAGAATAAATAATGAATTATCTAAAGGAAAAAACAATCTTCCTCACACTAGGATTGAAACTGTGGCAGCAGGAGGCCAGCATCAAGTCCCATTTGGCATTACAAGCATGTGCGGCTGCCCAGGGGTCTGTGTTAGCCCCTGCTGTAGCAGGTGCTGGTGTTTAAATACAGTTTTTACAAGTGAAAGTTCATCTAGAGCAAAGACAAGGGCTGGGCCTTCCAGGAAGTGGTCCCTGTTTACCGAGGTTCCACAGGCCGGCCTGGATGAATCAGCCCGTTTTGAGATATTTTCTTTCCACAGGAAAGTCATAAAATGTGCACTTTCCAACTGCTGAATGATTTTATGCTTTTAAGTCCACAGTGCGCCTGGGTACACATCTCCATTTTCTGCAACCAGATGTGCTTTTAATTCAAATGCTGCCCATGGGCTTTAAAGCAAGAAATGTCTAAGCCTTCCCATTGTCCAAACCTGCAGTGGGTCCCAACACCCTATAAGGAGAGAGGAAGGGACACAAGAGCCCCGCCTCGCTCAGCGACTGGGCATTGGGCTCCCACTTGTACAAATCTGCCTCCTGTGAGAGTCTGCTTTCATCATGCTGAAGTGTGCATTTGCTTAGGGTTTTTATTCTGTTGTCCAGAATGTGTGTTAGTTTTAAATCCCCATTTGGGCAAAACCAATGTCTGCCTAGTAGTCCCCATCCCCACTCAGCTGGGAAGTTTGATACAGCCATGGGATGAGTTTGACTAACTCTTTCTTTAAGCCAAGACCTCCTGGTCATGTACATGTTTCAACCTGACCTTGTATTATTTTAGGTTTTTAAGGATACAGAGGACTTCTGACTCTTTGTTTCCTCAAGAAAATGGCCAAATTCGCTCAAGCAATGATATCTCTTAGATTGTGCTTCCCCTGTGATCTCCTTCAAGATCCTCATATAAATGTTAGGGATTCATGATGTCAAGCCATCATCTACTGCTCGCCATGTTAGGGCCCTGTGCCAGGTACAGAAAAGCATGAAGGTAGAAGGTGAAGGAGGGAGGGTAGAGGGTAGGGAGATACCAGGAAAACAAAGAGAAGTTGCTGCTAACAAGAATTCATGATTTAGCAGGAAGCATAACCCCATACAATTAACCATAAAACAAGATGAAAAACCGAACAGACCACACCCAAGTAAAACAAACCAATCTAGGTACACGGGAGACTTAATCTCACTTTGAAGACACTTGACAGTTACTTCTTTCCCTGGTGTGGGGAAGACCCAAGAAACTGAAAAGCTGCATACCTATTAAGTTCATTAAGTTTCATTGCTTCTAAATATAGTTGTTTTCACACTGCTCTTTATAAGCCAAACTGTGTTAGAGGTGGCCTGAAACTGGGTTTCTACAATGCTCACCTCTGCCAAGAAAACAGGTCCAGAGAGTGAGAAAGGAATCTTCCCCTTCTCTAGTTTCCTGGATGGACATAGGAAAATATCCTGTCACTTAAAAACAAAACAAAACTGGGAAACTATTTTAACCCAAGGCACAGTCTTGGGGCCTTGGTTTCTCTAACTTTTGAGTTACAGGGATGAAATAATCTTGGAGTTTTTGTGGCCTGGTTAAGAAACAGCAATCAGAAATCTTGCAGGACTTGAGTGTGTTCAGGGCCTAAGAACGCAGGAGATGTGAACTCAGAAGGCACATTGGCCTGCATGCAGTGTTGCCCAGGCAGCTCTAAGAAACAGCCTCTTTCTCGGGACACCTTGAGGGCGGACTGAATTCAAGGAAGATGACTTTTTTTTCCTGGTAGTACTCCAGGAACTGGAGCCTTTCAAAACTACATGACATCATCTTTGGCCTCGAGAATTTTGAATTAAGCAAGAGGCTTTGTCCATCCAGAGTACTAGCGTTAGATTCAGAGGGTGTCTTGAAATGATGTCAAAACCAGAATCTGGTGTCAAAGCCTAATCCTTCCAGCAAGAAGACACGTGGCTTCTTCTTCCAGATGAGAAATAATGGTCCTGTCTCACCCATGGGGAGGATGGAGCTGCTAACTGACATTCTTAGAAGGCACCGCTTGCATGGTTGTCTGCCTCTAGAATAAGATTTTTCTCAAGACCCATTTCCCTACTCTACCTTCTCTCCAAATATTACCTCTGGCTCACCTTCAAATGGTTAGCCAAATGGAAATCACTTTAGCAAACTACCCTCAACACACCGCATCCTGGTAATACCCCAAGCTACTCTTCAAGCTTTAATTGCTTCACCAGACACTGAAGTGAAGACCTCTTTAGTTTAGCTCATCAGTGTGGCTCTATCCAGTTCTCCCTCCTCAACTGTAGGTGACCCATATTCTAAAATGTTTGGAAGGGTGGATAATTGTAAAAGGAAGAATCCTCATTGTCAACCGATCAAAATGCCAGGATATTGTTTTTTAGAGAATCAAATCCATTCAATACATTTATGATCTCTAGACCTAAGGAGGCACAGACACAAAATTCATTTCCAGCAAAGACAGAGGAGGCCAAGAGAACTGAATATGGCCATTAGTTGAATGCTTAGGCTTAAAATAAAACCTTTGCTCCTCTTTTTTTTTTTAATTCAATTTGAGGGTTATGAAGGACTGAAATGAAATAATCCATAATCTGCAATTCAAACCAGAAGGTTTGGAATAGTTTATAACCACAAACAAAAACAAGCCAATTAAGATGGCCTCTTTTTATAACCAGAAGGAATTCCAGAGAGATGTCTTTATCCAATCACAAGTTAACAGCAGAAGAGATACATCTACAAGTTTTAAACTTGCAGTTTTTTATTATTACCGAATGTTTACATCGTGCAGACTTCTTGACCCATCTCCTAAGTTCACACATTTTTCTCAAGACTCAGATAAAATCTCAGCTAATAGTTAGTGTGTCTGGTAAGGCTCAGGTTAGTTACAAAGAACTCACTGAAAGATGCTACAAATGAAGGTAGGTTATTAGAAGCGTTTCATAAAATATCACCCAAAATATGGGGAAAGTATGGTAGTATACAGAAGAGGCTGTGAGGATGGAATATATAAAGACTGGTCATTTATATATAAAGAATGGTCTTTCCTTTCAGTGTTGCTATGGAGGTTGAGACAATTGTGCACAAAATTCTCAGCAAGTCAGAATTTGAAGAAGTCCATAATGACCCCCTGCAATTCATTTCACCTCTCTGTGCCTCAGTTTCCTCATTTTTAAAATGATGATATGGGCTGGAGTAGGGCAGTATCTTTCTCTGCATAAAGGCCAATTTGCAAAAAAATAAAAATGCTCCGATGGTAGGCTTTCCTGCATTCAAAATGAAAATGGCTTATTGAGTCAAAATGTAGCTAGATTTCCACTTTACCAAATGGAAAAACCTTTGCTGGAAACTTTGTGCTGCTTGGGAGCCAAAGAAATGTTAATACTCTGGTATGCTTCTTTAGTAATGGTGTGAAGACAACTTTCTAATCTTCGATACTTGACTTAGATGGGGTCACATTTTGAAGCTGGGAGTCATGAGGGCCATTAGGCTAAGTGGGAATAATCTATTACCATTAGCTTTGAATTAACATCCCCTGGACAGCTTATAAAAAAGGATTCTCGGGTTCTTAGGCCCAGGGCCTCCCACAGAGTTAATATCTCAGTGTGGAGGTCTAGACAGCTACGTGTACTTTAAAGTTCCCCTTTGAAAATTTGAGACCCAGTTCTTGAGTAGCCTTTGGGAACCACAGATCTAGAAGATTCCAAGATCTCTTCTGAGCTCTAATGACAAGTCTACACTTGCTTCTGATATCAGATAATCTCACAGATAAATGTCTTTCAGTAACACAGTGATGACAATTTAAGTCCTCAGACTGGATCTTACTCATACAACTGCTGGACTGATTTCAAAACTGAATCCTCACTGAACATTTCATTTCACTTAATGACCCAGTTCCACCAAAAGAAAAGTGTATTCTGTACTTAGGAGAGTAGGACAGTACTCAGTGGAGTAAGGGAGTGGCAAACTTCGTGACTACAGGGAAACAAGGTAGCATGAGGCATTAAAAAAATAAAAAGGAAAGGAAGGAAATAAGGAAGGAAGGAGGGAAGGGAGGAAGGAAGGACAAATCCTACCAAACTGGCTTCATCCAGGCGATGATCCTGGATGTAGATTTTAGAGTAAGAGGGCTAAGTGGATTCACTGTCTCAGATGCAATGAAAGAATTGGGGGTGAAGAATGGCAGGGGCCCAATGAACAATGAGGGAGTTGATGGGTAAATAGAGAGAGAAAGAGGAAAGGAGCAATTCCAGAGGTTGCCAGTCCTCTCTGTGGCTTGGCGGAAGAGGCTCGAAGCTCATAACCAGATGGAAAGCAGATGCCGATCTGGTCTCCCATGTGCCGCCATTCCAGCCTTTCTCTTCTGCCCTACACCTACATACAGTGAAGGCAGAGCCAGTGGCAAAATGGAATTCTTAGCTTGTTATCAATCTTCTATGTGTTGCTTTCCACCCCTCCCCTGGCTCCCAGCCTATAGAATAATCCCAGAGCCTACCATCCCAAAGCCTCTTCTCACTGGGCTGCATCCTCTCTGGACTCCCCTTCAAGGTCACTTGTTCCAGCCACCTGGTCACTCTACTTTAAATTACTCAGACTCTCCATATCCCACATTATTCTACCTTCACACTTTATACCCCCCTTTGGCTTTCTATTCCTGGAAGGTCACTATCATTCACGTCTGAATTCCATCTATTCTCCAAGATTCTGCTCGAATGACATGAGAGCTAAAAGCCTTCCTTCCCTCATTTCTAAATGAAGTAGTACTCTACCTGAACGGGGAATGCATCTTTTTCCACCTTGTCTTTCATTATAATTACTGCCTCTCCTGGATGGTAAGCAGCTAGAAACACTGGGGTAGATATTTTTGCATCTTCTAGAGTGTCCAACACAATGCCTCCAATATGTAAGACTTAATAAATATGTGTTCAAGGGATGTGCTGATTGTGTGGCCATTCATTATTTCACTCATTCAGCAAAAGAGAAAATACTGTGTGTTCGATATACTGCAAATGCCCTGAAACTAATCAGAAGTTTCTTTTGTGTATTCTATACTAACTTGCTGTTGCATTGTGAAAAATAGATCCTTGTGAAGATACAGAAGATACAAAAGCAGGAAAAACGGATTCTGTGAAATTTGCTGGCACTCTCTCTACCAGTAAGCAACAAAAATATTCTGGGTTTAAAAAGACATTTCATAATATTATGCAGTATCATGTAACTTATCTACAGTTCATAAAAATGTGTATTCCTATTCTTAACATCAAGAGTTAGGCTTAATAGTCTAGGCTATGGGGCTGACTCCTAAATTCATGAGACTAGGTCTAAGTTATTTTTTTTCACACAGACAAAAGCTATAATTAGCTTGAGATTTTGCAAAACTATGAGCCACAGTGGCAAGGAGTCAACCTCTTTGTCCTCTCAACAGACCCAACCAAGTGAAAAATTTCATTACGTATTTGTACAGCGGGTGCTTGATAAAACAAATATTGTAAGTAAATTCACGTCTATGAAATGCACATTTTTTATGTCCTTTGTATGAGCATTTTCTTTCTTTATAAACGTTATTTCTTTATAAACTGGTACTAGTATCTCCCATGTAGTAAATGAATATTTTACACACACATTGACTCACATCTTAAGAGTTTTTAGTCAGAATTCACAGCAGGGATCTCTACAGTAAATACCAGATTATCCGAATCACATCATGCCTGCCATCTTTTCTTGTTCCAACCCCCTGACATCAAACCATTATATTAGTTTGTGGAGCAATATGCTCTATCTGGCAAGACACACTAGTTATTATGGTGGGGCTAAAATGAATTTCATTTTCTTTTCATTTTCTTGACTTTGTGTCTCTTATTGTCATTTTCCTAAGATACAGAGATATCCCAGGTTACCTCGTAAGGATAGAAAAAAAATAATTTCTTATTCAGTTGCAGAAGAAACTGCACAACTTAATCTGATCATTGTATGGAGGAGAAAATATTTCCAATGACGACATCTTCCTATGTCAATTGATTTTATTACAGATATCATCTCTGCGTGCTCTATTTATACAGCTCTTTCTTCTTCTTTCAAGATTTTAATCTTAGTTTGTTGCTCTCACATTTTATTGGTTCAAAATACATGCTGTAAAATCCGTGGCCATCAAATTTTCCTGTGGGCTAAAAATAACCCGTTCCTGTCAGTTAGAATTAGCTGATAAAGAGTGTCAGAGCCTGTTCTGAATAAGTTTGATAACTTCCTGTTTATGCGGCACTGACCCTTGTCTAATAAAGCTTCTTTGCCCTAGAATAAGAGGAGATTCTGCTGTATTCTATTCCTTAATGGCCAATACTGATTACTTTTGAAAGCCTTTAATACATTTCCCATATTAGACATGAACAGATGTCAGGTATGTTGCCAAGGGAAATTTCTTTTATGCAATCTTGGCTTGTTGTACAATAATAGCCCTTTCTCAACATGGGAAAAAATTACAGACCCAACTAATTTCCCTGACAGGGGAGAGTTACATATGTTTTCCACTTGTAGTTTTTACGACAAGTTTACAATTTTGCCAAACCTGGAACTAATTGGGATCATTTCCAAAAGCGGCCCCATAAACCCCCAAAAGTGTGGAGCCATTTGAAAAGGCAGTCAATGACGGTTTGCTCTTGCATTTTCTCCATTTTGGTCAAAGAAGGGGTCGGGGTGGGGGAGTTAGATTGCAAAATTATTTCATTTAAGTTGCTTAAACACTTACTGTTTCATATCCTCCCAGTTTTTGAGCAGCTTGAAACATAGTCCAAAGGTTAACTGTTAGAGGGACAATAAGTATTTAGATAAGCATTGCATTAACATATTTCCAAGAAATGTCAATTAAAACATTTTGTTTTGTTTTGATTTCAATGAGAAAGAGAAAAAAAAATACTAATACCCCAGAGAGCTAAGTTCTTTGGCAACAATTTGCCAAAGGGCATTCAACACCAGGATATATTATTACCACTTAAAATATTTCTTAAGAAACAGTTGCAAATACAGAAATGGTTTTACTTCGAGGATAAAGGACAACACAGTTTTAGGACTGTGTCCATCAGCCGACCAAGGAAGCTAAGTTATGGCGTCCTTGGGAAAAGTGTGGGATTTCAAAATTAGGGTTGGTCTTGTTCAACCCTTAGAAAGAAGCCATTGATTAAACGGTAATATATATTGCTTCCTTCAGATAAGAGCTTTGCATAATCAAGAAATAACAGCCACTTTAATACATGATTATTTTTTAATAGAATGTCTGATGGCAGCACTATATTAAGAACTCATACCGTATTTCATTAACACGTGGTGCCTTGTAATGAGTAGGAAAACAAATATTTCACCCTGGAAGTAGTAGTGATGTAACACTTCAAAGGGAAGGAAGATACTCATTCACAGACGAATGGAGTCCTCAGTCCTAGTCCCCTAACTTGTCTGTGTGATGTTACAAATATATACTTTTTTAAAACAGATTTCTCTTTGCAGGTTTGCATGCATTTATGCTGCTAAACAACTATGCCAAATTGCTGGCAATCCTGCTCGTTTGTCCCAGACATCATGGAATGGGACTGCTATGGATGTGACTCTTTTACAAGGGGGAAAATTGAATTTCAAGTAATTCCTTGGTAAGGGAAATGAAGAATAAAATTAAAATTAAAAAAAAAAAAAAGAAAAGGCTCTTTGACACAACACGTTGGAAAAGCCTCACTGAACCTTGCACTATTTCAAAGCTATCAAGAGCCCTGCCTCGGCCTTGATTTAATCTGAACCAATGCATAATGCAACAAAGCTGTTCATAGTACATTAATTTTACTTCTATTTCAAGCAACCAGTTTTCAGACAAACATTGTAATCATTCGTAGTTATATAAGTTTATAATGGCTGCGAGTGCTCTCTTGCAATCAGTGCCAATTGCTATTAGGTATGTAAATTGTTATGTAAAACATACAGGTTTGACATTCTTCATCAAAATGACACATGGTTTTAATCTAGGAAGATACGTTTGGAGAAAATACGATTTCAAGCCAGGGGCTCATTGCTTTGTGTGCCACAAAATCCAGACAGAGGCAAAATATATATTCAGTTGTGAAATCAGGGCCGGATCTGGGTTTCTTCTCTTTTTCTATGGAATTCTGCTCAGCTATGCATTTCCTTTTCTACTTAAAAATTTATTATGATGCTTAAAGTGTGCATGTCAAAGTAGTTCAAAATTGGGCTTTCGGTTCAAATCTGTGTCTTTCGCGTTTCCTCTGAAATCAGGTTTTTGTCATCTCTTAACAAATTTGGGGCTTAGGAAATATGTTTTCTCTTTCGGGTTGTTTTGTCCACCGTTAAATGTCCTCCTCTTAAAAGCTGTCTTTTCACAGGCCACATCTGTGCCTGATAAAGCGACGTCATATTATTATCTCAGAAGAAAGGCGTGACAGACACTCAAGATTGACAAAACAGAAAATGAGAAACTTTCAACATGTCTATTTCCAGTCATAATCAGTGGATTCAAGCCTATAAATATCTCACTGCAACTGTCCCAGAAGGGAACAATGTAGCGGAAAGAGGCAGGGAGAAAAATTCCTGGCCTGGATGATTTGTAGATTTAGTATAAACACAGAGAGCATCATCCCCAGATTAGGATTTCAACATAATCCTGAGTCAAAATTGTTTTCCAGTTTAAAGAATATGAGCAGTGTTGATATTTCAGAAATGAAAACAAGCATACTTACTCTGTTTAAAACCTAAATAGGGTATTCGCTCTATTGGCGTCTTCCTTTCTTTCATGTATTTATAAAGTGCCACCAGGAAAGCCTGTTCATCTGCCCTGCACTCTTCACCAATGGCAACCTTTGGTTTTTCTTCATTTGAGACTTTTTTACAGTTATTATGGTTATTCTTCGGCTTGGACAAGGCTGACCTGGCCTCACATTTCACCTGGAAAAGGAGGGAAAATATGCCACATCAAATCAAGTACAGCCTCGGGATGCTTATAAAGACACAGCCAGTGACAGCTTTCACTGTGTGGGAAGGGTGAACCAGTAAATTAGCCTTGTCCGGAAGTAGCTTTTTAAAGGCAACACTGCATGTGAATGGTCTCAGACCACAGGGTAGTAAATTTCTGTAAAGGGCCAGGTAGAAAATAGTGCAGGCTTTTGGGCCAGAGAATCTCTGTTGGAACTACTCAACTCTAGCACAAAAGCAGTCACAGACATATAAGTGAATGGGTATGGCTGTGTTCCAATAAAACTTTATTTATAGAAACTGGTGGTAAGGAGGCCATGGTCTGCCCAACTGTGCCAACCTCTGTTAGAGTCCTTACAAGAATATTGATATGAATCCAGAAACAGTGTTTGCATCTGGCTGGACCATTCTTTTGCCTTTTTATATGCTTTATTTTCCCAACGGGCATCAACTGTTAATGTCATTGAACAAAACCCTGTCTTCTTAACATATAGTCCCATATTTCGCACTTTGTATCAATGTGAAGAAAGGTTACTTCTTTACAGTAAACTTATCTTGTTGCTACTGTTTCCAGTAACCTGAAAAAACACATCAATGCCAGCAGTTGTTGGCATCAAGAAGACCAGCAAGGTCTCTACTGTATGTCACCTGAGGGTGATGCCCAGATGCACCCTCAGTAGGTAACAAAAGGTCCCAAAAGCTTCTTGCTTTTCAGTGAGCTCTGAGAATGTAACAGGAGATGTTAACTTGGCACAAAGGCAAGAGTAGAGGTCAGCTAAAAACCGAAGAAGAGTAAGTGGAAAGAGCCATAATTAAAAAATAAATGGCGGTAAATGTGCCAGATGTTCTTGCTTCCACACTCTAGGTGAATATGGAACTCGGCAAACTGAGTGGCTAACCTAATGTTCCTTCCCCACTGCCATGTTCTACAAGAGGCCTTTGATGGTTGTTAAATATAACGCTAAGTTGCTGAGCTATTTTAATTGTAAAAGGGGGAAGTACAAAGGGTCAGACTTTGAGTTCAAGTGTGCCCATGGGGAATGTGTACATTCCGATATTCTTTAAATCTCCAGATCTCACATTGGAGAGAAGACGGCTGGGGAAATGTTATGAACAAAAATGTCCCACATATTCGACATTATTTTCCATTTCAGATTTTTGAGCCCTCTTTTTCTTTCCCTTCAGAGTCTCCTTCCCAGGCATTAAGAATATAAAAGGCTATGCTTATTTATAAAAGGGAATGGTATCCTCCTGTGCACAAGGGTCTCCTTAAGTTTGTTCTCTTAAGTGAATCTACGAGGTTAGTATCTTTAGACTGGTTCTGGAAAAAATAAAACTTCCTGTACAACTCATTCAACTGGGCCCCTAGATAAGATTATAATTTTTAAGGGGTTGGTGGAAATGGGATTAAAATATTTTTCCACATAGAATTTTTATTCACAATATTTTCAAACTTTAGTACTTTGTCACATTATGTTAAGGCGAGCATCCTGTGAAAATTTATGTTGTCATCAGTTTTCACTGCCAAATTTTCAATGGAGTCTAAGGTTCTGATGAAATCTATAATTTAAAGGCTTTTTGAAATCATAAAATCATTCCAGTTTTTATCTGGATTGCCTCTGGTCTTTTGCGAGTGTGTACTACGTAGTTAGGCTCCATTCTAAGCCTTTTTTAGGTATTATCTCATTTTATGCCTATCACTCTAATAAGGCACGTTATTATTCTCCTGTTAGAGATGAAGGGACTGAGGTACACAGGGGATGAGTAACAGGTACAAGATCACGTCCAAGTTGGTATGTGGTAAGTCTGGGATTGAACTCTAGGGCTTCTGGTACCAGACACTATAATTTACTGACACTCCTAAAAAAATTAAATTGATAGTCAGAATGCACTTCCAGTTAAAAGCATATCTTATTACTGGGCATTACAAAACCTACAGCTTAGAAATGTGATCTATCAAATGAGGAACAAAAGATAAAACTAGATGGTTTCCAAAGTATTAAAGGGCTCCATTCCTTCTATTGTATATTAAGCAAAGGGAAGGAAACCAGTATCCACTGAGTCCTGACAGTGAGCTGGATATGGTGCTGTGGGCCTCACTCGTAACAATCATAAATAACAATCATAAATTAGTTCCATTTTACAGTTGAAGAAAATGGAGCTCCGTGAGATGAGGTATTTTGTTATTTGGCGCATGGGGGGGGGGGCGCGGGGGGCAGAATTCTGGGTATGAACTCAGGTCTGCCTCACTCCAAATCCCAAAAAGGAGTAGATACAAGATTTGCCTATAAAACAGGCTGAGTCTTCAATGTGCAGCAATAATGGGCCAATTATATATATTATTAAGTCAGAAGCACCACTATTAAGGGAGTATGAGGTTTCCCTCTGTGTCTAGATGGCCGCCTAACCTTCTCCCTCAACTGTGTAGAAACCCCCAGAAACAGAGGGAAAGCATGGCAGAGATGCACAAACCATGCCCAGAGTCATTCAGGCTTCCTGCTTTGTAGAAAAGGCTCCTGGGAAAGCCAGGCTGCCACCTCCTGAACTCCATCCTGTACCTCCGTGGGCATCCCAGAAGGTCTCTCCTCGAAGGGGTGGGGGAGGGGCACACATAGGCTTTGAAAGAAGTGAACAGTGGTTTCCTTTCTCAGACTCGCTCCATACATTTCTTCAGTTAACATAAGAGCCCTTTCGGCTATTATCCCGTTTCTGCATAGGACCTGGCCAAGTTACTTTCTAAATTTTTTCACATTTACCCCAAATATACTCATTTTAACTTAACATTTTAATCTGCTGCAGTTTTAAAAAGGAGCTAGGTCTTCTTGTTGACCTTGAGAATGCCCCATCTTTTGATGGTGACAGTTAATGACTCGATCTGTTTTTCCAACCTGAACACCTTACACTTGTGGAGTTCACTAAGAGCTTTAGGGTTTCTAAAGTGATTGAGGAAGTGCTAATTAAAGAATCCACATGTAATGTTTTCAATGAACCACCACCTATTTGATATTAACCACATCCTTTCCCTGGCCTGAGTTATAACTAATCCAGCCTTCAACTGGGGCAGTGAGATGTGATGAACCAGCAAGAAAGAAGAAGCCACAGTCTAATTTGGATTTGGTCCGTGACTTGCTAGGAGACCCTCATGTTCTTCCCCAGTGAAGCAGGAAGGATAATCCCTGGGGGTCGCTCTGAGGACCAAAATTGATAAAAAATATTGAAAATAATAAAAGTATCACATTTGTGAAATATCAAGGGGATGTTCACAATTTAAATGTAAAAACATATGGCACACCATGGCTTCCCTTCTTTTGTTCCTTTTAGAATCTAACCACCTGTTTTATACTTCTGGCTTTTCGAAGGGGCTTATAGAATGTGAAGAGTCATTTGCCTCCTATTGGTGGAGGCTTTCCATTAGAGGCCTGGACTGAGAAGGACCTTCTTGCACAGATCACCATACGGACGGGCTTAGGCCCAACTCTGCTGCCATAATATGAGTTTACGGAAAAGGCAGGATTCAGTTGGATGCTTTCAAGACATCTTCAGAGAACAGGTAGTCTCTTCCCCACGTGACTTTTGTTGTCTTTGGAAAGCCATGAAATTCTCCATCCCTTAGAAAATAGTCTTGCAAAGCTGGCTTTTATGTTCTCATTGAGAGAGTGCTACTTTTTGATGGCAACAGGCAAATGATGGAGTTGTTTTCCCAGCCATGCACACAACAGATCCAGGAAGTTCTCCACTGTAGAGAGCTTAGCTGTGTGTAGCTGCACGAAGCTGGGATTTATCCATAGTTAGAAATGGTCTGTTTGAGACACTGTTGCAAAACCCAGTCACATAGGTCTTGGTCATAAAGCCAAACTGTCACTTGAAACACTGCTTCTAGTTCAGCAAGTGATCAGATGGTCACAGGCTGTGGTCTCTATTACAGTGATTCATGAGGAAAGACCCCTGTAAGACATAAATGCCTATCTAGTGGTTGTTCTGGGCCCAGACATGGCTTGTTCATTCTGTAGAGACTTTACATCTGTCTGTTGGTGCCAAAGGTTGAACCCACCATACTTCATCCCTACTAGTCTCTTTCTTCTAGTAGAAGTGATCTTGCCTGGCCCATTGGAAGCAGCCAAGGCAAAACTGTAATCCAAGAGTCGGAGGAAAGCTGGGTGATTAGATCAGTCCCGCAGCATGATACCCATGAACTCATCATTGAAACCACCAATGGGACAGTGACCCACCTCCTTGTAAAGATACTGAATGAAAGCACTGGTGGGAGGGGGCAGAAAGGGTCACTTAGAAAACCCAGGTTTGACTACTATCCCTCCTAAGAAGTCAGTGAACATCAAATACAGAGCAGACTTGTGTACTCTTCAGTTTTGTGGATCCTAGTGTGAGTACTAAGCTGCCGTCCATGGTGAGAAATATTGGAGGTGCTATTCTTTCAGGTCAATTTGTAGGAGTTTTGTAAAATTCCCAGAGGCATACTTCATTAGTAGCTCCAAATGACACGGGAAAGAGCTTCATCTTGCTGGACTCAGGTACAGAATATACTGGGGTAAACATATGATGTCACCTTGGAGGTATGGGGCGGGGTGCCAATATGAGACACCGACAGTGCAAACTCTGCCCACTGCAAAGATCCTAAAACCATCTTGCTCCATTCTACAGAATCTTGCAAACCACATCACAGGGAATAAACTGTTCCTGCTGACATTCTTCAAGACTACGGAGGCTGATAGGCAGTTCGAGGGCTGAGATGTCTAAATTACTAGAGAGTGTCATTCTTGGTACCCACGTGCACTCATTTGCAGAAGGTTAAACGAGCAGAACAAAAATAACTTTAGGGAAAGACAGATCTGTTTTTAGCCAGAAAATACACATTTCTCCTGGTTGATCTCTTTTTAACCCTTTGCATTCTTGGAAGCATGAAGAAATCCTAACGAAAAAGTCCTCAGAACTTCCTGATATAACAATCACCTGCTAAAAATAAGATTTATAAACTGTGAATGTCTCAGATTTGCTTCCGTTGCATAGGGAAGAGGCGTGGCACATGTGGCAGAAAAATAGTAGACTGTCAACCCAGAACAGAATGCATATTTTTGTACAGCAGCATCTTCCAAATTCCCCACTAGTCAAAATGGTCCCATTTTCATAAACTTAGTCCTTGGCGCTGGAGACATAATATCAGTTGAAATATGGTCTTCGATTTGAGTTTTAAAGGGGTTATTGCTGTCTTTGGCACAGAATCAACACCTAAGCACAAACACCCAGTAAACAGACCCATGCAAATCTGACCACCCCCCCACCAAAAGTAAAGAAGGTAAGTCTAAAAATATGAAGTGACAGTTCACCCTTCATGGTGCTCAGTCCCTCAGGTGTGCACTTTCAAGATTCCACGGAACTCTTAGGCAAAATGGGCCTGGGCCCAGAAAAATAGTATAGAATTTGCATTTTCCTTCTGCGTTACTGGAGATCTTTAAAAAGATATAAATGAGTATATGGCTACATGTGTACATGTAATTATTTTGCTATGAAGGTAACTATCTTAAGTTTTAATGTAAGATAAATTAGAGGTGACTGAAAAAAATCACTAAAAAGCTTAATTCTAGCCATTTCTTATTTCATCCTCTGTTAATCTCTGAAACATATTTAGATGAACACGTTCAGAAAGAGGATGGTTCAGCTTGGTCTATTTTTGACACAGCAGAGTAAACTATGTCATTGTGTCACCTACTATGAAATCTCAGCTTCAATGACGTGGGCGCTTAATCATCTGTCCTTTACCCAACAGGCCAGCCTGGGAGGTGGGAAGTCTTTCTGTTGACTAATCAAAATGCCTACGCTCCCCCCTCCCCCAGCCACACGGGAGGGGAGGTGGCGGGAACAGACACAGAAGGCTGTGAATACCAAAGTCAGATTCTCCACTGAAAACAGCTACCAAGACACAAGAGCAGAGAGATAAAGAGAAAAAGGAAAAATAAAAAGATGCAGCCAAATGGATACCAGGGAACAAATGACCGTACCTTGGCAACAGCTTTGCCGTCAGAATTGTTGTTAGAATCTTTAACACCACTGAATGAATCTCTTCTCTGTGGGCATGGCTTCTTTTTGCGTGGTCTGCCTTTAAGGTTTGGCGCTGAAAACAAATGAAGAACAATTGATGTACATTTTCATGTGCATGGGTTTCCTTATGAAAGACCAAGAATGTTAATACAGTGGTGCCCTCTAAACTGTTCAGAGAAATGTACACATCTCATTTAATGTTCCTCTCTCTGACGGGCCACATCTTGGTAGACTGTACAGTTCTGTACATGCTTCCCCAAGCGAATCTACTTTAACATGTCTAATTAGTATAAATAAAATGAAGCTCTCAGCTCTCAAGGACAATAGTAAGGAAAAGGCACTTCCTATTGTTAGAAAAGAAACACATTGCGCTGAAAGACAACCCGAAGCCAGGCTTGGAGATTAGTCTTTGTTTTTGTTTTGTATCTGGTTTTCAGAAACCTAGGTGAAATGCCAGCCCATCATGGTATCATAGTAATGTGGCATTTGAAAACCTCTCTCTTCAAAAGTGGAGACATGAGCATTTTCTTAAGTTATGATATAAATAAGTTGATATGATACAAATGAGAGAGAGAGCTAGAGAAAGAACATTCATGGTTAACAATCCGAAAGATATTCTTACAAGTATTTACTAATAATATTGAGACCAGCATGTTTCAAATCTCAACAAATCTGGCAGATACATTTAAATCAGCACGCTCTCTTTTTCCTTCTCAACATAGTAAGATCTCAAGGGTTATTTAACATAACTTCCAAAGATCACACTGGGGTTAGCCCGATTCCATGAAAATTATACTTTCTTAAAGCCACAGACAAGATGCAAAGCAAAGTTCTATTTCATTCCTGGTGTTGAACTTGAATCCTTTTAAGATCCATACAGAAAACAGGGGGGAGAAAAGCTGCTGTTTATCTAGTGCTTGGACTGTCCGGCATCAGCTTTCATATTTAGCTTCATCAGTCACCCAAGTCAAGCAAAATTAAAACAAACCGCTAACCAAGCAGCCTTGAACAATTCCAAACTAATGAATTGTACCCAAAGCAATTTTTCCTAGCCTTTTCAAGGTACCCACACTTTTTTTTTATTGCTTGAAGATAGGATTACAACAGTGCCAAATCTGAACCACTCAAGTGCTTTTAATTGTTGTTCATCTTACTTACATCACACATTTAACCAGTGGTTTTAGGACATTTTACACTGTGCTCCTCACAGGAGCAGGAGTCCCATGCACTCGCTTTTCTACCATGGATGACAGTTCTGCTGTTGGTAAAGCTCAGGAAAGTACAGCTGCCTTTCTAGTCAGGCAAAAGTTTAAAAAGTGGCTGTGGGGCTCAGGCTCCCCCCTGCCCCAAACCCACTCCCCTCTCATCTCCCCCCAGACGGACGTCCAGAAGTCCACCCCAGAAAGCCAGCCTGGAATTATCACAATTAAACAAACTCGCAGACAAAAATCAAGCAAAGAGAAAGTAGCGATTACCCATTCCAGTCGACAAACATCTGCCTGAGGATGTCTGTGCTCATGAAAGCTGCAGCATGTGACTGCTTCCCGGCCACGTCCCTGGAAGTCTTGACTTGGTGTGGATGTCAGCTTCCCTCCCAACGGGAACGCAAGTGCAAGCTGCCAGGCTCAGCGCTGTGCTTACGACTCCCCTCCCCCGGCAGCTCCATTACTCATGTAAACACACAGCAGTGACTAGCACGGAGTGTGTGGGATGAGCTCTGAGGACTTTGCCGAGTTGAGTTGCCAGACTGGCAGGGAGGGCTCTGCTCTCTCCCCCTCCCTGCACCGCCTTGGTGATTTCATCAGGCCTGTGTTGTGGATCCTGACCTCCTGCTCTCCTGTCACAGCCTAATGCCAGCTTCCATTAACTGCCCTGCTCCTCAGCCTGGAGCCAGGGCGTGGACTATTTTGGTTTGAAGACTTGGTGTAGCACAGAAGTGTTTCCACAACCGACTCAAGTGCTAAGACTTTAATGACTGTGAGGGAATGATGTACTTTCATGTCCCGTATCAAAATAATAGCCGAGCGAGCAGAAAGCTGACAGAGAGACAAACAGAACTTAGGGTAGGTCTGAGACATTTCATTAAAAGAAACAAAACAACATCGCCTCGTTCTCAGATTTGTTAACTATGGCCTCTCCTTCCTAACATTTTGGCAAAACAAACAAACAAACAAAAAAACCCCTCCAAAGCATTTAAACTTAAAAGCATTTATTTCCAGAAAAGCTTTCAAATCCCAAAGGCCTTTTAGATAGAACTTGTACTGAACAGCCTGTTTTAAATAAAGGCAAAGGTTCCGGGAACCGACAATAAGTCATCCTCAAATCAGGTCTATTTTCTCCATTCTTTGAGCTGTTTTCAGAACCCAGAAAAGCACATGCCCTTCCCCAGCAGATTCTGAGAATTATAAATTTAGAACAGGCTAGCACCTAATATTCTGGTCACACAAACTTAAACTCTAAATGGGATTTGATCAAGAGAAAAAGCCTTTTGTTCCTAATGAGGCAAGTCACTGACATTTCAGGTAGGCTAGACAAATCCCACCAATCGCTCAAGCCTCAAACTCAAATATCTCTTCTCCTTTCCCCCTCTGCCCTCCTTTTTCTGACTTTCTCTTACGGAAGGTATCACTGTATTCTTTGTACTTTGGTTATGTTTTATGGGTTATTATTATCCTAAATTGGAGACTCTTCAAGGGCAAGACCATGTCAGACTCATCTCTCATCTGCCCAGCACACACCCAGGAGATAGCATTACATAATATAAATCTGTTGAATGAATATGTGACTAATGGAAATAAAGATGCTCACATGTACCTCCTTGAAGTCTTCACGAGCCGGACCCACAAACTTGGCCTTGTGCATACCTGTCACATTGGGCACCTGTAAACCTGTGCTCGCCTTTACTATTTACACTTGAGCTCTGGGAACATAACCCAGTGTCCAGAAAGTTTGCTCTGGGAATTAAGACAGAAAACCTAACGCCTTTGGTTCCTGATGACTGTTAAGACTTTGTGTCTGGCATCTTGGAAGGGCTGTGATCTTGTCCCCAGTGCAACCAGTGCCCTGAAGAGCAGATGTTCAAAGTCCCAGGGAGAACAGAGCATGCAGAACTGGATGGGAGCCCCCATCATACAATCTGAAACCTTTTGGATCCATAAAACCCCAGGCAAAGCTCTGGGACTGAGAGCTGGCTTTTGGGGGGAGTAAAAATTCTGGTCCCCGGGCTACTTTTTTTACTTTTTTTTTTCTTACAGAGTCAAGAAAACAAATCATTTGCAAGGCAAGTGAGTGAAAACAAATGCTTTATGGTGTGGTGGTGTTCAGGACTGCGGGAGGCCAGCAGTACACTTACTGATAGCATAACTGGGGCTAGTTAGATACGCTACAAAACAAAATAGTGTGAAGCAATAAATGCTCGGTTACTTTTCCACATGTATATAATCCATTGACCGGCCCTGGGCCCACTCATTCACAGAGTTCAGTCAATGCTCTTTACGTGAATGTTTGCAATATTACACACAAATAATAATAATAGCTGGTATTTACTGAGCACTTTCTCTGTGCCAGTCAGCACTTTGTATACAATACCTCATTTAAAACTCACAGCAAACCAACAGGAAGGTGCGATTATAATCCCCATTTTCCAGACCAGAAAACTGAGACAGCGATGAAATTAGTTGTTTTAGGTCATGCAACTGGTTACTGGTAACTGGATCCAAACCAGGCAACTGGACTTTATGCAACATCCCTGCTTTAAGTAACTTCTGACAGACACGCACACTCAGTCTGTCTCATAATGAGATATTTATATTATTAACTTGGGCTGGCAGTCACCAGGGAGCTTTCCCTAAATGAAAACACTCAAATACCACCACATAGTACAAGGGTACTAAGAGCCCATCTCAGGTAACAAACAGCATCCTACAGACTTGACGTGGGGCAGGGTCCCCATCAATCCTGATTCAGCAGTAGGTGAAAGACTTCCACTCAAGTCACAGAGTTCCAATAAAACTTAGCATGCCATGCACATCACCCCTTCGCAGTGGGCCACTGACTCTTCTGCCTGAACAGTGAAAGATTTCTGTGGTTAAAACAAAAAAAAAATCTTTCCTCTCGGACTGCCCATCTGTTCCTCTTACTCAGTGCCATGAAATTAACAAGTATTCACCTTTGTGAAGTCACTGCTATTTCTATAGGCGTTAATCCCAGGAGAGTCTGCAACCGCCACTGGTGCAGGCTACTTTGACATCTCACCCACGTGTTTTGTTTTCTCCTTTTTTTAAAACTCGGTCAAATATTAATAAAACATAGCCTTTTTAAAGACAATACGGCAAAACAAGGTTTTTGTTTGTCTGTTTCCTTAAAGCGTTTAAAGTTTAGAGGTTCCAGGCATTCACTTATGTATTCACTTCTCTATGGGTTCTGACAAGTTATGTGTCAGGACAGCACAGGTGTGGGAAGCTTTCAGCTCAACCCCAACCCTTGAAATAATAATAATAAAACAAAGGAAATGTAACCAGTTACTGGCAAAGTAAATTGCTTTTGGCTTAAACATCCCTGTTTTTCTCTACTGTGTTCTTCCTGTCATGACCATCTCTCTTTTTTTATAACATTTATGCTCTTGGAAATACCACGAAGATAAACTGCTATAAAAGCTGGATTGACTCATCACTTAACAACTCTTTCTTCTCATTTTGCAGAGAGGATTTTGTTGCCAATGCAGCTCCATATTCTCTCGAGAAATTCTTTGTGAGCTTCCACTTAGAGATAGGACTTTCGTGTTGGTGGGGGACTGCAATTAGGAGGTTGGAAAACCAGGCATCATTTTCCTAAGAGTTTGACCCCCTAGGGTCAATATCTAGAGGAAGTTGGCAGAGTGTTAACTCACTTGATTTGCAAGTTGTGCGTGCGTGTCTGCCCACGGGTGTGTGTGTGTGTGTGTGTTTTAAACACTACAAACAAGCCAGAAAACTAACGTCCACGGACTGATGTATTAGGGACTGAGAAACATCACTCCATGTTTAGTGCGCATTACTGATAATACTTCGCATTTCTGTAATGCCTTTCCTCTGAGGATCTCAATTCTCTGCAAAATTTTCTTTATAGACAATAATCTTAAAATACTCTGGCAAGTTTCAGCACGGAGCATTGCTCTTGCTGGAAAAAAAAATATCCTAATTTAGTTATCATTTACTGTGTTCTATTTTCAATGTTTCCCTTTTGACTATTTAGAAACTTCCTCTTTCACTACAACAAAAATAGGATGAGTGTTTTTAAAGTTATTAATGTATGGGTAAAAGATTTAGAAACCAAGACTGGCAGAAAGCTTGATCAGAGCCACTCCTGAAATTTATGGGTGTAATAAAGGAGAGGTATTTCACAGATAATCTCTTACAGAATTTCAGTCTTCAAATACTTGGAAAAAAAGTAAAGAAAAACAGAAGCTCTCAGCCCTCATTTTGGCTTTAACTTAAAGGCAACATTTTTATTTTAAAAATTCATACATGATACCCTTAAATGTTTATTTCACATCTACACCATATTCCATATACTCACTACCCCACACCTAATAGAGTGGTGCCAGGAAACTGTGGATGCTGGTACTTAACGTCTGTTAATAAGTTGAATCTTTCTGTGAATTCACAAAGCATTACTTATGTGTTGATTTAAAATTTTCAAGTTTACTTTTATTCTGTTTTCCTCTAAACAATCTTCTACACCCACCAGGAATGTTTGAGAAGCAACTGTGTTACCTTAGAAACGAGCACACAGAACCACTGACCAGCAAAACTCCATCTTGTGGGACGTTCTAACTTAAATGATGACTTTAAAGCCACAGGCAAGGTAACACAAAAAACAAACAAACCAAAACACTGCAAGAATGTTATCATTTTCTATAACTGTCCAGGCAGTTCCCTTTTCAAGAGTAATTTTTTTTTCTTAAATAAAGCCATGAAAAATAATAGAGTCATGAACCAAGACTAGAACCAGCCGCAGGTGCCCTCACCCTCAAATGCCCCCAAAGCCACACAGCCCTGAACAGTGACAGCTGCACCTGCCCCAGAGGGATGACCCCACTGCCACTCTGGATGTCATGGACACCTTGAGTTTCCAAGTTTGCTTTAGACCTGGCGTTGTTTGGACCACAGTGCCTATAACAACAATTTAGCATTTCCAATGCACTCCACTCTCTCAGAACCCAGGTCCACTTCTACGTCCTGTGAAGGGTGAGCAGTTAAGTTGTTAGAAAGAGGGTGGGGGAGAAATGAAGCAGGCTTTACATGAGGTCCAACCACTTTGGCTCTTGGTCAAAATCACTGAGAGCCCCAGAGTCACTAATGAGAGTGGAATGTATTAGTGCGTTTGTCATACCTGGACTGCTTTGGCGGCTTAAGTCCAAAACAGCCATGGACTTCATTGACTGCTCAACAAACCATGTAAGTAAACACTCTTGTAATCCCTTCCAAAACATGCCCAGTCTTACTCACTCTTTGTTTCATACTTGTGAATGCTGGAGCAATTGTTAATGCCCCTGATCAAAGTTTTAGTAATTTCATAGGCATGTGATTTGCATAGCTATTTCCTGATCCGCCTTCTCTCTGCCCTGGAGGTCTTCATTTCTCAGAAACACTTAAAAACACAGATTATTTGACTTCTCCCCTTCCCCCACCCTATAAATGGAACTCGATTTGCTAGCTCATCTGTATTGCTAATTGGTTTGAAAGCATGTGACTCCACGCATTCTTGCCATTAAAACACAAGCAAACCTCTTTTTTAGTCAGGTTTTACCAGCAGTGACAGGCAGATTTCTATCTTTATTTCCTCTCTGTGTCTTGAGGAGGGAGAGAAATTTAAATGTCCAAATGTTATCTCTATATTATTCTGAAACAATGTAGTGAATTCCAAAGGAATGCAGAAATGTTCTAGAAGTGTATAATAGGCTTGTCTACAAGGACCTGGCAAAGAAGAAAGGGATTACAGACACTTTTCACTACCACTTGCAGAATGAGGGGGAAATCTGGGAGCTAAATTCTAGGTGTACGGTGAAGAAAGATTCTGGGTTTTCAGAAGACAGACTCTCTAAGGAGAGAATTCTGGAAATAGGGATGGAGATTGAAATCCATGCCTGACCTTTCAAACCCGGCCTTCCCTTTGGTTTGTTCTGGCCAGGTCCAGTATCCTTCATGGAAAGCATTTTCAGCAAAAGGTCCCCTTCAGGACCTGCTGAAGGGGCAGAGAAGGTGGTTCTCAGCTGTCTCACAAATATTTGTCTCTGAGGTCTATGTACCATGGCGTCAGGAGCCAATGGAAGACTCTTTTGCCTTAAAAGTCCAAATTTCACAGTTATGTAAAGAAACATCAGGGCAAGGGTGCCTTGATGGCTCGGTCGCTTAAGTGTCCGACTCTTGGTCTCGGCTGAGGTCATGATCTCGCGGTTTTGTGGGTTCGAGCCCGGCATCAAGCTCTGTGCTGACAGCATGGAGCCTGCTTGGGATTCTCCCCACCCCACCCCCGCCCCTGCCCCACTCATGCTGCCTGTGTTTCTCTCAGGATAAATAAATAAACTTAAAAAAAAAAAAAAAGAAACATCAAGGCAGAGTGGATGCCCAAGGACTTAGCTTGGTACGAAGTACACGTGGTAGTGCTGTCCAGGTGTTAATACTGTGCCCAAAGGGTCTGATTTCCTTCCCTAGCTGTGAGGTCTTGTCATGAAGTCGCAAACCCAGCAGAACCAAAAATGGCCTCTTAAAACGCCACAGGGGCTCAAACTTCTACTTTCACATCTACTTGGCAACTCATTTCTCCTGCTATTCTTCTCCCTGGATGCCTGGTGCCCGTGGTCCCTTTTTAGGCCCTGGGTCCCAGCTTCATCTCTCAATGGAAAAGACCATGTTGGGTGTTGAGGAAAAACCTGCATAAAAGCTATTAATAATTAGATGAAGTGCATTGTTTCAATGCTTACTATGTACTTTTTCTTAAGGTTTTGAAATAGCTTATGTTTCCATTTTTTGAAAACTATTCCATGAACAGATTTAGTCTTTCTTAGTATGACTGTCTATAATAAGAATAGAATATTAATTTAAGATACTTTTTTTTTTTTTAAGTTTTAGGCTATTTTAAGGGTCCAGTCTGAAAATAGTTAAGGACATTTTGATTTCTATAATTTATGAAATGTATAAAGATAGGACCTCTTAAACATCATAGACTTTTTGTCTCTCTTTCTTTTATTCTTTTTGTTACCATCAATAGACCTGCTCATTCTAGTGCATGATTGATACGTTCTGTGGTGTTACTATTGAACATGACAGCACACAAGTGAAAGTTACATTTTTTTGTGCTGAACAGCCTTGCAAGGGGCAGCAAATATCAGAGCAGTTTTTAAACTCATATAAACAGAACATTCTTGGTCAGCCATTTTTCCAGGTTTGGAAATGAGATATTCCATTTTCAACATTGAGGATAATTGATTTGCTACATCTCTCAAGAAAACATTCCCTACTTGGAAATAAGTAAAAGAGACATTATGTGTGTGTGTGTGTGTGTGTGTGTGTGTGTGTGTGCTTTAGCATGGAGGTATTTAACTTCGTCAGACTTGGACTAATATGTTATGAGAGACATTTCAGGTTTTCAAACACATACACATAAGAAAAAGTAAAAGGTCATCAAGTAATAAGCTTCCAATCTCTTTTTTAAAAGATCCCCAAAAGAATTTGTACTTAAAAGGGATTTTTCACTTTCTTTATGCTTTTCTACCTTTCAGAAAGAATGATTGAAAAAGTAGGATAGTCTCTTACTTAAAAAGTAAAAAAGATGACTACTGTAGTTTGTCTGAGACTCTTAGACATTTCTCTTTGCTCAGGTAAGGCCCTCCCATCCCTTTTTCCTTTCTGAGCTACCAGCGGCATCTCTGAGCTTCATTTGTTTGTGGATACATACGAGACACGATACCAGAAAACGACTTCAAAAACTCTCCTGCAATAGATACCAAGGAACTCCTAGACACACAGCAGAGATGAGTGTATGTGTTAGAGCAGAGGGGAGTTTGGGTCCAGAATGAGGAGAGCAAGGGTCTGGGTTGTGCGTGTAGAGTCAGGGCAAGCTAGAGTGCTCTGTCAGTGGGCGTGAGTGTGGGTCACATTCTCAAGAAACATGGACAGATAACCATCAGAAATCCTAACGTAAATCTTATAATGAACAAGGAGAGTACACAGAAGAGGTCAGAACTGCTTCCATTTTTTTCAGTGTAAGAAAAAAATGTTTCTATAACTGTTTGGAGCTGCTCTGGCTAACACAGTCACCTCTGGCCATGTGGGGCTATGGAGCACTGGAAATACATCCAGTACAAAACTAAGATTTGCCGTAAGCATAAAATACACACTGGATTTCCAGGACAATATATAGAATGTAAAATATCTCATTAATGACATTTTATATTGATGACATATTGAAATGATATGCTGAATATGCTGGATTATAAATAAAACACATTATTAAAATCAATTCTACCTGTTTCTTTTTACGTTTTGAAATGTGGTTAACTAGAAGATTTTAAGTTACATGTGGCCTGCATTATCTTTCTTTTGGAGGATGCTGGTTCAGTCGACAATTCAATGTCATGATTATAGATATGTCCTTGGAAATGTGTTAAAAGAGTAGACAGAACAAGATTAACATCTGAAGCGAGAATAATCAGCAAGAGTGTTGATTCAAAGTTTCAGTGAAATTGGGTGTTTTATTTATTGTTACACGCAGGAGAGTCATACATAGATGTTAGTATCTGAGAATTTTGCCGAAGCTGAGGTGTTTCCTTAGTAAAATTCAAATCTTGGTAATCATTGACTCAAGGTTACTCAATGGCCCCAGTGAAGATATTATTTCATTAACTTCCTTAACTAATATGTCAAAGCAAATGTTAAGCCTTGACAGGACACTTAGGGGGAATAGCGAAGAGAAAGAGAAAAAGAGTGGCTGCCTAATTATTAATTTTACTAACTGTTCTCTCCAGCTACCAACGTGGGTTGGGTATAATGTAAGCCATTTGCAAACTGAGTAAGAGAAAATAGACCTTCAGTGATTTTAGCTAGTTGGAAGGTAGACTCTTCTTAACCACAAACTGTTGAATAAATTCATGGTCTGGCTGTGTTTTCCTTTTTGGAGATTTCATTTGCAAGTAAGAAAACAGATCAGATATAGTCGGTCCTCAAGTCACCCAAGGGCATGGCCTTCTTGGCTTTCCCAAGGTGCTTCAAGTCCCATGGTTTTATACAACAAAAAGTGAGATTATTCATCGAAGATAAGCACTCCAATAAACCCAGAAAAGTTGACAGAACAAAAAGGTTTGACCTCTAGGGAGCAGAGGAGGAGACACATTCTTTCCCCATTCATTCTTAGCACCACAAGCCTATGGGGCGTCACTCTAAGAAGACAGCAGCTGCTCAGTGGCCACCTGGCTCCATGTCCCAGCCTCTCAAATAACTGGTCACAGTAGCTGAAATCAAAGCCTATTCGCTCCACCCCTCACCTTTGGATTCCTGTTGCAGCAACAACACAGAAACCGAACTAGCCGTTAACAGCTCTCCAAATACAACAGGCCAATCAAAGGGCTACACATCCACCTGGATTCTTTTATGGAACCCTCTCCCCGCCCCTCATAGGGTTCCCGTTGTAAAAATAAAAGAACAGCAATGGTAGCAATGGAAATAAGCTTAGGAAATATTTTCTTTTCTTAGAAGGCAAGACTTGCTATAGCATTTAAGGCAGTAACATACAGAGAGATTAAGACCAAATCCCTGCAACACCAACAAATTTTGCAGTGAATATTATACATTCTCCCATGTGGTACCTATAACATTTTTTAAATAAAGTTATCTGGCAGGTTCCACCTACATCCAGTGAAGCAGTTTGCACACCTCTGGTATGTTTCTAATATCTAACTTTAGCAGTATTTGTCTTTGTCCTCCAAACTTTTTTATAGCACATGGTATGCATATTTCAGCATCCAACATTATTAACTCATGACCAACTGTCAGTTGATGGTTATCTAACACATGGGGTCTCTAAAAAAGGATCCTTATTTGGGCAAAAGCTCTTGTCTGCACCAGTCTGTCTATATTTCCCCGCAGAAGAACTTTATTTGGATTATTATTCGCTGTTCGTGGAAACTCAGAGGCTGCATGTGTGGCAATCGGAAGGCGGGGAAATAAATCCTTAGCAAGTTAAAACACTTAGCTGATATTAAAACCATTTCTAGCTTTGTTCGCTTGAAAGTAAACTCTTGGTTGCCCTCTTGTGGTGAATCTATGTGATGTGGTGGGAAGACCATAAAAACCCAGAAACGAACAGAGTTTAATCAAATACAGGTAAGAACATTCATCCTTGACAGAAACTGTACAAATCACAACCTTATGTTGCTGTATATGTTTTAGAATTTACATTTAGCAGCCCTCCCATGCAGAGAGGGATGGGGGGGGGACCGGGGGTTGGGGGGGGGGGACTCGTAATATGGAAATTAGAACTTTGTCTTTCTGGTATACAATGACTTCACTATGTTTACTGCCATAACTCATATATGTGGCAAATTGATCTTTATGAGATTTAGAAACTTCAAAAAATCATACCCACATTTAAAAGTTCCTTCATAACCAAAAATAGACTGATGTTCCAACTGGTTTGGAATTATAGGAACCAAGGAAAGAAGTCTGAATAATTCCCTAATATGGAAGCAAATCACTTTAAAAAAATAAGGAAAAGGTTATTTGTTTTTGACAATAGGCAACATATGGAAACTTGGAATTTATAGAACGAAGTGTACGGACATAATTCATTTGTATCCCCTAAAGATAAAATTTTATAAAAATCTGACAGCAAATTGAATAAATGGTCATTCAATTTGGCATTTAATTTTAATTTTTAAAAACAGCATTTAAAATTTCTGCTGTATGCCTTTCAACAATTTCCTGCCTAACAGGCCCATCCCCACAAAGCAAACAAACCTGGTATTAAAACAGACTGAGCAGCTTAAGAAAAAGCTGGGGGCAAAGTACATAAGAACATAAACTATTTTTCATCATATTACTAGCAAATGTACTGTTTCCCTTTTTATCTGTCTTCTTTTTAGATAAAAGCCACTCCTCCAATCTGCATTAACAAAAATGCTGTGTATTTTTAATATGAGTTTAATACGAGTTTAGGGGCAGATTAATCTTAACTTGGCTTTTCCACTCACACATGGAAATTCAGTTTTGCAACAATAGTTGTTTGGGTCTGTCTTTGAATTAGCAAAGTTCTTAAAGTAATTTTACTATAAAATTAAACAGCTGTGAGTTCTTTAGCAAACATGATGATTCTCGTTCTTCTTTGTACTATTGTGCAAGCTCAAATACCCTTTCTTTCATGTCTTTTTATTCTAAAATGAATTCCCTAGTTAGCCTTGTTTAGCTTAAAAAATAATATTAAAGAAGGGGGTGGGATTTGCTGACCTCTGAAATCCATCAGAATTTAAGCACAGGGCGTTTACACAAGGTGCACACTCAAAAGGGCTTTTGTTTCATTCTTATTATGGAATGGAAAATTATATTCTGCTCCGATATAAAGCTAATCCTTGTGCATAACGAAGCTGTTTGCAAATATTCCTGTGGAGCAAGGCATCTTATGCCTATTTTGCAGATGAGAAAATCGAAACCTCGAGAAATGGTAAGGAGGTGAGAAATGAAGACATTCATAGAGGCTGGAATTAAATTTAGAATTTGACTCCTAGCCCAGGACTCTAACCACGTGAGGGCTCTGACTCTTTGGAATCAACAGAAGAGCAATTTTAAAACATTCTTTTGACATTATTAACCACAGCCTCAGGGCTCAGGGAAGTGGGGGTGGGGGCGGGGCCTGGAAACAATGCAGGGCTGCTAGGTGACAGCCTCTTGCAACATGACTAATAAAATGGCTTACTTGATCCATACTGCCATATATTCTAGGAATATTCAGAGCCTTAATGACTCCCTTTGTATCTTGAAAAATTAAAATCTAGATTTGAGTGCTAGTGTAGACGACCTCCTAAAATGCAGGCAGAGAATCATTACAAGACATTAAGTATAGGAGTGCCTGGGTGGCTCAGTAAGTTGAGCTTCTGACTCTTGATTTCTTCAGCTCAGGTCATGATCTCACGGTTAGTGGGTGTGGGCTCGAGCCCCACGTCAGGCTCTGAGCTGACAGTGTGGAACCTGCTTGAGATTCTCTCTCCCTGTCTCTCTGCCCCTGTCCTGCTTGCGCACGCGCTCTCTCTGTCTCTAAATAAATAAACTTAAAAAAAAAAGGCATTAAGTATAGAAAGTGGTTCTTGGCTTTTCACATGAATTTGGAACCAAAGATCATTGCTAGGAGTTGGTGAATCCACAGATGTTACAACTGCAGAATTCTTCATTTGAGTAAGTATTGGAATTCCCAAGTTTAAGAAGAACCTTAGCTACCACTAGTCCAAAGTCTTGTTTTACACATCAGAAAAAGGAGGCCCAGAGAGTCTGCAATTTTGTCTGAAGTCACACAGCTAGTGGCGGAGCTGTGATAAACACTGGTGTCTGTCGGCTGCATGGGATCAGCAGCAGTGCCTCACTGCAGATGGCTTTTCAATGGGTCCTGATTACCTCCTCTTGGGTCTCTGCAGGGTGAGCTCTGTCATCCCAAGAGCACATTACTAAAACATACTTTCCAAGGAACTGCAATTAATAAAGTCAAATGGGAGCTGACAAGGACATTCCCACTGTGTTCAAATGCCAAAACATACAACTGAGAAAGCTCACTTGGAGTGCACAGTCTGTGGGTCCTCCTGGTGAAACTTCTGTGTACCACATAGAAAGTGTGCTCAGACCCAAGTGGGAGGGACTAAGAGGCAAGCATGTGGGAAGCCATCGGGACAATACTCCAGCATTTGGCACCAGTGCCTGCCACCTGCTTGCTTTTGTTGGGCTGTGACGAAGGGGACCTCCTTGGTTGAGGAAAGGCCTTGGGAATTTAGGATTTCCAGGGGTCAGGAGAATGGACCACAGCAGACCTTGCTTTGGAGTGACCTCGCTATCTTCCAACAATTAACAGATGCCTTAGAGGCTGCAAGCACCTCTCATGGCTTCACCCCTGCATGCCCATGCTCATAGGCTTCCTCTGACAATACCGTTCCCTCTTCACCCTTGTTCTTCTTGCCCTGACTCTTACTTTTTCTCCTAGACCAGCACTGGGGATCACACCCACTAAAAAGCTTCCTTATTCTCCTCACCTCCAGCTGGAAGAGGAATCCTTTGTCAGTAGCTTCGTCATCAAGCATGCTTCTACTCTAGCTTCTATCATCCCGTATTGAATTTGTAGGTCTCTCTCCCTCACCAGACTCTGTCTTGGTCACTGTAACATCACTATAGTTGGCGCTCAATAGATCTTTACTGAACAAGTAACTCTCTCTGTACCATATTCTGAAAGCCCTGTCTGGTACTTGGCAAGAGTCTAATAAATGTTTATTAAACTGCACTAACTCCTGATCCCATTAGGGAAAATAAACAACCTCTGAAGAGTGCAAGGTGGCTGGGTTGTCCTTAGTGGCTCATCTTCCTGTCTGTAGCACCTTTCACTGGTCACAATTACAATTAATAAAGAGAAAGCGTGTATCCCCACATTATGCAACTCTGAGACCCAGCTATTGTCAATCACTTAAATGCTTAACAGAAATAGGCCCTATCTGTGAATCTATAGATCTGACCTGCTTTGCCAAACTCTCCAACCCACAGAGATGCTGGCTCTCCTGGAGAACCCTCAATAGGGAAAAAGTCAGTGACACCTAAGAGAAATTAAGTTCCCTGGGGAAGATAAGATGGCAGCCTGCCTAGAGAGAATTACTTTTTAAGGAACACTATCCCTGCAAAGCTGCCTAAAAAACTGCCTGAAGACAAAAGTCTGGGCAAATCTATAATGTAGAGATTAAATTTAAATTCCAATAAAGATTTTTTAACAAAGGGATCAATAGAATAGGAGATTGATCTTCAGTTAAAAGTTCCCAGTAATGGGATAGTCTAGAAATTTCATAAATAATGCTTTTATCTTGATTGCAAAATAATCCCCTGCCACAAAAACAAGGCGAATCAAGGTAGGAAATTGTTCAGCGGGAATTAAAATGTCACACTTTACACAGAATAAAGCATTGCAATCACCAGGAAAACACACATTGCAAATGTGTTAACACAAAATTACATACATCACTTAATTATATAAGCGCATAGCTCCGAGTAACCCATTAGCTAAACATGTCGGGCTGTGGTTGAATATATACATGCAATATTTTTAGCACAGGGGATGTAACTATGTCAGGCCTGGCACCATAAAGCCTGAGATGGCAAGTGCTATTAAACTGAGATGCAATCATGTTGAAAAGGAAACATGAACAAACAGCAGACAATTGAGAAGAAAATACAGTGAGCTTGTGTTCTACTACATGGGCTTTCCAAAACCTTATATAACTATTCATTGTCTATTTCGTCTGGCTCGCATCCCGGGTTTGTTCTATGCTATACTAATTTTATAATAATAAACTGCTACACCAGTTTTATGAAATCACGCACGCAGAGAGGTTGCAGATGACATTACATCTGATTATCTTTGCCAGCAAAGGACACTGTTCTGAAATTAAACACAGTCTCATGCAAAATCATCTACTTTGTTTAAAATGTCCCCTAGAGTTCACTTCTGAAAAAGCAATGCAGCGTCGTTCCTTTCATCTCCAAAACACTGGTGAAGTTGGTAAAATTGCTGCTGGATCCCCAAGTGTCACAAAAAACTAAAGAGGGCCCTTTGAAAGCAGGTAGCTGTGCATTTACTTCACAGACCAGGCAATCGTAGGACCCTAGGCAAGTCATCAGCTCTCTCCGGGATTAAATGTGCCCATTTATCAAAATGGGACTTGTCTTTCTATCTTGCAAGATTAAGAATTGCAGAGAAAGACTATGAATGAGATAAAAATGAAACACATGTCTGGCACACTATTCGGGACCTAGAAGCCACTAAACAGTGGTGGATGCCAGTATCATTACTATTACCACATACACGGTATTATATGCACAGACACAAGGAAATTGGACATCACTTCAAGCTCTTCAAGAGGCCAGTGGTTCTCCAGTGGGAGAGTTATTGACACTCTGGATATACCTGAACCTTCAGCACAGAGCTAAACACCTTGTAGAACCCAGGAAGAAAGAATAAATACAATGAAAGCTAGAAGATCATTTGACCTAAGCACCTGGTATACCTCACTGGAGGCTGACTCTTGTCTACTCTGGCAGAACCTTTCGTCATAGAGGCAGTAAGTAGGCTGTTAAAAGAGGAGAACATGTCTCGGTAATAATGGATTCTATGTTTTAGACCTCTTTAGATTTCCAAAGAAAAAGTCGTCAGGAAATTACCACACAGTAAAGTGGTGCCTAAGTAGGATCAAAAAACATTGAAATGAAAATAAAAAGGGGACTATGGTAAGTGCCTTCATTCTCTGCATTAATTGTTGAACATTTCTGAGGCCCCCAGGCTCAGTGGGATCCTCTATATCACTATACAGAGGACTCTGCACATTGTAGGAGCTCGAGAAATAGACACAAAATGGAATGGAATTGAATATGGCAGGCCAAGAAGAAAAGCAATCTATTGTTTATGGCTGTCCCAGGACAGACAAATCTATGGGAAGGTTGAAACCCAAGCAGGGTGCAAGGTTTTTCCTCTGGAGTTTCTCTAAGAACATTTCTCTGAATCAAATCTCACTTTAAATGAGGCCATTATGTGGCCAAAGGGAAGAGCAGATTCCATTCATATGAAAGTCATGGAAGGCCACTTAGTGGGGAAACAAGAGTCACCGAAGAAGA
>CM053561.1:21486110-21661779 GCA_028646485.1 Cryptoprocta ferox | reverse complement strand
CTTCTGCCTCTGAGCTCCCCGCTGACACCTCTGGGACCTGAGTTTGTGCCCTCTGATCTGGAAGCTCACTTAGATTTTCATTTCAAATAAGGTATGATTGTAAGAGCCAGCCAATGGTAGAAATCAGTAACCTGCAGAGAAGAGGTAGTTCCTGATTAATCCTTGTTCTTTACCTAGTGGTCTCAGGTCAAACGTTACAAGATCCAAAAGTGGAGTTACCAGGGGAGGTGTTATAATCCTTCTTCTTAAGAGTTTTCCAAAACTTCATTACCTCCACATGCATTTGGGATTAGGTAGAAAGCAGTACTGCTTGAAGGCAGAAAAGCATAGTAAACTTCACTTAGAGGTTTCTCTTTTATTTTACATATTCCCCCTTGCAGGTGTCCAAGAAGAATAGGACATTTCAGTGTGTCTCCAAGGATGCCAGACCAGATCTCATTACTCTTAAAGATGCATGGCCTGATTCCTGGGGGATCTACTTTGAAATCCAGTCATCTCAGCCACAACTGGAACTGTATTTGCTCTTCATTCATTTTTAGACTCTTTGCGCTCCAAAAATGCTTCTTGATGGTTGCTAGGCAACTATTGTTGAATACATGCGAGAGGCATTAATTGTGTGAACACTTTCAAAAAACAGGGGGAAATTGTTTAAAACTGAGGATGCTGCCATACCTAAAATAAAATATTTCCTCCTTAGGCAGCTGTCCTGGCTTCTGTCTATCAGGGGGTAAGATGATTCACCATAAATTACTCCTCTACTCTCTGTCTCTTCCATCATCCCTCTTCAGCCCCCTACTCAAATATGTAAATCGCCTTCTCTTCAAGTCTCACTCCCAGGATAATCAGGACTTGTCTTATTAAATATTCTCTGCTTTCCTGTTGTGTGGTTCCTCACTGACCACATTTCCCCTGACATGTGTATATCATACTTGCATATCCTCAGGGCAGGACAGCTTGTGACTCGTCACTTATTACATCTAGCTTTAGAACCCACTAAACTTATCATATAGTGATCGTCTCTTTCTCTGACCCAAATGGAAACAGCAAGAACTCTTCTATTTTCCACATCAAAGACTAAGCTTTCTGCTGATGCCAAATGATCTGTGCTTCTTACCAGTAAATGCAGACTTCATTTTATAGTGTGTTTTCCCTGCACTTTTTTTTTTGACATTCCAAAGTCATGATCAAGCTACAAAGACATAGACTTCCATAAATTCAGTCAAACGTCTAAACTAAACAAAGATAGAACTTGTGGCAATGTGATCTCCCTCTTTTGTTGGATATTAAATGAAGAAAAATAATTTTCCATCAGAGTCCTAAGGGCAAACTAGGCTAACTGCATACTCTTTCCACTGCATGGTTCACATGGGTAACTTAGTTTCATCATCTGTAAAATGGAGAAAATGATTCAGGGCTCAGAATAATGCCTGGCACATAGTGAATGGCACATAAGCAGCATCAACCTACTACTACTACTGCTGCTATTATTATTATTATTATTATTTCTGGGTCTTAGATTTGTCTTCCCACCATTTTTTGGCCATATATTCTCATCTTGGTTAATTCTAATCCAAGATTATGTCTTTCCAGGGTGTCTGGGTGGCTCAGTTGGTTGAGTGTCCAACTCCCGATTTCTCTGGATTTTGGCTCATGTCATGATCTCACAGTTTATGAGATCAAGTCCTATGTCAGGCTCTGGGCTGACAGCATGGGGTCAGCTTGGGATTCTCTCTTTCCCTCTCTCTCTTCCCCTCCTCGGCTTGCACATGCATGGGTGTGCGCTCTCTCTCTCTCAAAATAAATAAATAAACTTTAAAAAAAGATTACATCTTTCCTATGAAACCAATTTTGAAAAATATTGAGGATAATAGACTTAAACATAGAGAAAAAAACAGAGGCTGTTATCAGAGATAATATTATATCAAATTAAAAAATATGGGGGCATCTGGGTGGCTCAGCCGGTTAAGCGTCCGACTTAGGCTCAGGTCATGATCTCACGGTTCGTGGGTTCAAGCCCCGCGTCGGGCTCTGTGCTGACAGCCCAGAGCCTGGAGCCTGCTTCAGATTCTGTGTGTGTCTCTCTCTCTGCCCCTCCCCTACTCATGCCCTGTTTCTCTCTGTCTCAATAATAAACATAAAACATTTAAAAAAAATATGATACTAAACCTTTTGGAAAGACACAAAGAGAGGGCATGGTGGAACTGAGTGCAGTCTACACTGTGTATGCAAGTGTTAGTAGGGTGGTGGGAGGGCAGGAAGAGAAGTAAAATAGATGCAAGAACATCATGACTCTGGAATATTCTGGACAGATCAATCCTAGGCCTCTCTGTGTCCCTACTGCCATCTCAGACTGTGCCACAAGCAGTTCTGGAGATCAGATCTCCCTCAACTTAGGTGAGTTGTGGTACACACTGTCAATCTCTAATAAGTGTTTCATGCTCGGCACTGTGCTAAAAGCTTTATGTGCAACATTTCACTTAATCCTCATATGATATCCCCTCGAGGTGGGTAATATCATTAGAGCCAACTGAAAGATGAGAAAATGGAAGTGTAGAGAGGTAAAGGAATTGGCCAGGAGCACAAGGGTGGGAGGTAGCACTGTGTGGGGGGACTGAGACCCAGACCAGGTGTTGTCAAAATTCAACTTCCCGGCACCATGCTACCTGCCTCTGTACAGCAGCCTGTTCACTCCTGGTGAAACACACTCCTCTTGGGGAACAGACTCCCTTCGACGGGAGGCCCAGGCGCAGAAGCCGATAAAGCAAGTGCAGTGGCGATTGGCACTTACTTTCCATAAGCTTGCTCCCTTAGGACTGTAAACCGGCCCTTTTGTGCTTATGTAACTCCTTCAAACTAAGAAAGAAACAAGCCCAAGCTCGTTCATTCTCCTCCCTGTCCCACACATCATTAAAGGAAACTCCTCTCATTCCTAGCTAAGGTAAATATAATACCACAACTGAGAACTGTTTTCAACAAACATTTCTTGAGCACCAATTGGCCTCATGAGGGTCACCAAAGAAACATGAGACTGGATTCTCGCTTTCTAGGGAAGTTAGAACTGAGTTTGTTTGCTGGGAGTCAGAACTGGCTTATTCCAACATTCACCAGTCACCTAGGATATGCAGGGTACGTACTGGGGACACAGGGATTTCCAAGACTTCCCTTGTCCTTCATCTCACAAAACTGAAGTGGGAGAGCAGATAGGTGGGTGCTCTCAAAAAGCAAAAGTAGGAGTGTTGAGAACATCGTGGGGTGCTGAACTCCTAGAAACACCAGGGAGACCTCTCTGAGGAAGTGATGCTTAAGCTGAGGTCAGCAGGATGGAAGAAGCTGGCCGGTGTGAGGGGTGTGAGATGATGATGATGATGAGGTTTCTTTTCTAGGAAAGACATACTGAGAGATATATATTCCAGGGAGAGGAAAGCAAGTTCAAAGAACTGAGAGAGTCTCAAGCTGCCGGCTACAGAGCACAAGGTGGGGACTGCTACCCTCTAACCAGATAAGATGGGACACGTGCATCACTGTGGTGAAGATCTTCTATGCGGCAGGCTCTGGGGAAACACACAGAGGGATTCAAGGAGGTGGGTTCAGAACGTGCAGCAGGATGGCCTGATGGATAGGCAGGATTAGGAGAATCGGAGGGTGGACAAGAGGAAACACACTCCATTTTGTTCCCTGCTCTTTCATTCTGTGTCAAGAACACAGGGGAGACTAACCTGGCTGCCTGCCCTGCCATGAACCTTCCCACCCCAGAACCCTGTCTCCATGACACGGCTCTGCATTTTACATGTCATGCTCGGTGATAAAGGACTCACAATTACCCCTTTCATTCTTCACTAGCCCGCCCATGTTCAGCTCCTTCTGTAGGCCGAGGATGACTGTTTTAATATGTGATTCTTAATTTATTCATTTTCAGCTAGCAAACAATTTTTAATTAGCCTGCTCTTTATTAAGGACATGGAGTAAATTATTAACTAGGTGCATTTTTGGGTCTTTAAAAAAAGTGAAAAAGACATAATCAATCTGTGTGTGATGTTTAGGGGTTTAATTGGCATTAGTCAACATCTTTAGAGCAAATCTCATCAAGTTCCATTTTTAAGCCCTGACTCAGCTGACAATCCCACAAGGCAACAGGGAAGAGTGGGATTAATATATTAGTCACTTGTAAAACTTGCCAGTCCCTCAATTACATTAGTTCCAGTAAAATATTCAAGGGAATAATCAAAATTAAAAAAAAATAAGTATCTTCTTCTCTGTTTACTGAATCTGAGAAGAAGAATTCACTTAGCTCTGTTATGGTACTTAACTACTGTTTAAATACTTAAATATAATACGTAAATACTAATTGTCTGTTTAACTCTAAGGTGCCCCCACTAGCATGTGAGTGTCTCAGAGGTTAGCTCTGCTATGTTTTTGATTGTTTTAACTCTGTATACTCACACAGGGCAACACACAATTACATAGTTGGTTGTCAAAGCATGTTGGTTGGACACATGAATTAATGAACTGTTCACACCCCAAGTATCTGCTAGCAAGTAAGGCAGGAAAGTGGGGATCAAAACAATCACATGTGCTCCCCAAGAGATGGAGGAGAAGGGCTTTCAGATCCCCCCATTTGGAGACTTGGCAAGTTTTACAAGTCTTGCACTGGCCAGTTGTTCTGTATGGTTCTGTTTCAACAAGGATTGGGTATAGTTACTCAGCATGAGAATGATTTCGGTTATGGAAAAGCCAGTTGGGCTCTGAAATGAGTGAGAAGGAGGTACATGAGTGACGTCACCACTATATTAGAAAGCCAGGCCTTTAGCAGTTACTCAGCTATTTCTTCATTATCCATTCTGAGGCACAGGTCAGAATGTGCACAACCAGGGGCTTTGGTGTCTCTTCCACAGAAACAAACGTCTCTTGAGCATCCACTGACTGAAACTCATCTTAGATTATATTTATCACATTTTTTTAGAAGTCTTCCCAATTTGACAAAGTTAAGAATACAAATGGGCTTTTTGTATTCTTCTAGAAGTTCCACTGGCCCTGGGTCAGCCTGCTTGGAATGACCTGGTTGATGACACATATAGAACCTGAAGGACTGATATTCATATAGGCAGCACGATTTGGTCCCAGGTTATCCATATACTTTTCCACATGCAGGAACTTGATCAGGAGGATTTGCATTTCACATGCTTTTCTAATTACACCTCTGTTGTCCTGTCTGGCAGTTCTTGCAAAAGCACACGTACAAACACAGGCCATCTAGCTAATTTCAAGGCGACGGATGCCAGTTGTGGATTCAGGAGCAAGACCACAGCACAAATGCCCACATTTGCTTCAGGGAAATATATAACCGGTAAAGGCAGACAGACAACTCCAGGTCACCCTTCCCAAAAGCCATTAGAAGTGACCTCCAATCTTCCCCCTACCCCCAAACGCTCTATAAAGATACCCATGTACGTCTGCTCAAAATAATGTCACTAAATTCTATGGCCAAGATAAAGAGGTTCCTTTACTGTGAGCTCTGTTGCAGCAAAAAGTAAGGCACAAATGAATCACAAAGATGTACGATAAGAACTGTGTGGAAAACACTGTGATAGATGACACATCTCATTAAATATAATTTTATGTGATCGGTTACTGTATTGCCCTGTTTAATTGATTTATATACACTTTAGGAAGCTTTTTACTGTTCAGAATGTAATTATATACTTTATAATTGAGTACATAGTTGATTAATTACAATGTTTATGGTCATTTCAATTAAAAGCTGGATATCAGGCCCACGGTCAGAAACCTACCCTCCCCACCTTTAAAACGTTGCTTCTACAAATAATGTTCTATGAAAATGAATTATACTGAACCTACAAGACTTGTGCTCACAGCTCAAGGCATTTATATATAGCAATCAAGGGGATATCTTTTCTTGGGATAATTGTCTACTCCTAAGTATCTGTGGTACAGGATCATTCTCAATATTTTGAAAGTTCTTTCTAATTTCAGAACCAGGAAAGAATATCAATGCAGATGATAATTTGCATTCATTGGGAACGCAGTCAATATCTACCCATGAAAACTTTTCTAGATTTTCTTCAATTCAACGGTTCGGTAGCTTTTGTACTCTTTTAGAAGAACAATGAGAAGTTAATCTCTCTTCTTAAAGAAAAAAAATCAGAAAACATAATTTTGTCAAATCTCCTTCAAAGGAATTTCTTTTTTAGCTTCTTATCTGTTCAAAGCTGCTTAAGATATGGTAGTCAATATCAATCAGGAAACATTTGACCCAAAGAGATAAAGTCCGGAGGTATGATCGTTTGATGAATGGTCTGTCCTTATCAGCTTGTAATTGCTATTATAAACTCAACAGAAAGGTTCCCGTCCACTCTTCTTTCCAAAATAACCCTCAAAGAAAAAGGACTGGTGGTGTCACCATTAAATCTCAGGCACTGAGCATGTGCAGTAGCCATCGGCTGTCACAAAGACAGCAGGTGTTACATTAGTCAAAATTAAGAGTCTCTGAAGGTCTACATTTTACAGCCCATGACACATTTTTACATACAGTATTTCATTTAACCTAGGAAGCAATCTTTTTGGGTTTGTTGCTCTTATCATGACCTGTAATTCTCTCTGTGTGTGTGGATATGTGATTATATATATGTGTGTATATATACACATATATATAGTTTCCTTGCTTGTTATTCACATTCCTAGACTCCAGATTTCATGAAGACCAGGCACTTACAGCTGTTTCATTCACTAAGGTTGACTCAGGGCCTAATGCAATGTCTGGCACATAATAAGTCCTCCCTAAACATATTTATTGAATTGATGAATGGTGGCCTCAACAGAAAGAATAGACAGATGAATGAATAAGGAGCTCTGTGTTGAGGGGATTGTCTTCTTCATTTTATTTATTATTTTTTTTAAAGTTTATTTTTGAGAGGGATAGCATGTGTGTGCAAGATAGCAGGGGAAGGGCAGAGACAGAGGGAAACAGAGGATCTGAGGTGGACTCTGTGATGACAGCAGAGAGCCTGACGTGGGGCTTGAACTCACGAACCATGAGATCACGACCTGAGCCGAAGTCAGACTCTTAACCCACTGAGCCACTCAGGTGCCCCAGAGCTAAGAAAACTGAGGCTCGAATGTGAAGCTGCTTATGTAGAGGACGCAAGCATTTAAATCAATGTCTGCCATATCTTTGGGTGGATGTTGCTGAGGATGTTGTCTCTTACCTTTATAGAAGACACAAAATGGGTAAAGCAGAAGAAGGCACACCACCAGCTCGATCTCTATGTGACCTTGATCATAACTACTATTGTTATTGTTTTAAGACTATCACAGCAGGAGCACAGTGCTACACATTTCTCATATATGATCTTGGCCCATCCTTATGGGAACCATGGGAAATAGGCATTGTCATTCTTCTATATGAGATGAGAAAGCTCAGTAAAGTTAACTCAACAACGAAATTACAACAACAAAACAAACAAGAAAGCAGACCAAGCATTATGAAAATTGGGGGGTACACTTCCTAAATACTTATTATCTATTATCCAGAGGTGAGTAGATAATAGTGACGTTGAAGCAATGGCTCCACTTCTCAGGGTCACAGGGAACCTCTAGCTCAGCATTCTATCACTGGAACATGAAAGTAGTGACAGTGGCCAAACCAAGTTTATTTCAGACTCTTCCAGTAAACATTTATGCCACCCATGAGTCCCAATAACACTGTTTCTTCGTGAGCCAAAAATGGGCTCATATCATTTTCCTCCATCCACTCATAGGACTCTTGGAGGAAGAATCATGTTTATCAGCTAAATGCTACTGTGATGATTTGGAAGGAGGGGGGGCACTGCTGTGAATAATTGCTCATAAAACCTCCATAATCTCCAACCAAAGGCTGCATCTCTGTGGATTATGGCTTTGTGTTCTGTAGGCTATTTCACCCACAACTCCACCCAATCCAGCCAGCTGCAAAATGAGCTGCTCTGAATGCTATCCCTTAGAAGTGGGACATAAAGTCTCATCAGGTTCAAACAACACAAGTGTGCCAAGCAGTGTGGACCTTCTCTCAGTTAAGGACCATCCAGGAAGCTGTCCTGACCACCCTGACCATCATTATTAACTTTTTTCAACTGCATATAGTCTTCTTAACACAGCTAGCTCCTTATTCTTCTATTCACAATTTGTTTTATAAATCAGTTCAAGAATATTTAGTAACTCTCCTAAATAGGTTGCACTCTCCAGTGTGGCAAGGGCATAGTTCAAGGCAGAACAGCTACCACTCGAATATTTGTGGCTTGACTGGCAGATCAGAAATATTCCTCTTGACTTTGTCCAAAAAACCATTCTTATTAAATTTTATAGGCTTCCCTTCACTTGATTACTGTGATGTCTTACTATCTGTCTCTATTTTTAGAGTCACAGCTATCTTATCCTCGTTTGTTTTCTTTTCCCCTTTCTGAATAAAAGTCTGTTGTTTCTGACTTGATGGTCTAGCCTCTACCCCTAGAGCAAACTTAAACTGACCAATCCCTTCAGCACTTCAGTATTTCATTCTTCTGGTATAAGAATATGCCTCAAAATATGGCAATGACTTGCCCACATGTGTATAAATAAGCCATTTGGTCAAGTTGGTGTGAGCTCTGGAAAGGACTCTCTGTTATGTATACATGGAACTCTGAAGGCAGCAATTCTCATTTCAGGGTGATCAACTGTATACTGTGAATGATGGCAAAGGAGGCACTGGGGGAAGAGATCCCTCACTGAAATTTAAGGAGCAAATCCACGAATAGTCTTAACCAGTGAATATTCTAATAAGTATCTTGTTACTTTCAAACATTTGACTGCCTACTAGCAAAGTGTGTTCAATGAACAAAGCATATTCACTTTAATGAACAGGTTAAGTGTTATCTAAAGCAAGGGGCTAAAATCTTCAAAACAAGTCTTCTCTGAATCATCCAAGACCACATGGTTCTGCCACACCTACTAGGTGCTGGGGAAGGAGTTGGAGACTTGCCCCAGTGTATCGAAAGTCCAGGCAGAAGAGAGAGATAAACATAGAGGCATGTCTCTTTGGCTTATTCCCAGTATTTCCTTGATCTAGAGACCTCATCTAAACTCTTAAGAGAATAGATGGTTTGTTCTTGACAGTGGCTCAATGAGTTTTCCTGCTCTGGTCAATGAACAAATTTAACCTTGTACTCCAGTTACAGGAGATCTCTGTGGATTGTTCACACTGAGGGGTTTTGTTTGTTTATTTTCAGTTTAAATTTTTAGTCAATTTCCTTGCCAGAAAGTATGCTCCCAGCTCCTTTCTGTCATTTTAGTTCTTTATAAGACCCAAGGAACTGTTGTCCTGGGAAAACACATTGATTTTAATATTCCTTTGATAATGGCCCTCAAATCATCTCAAGTCCAGAGCCAAAGCCACAAATGAAGGATTGTATTAGCTGACAGGCACAGAAAAAACAGGGAGGTTTACGAAGGACCTCAGGCCCTCGTGGGTTAAAGTAAAGTGAGAGTGCCCCTTAGCTGGAGACCCATATGCTGCCTAGAGAGTCTCATCCACAGAATGGGTTTTAGAAACTCAGGAAAGTGGTGTTTGGAGGAGGTTAGAGTTCATCTAGCCCAGTCCACTGGACAATACCAACAAACTTAATTATATAAGCTCTGCTCATATCACAAAGAATGAATTCCATTTCATAAAAAAAAAAAAAAAAAAAGGATTAAAGAGCCTGGGGCAGAGGGAATTGCCCTGGGGCTTCAGAGCTACCAGAATGGTTACAGAATGTGAACTTTACAAGAATTGAACAGAGTTCTGTGATATTGGGTCTCATTTCTACTTTTCCCAAAAGGAGAAAATTACAAATCATTAATAACTTCCCTTCCTGATTCCTCTCTATGTTGTGTCATCTTCCAATTACGGCGATTGTGCTGACGGCGCCAGTTTCTTAAAGGCCCAGCTATAAAATATATGGACTAATTGTCGGACAAAACCAGGGAGCTATTAACACCCCAGCGGTGCAGCCCTTCTGGGCGGACTCTATTACATCTACACCACTGGGTTTGTAGAGCTCCAATGTGGGCCTTGAAATGCTGAAATAAATTAACTCCTTTATTTAGACATAAACATCACATCACACCCCAGAAGGAGCCAGAATGGACATTTCTGGTTCACACATTCAGTCCAGGGCAAAGAGAGCTACTTCCCTGTAAATATCGCTAACCATAATCTGAATTTTCTAATTTCAGAAACCCATTCCTCTAACAGAGTAATATTTATAGAAAATGAAATTTGGGTTTTCAGTTATGCCAACTTTCTCTTTCATATTCAAATGCTACATATATTCCAGAACATGTTTACAGAATTCTCCCATATTTCTAAATAAATACACAAAAGAAGTTCTGAAATATACACATTTTAAAGATGACTTTGCACACAGCAGCTTATTCCCAGATGTTTTACATTCTGAATTTCTCAATAAATGAATAACATGCTAGGAAAGCAAACACGAGCTGACAGTATTTAGTCTAAGTTTTTTAAATGGTATAACATATGTAGCTAAAAACAATTTTCAATAACTATATTTCACCATGAGCGGTTATTAAAGATTTCAAAATGAGCATTTGTAGGGTTCAGCACTGTTGTTCTGATAAATGCAGTTTCGAGGATGATTTTAATTGTTTTGAGTTTCTCACAACCACACGGCAGAAACAATTCTTGTCTTCTATCTTCTGAGTTATATATATGTGTGTATATATATTCATGTGACAAGCCCATGATCCCAGTTCACTGCCACAAGTGCTCATTAACAAGCCTCACAGCCCACAGTCAGTTCTGCGAGCTTTGAACCAGTTCCAGAACGAGGGCTACAGCAAATGGCAGCCTGGCCTTTTCACTTCTTCCATTTTTTGTATTTAAAAAAAATGCAGAAAACTCCCAATAACTGCTCCTTTCACACCTTTTATCTCCTTTATAAATTTGTAATATTCACTCATTAAATCTCAAACTTTGCTACATTCTTATGTAATGCTTAATTCTCTTCTTCTCTGGGGTTGGCTGGTGAAATGTCTTTAATTAAAAAAGCTAAAAGCACTCTAAATCTGGATGGCAGACTCATTTCCAGGGCATTCAGGCATGTTGTCTAATTTTAAAACTCTGACAGGATACATGTAAATTTATGCAAGTTTCATAAAAGTCACAATTTCCTCCTTGAATTCAAGCTAAAGAAAATGCCCTCGAGCTCTTTTCAAAGCTGTTTGTTTTACTGGAAAGCTCATTTTGCCCATTGTGTTGGAGGTGATTATTCTAAAGAATATCCAATGTCAGAATCCCATCAATCCCTAAGAATTAAAGAGTTAAGTTTCCCCTACTATTGATCAAACAGTCTCTTTGATCACTATTTTATGGCTCTTTAAACACAGATGGGGGTGGGGAGGGGAAAATATTATCATGCAAATTATTTTGGTTGACAGTAATTAAGAAATTATATGTTAAGAAAATCAGTAATTGTTCACATGAGTCACTAATGTGTTTTCATTCTTTGTAAAACTTTCTGGCACGCCCTTCCTTTCTTGCTTTAAATAAGCAAGGACTGGAAAATATGCACAGTATTTGGAACCCAGGGGAGTGACATACTAATTCAAAGTTTGCTTGGAAGTGTAGCTTTGTGGAAACTCAACCGTGTTCCCATCCTTTTTGTTTCTACCAGCCTTTGCCCAAGACTTATCTCCAGAATGTTGGGGTAGCCTCTTTGCATGTGTGAGGTAGGGTCTCCTAAGGGCTGGAACTCTCCCCCTTTCTTCAGAAGGCTAGAAGACCCAGTGCTTATGAAAGACCCAGTGCTTATGAAATCTTTAAGAATAACCACAAAATGGGGGAATCAAAACCAACTCAGCCATGGGCAATTAACTAGTCCTTGCTAATTCTGTTGCTCCCCAGAAGCAAATCTTCACTCCGAATTAAACCTTTGCCAAAGTTTGTTTTGGAAAGGCCTTAAATCCACAGGAAAGCAACTAACAGGGTATGATGGAAGGCTGAGACAGGCTCCCTCTCGAATGGTTGGGACACCTTCAAATGAACTCAGGTTAGCTTACAAATCACCGATCCCTAAAAGAGCACAAACTAAAATTACATTTGTTTTTATTGAAAGACAGTCTCAAGTGCTGACATGTAGTCTAAGACATGTGATACATAATAATACTCTTAAACTAGTTCTGACATAATATCTCCGGCGGCCTAATAACCACAAATGATTGCTTTAGTTAAGAACTAGTCAGAAGCAAAATAGATCCATGTAAAAGTAGCTTGAACCATAAATACCTCAACAATATTTTATGTCACTTTGTAAAAGTTAAAGGAGTCCTATAATAATTAACAACAAAAACGCCATGTTCTTTACTATTGTGTGTTGGTTGTGAAAGGTTATTTCATAGTCCCCCAGGCTGCCAGTGCCGTAAATTATGCAGGCACCAAGAAGCATTAAGGAGAAATAATAGCAATTTAAACGAAGGCTGACGTAATTCATGATAAACAGTCATTGGAAAATATTACAATGTTGTCTTTTTTGAGTGGGTTTAATCAGAAGAATGTGACCATATTCTAACATAAACCACTTCTCTTTTCCATTGTGCTAGCACTTGGAATGTTGGCACTCACCCTGGCTGCAAGGTTCTTATTCACAATAATTGCTGAATCCAGGGCTCTAACACCTCCGGGGAACCTAACAATGTAAATTTGGTATTCTGATTGATGGAAGGAGCTTCCAAGACAAAGCTCAAAAGCTCTGGGCTGCATGGTGGTCCAAAAGAGGGACTGAAATTTGAGATACACGTAGCCAGGATAACTTAAATAATATATATCAAAAAAGATGGCTAAGTAATGCAAACACTGTTGAATTGCTTTATTGTCACGTCTAATAGAACCTTGAGATGTGGTATAAATCCGGCAGCTGTTATGATAAAAGCAAACCTTTGTCACACATTGTTCTGGGTGAACTGTAAATACAGCAACACATTAAGAAGCAAATATGATGAGAAAGGACCAAACCTGCCAACTTTCATTAATGCAAAGTATCGCCAGGTCAGTCTCATGGACATGATCACAGGATACGGTGGCCAAGCAGATGTTTATATCTGAACACACACAAATTGTTAGATTTAATATGGGGACAGGGGAAGGGGAATTCTGTGCATAAACACTGACTGGGAGAGGTGTTTTTTGTTTTTGTTTTTGTTTTTTTACCAAAAAAAAAGAAAAAGAAAAGAAAAAAACAAAGGCAGCAAGCTCAGAAACATGCCAAAGTGGAGATTGGGCAATATTTACCTCTCTGGAATTCACCCAGTCTTTGGGAGCATAAAGAGAATAATATTGCTATTATAACTGCAAAGCCTTCCAATGTACAGTTCATTTAAAAGTCTTTAAGCCAACTATTGATTATTCTTGTCAACGAAGGAAGGCCAGGATAAAAGAAAACACTGAAAATCCAATAGCTTATTTTTCCCACTAGTTTCTATTTCATTCATGATCCATTCTTTCCAAAGGCCATTAAGAGCAGCACAAGTGATTTCATTTTTTCTTCTTCCCCTTTTCTCCACCAGCCTTCGGGTGGAGGTGCTAATGAGCTGGAATAAACTCAAATGAAGGCAGAGGAGGCAGAGGGGGCCTGCCCAGGGAGTTGAGGGCCTGGACTGTCTACGTAGTGGGGCCCCTGTCTCTGATAATCAAAAGTTAATTGCCACCTTCCAAAGATCACTTATCCATTATATAGCAAAAGAGACTATTTTTGACTCAGGATCTCTTTGTCCAACTGAATCTATTTAAATAGTCCCAGAGGTCAAATATCTGGCCACTCCTTTAAAAATATTCTTTCAAAATATGATAAATGGCTTTCTTTGGCATTTATACTAATAAAAGCATATTTTATCTCCTCTTACCATACAAACCTTACTCTCTAAATAGCCCATTGCGAACATTATCAGTGAATTTTGCTCAGTGTACAAATATTTTATGTATTACAATGAGTAGCAGAACGCAAAACTTGCAAATATTTATTTTTAGACATATGGGAAAAAAAGCAATTAGAGCTAAAAATGTGAAGAATGAAGAGCTCACTTAGAAGCAATTACATTGGACATGCAAACTGTTCTGCCATCAAACTTTTATTCAGATGTCGTAGAGCATATTAAGAAATGTCACTTGCATACAAAAAAAGAAAATATTACTTCACAACTGAAAATATCCAATCACTATAAACAACATCTGGGGGTCATTAATAACTTACTCCACAGCTGAATTAGCCAAAGAATAAGTGGCCTGACTCAGAATTCCTAAATTTCTATTTTTGAAGGAAAAACAAAACATAAAACCATGACTTATGTTTGCAAATATGGAAGCTCTTTGGGCAGTTTACTTGAATATGTAAATGTGTGTGACACACAACGATCAATTTGTGTACATATACCGGGCACGTACTGTACTGTTTATGCATTAATTGCCATCTCGCCTTAACTGGTGACCTGCTTTTGTTTTGAGGAAGTTTAAAATTGTAATATTGAGTTCACTCTTTGCTCAGAGCCCTGTATGTAATTAGCATATTTTTCAGACTGGTAAGAATCTGACCATAAGCAGCCTCTGAGAAGCTTCCCATTCCAAACTACTACAAAGACTTTCGTACGCAACCTGACACATTTTAAGAGCAAGCATACTGTTCAAATATTCCAGCCCTAAGATAAAAGAACTAACAATTTTACTGCCACACAAGCCACTGTTCTGCAACACCCTAAATATTTATACTAACAGGAGTTGAAAATAGTATCAGAGAACAATGCCAAAATATTTCTTCTACTCATTAATAGCAACAGTCTTTGGCAAGACAGATGCCAAAAAGCCAGTACTTTTCTAATTCACTGGGTCCCATGACATGGTCTGTTATTATAGGTTTCATGGGGAGTCAATAGTCTGATTGATTTACGGGCAAGGGAAAATAGTCTTTATGACAATCCATATTTATATATTTAAAAAAATGTCTCTAAAATATCTCTCTATAAAGAACCAAATTTCAATTGTAAGGCACACAATTCTTACCACATTTCAATGTCTCCAGAATCCGTGATCTCCCAATGGACAGCATCTTACAATGATAATGCTTTTTATTTCTTGGCAGTATGTATGAAAATGATGTGTATTAACAAATGATGTTGTCTTAGATTGGATGAAATACAGTATCTAGTTGTTCGGTTGTATCAGGGGTCAGCAAATTTTTCTGTAAAGGGTAGGAGTGTTTCAGTCTTGTGGGCATACTCTATTCAACTTAACTGTTGCAGCACAAAAACAGTTGTGGAGGAGACAGAGGTTCATGAGTGTGGTGTGGCAGTGTTCAGTAAAACTCTGTAGGTCATCGGGCACCTGGGTGACTCAGTCGGTTAAGTATCCAACTGTTGGTTTTGGCTCCGGTTATGATCTCACCAGTTCAGGAGATCGAGCACCACTGTGCTGTGCTGACAGTGAGGAGCCTGCTTGGGATTCTCTCTCTCTCTCTCTCTCTCTCTCTCTCTGCCCCTCCCCCATTTGTGCTCTCTCTCAAAATAAATTTAAAAAACACAAAAACTCTGTAAGACAGCAATGGGCCAGATATGACCCATGGGCCATAAATCTGTCCTGTTTAGCACACTGAGAATGGACCCCGTGGCGCACGCTGAGGGAAGAGTGGGCCTGATGCAGTGCCCCCTGGTGGCACAGACCGGTCTCACTCCCTGGTCTTGCCAGTGTAACACCTCACCTTCAGCAGGTGCCCAGTGTATGTCAGATGAGGCTGAGGAGACCGATTGTGCTTAGGCTCACATGCCTCATTAAATGGATATTGTCCAGCGGTCAGAAACAAAGACTGTGCAGATAAATGTGAGGAACTTCTGTGGGGACATTTTTCGGGTCCCTTTTGTCAAAAACTTTGAGCCCACATTGGATTCTTGTAATCATTCTTCACGTGAATAAGAGTAGTTAACAGTTTACAAAGGACAGCAATGCAGCACACCCCATGGGAGCACTGGCTGTAGAATACTGAGCTGGCTTTGAATCCCAGCTCCACCACTTGACTAGCTGCTGGATGACTTCCTCTTAAATAGCTCTGAATCTCAATTTTTTTCATCTGCAAAACAGGGACATTACCTACCTCAAAGTATTGTGAGAATTTAAGGAGGTGATGTATATATTAAATGCTCAATACACATTAAATCTTAAACCTTCACTAAACCTTTCACTAAAGTGTTTAATCATATAAAATATATGTAATTCATTAAATAGATATCATTTAGGGACACAGATTATATTTAGACATCTAATACAGTGCCTGACACATAGTACACTCTCAATAAAAGGTATGAGTTACTGTTATTTTTTTAATTACCCAGAATTCTCAGGAAATGAGCTTCCCTAGTTAGAGAAATGCAAAATTTACAGAGAATCGTTCCAAATCATTATTTGTTTTGCAGATAGAATGCAAAGATATGAGGACAGAAAAAGATCTGAAAGATCACCTGGTCTAGGGGTTCATAACCTAAGGTTTAATGTAATGGACAAATCCTGAAAAATATATGCAGATTTCCTATATTTGCTTGATAGGTTGATTTTTGCTAACATTGTTCAAAGCCATGATGGTAATGATGATAATGATGATATCTGCACACACATTTTCATGAGGAGAAGAAGATTCATAGCTTTCTTCAGATCCTCCAATGGGGCTGATATCCAAAAAAGCTAAAAAATCCAGTCCAACCCTCCATTTCATAGGTAAGACTGGAAACCTACTATTACCTGAATTGCTGAAGTTCTGTATTTGGTAAGACGGTCAGATGCCTGAACTCACTTCTCTTGACTTGCAGTCAAGGGCCATCTCTAGTACCTTGTGCTTTTTCCTAATTTCTGGGTAATTAATAGCACTAGAGTGTATCCCTCCAAAGTCATGCACTTTTGCTTAAGGAAGGCCTTTTACAGGAGCCTGTGACTACCCAGGGAACATACCCTACCTTCTGTTGTCACTTGTCACCTCACTCTAGCACATCAGCACCACTGCAGCTCAAGGGTTCTGCCATCACACCTGGATGGAAGCAATTAAGGAAGGAGGAGCTGGTAGTAATCAGTACCTTGTCAACTTCCACTCCCCAACATCATGGCCACCACTACAACTTTGGGCATTCCTATAGCACCGAGTCTCGGTCTTAAGTGTGCATAAAGTAAGATTAAAATATTGGTGACAGGACATTGCCCATTCAAATTCAGGAGGTCTGAGACTAAAAATCACAAATTTAGTGAGTTTTTCAGGAGACCAAAAATCTTTGCCTGTGTTCACTTTCTTGACTAAGCCCCCCAGTATTTATTGAAGAAATTTTTTCTTGTCATGCCTTAGAACCATGCAGAAACTGCGGATCTTCATTTTGAACACTGGGTTCTCAGTGTCCTCAACCATAGCTGTAGAAGGTTCAGTAGATAGGGCTGATTGTAACTAAGCACTGAGCTGGCTCTGATTATCTGATATCTCTGCTATTGCTTAGAAGGAAAATAATTTTGGCAGTAAGAGATTCTTGGAATTTATCCGAAAGACACCATCAAAATGCTGAGGCTTCTATAAATAAAGATGTTCATTACAGTGTTAATTATACATTACACATTAAAGCAAGAAAACTAAACAAAACCCTGGAAGAAACAAAGCAAGTTCTAATAGAAAGGGATTATGTAAACTCTGATAAAGTCATTTGATTCAGTATTATGCAACTATTAAAATAGGGCTAGGAAAACTGTTCATAAGAATATGAGGAAATGTTTAAGGCATAACAATTGCATATATAAAATGTTTTTAAGTAAATAAAAATGCTATGGAAAAAGTCTGGAAGGAAATAGATAAACCCTGATGAGATTACCAATGATATTTAGGGAGGCAATATCAAAGAGTGGATAAGCATACCAGCTTTGAAGCCATACAGACCTGAACTGGAATCCAGCCTGACCACTTACCAGCCATGTGACTTTGGGCCAATGTGACCTTTCTTAGCTTCTGCTTCCTTCCATGTGAAGGGATGGCTAATATGGGATTCCTTACAGGGGCCTCTAAGGAGTGAGATCATGTATGTAAAGGAGTTAGCATAAGGCCTGACATATGGTGCATGCTCACAGAAGAGTGGCAATTATTATTATTATTATACTTGTCCTTTCCATAATGGAAATAATTTCATAATGAGAAAAATATTTTGAAAAACATATGAGCTGTTTTTTTACTATTTTTTCCCTCCTTGAAACATTGTACAAAGGATATTCGGGATGGGGAGCATCTGGTTGACTGAAGATCCTGGTTGAATAGAGTTTGCTGTGGAGGATCCTGTGGCTGTGATGCTATGCCCTTCAGGACTGGGCCCTATTCGAGGGGACAGCCCCAAGAGCCCAGATCGAGAAGCTGATGGTCAAGTCCCATTGAGGTCTTACCACTACTGCACTCATGTTTAGCTACTGAATTTCCTGATCAGTTCTTCAACTGCCCAGTGGGGTCATGGACACTGGTCCTTGAGGCTATATAAGGTTGTTCAGGGCAAGACATTGAAGACGGGGTGAAGTCCACTTGAAAAGTTTGACCAACACTCCTCCATGTGAAGGACATTCCTCTCCTGAGTTGTGAATGTCAGTGTGATGGTGGGATGAGCATCTGCCTGGGTTGGAAGTGGCCAGGCCACAGTCTCTCTGTTCTCTGAGGCTACCTCCTCACCTCAGCTCCAGCAAGGTCAGCAAGACAATTTAATAGGGCTCCCAAAAGCCCCTTTTGTTCTAGTTCTGACACATTTCAACTCCCTTTCTTGAAGAACTCTGGGATAGAATGCATTCTCTATAGCATGGGACTTGTCATCTGGCCTATGATAAAGTCAAACAGCAAAAGAATCCACTTTTACCAACATCCTTTCTCTTTCTGAAGGTGTCTGTCCTGGGGATGGGGCAGTGAGTGGTCAGTACCCTGACCAAGTATAGCTTCTGGCATTGGGGGTGATATCTTTGTTAAAATATTTGATCTCTTATTTTATTATTATATTTATTTACTTTTTAAGTTTATTTGAGAGAGAATGAGTGAGTGGGGGAGGGACAGAGAGAGGAGAAAATGAATCCCCAAGCAGACTCTGCACTGACAGTGCAAAGCCTGATGCAGGGCTCGAACCCATGAATCGTGAGATCATGACCTGAGATGAAACCAAGAGTTGGATACTTAACTGGCTGAGCCACCCAGGTGCCTCTATCTGCTATTTTAAAGACCTAATGTTCATGTCTGGAACTGTGAAGAAGAAAGTGTGGCCTGTGTATTGTGAACTTGCCTCATCCAAAGATGGAGCTCTCCTCCCTGAAACTCTCCTGAGAGACAGAAGGCCTCATCCTCATCCATAAGGAAAATGACACAAGTCAATGATCCACAAAGAATGCTCAGGGTGTAGGTGCCATCCACCAAGTAATCTTCCTAGTAATGAATATTAAACTGGTTAAGCTTTTTCTCTTCTAACACTTTCTGATCTGATCCCAGCGTGAACTGTGATCTATATTATGTTCCAGATCCAGATAGCCCACATTTAATTGGAACTTGGCAATGTCCTAGATGCTAATGACCCTGCCACTGTTCCTTGATTTTCACACTGAATTCTGAGATCTGTGGGTTAGAGGCTGGAATGATCAATGTGGTGACTTCTGGGTATAGGCTACTATTTGCTTTAACTTATGGATGCTCCTTGACTTCCTCAGAGAACACCCTTCTAGGCTGTGCAGACTTCAGGATCTATTAAACATCATAAAAAATGAACAATCATCAGCCAAAGATCTTGACCAATTTATGAAGAACATTCCCCTGGTTTGAAGAGGTGAGTAAATGTTGAGGGGAAGATAAAACACTTCCTTTGAGCTAGATACTTTCCCTTGAGAATTCAATCAATTAGCAATGAGCTAGAACCTAAAGATTGAGGTCAAGAAATACTTGACTCTAAGGAAGGAGATAAAATGATAATTTGAAGCCTTCTGGAATTTGGCAGGATTTTTATATCATTTCCACAAACATATGTTAATACACAGGTGAGTAAGGCATGATTCTTACCCCCTCTAGGAAATGCAATAGAATCCATTAACTTTAATACCAAGCAGAAGAAAAAAGCAACTTTACAAAAGTACTGAGGAACAGAAGGACATAGAGTGAAGTGTTCTGGAAGATTATTCTGAATCTACAGCTTCAACCTAGAAGCAGCCCCTAAACAGCCAGGAAACCAAGCAGGCACCTCAGTCCTTTACCCCCTGCTGAAAAGTTGATGCATCTTTCCTTCTATTTCTTATAGGCCCAAGGGGAAATTTCCAATTTAATAAGAGACAAGTTGGTTTTTCCTCCAAGGGGCTTCCCCTGGGTCGTAACCACAATGGGGCCTCTGAGAGAAGGACACAGGAGCACCCGCTCCCTCAGGGGAAAGTGACATCTTCTAGGAAGAAAAAAAGTTTTGGTTGCAGAGGCTGGTTTTCTGTTGTTTTGTTTTCTTTCGTGTGTGTGTGTGTGTGTGTGTGTGTGTGTGTGTGTGTTTTAATGTGTATGCTGAAAGCTAAAAATGGCAGAGGAAACAATCTCTTTATTTGAGCTTCAAAGAATGGAGTATTTTCCATCTCCTCACCTGAAATAACTTCCTTTTTTTTTTCTTGAAGATCCACTTCCTCTCAGAGCCCTCTTCTGATATCCAGGCCCTCTTTTACATCTTTTAACTCCAGGGGCACCTACAATTTGACCTCCTCTAGTTAGCCTTTAGTGGACTGCCTTGCAGTGTCCATAATATGGCAAAACTGTTCCATTTACAAAGCTTGACAGATATCATCTCCTCTGAACATCAAAATAAGTCCTGAATCTCAGCCCCGTGCTTCTGTCATTTTGGGGTGGAAAAGTGAGCCCCCTGGTGTCAGTGGACTGGGGGTGGGGTGCAAACTCCCATTTTGGCAACGTGCTGGATCTGTGACCCTGAAGAAACTATGCTATAAGGCTGCTCAGGGTAAGATGCAGAATTGTTTAAGAAGATCACAATAATATCTATAGTGGTCCATCATTCTATGTCTTATCTCCACCAACTTGATTTTTAAGTGTCTTCAGAGCAGAGACCCATATCCCAACAATGCCTGGAGCTCTGCCTTCAACAGAGCCAGCTCAATGCATGAATGGAAGCACCCAGAAGACTTAGAACGTACCAGTCTTTCTCTGCCCAAATCCCATCTGTTCTTCAGTCTTCCATGATGGCAACTGGAAAGCCAAAAAGGCCATTCAGAGAAGGGACTCTAAGGGAGAGAATTTCTAGGCAACTTCCAAAGGGAGCATAAAGCCCAGATGATGGAGTTGAGGCCCACGCCAGCCAGCGATGAGAAGATTTCCTGAGCAGGCAGCGCTGCCTGCTCTGGTGCCAAGAGCTTGGCTAGTCTGCCTCCTTTGAAAACCCATTACCAGATCATGGCAAGCAAAATTTAATTTTAAAAAGGGAAATGATTTATGTGCTACAGGAATAAAGAAGTGACAGAAGCAGGAAAGCTTGCATACATTTCATTTTTTGAAATTAGACCTATAATTTTTTCATTAAGGGAGGATGCCAAGTTGGGAAAGCCAATGCGTTCCTAAGCAGAAAATTACAGAGAGGTGCATAATCAAAGTCCTGTCAGCATCGCAACCCTGTGCCTTAAAAAGAGTCCATGGGAACACAGGGCAGTTTACTATCTGCCCCTTTCAATCTCCAGCTCTCACAGGGCTCTATATTTATATCTGCTTCTGTGATGAGATGGGAAACATCACTCTGGCTGGTGTGTAGAAGAATCCACAGTGCAGAGAATGCTGAATCAGAGAGGCTGATAGACTACAGACAAGCGAGAACAGTGGCCGGCATCAAAGTTTCTTGATCAGACTTTGAATCTTCATGATCATTCCTTTCCTAACCACGCCAACACACACCAGTCTCTCTAAATCCTACAGAACCCATTGTATATTCATTATCTAGAGAGCTGGTGATCAGCTATCTGTTTGTAGGCAGCCAGATCTCAGGAAGCTGGAAAGATCTTTCTGAGCCAGGTCCAAGCTGAAAGGCAGTCCAGGGTCATTGTTAAGAACATGGATGCTGATCCAGACTGTCTAGGTTTAAACCCCAGTCCTGCCACTTGATAGGTTAAGTGTCCTTAACTCAAAAATGGGGGAGAGCAATGATACTGACACAGAGTATTCATGCATCCACTCACTTATTTGACTCAATATTTATTACATACCTACTGTGTTCCCAGCATTGGTCTGGTCCCTGGGTACAGTGTTGTAAACCCACTTTTTAAAAAAAGTGTATTTATTTCTTTTGAGAGAGAGAGAGAGCATGAGCAAGGAAGGGGCAGAGAGAGAGAATCCCAAGCAGGGAGGCAGGGCTCAAATTCTCAAACTGTGAGGTCATGACCTGAGCCAAAATCAAGGCTCAGACACATAACTGACTGAGCTACCCAGGTGCCCCATGTGAACCTGCTCTTAAAGAGCTTACATTATAACATAGGTGGGGTTGAGGGAGACAGATGATAAACATATAATGAAACACATATGAGAGTTAATTTCAGATACAGATAAGTTATAGGAAGATAAGTATACATTGGGTGATGGGGTAGAGCCAAACATGTGAAAAGGGGAAAGTCAGAGAAGACTTCTCTGAGGAGCAGACATTTGAGCTGAGGCTGCAATGATGAGAAGGAGCCAGACCCATGATACCTGGGGAAATACACTGCATGCAGGACAAACAAGTATATCTGGGATGAGTGGATGTTGAATGATCTTAAGTAGTGAATGATACCTCATTTCCCCAGTAGTCTGTATAAGTATGAAATAATTCTGTAAATCTTTTTTGAGGAACCACTATGGACTTGATATCTGGTTAAGGTTGTGTGAGGTGGTGCAAGAGGTACAAGAATATTTAGTTAACGATGAGTACTTAAGTAGTACTTGCCATGGACCATCTAAGTGTCTTAATCCTCACAGATCTGTGAGGTATGGTCTATATCCATGACATTTGGTCCATGGCTATCCCATATTTTCCCAATCTTCTCCCCACATACCACATTGTAAGATGATTAGGAGTACAAATTGTTCTGTCTTATTCACAACTGTGTGCACAGGGACCAGAACAACACCTGGCTCATGGTAGGTGTGTAATAGATATTGGTGCAACACATAAACAGACAAGACTATACTGTGTGTCAGGCACTGTGGTGAAGACTATACTGTGTGTCAGGCACTGTGGTGGGCTCTCTGCATCCCCAGACAGCCTTGCCTACAGTCCAAGTCACTTTAATCAATTCAATTCCCTTGAGTGGATAGAATGAAGGGATTTAGAGAGTATCTTTTGCTATCAAGAGGATTTTACAAATCAAGTGAATACAGACTTATTCTGAACCTCATCTACCATCCCTACCCCTAACTAGCACTTTTGCCTGTGATTTTCAATGACCTGGTTCTTTCCTGTGGTGTGTGTGTGGGTGTGTGTGTGTGTGTGTTTTAACTGATAAAAATATCTGTTTCACCCTAGAGAGGAATATGTTGATCTTGCTAATGTAATGGGATATAACTTCCTTGCTTTACTAAATGAAATGCTAGGTGAAATATTAGCCAATATAGACACAAATTCTTTCTTCTGGAGTGAACAAGAGTTTATTGTACCCTTGAGTCCAAATAGTTTTTAATAACCCATTGAGTCCCCTCGGCTACAAAAGGAGTCCAGAGTTATTTTAAAATATCCCTTCAAGTTCCAAAAATAGAAAAGAAATCCGTGAATCCTACCTACTCCATATGTCATGACTCTGAAAGTTAACTTACAGTAACAACATAAAAATTCTGTTCATTAATCTTCCACAGAGATGGTACCCTAGCTTCCAACACCTCCACCCCAGGAGGTCTGCTCTCATGCCCTTTTGTGTCTCAGTGTCCTGGAAGCCAAGGCCATATGTTAATCATTACATGTACTATTGAGCATATCCAATATACCACTATATTTACTACATTGTATGATGGACTTAAACATTCCTCCAGCCCTACTTGGGCAGCACATGCAATAAACAGAAGGTACCAAGCACGGTCCTGGTTAGGCCATTCTCTAATGACAAACAGAACCTCTAGAAAATTTCCAAGACAAAACAGTCCTCCGAGAGAGATCTCTGAAGGTTAAGGTCTTCTGCATAAATAGCAATATACAAGAAGCACAGCTTCTTTTCCACTCAGCTTCAAATAAAGAGAAACATCTGCCTTGTTATCATCTGGGAGATCGGTGGGCACTGCAGGCAGGCAGCGAAAGCCTGAATGTGGACAGGGGCCAGGAGCAAGGCCATTTGATCATCGAAATCCACTGTGACCATGAAACCTACTTTGGCAAGGAAAAAATGTTTACTCACTTACAAATTCTCATGATCCTTAACAAAACAACTGCCTTTCCTTTCATTTCCAGCAAAACATGTGATGTTTAGAGGGGAAGAGGCACAGTCCAGCTTGTCCTCTGATTCAAAATAAATTTATGCCTCCTGAATTTTCTTTCATAAGAAGTCAAAGTTTCATCCCCTCTTGTTTTCCTCCCTCCCTTGGCTTTTTCTTCTTTTGTCTATAATATCATTATTCCACCCAACAGGAAAACAGAAATGGAAAGTTCAGTGCAGAGTCGGAAAAGCTTCTTTAAAACATATTGTAAAAAGTAGGAAAGTTTTTCTTTTCCACTAAGTTCTAGGAAGAGTCCCAGGGCCTTAGAAAAACGGTTCCTTTATTATTTACAGAGCGAGATCTGTGTAGATGACTCTAAGCTGTACAAGTCCTAAGGTTCTAATAGAAACAGTAAAGAATCTTCATTCATCATGAGAATTTCTTTTTAGTCAAGCGGATACAGATTTAGTCTGAGTCTGGCGATGAGCTATTACTACTTGGTCTTAAAGACGGGACATGTGAGGGCCTTACATCTCTTGCCCAGAGTAACAGCAAATCAGATAGGTGAGCCTTGATTAATACTGTACCTATTTGTAAGCCTCGTACTTCTTTCCCTTAAATGGTGCCATCCTCCCCGCACTTCAGCAAAGGATATGTTTTAATGCTGATGTCGCCACTTTCTCCCTGAGGGGCAGACCTCATGGTTTCCTACACATGGACCAAATGCATGATGGCAGTCCATCTCATCTCTGCTCTTTTCAGGTGAATTATTGCATCCATCCTTTAACCCCATCCCATTCCTTTGTCAAGGAACACAAACACACACACACACACACACACACACACACACACACACTCACACACACCCTGACTCCAAAGAACTTATAAGCATGTCTTATGTCTCTTTGTAATTCAAAAGTCAGACTAAAATAAACCACATCTTTTATTATATTTTTAATTAACCATATCCTAATCCATTTAGTTCCGCCCATATTTACGGACTGATTTCATCTCATTTATATATATTGAGTCCACCTTACATCTAATAAAAGCTGGTACCTTACAGTTACCCATGTGTCTACTGTTCGGTGCATGCCTCTGTTTGGATTTAGCTGTCAACACTTCACACATATAAAATCAATCTGTGTGATAGTAATGTAAACATCATGCATGACAAACTGGTGGGCATTTTATTTTCTAACAGGGAAAATCGGCAAAATGTGTGCACATGTATGTTGTTCCTACAGTCCAGACAATAATATGATATAAATGATGGTATGTGTTTTACAAAAGAGGAATCAAATTATAAAAAGAGGTAAAAGTAAGGTGGGGGGATGGTTGAAGAATACCTCGTGTTAGGAGAGTCTAACAGGACAGTGGGGGCAGGAATTATGCATAGGGGAGAGATTTTTATGAGAAAAATTGTCATTCATAATGTCACTTTCCCCTCTATTATTATCATCTCATTTCCTAATTGCATGTGCAATACAACCAGTTTTCACAATGCTTTAATGGGGAGTCCGTTGCTTTAGTTTTAAAAATAGTCAATTCTCTTGCGCTGAGAAAAGAGCACATTGCCTTTAAGAGCATTGTAACTGACAAGACGGAAGGATTCAGGCAGGATGTCGAGGCTGAAGCTTTTCAATCACCTGCCATTAATATGATTCAATTTATGCTTATGTCATAGGTTTAGATATCGCACAGCGCTGTAAGCAGGGAAGGGACTTGAATAAAATACAGGGAAGAAAGCAGATGGTATGCTATCAAAACCCTTCAAGCCTAAAATAACCTTTCCCAAGTAAGGAGGATAGTTAATTAAAACCAGGATATATTTACTCTATTCTGAATATCTCAGTGTAAATAAAAATCAAAATGACACCACTGTAATGTGGGACTAAATGATGAAATTTCATCTATTCTATTTTTCTTTAATAGTTTCTAATCAAACTTTTCATTAAACAGCTTCATAAAATTCCATGGAGAATTTATTTATAGGGATTCATTGTAGATTTAAAAGCCTTACTTTTATTGTTCAATTAAACCTGTTATTCAGTGGACAACATTGAAACAGTGGGGGGGAGGGGTGATGGTGTCTGAGCAGACGGGAAAGGTTGTCACACACACAGAGGGTGTGGGTCATCCCTGCCCAAGAAAGCCTAGTTCTGGCTCCAAAGCCACTGCCTGAGTCTGGCTCCACAGACTCATATTCCTGTCCCTGTGCCCCTGGTAGAGAGAGGGCACCAGGCCATTTATTGACAGCAAGCCAACCTAGGGAAGGCCAAAGGTTCACTCATGGTGAAGGCAGCCATTCTTAACATGCAGAGGCAGGACAAGAATTGTCAGTGATCTAGGTATTTCCCAAACTTTACTATTAGCCTCTCTCCCTATCTTTTTTTAAATTTTTTTTATTATTTATTTACTTTTAAAAGAGAAAGCATGAATAGGGGAGGAACAGAGAGAGTGGGAGAGACAGAATCCCAAGCTGTCTGTGTGGAACCTGACACGGGGCTCAAACCCACAAGCTACCTGAGTGGAAGTCAGATGCTTAACTGACTAAGCCACCCAGGCACCCCCCTCCCTGTCCTTTGAAACCAGACCCATTCCTGCCTTTTTCATGAGGCTTTCCCTGACCCCCTCCCTTAATCATTGACTTTCTTATAACATTAGTTAACCTTTCAGGTGCATTAATCCTGTCTTCCCCAATTAGATTTTTAAATCCTCCAAGCAAGCAAGAATTGTGTTTTATTTATCTTCTGAATGCCCTCTCTCACCCCCACCCCATAATCCCATTTAAGAGAAGAAAGCAAAAAATATATTAGTTAATAAAATAAACATTATTTAATCATAGGAAAGCAGACACTGTCCTTTTGAGAAGGGCCTTGCAGGTACGTTACGTTACGGTAATTTATGAATTTCATGTGTCAAAGGTGTAGCTGCTAAATGCTATAAACCCTTTGCCATCAGCTCCACCATTCACCCACCTGGTGATATGGCTAATAAAATTTGATTTTTACAGCCTAGGCATACTGTTACCTAAATTACATTTGACCAATTACTGAAGTCACCAAACGTGTGGTACAGAATATATACTGTGTAGCAAATTCATCTGTGGGCCCCCTGGCACTCACGGTAATCTGACAGACGTGCTTCAGTCATCTGGCAGTGTTTAATATTAGGAACATTTGTTTAATGCTAATGAAATTTATGTTCTCCTACCAACTGTTAGTGGGTTGGAGAAACCCAACCCCACATTTTAACAAACTCTTTAACCCATGTTGCTTTCAAATACGACCAGTTGGAGGTTTAAAAGGGTGATTTCTGGAAATTTAGATGTGTGACCCAAAGTGGAAGGTGGGGGAGGGATGTTGGCGAAAGTATGCAAATCAGGTCAAAATAAGCTTTTTTTGGGGGAAAGTGTGTCCACTTAGGAAAATGAAATACTATATGAAGTACAAATTCAACTAACATTAAAGATTAAAGAGAAATCTAATATTCTAATTATTAGGCTAGCCATCGAAAAGCTCTTTAAAGATACCTTCATTCCAAAAGAAAACTTCCACTTTAAGAGGCTGGAGAAGAAAAACAGCATTAAAATTAGCCTTACCCAAAGAAAGTTCAGGAAAAAATTCAAAAGTCAGATGCTTGTGTTTGTGAGAACATTTAAAACTAATTTAGTAACTCTTAACAACCATTGTGATCACTGTTAAATTGGAACTTCTTTCTATTACCAATTCCAGACGCAACAGCTTTGAAGCTCAATGACTAATAACTCTTAAATTAGCCAAAATGGTTAAAACATTTTTCATTATGTTACATTGTGATACTCTAACTTTGAATACTCTTAAGTGAGGGAAAGCATTCTTTCAGTTTTATTTTGTGTCAGAAATTTACAGACCTCTTGAGCGGCAAGCAGGACAGAAGGGTTTGGAAGTCAGGGATATGGGGAAAAAAAGCCCCTCTAAACAGAAGTGTTAAAAATGGAAGATTTGTAGATGCTGATCTGAAAAGAGAAGATATTGAAATGTATTGGATACATTCATCTCCTTGAATAAAAAAGGTTATTGGAGTATTAAAAATATGACAATTTTTCTTGGAAAAAGGAGAAAATAACTTACACAAACACTACTATTCTCTTATAGAATGACAGTCATTTGGTAAGCCAGAGCTGTGAAAGGCATCCAAAAAAAAAAAGTTTCTAAGAAAAAAAAAGCCAGGTCCAATGAACCTAGGTCCCCTTCTTTCCTCCCTTCCTTCTTGAATCATCATATTTCATCCCCTCATCCTCACCCCTACTTACAACACCCCCCCTGCAGCAGGTAGAAGTCTGCTGGGGTCATGAATAATCCGACCGGAGAGGCTACAGTGGATTTCTCAAACCATGCTGAGGCCTGCAATTGTTTAGCAGAATAACCTGAATCTGAATAATCCACAAACTAGGGATCCTTGGGAAAACATTAGCCGACAGAATCAAGGAGTGTTCCAACTCAAGGGGACCCCATCAGTGTTCTCTCTGGGCCAGTGGTCTCAGCTTCTTCTCCATCCAAGTACCCATGAGAGATTCAGCATGGGTCAGTCATCACACTGGTCACTCCATGGTGGCAATTCCCAAAGAAAGGGTAGGTGGGGGGAGTTTCATGCCTCTGTAAGTACAGGAATTTCCAGGGAACCTGTATAGCTTGATAAACACTCCCAGGGTATTCTGATATCCCTGCCCAGCCTGTTGAGAACCACTGATATGATTCAATCTCTTCAACAAACAGATGAGAAAACGAAGATGTGAGAGATGTGACTCTAGCTTGCTTCCAGTCATTCACTGCATCATGCAAGGTCTCCTAAACGTATGATATCTCTTCTCCTCCTTCACTTCTATCTATAGAGACACATGACCGATCAGCTAGGCAGAGATGTAGATAAAGGTATGCGTGCATATATCCATCTTTGGTGGGCACAGTGTATAAAAAATATATATACAGCTATCTGAATATAGATATACAAATAAATATCTCTATATTTTTTATATACTGTGCCCACCAAAGATGGATATATGTGTGTATACATACATATATATGAAAAAATTATGGAGCATGGAGATCTATCTATCATCAGTCTATCTGTTCACCTTTATAGTACTGAAGTGGTTACAATTGGCGCATTTTTATAGTTCCTTATAACACTGAAAAGGGCATGATCAATTAAAAAAAATCAGTATCCAAATAGCCAAAGTCTTTGAAGAAAGAACTAACATGAAAACTTCCTGTCTGAAAGTCCAATTTCAAGGTCGACCAAGCAACTTCAGACCCTATACTGAACAACAAATTCTAAATAATAACCCTTTACCCTGGTAAACAGAGGCTGCCAAGGAGGCAATGACGCTTCATGCTACAATAATTAGGGGGGAGGGGAGGGGAAGGGTGGCACACAGAGCTTGTGAAAATAAGCCTTGTTCCCCATCACCGCTCTTCACAAGAACCGAAAACAACTAAACACACACGCGCAAGTTTCGTATAGGAAAAAAAAAGAAGACTCACCAAACTCATCGCATATACTCTCATTTTCAATGAGAGTTGGGTGGTCAAAGGTGTCTCGACAGTACAGGATCTGAGGGTTCTTGCTGACCACCGCAATGCCCCCCAGGGCTAATGCAAACTGGTCCGTTAGAATGGAAGACGGCTTATCCTGGATGCGTTTCAGCATCGATCGGTACCGGCAGTACTGAGGGTAGCTGAGAACTATCACGTTGGTTTCTTCCTCGTCCTCCCCTATACAAACAAGAAAATACTTCCGTTACTCCCTTCCCTCCAACAAAGAACTGTCTGGGCCTTGGCATAATTTCAACGATCACTCTGGTTTTGTACTAAAATGTGTCTTCAGTGAGTCTCTTCTACTAGGTCATGTTTATCACTGTCTGGCTGATGTAGGCATTCTCCTGGCCCCAGCTCACCAACCCAATTCCACTAAAAAGCCTCACGTTACTGGCAGGGAAAAGAAAAAGTAGAGAAAAGAAAGAGATGGGTGATCTCAGAGACAGATTAAGCAATGTTTGGGTCACCAGCAAGCAGCAGAACCAAAAAACTGTTTTGAAAGAGTCTGATATATATTTTAAGCATTAAAGTCACCATCATAGGACATATCAGAATTTTTTTGAGCTTCTTTATACATATTTCCAGAGTTTGGTATTGCTCCTTTTTTGGATTGTATAATCTTTCAATGCTGGAAGTCTCTGAAAAGGTCAGCTGGCCCCAGAGAGATGTCCATAAGTTCAAATAGCATCATCAGTAAATCTGGTGGTGGTTAGCACTGTTCAACAAATATTTTTGGTTCTCTTTATGGTCTTGTGGAAAGACTGTGCTTCCTGGCCCACTGGCGTCAAGTGGCCATGTGACTTGTTTTGGCCAGTAAAATGTGACAGAAGTGAGTGGCTACTTTAAGGGCCAGAGTTTGACTGACAACACTCTCTTTTCCTCTGTCCTGGGCATCTGTAATGATTGAGATAGTGGCTGATCTGCCAGTCAGGGTCTTAGAGTAAGAATCACACAGAGAAGAACCCCTCGTTGATCCTAAATGGACACAGAACACAAGCAAAGAAGGAACCTTTGATGCTATAAGTGAGGCTGTGATTTGGGGGGTTATTTGTTTTTGCAGCATGATCTATCCCAATTTGATTGATACATCCACCTTCTTTGCCCTCCCCCCTTCTCATACCCCCTACCTTCTAATGTTCCTCAAATCCATCTGGTAACTTGGCACATCTCAGAGAACCATGCTGAGAGGACTCCCCAAGCATCCTTGTGACAGCTCCATCAGAACCAACTTAGCTCAGAACATTTCAGCAACTTTAATGAAACTCCCTTTTACAATGATCTTAATGCTTATCTACACCTCGCTATATTAAGTGCTTATTTATAAAAACCAGATTCTGTATGGAGGAATCCTGCCTTCATCTTAAGCCTGAGAAATGGCAAAAATTCCCCTTTGGTAGCCTGCCACCTGCACAATGTCAAGCTGAATTTAGGCTCCATGACCCAGTCTGCCATCACTCTTTATAACCACCCCATCAGGGTGTTTATAAGCAATTCCCAGATATGTCACTGTCTTATCCAAAGGGAAAACACTCAATATTTTGAGTCCTTACCATGCTGCAGGGAATTGCACAAGACAGTTGTTAAGGATACCAACATTATCGTGGCCATCTGGTAACCAGTAGGAGACAAATGAGTAAGGACAGAACAAATGATAGAATATAACCAGTACCAGTGGAAGGTGTGCATGTGACCTTTTCAGATAGGAGGCCAATACCCAGATGTATTTCTAATTATGTTCACTTAGTTCCTCAGGCTGGAGGCTTCTTTGAGGATGGAGATGTTTATCTGCTTTCAAGATGACATCTTTTAACAGTTTACATTTCTTAGACTCCTGCCTGGTTGTGGGTAGCCACTTTGTCAGCTGCCATACCAAATTAAAAGGAAATATGTTTACATTGAAAGCAAGTCCCCAAATGAAGTACAGATTTTAAGATGCTGATATATGTCCCAAGGCATTTCAATTTGAGATTTTTATACCAGACCAAGACCCCAGTTCACACTTTGGGTTCAAATCTGTGCTTTCTATAGAGTTCAAGCACAAAAAGTTTTACAGGAAATATTTACCAAACATCATCAGAACTCCAGAGCACCAAAGTCCTATTTGAAGAAGCAGCCCCCAACACGTCAACTGTATTATTATACCCTATTTGTCCAAGACATTGTGGATGAGCGAGGGGGTATACCTCATGGACCCTGAGGACTTATTTCAGCATGCTCAGCACCTAATACCATGTCTGTAAAGAGTAACTACTGTGAAAATCTATACCCAGCTTCCAAAATTCTACCTTGGTTGTGCTGTTGGCTTTCTGTACTGGGGCAATGGTTGCACTCATTTAGCCAAGTGGTCTTGAAATGAAATGGAGGACATCATGCTTTTCAAGTTGAATGACAGCAGAAGAATGGATGCTTCAGGGTTAGTTTTATAGCAGAAGATGTCACCTGGATTCTTAGGACCATTTCACTTCCTTCTTGTCCCTTCATTCTCTTTCTGTTTTTCTCTGATCATTTTTCATGATAATACCGTCTCTAACCTCTTTCTAATTCTCTGGAACCTGCTCCCTGGCTATCTTTGGTGCTTAGAAATGACCTTTTGTTTTGTTTTTCTTTTTTCTCTTCACCTCATCCTAGCTCCAAACAATTATCCTTCTTTCTTCATGCAGTTCCCAAAACACAAGCCAAGCCATGAATCCTCTTTCTGTTGGAAGAAAAACCAGCAAGTTCCCTCTGGTCCAAGTCATGGAAATATGTCCTATGATATACATTCATTTTGGAGACAGTACCTCTAAGAGTGCTCCCAGGACTGCCCACATCAGAATCACATAGGGTAACTATAAAAAGGCAGGCCCTAGGGGCCTATCAAGAACCACTAACTCAGAATCTTGAACGTTGGGGTACAGGAATTTACATTTTTAACAAGCTCCCAACATTAAACTTTGAAACTACTGCTTTGGAGTCTGAGTTTAGCTTTTGCACAGATGTATAATAATTTATCCAGTTTGGGTTTTGATTTCTCTCTCCTTCTTTATGTATGTGTGTACACACACACACACACACACACACACACACACACACACAGATCTTCCTCCACTTTCAATGGGATTATATCCCGATAACCCATTGTAAGTTGAAAATACCCTAAATTGAAAATACATTGAATACACCCGACCTACCAAACGCCATAGCTTAGCCTTGCCTACCTTAAACGTGCTCAGAACACTTACATTGGGCAAAATCATTCTAACACAAAGCCTATTTTATAATAAAGTATTGAATATCTCATGTAATTTATTGAGTATTTTACTGAAAGTGAAAAACAGAATGGTTGCGTGGGTACAGAATGGTTGTGTGTCGGATGCTCACCCTTGTGACCATGTGGCTGATTGGGAGTTGTGGCTGGTGGCTGATGCCAGGCACCAAACAATATCATGCCCGTATTGCAAGCCTGGGAAAAGATCCACATTCAAACTCAAAGTACAGTTTCTACTGAACTCATATCACTTTTACACCATTGTAAAGTCAAAATATTGTTAAGTCAAAACATTGTAAGTTGGGGTTCCCAAGTATATATATATTTGTAACTTGTTTTCAGGTATATGCTTCTATCCAAACCCCCACAGTACCCAGAAAAGAATATAGGACCAAATTCCCTTCTTCTTGCTACCTTCTCAGGATTGTTGTAGGTATCACAGAAAATCCCAAATGAAAAAAAGTTCTCTTAACCAAAAATATGAGGGACAGAGGGACTGTTTAGAAATACTACAATTTGCAGTACTGATAATAGAACACAAAAATTTACAAAGGTCTTTCACAAAACACATCTCTTCTGTTCCTAACAACAACCCTATTAGTAGGATTTACTGCTTGTTAACATCCTCCAATTCAGAGGTGGGATAACAGGTTCAGACACCCAAGTGTCTGAGTTCGGGATCTCAAGGAAGCAGAAAGTGACAGAGGTGAGAATGCCACCACGGGTCTTTCAATTCCAAGTTTGATGGGCTCTTCATTATGACAAAATGCCACAAATACTAATAATAGCAAAATTATTATCATTAAGATAATACTTTGATTTCTTTTCCTATGTGGCTGTGTCTGGAAGAAAATTTTTGTTTATGTGACATATTATTATTATTAGAGATTGAAGCAATTTACAGTATTAGGGATGAGGATGACGTTTACATTTGTTCATGTAAAATATAAGACCTCTGTTTCATCAAGAACTGTAGAATTCAGCCAGTTACAAGCCACGATTCTACTCCAGTTCAGTTAGCTTGCTGTTATTTGGGAACATTGCAATTTGCATTGTAATGATTTAGCAGCATTGACACATCTTTCATGTACAGTGGTCTTGATTTTTGCGGTTTTGTTTTCTGCGGTTTGCGGTCAGCATTGATCTGGAAGCAGATGATCCACCTTCTGACATATCATCAGAAGGTCAGTGGTAGCCTAACGCTACATCACATGATGCCTACGTCATCCATCTCACTTGTTCTCATCACTAAGACATTCTATCATCTCACATCATCACAGAACAAGGGTGAGTACAGTATAACAAGATATTTTGAGAGAGACTATTTTCATCTAACTTTTCTTACAGTATATTGTTATTACTGTTCACTTTTATTATTAGTTATTGTTGTTAATCTCTTACTGTGCCTAACTGATAAATTAAACTTTTGCACAGGTGTGTAAGTATAGGAAAAAACAGCATATATAGGGTTTGGTGCTATTTGCAGTTTCAGCCATCCACTGGGGGTCTTGAAGTGTATCCCCCATGGATAAGGGAGGGGGACTATGTATATCAACTTTCTACTTTCTACCCATATGATAGGAATGAAAGCCAACTTCAGGTTGTGCAAGCCCAGAACCTCTGTGCCTCATTAACCTCTTCCGTACCAAGGGGCCAAGGGTCCAGCTGGGACCTGGTTTGATGTGCCAATGCTACTTAATAATATCAAAACAAAAAATTATGATACTTTTGCTCCTTATGAAAAGAATTATCCATTTGGACCAGAATTTTGGCATTGTTTGGACAGAGGCAAATTTTCTTTTCTTTTCTTTTTTATTTATTATTAAGACAGAGAGAAAAAGAGCATGAGTGGGAGAGGAGCAGAGAGAGAGGGAGACATAGAATCTGAAGCAGGCTCCAGGCTCTGAGCTGTCGGACAGAGCCCGATGCAGGGCTCAAACCCACGAACCACGAGATCATGACCTGAGCCGAAGTCGGCCGCTTAAACTGACTGAGCCTCCCAGGTGCCCCAGAGGCAAATTTTCAACCTTACAATTAGACATCCCCAGAGGAATTGTCTTTAATATATTAAAAAAAAAAACAACAACCAACCAACCAACAAACAACAACAACAAAAACAGACAAAGCTCACAAGACAGACCCTCAGGATTCCCATGAAAGTTAAGAAAGCATCTAGGTGAGAGAAAAGAAAAGATCCACAGTGAAGGTGCAATCTGAAAGAATCAGCCATTCATCTAGGCTAAAGTTTCTCGAGTGAAGATACCTCAGAGAAACTTTGCCCTAGAAGAATTTAGGTAGACATGCTTAGTCAACCGGAGAAGAATTTTTTTCTCCGAAGTATAGTCACCTTCATAGGAAAAGTATGTATAACAGAGAGTAAAATTAGGAGTTTGGAAGAGCTTTCCAGATCTAAAATTCTATGATCTTATAACTCCTCCCTAAGCCTTTGCATTAAATTAACTTCTTCCTCATACAGCTACAAAACTATTAAGTTGTTCAACAGCTGTCATATTTTATTTTGCCCTAGTACATTAAGAAACAAATAAAGCCAAACAACTCTTTCAAGAACTCTTATTTAAATTCCTCAGCTACCACTTTCCTCCGTATGCATTTCATGTACATATAAACAAACACTCCTATGCAGTTGCCCATGAAACAGAGGCTGCCAATAAATGCTGCATAAGATAGTTTCCCCTTTCCAATTCATAATAGGTCTAGCAGATAAATCTAAGAATGAATAAAGAATGGATAAATTGCACATTTGTTTAGCAAAAGATAAACAGAGTGTTCCTGGAACAAAGATTTTCTTTCAACCACACCCACGTAGGAAAAGAAATAAAAGTATTACTCCAAGATATCTTATTCTAACACACTCTAGTCAGCTATAGTTGGTTGGGTTATATATGCATTACTTGATTTCTGTCAACAGAAAATGATCAGCAATAAATTGTTGGTACCAAAGACTGAAACTTTAAGCCATATTATGATATTCTATTAAAACATCATCCATCTCATTCCTCAATTCCCCCATCCACCAAAAAAAGTGAATATGTCTATTTTTAAATAAAATATTCAAAGGGAATAAGAGACCCAAAATTACTAAACCTCATTTCAACTTCAGTGAAAAGAATTTTGCCTATTAAAAGTTAATACCTAAAGTACACTGCTTGTAATGCTCAACCAAAATTACTCTAATCCTGTGCTTATATCATAATTACACGTTTTGTTAACCTCTCTCAATGTCAATTTTTCACTTATTTATATATTTTCAAAGTCCAAAACAGAATTCCACAGAGAAACTGTAATTATAACGTGAGACTCCACCCAAGCTTTTCAAACAGTAACTGTATACCATTGCTTTAATCCTCAGAGTTGGGCTGGGAATGGGGAAGGGGTGGGGGGGAGAGGGTAAGAGCAGGCATTCATTCTGAATAGCACGTTGCTCAAGTTGTCTTTATACAAAGAGAGATGCATGAAATAGCAAACACAATGAATTAATGGAGCATTGACTTTCAAATATCCATAATGCTATTTTTTTAAACAGATAATGGTGGCCAAATGCACAGAAGGCTGAAAACATAGATTCCGGAGGAGAAATTTGCTTTTATCTCTTACACAACATTTAGAAATGTAACGTTCTTTTTCATTCTGGGGGGAGAAGGGGAAGGCTTGTTTCGGAAACATCACACTATTATGCTTACTGAAAACCACTATAATCTACTTCTAACATCAGTAAGCTTAAAAAAAAAATCTTAAAAAAAATCTTTGCACCAGGATTTTATACAGCCTGGTGGAAAAAGTATGCATGTTCCTTCCTGCACCTAATTACCTCAACTGAAAAATCTGCCAAGTATTTTGCCCTTTAGTTCTCTAATCGCATTAGGGCAAATGCATTTGGATGCCAATAGAAACAAACATTTAAAGATTTTCACTTAAAAGATTCCAAATATGTATGAAGGCTATGTTTGAGACACAAAGTCCCCAGTCCTTCAAAGACAACATATAGTGTTCTTTTTTTCCCCTAGGCAAATATGAATTTGCTCCTGTTATAAAACTTGATGTCTAGTTTTGAGGCAATTTAAGTAAAATAATGTCAATATGAGAGGCTCTTACAATGATTTATGCTTCTTTCTGTTACTTTATTACATTAGACATTCCTTTCTCAAAGCTTTATACTTTTCACTGTGCTCCTAGCAACCAACCGAAGGCAAAGCATCAACTTTATATACCTGGCACTGTTCCAATTCTTACTGCTATTGACAATTATATTGAAGTTTCCATTTAATTGCTGCTCTGTTGTGACACTGAATATTTGTCATAATTAGGCATTTCCTATTTTCTGTCCATTCATTTCTGATTATTACTGAAAATGAATTTTTTTTTACTTCAGAAAACCTAAGCATGAAAATTCTACAGATAAGAGTAGCTACAGCTGTTACTATCATTACCAACATTGTAACATGCAGGAAAAAAAGAGAGAGAATATAATTTCTCGGAAGGTAATTTTCCTTCCAGTCTAAGTGCTCTTATTCATCTTACAGTTACTCAATGATTTCCTGTTCTAATTACAGGACATTATACAGAAAGACATTCGTAAAAGCAAAATGCAGCAAAGCAGGAGACTAAATAGCTTGACTTGGTTGAAAGTGTTTAAAATTCCAAAGTTGCACATCAACTTTATCAATTCCTGATTACAACTCGGTGTAAATGTGTAATGTGTCCCACCATATTTCTCAAGCTCTCCCAAGGCAGTAAACTCAGTACCTAGAGTAAGAACACATCAAAGAGGAAAATACATTTGCAGTTAAACTGTGTTGGGGAGGAGCTGGGGTCGGGGGAGGATTGGTTGTTGGTTGTTTTTTTTTTTTCCCCCTCTTCAAAGCTGTTAAATTGGAGGCATGCCAAGACAGGGAGTGGAAAATATTAATAATAAAAATAAATTAAATGCCTGATTAAAAGGGAGAGAGAACAAGATTCCATCCGGAATAGAAATGAAAATGCCACAAACTATTTCATAAAAACATATTGTGACGTAAATTACACATCAGTATTGCACTGTTGTGGTTATTTTGAGAAATGGTTTGTACTGTAAGTCAGCTGGTGCTGCCCCACCCTTGATGATTTTGTAATTCTCTACACAGTAAGCAAGTGGGGCAGCCCTGAGGTTGCTAAGACAGAAAACAGACCTAGCCATAGAGAACCAGCAATAAAAAAGATAATGTACTTTTAACATAACAGAACAAGAAGATTGGCTTTATTAACTAAAAAAACTACTTTAAATGGTCCCCTGCTTGCCATTTGTTTTGATAAATGGAAAGACAGATCTTCCCAGGATAGGCCACGAAAACATCACTGGGGAACTTATAAAGAAGAAAATGTGGGAAAATATCTCAGTGCATGGTTGTAAACAGAACAAAGAATATTTCAAATGCAACATCCAGGGATTTTAACTAGCTGTTTCCCAGATCAAGCCACTTCAAACACATGGGCATACAAATATAAGGACAAGTATTAATGCAGTAATATTGGCTTTTGCCCTGACTGTTGCTTCCTCACTCCAAAAAGAAAACAATACCAGGCTCAACTAAAACCAAATGCTGCCATGACTCTGAGTAACAAAGGAACCCACTGGGAAGCAAGCCAGCCCCACCTCCAAGGTTCTCCCAAATGGTCACTGAATTCTAAACCACATGCAGGATCTACTCTAGATTTCACTCTGAGAATTCTGCACCTTCTTTCCACATGGTTCATCTCAGCCGAATGGAAGTGTCACACATGACCGTGGTTAGGCAATAAGCACGTGTACTGTTGAGACCACGTGGCCAGACTAACACGTAGGTGAAGTGGTGACCACATTTGGAGTGTGGTTCTAAGGGCCCCGGCCTACCTTCACTTGCCTCCACTTCACAAACTGTTAAGCTATAGTTAGTCATTCTCTTTTAGTATAAACGAATTTCACTGTCTGAAGAAGAAAGTATAAAGAACCCACGAGGACACCAGGGAACCAGGGCTTAGACACAATTTCTCCTCCTCTAAAAACTGTGCCAAAAGTTTTCTCAGAGATGAACTTACACATTTGTTTATTTACTAGCAGCCCAGGTGAGGCTATTAGATTGACTTTGAACAGAGTTAATGCAACCTTTTCTTGGTTTACAAGGAACTATAACGACTATGACAAAGTTGTTAGAAGAAAAGGAAACCTGACCTCATTAGTCCAACTGGCTTTAAAAATCATAATTATAATTACTTCTGTCATCTTTCCCCTTATAAACCTATATGGCTTTTTACTTCCAAGTTGTGTCTTACATTTGCCAACATTGCGAGAACCACAATGCCATTACTGCAGCAGCTGTATAAACCCTTCACGTTTGGGAGACCCTCCTGAACCCCCACACTCATGAATAAACCTAATTAAGGTGTCATCCCGGACAGATCAATAGCAAAATAATTAACTTCCACACATCAGTCTTCTCGGTGTGTAAGATCCAAATGTGTGTCTTAACAAAATGACTAATCACTGTTTGTCATGACTTTCATGGACATGATTATTTCACAACCAATCAACACTAATCAGGCTAAATCTCATAAATTCCAACATTGTTTATATTAGGGGGAAGACCCTTCATGTGTTTGGAGAATTAAACACCACAAGTGTAGGACTGACTAATATTGACACACACACAATGAATGGTACATCTATTTTCATTAAAACTCTGTGTCCATTAAAAATAACAAAATTAAATAACTTTCAAGTCATGCAAAGATTCTGTTACATTAAGTTAAAAAAAAGTAAGGTATGAAACAATATATTCAAACCTATATCTCTTCTTTAATAGCATTACTGAGATATAAGTCACAATCATTCACTTAAAATATACAGCCTTTTAGTATATTCACAGGGTTGTGCATCCTTCACTATGATCAAATTTGGAACATTTTCATTCTCCCAAAAGAAACTCTGAACCCTCTTGCACCCACATCTCCCTTCACCTGGCCAGTCATAGGCAACTGCTTAATCTACTTTCTGTGTCTACAGATTTGCTTATTCTGAGCATTTAATATAAACGGAATCATACAATATGTAGTTCCTGGCTTCTTTTACTTCACAAAATGTTTTCAAGGCTCATGTATGTTGTAGAGTGTATCAGTATTTCTTTTCTTTTATTACTGAATAATATTCCATTATACAGATACATCACATTGTATTTATAAATTCCATAAATGAGACATTATTGTTGTTTATACCTTTTGGCTATACTGAATAATACTGTTATCAACATTTGTGTAAAAGTTTTTATGTGGACATATGCTCTTATTTCTCTTGTGCATATACCTGGTAATGGAACTGCTGGGTCATATGGTAACTCTATGTTTACCCTTTTTGGAAACTGCCAGACTATTTCCCAAATGGTTGTGCCATTTTACATTTTCTTCAACAGTGTGTAGGTTCTGGTGTCTCCACATCTTCATAATTTGCTATTATTTGTCTTTTGATAGCCATCCTAGAGGATGTGAAGTGGTATCCCACCCATGTTGTTTTGTAAATAAATGCTTAAAAATTGTTAATGTAGATGCTTCTATGTTGTAAGATTATCTGTGATTATTTTCTCCTCTGTTTGCCTGCATTTTAATTGTGTAGTCTTTTAAAAGATGGGAACATCTGGAAAATTTATATGAAATTTCAAGGGATCTCAAAGAGTCAAAACAATCTTGAAAAAAAATGAAGTTGGAGGGCTCACACTTCCTTATTTAAAAAGTTACTATAAAGCAGTAGTAACAAAAACAGTGTGGTATTGGCATATGGATAAAATGTGATTGAGCAGAATAAAGAATCCCGAAATAAACTTTCAAATATATGGCCAACTGATTTTTGACAAGGGAGCGAAGACCATTCAATTTGTATTTCCAACAAATGATGTGGGGAAACTAGATATTCATAGGGAAAGAATGAGCTGGACCTTTATCTCACACCATATACAAAAATTAACTTAAAATGGATCAAAGACTCAAAGCTATGAAACATAGTGGAAAATCTTTATGACTTTGGATTTCATGATGGTACCAAAAACACAGTCAACAAGAATTAAAAAATAGGTAAACTGGATAACATCAAAATTAAATATTTTTTGCATCAAAGGACACTGTCAAAAAAGTAAAAAGACAACTCACAGAATGGGAGAAAACATTTCCAAATCATATATCTGATAAGGGAATAACATCCCAAATATATAAAGAGCACCTACAACAACAAGAAGACTAACAATCCAATTTTAAAATGAGAAAACGACTTCAACAGGTATTTCTCTAAGAAAGTTATACAAATGACATATGGAAAAAGTCTCAACATTTTAAATCATTAGGGAAATGCAAATCAAAACTACAATGAGATAACAACGTCACATACACTAAGATGGCTGTTATTTTAAAAAACAAATACAAAACCAAAAAAAAATCCCAAGTGTTAGTGAGGATGTGGAGAAATTAAAACCTTCACTCATTGCTGATGAGAATGTAAGATGGTACAGCTGTGGTGGAAAACAGTCTGGAAGTTCTTTCAATGTTATATATAGAATTACTACATGACCTAATAATTCCACTTTTAGGTATATACCCCAAAGAATTGAAAACAAGGACTCAAACCGATACTTGCACATCAATGTTGACAGCAGTATTATTCATAATAGTCATAAAGTGGAAACAACCCAATAGATGAACAGATTAACAAAATGTGGTATGTTCAAACAATGGAATATTATTCAGCCATAAAAAGGAATGTTCTGACACATGCTATAATGTGGATCAACTTTGAAAACATTATGCTAGGTGAAATAAGCCAGACACTAAAGGGCAAATACTGTATGATTTTATTCCTACGTGGCTTCCAGAACAGGCAAATTCTTACAGACTGAGTAGAATAGAAGTTGCCAGGGGCTGGGTGTGGGGAGAGGGGACAGGGAATGGGGAGTTGTTGCTTAACCAGTACAGAATTTCTGTCTGGGATGATGAAAAAGTTCAGGAAATAGATAGTGAGGATGGTTACATAATATTGTGAGTGTACTTAATGCCACTGTTATGTTAAAAAATAATTGAATGAAAAATGTTATGTATATTTTACACAGTAAAACAAGAGGAGAATGTAGGGCAAGGGTTATGTTCTCTGAAGGCGCTCTTAGTTGTTCTTGGGAGGAGAAGAGGCATCTCTCCAGCCAGCAACTATCTATGAACTCCTGGAGGGCACAGAATTGGTGTCCTCATTTCTGGTTACCCCACCACCCCAGACCCCCGCAGGTGCGCTCACAAGTGTAGGTGTCTGGAGACGGTGCTGCACGAAGCACCCGAACCTTCCATCCAGGAGTGAGAGCAGTTGGGCCATTAGTTCACCTGAGGCTCTGGGCCAGCAGCTCTTCCTAAAGGTTGAAAGAATCTAGAGAAAGTTGTTGAGCAACAGCATGGCAGTCACCGGCTGGCAGTTCTTTTTAGATGAAGGGTCATGAGTTTAGGCAGACATCTCATTTGGGGGACTTGTTTTGGGAATAATCTCACCACTTGAGGAGTGTGTGGACCACCCTCAAAGTGCTGGACCACCTCCAAACTCCTGCATTGACCTCCGAGAGCTCACATTCTGAGGTGAGAAGAGTTGTATAGATTGCATTGTTATCTTTCTTATTATCACAGGCCTTCTGGAGTGGCTTACCAAGGAAAAGAGGGCAAAGGCCTCTATCTTGTATCAGTGGCTCATCTTAAATCAGTAGACTTCAAAGAGGTAAACCCCCACCCAATGGGAATAAGAGAACTTTCCAAGAAGAACCTACCGATGTAGCAATGGGACAGATCCTCAAATCTGCATCACCATTCAATACAGCCAATCTCCTTCTTTACCCATCACCCATCCCTGGTTTTAGTACCACGAAAGAGACTAGTCAAAATACTGGTTCCAAGAAGCTTTCTTTATTTTGGTATAAAGGCACTTTAAACCATAGGTTTCTGATCCTTCCCTTCTTCCACATATTTCTGTTAAAGGAGAAGCTTGGCAGTAGAAATAGAGTACTTTTGCCTATGTTAGGATGCTCTGAATTCAGAAAAGCCAGAGCAATAAAGGTTAATGATACTGATCCCTTTAAAGATAGGTGGAATGCTTTACATGGCTACCAGATCTTTTGAAGTAGATTAGATAAAACCTAAGAATAAATATTTCACATGATTTATTCAGAACTGTCATACTTTAATAAATACAGATTTTAAAACTTAATATTTTATCAAATCATATATGCTCATCTTAATTATAGCCAAGTACCATATACATCATATTTAACATTCTCTACCTCCTATTAGCAAAAAACTTCAGTCAAACCAATGATAAGAAAATTTAGATGTCCTCTGAAAACCGCGCAAAGGCCCACATACAGTGTTTCAGAAATTGAAAGCAGCACTATTCCATGGAAACATAATGGGCGCCTAATATTTAAATAAAATCTAAAAATTAAAAAATAAACAAAAACCAAAAAAACTACGAAATAACTTTAATAGCCCGTTTATCTATTTTAGCTCTAATTTTTATTATTAAAAGCAAAATTCAATTTTGTCTTTATCCTTCCAGTTTTATTGAAATATAACTGACATATAACACTGTATTAATTTAAGATGCACAACACAGTGATTTGATATATGTATAAACTAAGAAACTATTTTGTCCTATTAGGATAAGTACAAGTGTTTCTCTAGGGTGTACCTTTTTAAAAAAAATCTATTTTATCTAATCCAATATACCCATAATATTATTTCAAAACTTGGGGGCAATGTAAAGAATTACTAGTGATATATTTCACATTATTTTTTCCATATTGAATTTTTGAAATCTGGTGCATGTTTTACATTTACAGTATCTCTTAATTTGGACAGGCCATATTTCAAGGGCTTAATAGTCACATGTGGCTGGTGGCTACCATATTGAATGCCACAGCTTTGGAAAATCTACCAGAAAAGAAACTGGAAGACCACTGTGTTGGATAGCCTGGCCCTGAAGAGGCAGCCGGGAGAGAGGGGAAGTTCTGAGTATTTAGCATAGTCCCCATGATGCCTTTCGTCCTGGACTCCAGGACCCTACAATCTTAAGAAGAGAGGTTCAGAAACACAACTCGGAAAGGAGACTGAAGGAAAAGCCTTGAGTGGCTGTTATTTCACTATCCTGATAACTAAAACCTCAAGCAAGGCCAAAAGGTAGCAAGCAACCCTGTGCTGTTATCTCAACAGATATCCTTGCTTGCTATCTTGGTTTCTCGTGAATGATAAAATTAACTAATTAATTAATTTAACAAAAAAGCTTCAACTATAAAACCTGGTAAGAGCCCTCTCTCTAGGTCCTATCTATTATCCTGCTCTAACCACAAGTTCACCTGGTGCATTTCCACAAACCTTATCTGCTCTGTTTTCTATCACAATGCCAAGGAGAACATCAGTTGTTCAGAATGGGTATTTTTCTTTCTTTATTTTTTTTCTAGTGTGTGCAATATGAAAATTAGTTTAACATCTGAAGGAAAGAGATACTTATAAAACCTACTGGAAACTGAAACCACTATTCAATCTCACGGCAATGCAGTCATATAAAAACTCCGGCACCTTCTAATGTGCTCTCACAGTGCACCGTGGAAGAATATCATTGAAAGCTGATGATATGGATATGCTCTGTCTTACTTCCTTTTGTACAGTGTTAGTAGTGAGTAAGCTGATGCAAGACAGGAGGAGGAAGAATCTGGTTTATTCACATTTCCCATAATACCTATCATACACTGAAAATCATTTCCACTGCAAAATTCCTCCTTTCCCCAATCTCTAATATCCACACCTACTTCCCTTTTCTCATGAAAGACACAATAAAGAAATTGCTGGTGACTAATATATTAATTCCAGTTATAATTCTGTGGTTTCATATCACGAGTTACCAGTGCTACAGATCCCCATTCTAGATATTTCTGTGACATGGCTTATGTTAAGCAAGGGTTGGGAAACTCTGGGCCAAATCCAGCCCGAAGCCTGTTTTTATAAAGTTTTATCGCAACACAGTCATGCCCATTCATTGACACGGGCTGCTTTTGCGCTACAGCAGCAGAGGTGCATGGTTCCAGAGTCATGGTCTTCTGACAGAGGCTTTATGGACAATAAATCTGATCTGTTTGGTCCCTGTCTGCTGATCCTTGTTCTGGAGAAGAGATTATTGCTTCCAGAAATGTTATTTTGGATCACTGAAATCAATTTAGCTCCTAAGATTCAGTTACTCTGTGGTACTTTCCTGAACTTTCTTGTTCATGTTCGGTCCCCCTTTCTAGACCGTGGGTTCTTTGAAAGGCAAGAGCAGGGTCTCTAGCATGTCTGAATCCCCAACAGTATAGATACAAGTGAAGCACATGGTAGGCTTTCAACTGATGTTAATTTCAATTAACATTCAACTAATATTTCAAATTAATTTTTCCTGTTTGTTCACTATTTAGTGTCCTCTACTCATTATCCAGCCTCTCTACCTTGCTGTGTAACCCCTAAGGGTTTTATTACTAGGCTTCCTCACATTCTGGCCTTTTTTTAGTTCAGCAAATGTAAGATACTAACAGGAGATCAGATGGTGGAAAGAGAGAAGCTGGGGTATTTCTTCCTTGCTCCCTCTCAGCTTTGGTTCCACAGTTCTGCCTGTGGCTGCACCCCTACACCACTGCCCTTCCTCCAGGGCTCCAGCTTTCACCTGGTAGCAATATTTCCTCCCCTTGCTTCCTGCTATTATTAGACCCTGGGTGCCTCAACCATCTTTCTGGATTCTCTTTACCTTAACCACATCTCTATAAGTCTTCTCTCTGTTAACATCTCTTTGGTTGAACCCTCTGAGTAGAAGTCTGTTTTTGCCTCAACTGTGACTGATACTCTGCCAGCGTTCTCATTTGGCAAGTGTTAACTCGGTAGGATATCCTCACACTCAGAGCTTAAATGAAAACCAAGAGAGGACATACATTCTGTGGACCAGTCATAACAGGCTTGTTTAAATAAAGGTTCCTGGACTGCCTTGTTGCTAGGCTAAATGAGAATGTCTGAGCTGGGTTTCTGGATTAATGCTTGGTAACAAGTATCCCAGGTGTTAAAGCACCTATTGAAACAGATGGTGAAATTCAGGTTTGGGGACAGGATGAAAAGAAGAAACAGAAAACCAGTTTGAAGCACTGCAGAGTGTTAGAAAACTCCTAGAGTGAAAAGTGGGTCAGAGCCCGCTACCAGAAGACCACAGGTGGCGCTGTAGCTAAAAACGGGAATTATTATTCTTTTCATTTAGTAACACAGATATGCTCTTTAAAGTAGGCTACACATTTAAAAATCACATATCCCACAATATTGGCTTCAGTAGTCTATCTACTGAAGCACCAGTATAGTGATGAGCATTAAGATCAATTGCTTTGAGAGTCTGGGAGGCATGAGCCCTATTGTTCAATCACTTGTAGAATTCAACAAGGTAGCCTGTATGAATAAGCAGCAGGGCATGCGGTTTTCCAACTACTAACCATATGATCTGGGGAATGACAACCTCAGAGCATCAGGATCCTCATCTCTAAAATGGACATTAAAAAAAACAAAACAAAACAAAAAAAAACGGTGCCTTCCTGGGAGCATACATGAGTTAAAAGATGAAAAGTACTGAGGCTAGTGTAGGGCATAGGAAACATTAAATAGATATTCACTATTATTTCTGCTTTGCAGGTTGTTTCCCAAAGTATTTCAAGGAAATACTCTAGTTGCTGGGGAGAGAAGGGAGCATACACCCAAGTGTTACATGGGAAAGGGTACCACAGTAAGGAAATCACTGAGTTTAACAGTTATACAGACAGTCTCCCTGCCCTGGAGCCTTCAGCATGTTAACGGGCATATCAATTCACAGGAAGGAATATGCTGCCTTTCCTGAATTTATTTTTACCATGGAATCCTCTCTCATCTTCCTTCCTCCCCTCTTTTCTCCCCCCACATTTTTTTTTTTTTTTTTTTTTTTTTGTCATTCATGGCTCACCTTAAGAGGTTAGTATTTTCTGATCACATTTTGGGGACTGCTCACCCAAATGTTGGTTACAGCACTCCCCAGCTCCCTGCAACTCCCCTTCCTGCAAACATACCCTGCTTAACACTGTAAAATTGCAAATAGGCTGGGGCGCCTGGGTGGCTCAGTCAGTTGAGCGTCCGACTTCGGCTCAGGTCATGATCTCACAATCTGTGGGTTCGAGCCCCACGTTGGGCTCTGTGCTGACAGCTCATAGCCTGGAGCCTGCTTTAGATTCTGTGTCTCCCTCTCTCTCTGCCCCTCCCTCACTCACTCTCTGTCTCTGTCTCTCAAAATAAAAGAAAGACACACACACAAAAAACCCAAATAGGTTATTATGCATAGTATAATCACTCATCTGTAAAACACTCCACAATTTATAAAGCCCTTTCACATACTTAGATCTACGTAATCTTCCCAGAACTGCCTTTCAAGTCTATTATGATATCCCCATTTTATAAAAGAGGACATAAAAAGCTCAACAAGGTGAATGACTTACTCAGGGTCACCTAGCTAATGACAGGGACAGGTCATCAAGTATGAAATATCATACTATCCCCATTCCACCCCAGCTGCCTTCTGTTTGGCCCAAAACTTCTGAGAGGGGCTCTGGCAGATTCATGAGAATCTGAGAGACACTCGGAGCCTCTCCAGTGGGCCGGCGGCCTTGAAAATCCTCATGATTTTACGAACTAAAGAGAAGCAAACTTCTTGTTTCAGGTTGTGCTATTAAAGTATCCCTTCCAGTCTCATGTTCAAAACAATCCTTAAAGTGAAACTTGATTTTGCCTTATTTGGAAGATAATCTCAGAAAGAGACTGCCATTGTATAAAACATCCTTCATCTGCACACTTCTCCACTTTTAACCCTTCAAGAAGCAAATTTTAGGTTCAGTGAAGCCCATTATATTATTTCTATTACCTCCCCCTCTTTGGATCCCAGAGCAAAGACCCACAAACTATCCAGTTTTCATCAATGCACACAGTTTACACAACTGCACCCTGTGCATCATGAGAAAGATAGCATTTGATGTCAGAATTACCATCCATCCATTGACTGGTCAAACACTGGTATCCAGAGGACAAAGATCAAAGAGCTGATGTCCCCCTCCTCAGGGATGCACAGCCTGGAAGAAGCGGTGGGCACGTAAACAAATAAATAAGTGTTCTCACAAGAGTCACGGCAGAGGCAGGTCCCCAGTACCAAAGCAGCGTCAAGAAATTCTTCAGGAAGACAAAGCTTGAGCTGAGTTTTGAAGGATACACAGACACCCCCAAAGCCGATAAAAACACCATCACTCACTGAGCCCCTTCTGTGTGTCAACCATGAACACATCTCTCTCCTTCTCTATAGAAAGTTATTATTCCCATTTTCCAGATGAGGAGACTGACACATAAAAAAGATAAAATGACTTGCCACAGTCACGCTGCCACGGAGGCTTCAAGAATGGATCTGAGCCCAGAGCCCAGGGCTGCCTGCTGTTGCCATCTCAAAAGGAAAGAGGCACATGTTTAGTCCCTCGGGCTCCAACAGGTTTGGACCGATGGAGATGATGGGATTAAAGTGCCATGGCTGAAGTGCAGGCTTGGTGCTCTATGAGGAGGCAGAGGACCTCAGGACCCATGTGACAGGGCTCAGATTAAATCCAGAACGCATTGGAAGTACCTTTCAAGCATGGTACTAGATTCATTCAAGCAAGAGCTGAAGATGCCTTCGAGGAGACCAGATCTGAACCCTACCTTTCATTTTCCTCCTTTCATCACAGGCGACTTGAGTAGAGCCCCCCCATCTGCTCCTGTAGCCAGAGCAAAGTTCCACTGACCCTGGCTCAGAGGAGACAACATTCAGTGTCCTGATCAGGTGTCTTTAAAGGAGAAAGAGGCCATGGTGGCCAGTGTTCAAAGCCAAGATACTAGGAAGGGTATCATATATTTGATCAACTAGATATTCAAGAATAATACCTTGTGCTTTAGTCATTGATTCATTTCAGTTATTCATTCAGCGAAAGTGCATATTTCGTTCCTACTCAAAGCCTGACACTGCTCATCAGTGGGTTTGCACTGGTGAACATGACAAGGCTCATCCTTCTGGAGCTCCCAGTCTTGTGCTCTAGTGGAGAAGGCAGGAGGTAAGGCCCCCGGTGAAGGAGGGATGGTGACTCCAAACAGAATGTCAGAGCCTATGGGAGAAGAAATAAAATGCAGAGCACACCATGGAGTTCCACACTTTGGAGGTGTTTATGCCCCAGCTCTGGAAGTGATGTTTCTTATGTGATCATGTTCAAGTTTGAAATTTCAAAAGTGGTGGCTGGTGAAATAATGTGAACAAAAGGGGGGTTAAAAATGCAGTTTGGATTATGATCAGGTTCCTGCAGAAGAAAAACGAATACACCAACTACATTGCCTATAATTTAAATACTTCCTTTTTCATTTTTATTTCTGGCACTTTGCTTACAAATAGCCAACACCTTAAACAGGGCAAGCACTTCACATTCCATGCAAGTAAGTGGTCGAGATCTCTTTTGATAATGAAGCATATTATTGATATATTTTGCCTCACTGAAATTCAAACCCAATTCGATTTTTTTCCTCAGGTGGGATGCGGACAGAGAACATCTAGATAATAGGTGTTATTATTTACAAGGCCAAGACAGAACCAATACTTTGTAGCTAAATGTAATTCAAGAAGCACAATTTAACAGCTCCTTTTAGTGACTCTTCACAATCAAGATGATTTCGAGTCTCTGAATACCAGCCAAGATGCCACCAAAGTATACTTAAATACCAGCAAACATTACATGTTATAAAAATCCCATGTTTGTCTCCTTTGCTGACTTAAGAAAATCACCGCTCTCTCTCATCCTACCTTAAGGCAAAGCCATTGCAGCTTTTCAGTTCTTAATGGAAGGAGGAGGGGAAGGGCTTCCTGGAGGAAACAGTCTGCTCTTGGCTGAAATTAGCATGCATCTTCCACCAACGTTCTTTTTATTGGCTGTTAAGCTTTCAGGTCCTTCAAGTCGAGTAGGACACCACAAACACCCTTTCCTTGCTCCAGCAACAACTCTTGAAGCTTAGAGGACTTCCAGCACCAGTTATTCTAAGGATTTAGTCAGAGGCACACATGAACGGCGTCTGAAGGAGGTCTTAGGCAGCCAGGAAAGACGCCCTAAGACCCATCAGATCTCTCTATCTTCCCCCAGCCTTCAAATCAATTAAAGTCATCTCTGTTCTTTTCGTTTAGGATGCCTATTTCTGGATTAAAAAGCAACACAATTTACTACCTCGGGTGGTACTTCTTATAATAAGTATGCTCATGGTTTGAAATCTAGAATGAGTATTTCATCTTCATATGCACAATAAGGAGAGCCAAAGCAATGGGTTTCCAGCACCGCCATTTTCTTTCTGGCTGAATCTCCTCTCACTTTTTGCTAACAGAGCTGGGCTTCGGAGATGGGACAAATGTACTTGGGCACAGATTAGTGGAAGAGATTCTTCCAATTAAGTTTCCCGTAACATGATATCTTTAGTTAAAAAGCTCTTTGTAAGTGTCAATCAATGAGTTGCTCCTTCACAGGTAACCATGAGGAGATGGAGAACTTATTCAGCCAGAAGAAATGAGATAATTCTTTTATCTTTGCTCATGCATTCTTAAATATATAAGAATAAAAATATAAGTGTATTTATTTATTTTGAGAGAAAGGGGGGGTAGAGGCAGAGAGAGAGGGAGAGAGACTTCCAAGCAGGTTCCACACTGACACAGCACAGAACCCGACACAAGGCTCAAACTCACAAACTGTGAGATCAAGAGTTGGAGGCTTATCCCCGGGGCCCTCAGAATATAATTTTTTTAAATTTCAGAACTAATACATATATATATACTTGTAAAAGATAAAGTGAAGACTTTTTGACTTCACAAACCCTCAAACTTTAAGGAAACCTTATGCCTCCACTTCAATAGAGCCTTCTAAACACCTGGAGAACTGGTCTTCTCAAGACATGAAGGGGGCCTAGAAGAGAAAGGGAGAGGTCTGGCCCAGAGATTCTGCTTGGGTCTGAGGTTTCCCACTCTTTCAAAAATCACAGTTAAATAATAGCCCTCTTCATTCTTCCAGAGTACAATTGACTTAATACAGACACACACAATCCTGCTTATATGATACACCGTGATGACTCATAGCACACGGCATGGAGGCTAGCCTGTGTCAACACCACAAGCTCAGCCCAACTCTGGAGCTGTGATACTGCTTCTTCCAACCCCTGAGAAGTGAGAATGATTACATTGTGTTCAAAGTGTCTCATTACATTGATTTAAATAAGATTTCTAGACCTGCAAAAAGAAAAAAAAAACATTTAAAAATGCCATGCCATTTGTGTCAAAGAAGACTCTATAAAGACAGTGAAACCCTTCAGATACAGTTGGCGGGGGCTGAAGTCGTCTCTTCTGCCATGCACATCTAACAGGAGGTAATGGAGTTTAGTTACACCCAAGTCAGGTACTTCTTTTCTGCTGAACACATCCTCCGATGGCCAGCATAAGGTAACAGAAAGGTGTGAAGAGATCTGCATTGAGAAATACATACCACAGGCTTTGAAAAGATCTTATACATGACGATCTGGCTTCATCTCCAGCAACATTCAAGTACAACTAACTTGGAACCCTTTTCTGCAAACATCTCACACACCTGGACAGGTTAAGATACAGTCCAGTTTGCAAAATGCCAAGCACACTTTCTGATGTTTATTCATACTGCTGTCATCACAAAGCTGGATGCCAAACAAAAGAAAAACACAAATAAAAGCCTTTGGGCTACCTGCCAGAATGTTCAGTTATCCAACACTGTCCTGCTCAAGTACGGCTGCGTTTTATCGAATATACACTATTGACAGGCAAGCGCTAAGCCCTTAATGTGTATTTAATCACCGCACCAATCCTGAGGGATATGTTTACTGCTTCCATTTTATAGATGAGGAAATTGAGGCTTAGAGAGATTAAGCAGCTTGGTTAAGGTCACTGTGGAACCCAGGTCTGTCTGATTCTGCAGTCCCCGGTCACAACCACCACTTAGGACTTCAGAGAGACGCGTATGCCCAGATAAAGCTATGACACAGCACTGAGAACAGAGTTGTGAGCCATGTGCTGGGCAAGAGAGATGCCCAGAGGAGTGGACTATTAGCTGAGTAATGATATTTGGGATCCAAGCAGCATATAATCCAGAGGACAGGAGACAGTCCCGGAAAGCCGCGATCCTCCCCTTTTCTGTTCATGGTCAGCACAGAACCTGCCACCTCAGAGGAGGAGGGAGGGCCCCATTCTGGTTTCGCAATTACAATTCCTTCACTGCCCACTAAGTGGAGGCAGGTATTTACTGAGTGTGCGGCACTTATTATTTTAAGAGAGGCCTTTGGAACCAGGAAGCTCGAAGAATTTATGAGATCAGCAGCTATTTTTCTAAGATGCTTATAATACAATTCATTTCATTTGCAGCTGCTTCAACGTGAAACGTGGTTTGCGAGAGACAAACAATTCACATTTGCTGGGCTTCTCTCCTCCCCACCCTCCCAGTTGTTCCACAGGAAATTTTTTATTGATTAAAGAACAATTACATTAAGGTTGGGAAAAAGCAGCCCCGGAATGAATCGTTTTAAGAAGAAATCTCCTTGATGTCCTATAAAGAAGCAGCTTCAGAAGAAAGAGGTGCACGGGGTCCTGGCTTTAGAGCTCGGGCAAGTCCTGCCCTTCCCTGGGCTTCAGGTGCCTTCCCTGTAGGATGATGGGGTTCTAAGGAAGGTGGACCGGGTGAAGGTAGCACCGCATTATGACTTCCAAAGGCCCTTTGGCACATCTGCCTCCTTGGGCCTCTTCCTCCATAGGAAAATATTAACGATTATATTGTAGGACTGTAGCATTGGTATAAAGATGAATATAGAAATATTATACATTAAAACACTTTCTTTGAAAGGTTGTATTCTCCTCTGGAGACATTTTTGTGGGTGACTAGAAAGGTGCCATGGGCCCTGGGCACTGCTCCCACTGGGCTGACTGGACAAAGGGCAAGCCCCTGTTTTCTGAGGGCCTGGAGATGGGAAGGCAAGTTTGGAGCTGTGGGGCCTGAGCAGTGTTGCTCAGCAAAAAACGGTTCTAGTGGGAGAAGGGTGGAGAGGAGACCTCCTGTCAGGGGCTGGCGGCTGGGTCAGGTGGGAAAGGACGCTGGAGCTGTGACTGGGTGCGGGTGTAAGCCAAGCCCTCTGCCACTCTGCCACCCCCCCCGCCCCGTGCAATCCTTGGTAAGATCGCCACTGCTCAACCAGGAACACTGAGTTCAAAAAATAAAAGGAAAATCAGATTGGATTTCACGATGTCTAAAGTCTCTCTGTTCCCACCCTATTTTTAAAAATTTATTTATTTATTTAATTTGAGAGAGAGAGAGAGCAGGAGTCAGGAAGAGGGGCAGAGGGAAAGAGAGAGAATCTCAAGCAGCCTCCACGCTCAGTGCGGAGGCTGCCGTGGGGCTCGATCCCACCATCCTGGGATCATGACCTGAGCCGGGATCAAGAGTCGGATGCTCAACCGACTGAGCCACCCAGGCCCCCCTGTTCCCAGTCTAACATTAGACTTTTCACCACAAGTATTTACATACTGCTTCACAATGCCAAAAGCTGCTTCCTCTCCCAGAGGAAACTCACTAATGTAGGAACCAAGAAAGGACTTTGAGGAACCCAGATCACTTGCAAAGATGCATCATGGTCCAGGGCTGCAGAGGTCTGGATGCAGTGACCCCCCAGGAGTGGCTCCTGCACGCTCTGGACGCACAGGGTGTTCCCCCAGTGATTTGTGTGTTCCCATCTTGGATGGCTGCATTTCAAACCAATACCTTTGGGCATTTCTGTTCCATGGATATGAATGAATGAATGAATGAATGAATTCAAAATGAAGATGTGAAATGCTGTATTTTCTCTGTGGTGCAGGGAGTTCTATACTGTAGTTCAATGTTCATAAATCCTACCCTTTTGACTGGGGACAAATCACCTTACCTCAGCAGGGCATCTGGACAAACCCCCTGCCTGGCTTGGCTGGGGCTTCTTCCGGGCCAGCACCCTGCTTCAGCACCACCCCCATAAAGCTGCTCAGGGTTTAGGCTCTGTTTAAGTATTTGGTTCACTCTCCCTGTCCATACATACTGATTTCTGTTTCGACAACACACACTAAAAAGCAGTTCATCCATATTGTCCAATGGCATTATTCAAATGCCAAGGTTTTGAGTTTTGGCATTGGGTCTCATTAAAAAGAATAGAGACATGGGTGATTTAGTCTCCATGTGCTTCCAGAATATTTAGTTTTACTTCCCAAACTGGCAGTTAAACTAGCAAACTTTTATTCTGGAGCTGGGGTGTCCAATACAATAGCTGCTAGCCACAGGTGGCTAAAGTTGGATGAATTAAAATCAAATAAAATTAAATATTTTTCAGTCACACTGGTCATATTTCAAGTGGTCACCAGCCACATGTCACTGGCAGCCCCTTAATGGAAGGCACAGATAGAGAACAGGTCCCTCACCACAGAAAATTCTATTGGAAAGTGCTCCCCGAGGCTGGTGAACACTTGCAAAGGTAAAGAGTATCTTCCTTTCACTTCTGTGTCCATGATGCCTCCCACAGGCTCTTCCTGACATGGAGGTAAAGCTCTAATAATTGCTTAAGGAACCAGGATTCTTCATCTCTAAACACAGGGATGAAACGTGGTCCCCAAGAAATGTTGGGTTGGAGGAAGAAGAAATAAAAAAATACAAGGAAAGGGCTCTATTGGGTAAATTGTTTCCATAAACAAAAACTAGAATTCTAGTGTTACCACAAAACAATTATTTGTAGACCTCTCCCTATGGAAGCAAAGAGTGAACTAGACTGTTGGTCAAAATTTGTATCCATGAGCCATTCACAACATTAATAGACAGGCGAAGTTACCAAAGCCTACGTAATGCTAACACGATAGCAGTAAAAATGATGATGATGTTGGTGATGACGATACTGACAATACTCGTGAAATACAAGGCATGCTAATACTTATAAAGCCCTTTTACAGCTTGCCTCATTTGCATCCTACAACAATTTTGTGAGGTTGAAATTCTTATATCCATTTTACTTGGGTGGGGTGAAAAAGAAGATTGGAGACTCACTGTCTGGGGGGAAAAAAAGAAGACTGGAGACTCACTGTCTTACCTAATGACTCAGTTGGTCTATCAGGGTAAGAGAGTTGGTCTATCAGAAAGCTCAGGCTTTCTGACTCCAGGGCTTTCTGCCTATCACAGCTGCTATATTTTGCCCAGAAATTACCCAGTGGGCTATTCCGGTGTCCTATCTATGCCATTAAGTGAATTGAGATCCCTTAACAAAGGCAGACCTATATTTCCAGTGCTCCAGAAGGCCAGCTAATCGATTGTCCTCCTTAATAATAATTTTTGGCTTCTGCAATATCGAAGGGCTAATCTTTGGTAACCATAGGCTCCAGAAAACATTATTAATTTATCACCCAAGAAACCATTTGTTCTGTGGATTATCAATCTCAAACAGTGGTTCTGAAGCACAAGCATGATATACTGTGCTGTGGGTTACACAGCTGCTTTGCATTTTGAATTCTTTATTTATAGAACAAGTCAAATTAATAACTCAAAAATGTTGTTTCAGGCAAAGTAATGGACACACAATAAAACTATTCATTTCCTAAAAGGTCACTCCAGGAGATGCATACATTGTTTAAAAGCCTACCAACAATGCTATTATTCCTTCGAAATCTGAAAATGTATAATAAGCGGTTAGAGCACATATCTGCCCCCAAGACCCCAGGCTAATTTAAAGTACAATCACAAGGCAATCAATCATACTCCAAAATTACTTCATTTTCCAAACTGTTTACACTTTTTAAGTTACAAATCCACTTTCTGCTATTTCAACTCACGATTTACAACTACAGATTTAGACCGCTTTGGCAAGCAGCCAAGCACTAGTCATGAGGGAACTAATGATATGAACAGATCAGTGTTTTATAAAGGAGAAAAGCGCATGTAAATTTCCAGTGTGTCTGCAAGTAATCAAGGCACTGCTGACTATAAATGAGACCGTCTCAAATTTATTTTAGGAGAAATATCTTAAAGCTGCACTTTTTATCCAGGCCAAAAAAAGCCTTTAGGAGGAACTCTGAGATTACTCAAATTATTGTAAATAAATGGTTATATGAACAATATGGAAAGAATAGTGCAATAAGCGACTTATTTCAATAAGTGACTTATTTCAACATTCCTGTTCCGTATGCCCTTATCATGATTTCTGGAATGTTAGAGTTAAAGGAAAGAGAGGAAAAAATGTGCCTCTCTCTCTCTTCTCTCTCTCTCTCTCCCCCGGCCCCTGTCTCCTTTAAAACTGCTGTCGTTAACCATAGCAGCAAATCGTGTTTGTTTTAGTAGCCAAAAATGCTCTGAATAAAAAAGAAGACCCTGGGGGATACTGTTTTAAATTAAATGTGATCTTTATTGTTTCATTACAACGGCACAGCCAAATAATCACTTTGTGTTATTTGTACAAATAACGTAGGATGTTCATTTTCTTGCGGAAATAATTACTCTAGTCTATCATATTCTGCTCGTCGTCAAAACCTCCCCCTTTGCTGTCACCAAGCATGTGCATTAGACTCGGGAGGCTAAATGTAGCCAAAGTTTCATGTGTTGTTACATGTTCAAGAGTAAAGCCAAGTAAGCATATTCAGATGTGAGGGCGCCTTGAAGAGAGAAGCTCAAAATAGCCTCGCAGTACACACATTGGAGAAGTCCATGCACTGTGATTGATATTTTAGTTAGAGAATCATTACATGACTAAACTCAATTTTGTAATTGGATAAAGCCAGATACAATAAACTGGCACTGCATTGTTAAAGCATCCTACATCTTAAAACTATCTGTAATCATATATCAACCTAATTATTTGAAATACTGTCATGAAGTAGAAGAGACAAAAAAAAAGAAAATAAACTAGCTGCCTGAATATCTCATTTTATTTTCTAAGGACTGAAGCTTTTTATTGGCCTTAAAGCCCAATTCCACAATAGCTGGTAAACCATACTCTTTAGATAAAACTGTACACACAGAAAATCAATAACAAAGATTAAAAGCTTCCCCCTCCCCTTTTTACACTGGCATCTGGTGTGTGTGTGTGTGTGTGTGTGTGTGTGTGTGTGAGAGAGAGAGAGAGAGAGAGAGAGAGAGAGAGAGACAGTTTTATGTGTGTGTGCCTGTGTATTCATTTAACTGTACTCAAAATAATGATCTTCATGAACCTGGAGCAACACACATAGCCCTGTTTTATTAAAACTTCAATTTATCCTGGTTTTTGTCACACTCAGAAAAGCTACTAAGTGGAATGAATATTTACAGTTCTGAGTAATTTCATAATAAACTCCCTGGAGCCTCTGATATCACCATTGTGACATCATCAGGATAAATGCTTATTGGCTAAACAGTCTCTCAGGTTAACCCTTTCACAGATGTCCCAGCTTATCACTGGCTAGTTCACTAACGTGAGCCCCCTATATTCACCTGTGTATAGGAGAGCACAGATAGAATGGGGAAGAACACTTCCTCCCTAAACATACATACACACAGCATGGAGCTAGGCTATTGTAAAAAGCAGGGGAAAGTTTGGTGTAAATATAAGCTCCCAAAGGGACCTTGTAGGAAATTCTGGTAGGTGGAGAAAGGAATGGTTAGGAACACTCTTAGAGTTGAGATATTTTTCCTAATCACAGCATGAGAACTAGGGATAGAATTCGGGGTATAGAAACATGTTCTACACACAAAGTACAAATCTGCCCAAGATTGGCTATATCCAAATTTGCCCAGCTTCTCTTGAAACCTGGTAACGTATTTTTCACTTTACATTGGCTTCAGCAATGCCAAGCATTGAGGGATTTTTCAGGATACATGATATCCTAATTCTACTAAGATGTTCTTTACAGTTTAACCAATATCCAGCAAAAGCCTCCAAATTCTGCTTTGAACTTTGACCTCACAAGCTCCACTTCTAGGAATTTATGCGAAGGAAATAATCAAGAATACAAAGAATGATATAACTTCAAGGATGTTCCTGAGAGCACTGTTTATAATAGTGAAAAGCTAGGAAAAAAGTCCCAAAGTCCAACAATAGGAGAATAGACAGATAAATTACCGTACTTCCATATAATGGAATACAGTGGAGTCAGTTACTAAAAATGATACTGCGTTTGGATATCTTTTGTGTATAAAAGATCACATTAAATAAGAAAAAAGATATGAAACTGAAGATACAGTATAAATTTAAAAAAGTTAAAACTCACATATAGACAGAGAAAAAAAACTCAAATGATAGACAACAAATATCTCCGGTAGTTATTTTTGCATGGTGGTATTATGGGTAATTACAATGTTTTCTTTCTATTTCTTTATATCATCTTGAGACGATAAGCATGCATTACTTTTCTTATAAGAAAATAAGCACAATTAAAGGAGATGAGGAAAATAAATGTGGGCATAGATAGAGAAGGTGGCCCCGCATAAATTCTCTGATGTTGGGCGGGCCAAACATTTGCTCAAACCTTTTGGAAATAATATACCCAACTTATGTGTCTGTAACTCTGATAATTTCCCCTCAACATACTTCCCTCCTCTCTTACTAAGGGCAAAGAATTGGATTTTGGTTGGCATACTTCTTATACACCTTTTTATTTGCTGCTAGTATCTTCATGCAAAACATATTTTTAAAACATCTTGCATTAGTGTGGTATATTTGTTAAAACTGATGAACCAATATTGACACATTATTATTAATCACATCCATAGATTACATTAGGATTCATTTTGTGTATTGTACAAGAGTTTGGCCAAATGCATAATGCTATGTATCCACCATGACAGTATCATATAGAATATGTTCACTGGCTATCTTTTTTTTTAAATAAATGAGATTGAAAATTTCCTTCTAAAAACATATACTGACTTCGTATTATTAGCTAGACACAAACATGTCAACAACCGTCAGCACAGTCCAAGGTACAAAGACAGCTACACAGTCTCAGCGAAATTAATCATTTTTGGTGCCAGTTCTAAGGGTGGCTGTGAAAAGAGATAAAACTTTGGGATCAGCTAAGTCCTTTTCTCTGAAATGGATGGAGGAGGAGAGGCAGGGGGAGGGGGAGGGGGAGGAGGACCCACTTAAATTTTCTTCTTCTCCAGCTCTAAATTCAGAATTACTATTCAATTACAAGACAGAATGTCAAGATATAATAAACTGAACTGAAAAAGGGAAAAGAAAACATGCTCTTTTTTTCTACAAATGAGGTTCAGAGCTTTTGCCCATTAAAGTAAACCAAATATGTTTCTCTCAAAAATTCCAGCCAAAAGGCAGGATGCCAAACACACTTAACAGATAAATCACTGTTCCAGGGTCTCTTTTTTACTCTTTTCCCCTTTCTTCTTTTGTTTTTCTTCTCTCTTTTGCTACACACACACACACACACACACACACACACACACACACACACTTTAAAAGCAAACTGAACACCCCTCCCCCCTTCTCAATCTATTTACAGAAAAATAAACCAAGGAAACAATTACTTTTGTTGAAGAATGCATTGTTAGGGGAAAGTCATATTAAAATAAGTTCTACCTTCTTCATCAGAGATTAGCATTTCATATCTTGGGATCAAGCCATTGTCCTGCACACTATGTATAACTTATTATAGTTAATTTATCGCTTAAGTCATTGTAAACTAGGAAGGAGTTTGTAAACAAAAATGAATCACAGGTTTCATTCTTGTATCCTTTTCAAACTGGAAGACCTAACAGTTTCCTGTTCCAACATAGAAAATAGTATTGCTTCTATCAACCTCCTGAACACTCTTGCCAGCGGTTTCCATTTAATTAAACTGACAGCGAAGCAGGGCCTTTCGCTAATGGGATCCAGACCATTTTTCCTTCAATGTAAATTCTCAGGCATGAAATTACATCTGAAACAGACACAATAATCCTTCTATATCTTCGACATACATTTAATCTATAATAACAATTCCTTTGTCTATATTACAGTGTGTTTTAAATTTCAGTCAACTTGTTTGAACTGGAATTCTCTAGCGTTATCCAATTTGAATTTACCTTAGCATTCTTCCAGTGCCCTGGCTATATCTAGCCATAGATTATAGTTAAAGACCAGATGCCAAAGGCTAATGTCCACAGCAGAAAGGAACAATTATAAAATGAATGAATTATGTTTCTCTTTGTATCCTTGTTCTCAAAGTCAATTTATTTAAGTAAGAGCTTTTTCATCAACTGTTGACTCTAAGTAAATAAAAGCTATCACCATTTATAAGTATGTCTGAATTTCATGTTACAATTCAGGGTTTCAAGTATTTCAATATGGCTAATCAAGGCAGAATATATTGATTACATGCAGCATGGAGACCTGTTTATATATATTAGCATAATTAATGGGCTGGCTAACTATTTTTCTTTACTTAGATGTTAGTCACTTTTCTGGTAATGGCATAGGCTTGCCATTACCAGAAAGTGGTAATGGCATTACTAACATATGCTTTAAACTTGGCTTTTTCCAGTTCTTTAAGTGTAATTGTGAAAAACTCCCCTTATTAAATGTATCAGTCAGACAATTTAGCATGAAAATCAAGAACTTTAAGGCAAAAGAAAAAAATCTAGAAAAACAGTTTCATGGGCTATTTCTAAACAAAATTAAAGCACTTAGTAAATTGAATATGTCAATTTATTCTGATGGTGAGAAAATAGAACATGATGATTCTGAAGTAAACTGGTTGGGTCAAGTGTCATTACAAAACCGAGCCTCTTTCACACTCAGGGCAGGTCTAGAGATCAGCAATCTAGGGTGTATAAGAATATAAATAACTTGAAAACTCTAAGCCTCAGGGTCAGGAAGGCTGATTGATAAGCTCAACTCAGTGCTCTTCAACAGCTTGATAAAATGGCAGATCCCTTGATATTGTTTGTCCAGCTATCAAGAAAAGGTCTGCCAATTTTAACAAAAGAAAGGAGTTTTGCTGTAGATGCTTATTGCCTTGATCCTCCCCTCTCCTAAAGGGACAGTGGTTTGCATACATATACTACTTTAGGTTCAATTCTTGCTCCATATCCAGAGGGCTACTGTCCTGTTTGACCATCCCATAAAACTGGAAACTCTTGGTAGTTAGTAAATCAAAAAGAGAATCTTAAGAGCAACTTCATGAAACAACAACAACAACAACAACAAACCTGGCAGAAAATAAGCATTTTAGGACCTGCTAAGAATCTTATCTTCCAATATATGAAATAATGCTATTGTTCTTTTAAAAAATCCAAAGCAAAGCACTTTATTTGGCTGGGGGAGGATGCAGGGAGGGGGGCAGAGGTGCTGTGCAGAGTAGCAAAGGAACTGTCTTCAGAATATCCTGACAGTCTCTTTGAAAATGAAACATTTCATTTATACAGCAGAAGACAGTTGTGGCAAGATTAGAAATCATTTCAAATCTCCCAGGCAATCAAAATACAGTCTTTTCATGAGGATGGAAGGTCTCTTGTTTTACAGAAAATGCTAAATAAACAATTCTATGGACAGAAATGTGAAAGCAATTTATTATTGTTCTATTCACTTTGGTTAAAACTTTAGAAACCACATGAAGACTATAAATAGAAGCTTTTCTTTGTCTTTGGGATGTTGAAAGCAGTTTCTCTTAGGTCCAAGGCAAAGAAGCAGGAAATTATTGCTTTTTCCCCACCACGGAGTCACACACCAATTCAGACAATGCCTAAAAGATAGATTCTCTAAACAGCAAACCTATCCATATGTTTTGAAAAATCAAGGGCATTGTGTTATGAAAGACTATGATGTGGGATTTTCTTTTTATTATAGACATGGGCAGCTTAATTATTTATGACAATATTGTATATTAGGTTACCAGTAAGAACATAGAACTATACCAGTAATGGTGCCCTAGAAGTTGGATACATTGGAAGGGTTCATTTCTAGACTTTGGAAAAGAAAACACAGTTCTGTAGGGATGGTTGTAGGGTTGAGAGAACCTGGACAGTTGGCCAAATTCAGATCCATAAGCAGTTCAGTTCAGAAACAGTGTTTTAACCAGAAAGGAGATGTGCAAACTGATTACTTCTGGGTTAGTGTTATTTAAACTGAGGCTTGCAGCCTATTAGTAGGATTACAAAACCTCATACGTGGGCTACAACCGTTATTTAAAAAAATGAAATAGAATACAACACAAAAGAAAATGCTACAGCACATCATTCACGGTAGTGTTAAGTAGGGTATGGTGAAAATATAGATTTAAATGCATATATATGTATATATACACACATATACATTTATATAATATAAATACGTGTGTGTGTACTGGCTTACCATGTTATATTTATTATTATTATATTATTGTTAATATTATCAAATATTATTAGATTAGGTATATTTGTAACCATACAAATTCTAACCTAAGTAATTTTTATCAAATCATCCATTCCCAATGCTGCCATTCAATGAGAAAATTAATATTTTTGAGAATCTTTCCAGAAGGCTAAAGTCTAATAGAGCCTGAGCACAATAGACCCTTAAGTGTTTAATGAATAAGTCAATATAAGAATGTACAAACAGATGCTTATCTACATGAGTACAACAAGTGTATCCAAACCAAAAGATTATATGAACTACCCCATGGGACCTGGCTGCTCCCTTTATTACATCAAGCCATACTTCCAACAATTTGTCAAAATAAAATGCCAGCATCGCTCTTCTGTTGTAAATGGCACCTATATTAACAGAGACATTAACATTCACAGGCCAGAAAGGTGTCTGTGGAAGCTGTGTCTACATTCTAGCAAAACATCTGCTTGGAAAAAGAAAAACTTGAGTTAACTGTTCGGGCAGTTTGTCTACACACTATAAATCATCTACCTAAATGATGAGCCTTTATCCATCAATCAGCTCTGTTTATCATTCTATTAAGAAAACATATGGATGAAAAAAAAGACTCTTTTGTGTTAGGATACATGACACTATATGAACCATCTCCCCCTAGGTCCACTGTGAGGCCTCACACCACTTACCTGCCCTTTTATTCACATACAAAGAATTGTGGCGGTGGCTGACGGTAAGGTGAGGCAGACACATATAAGGAACGACAGATCCATCAAAAGTTTATTCTGACTAGGATCTCTGGAAGATCCAAATATTGACCAGTAAGACAAGTTTCTTCCTGTAAGGCATTGGACTCAGTTAGGAAGATATACCTTAGAAAGAAATTCAAGTAGGAATATGGTCACATCTAAACAATAAGGATGGCTTGTGTTTACTTGCTGGTTGCTTGTTTTAATCGACTACAGTAGTAAAGATATAGAAGATTTCTCAAACTTGCAGATGACACAGTGGGAAGATATGATCCAAATATATGAGATCCAAAGATATGATCCAAATACACATTCAGCTTTTAAAGGGCTTAAAATTGGCTGAAATCAAATAATGCTGAATGTAATAAGGGAGAAGGCAGTCTTACACTTAGTTTTAAAAAAGAAAAACAATTACTGTATAAGAACAAGATGGTGGTGGCCTATCTTAACATTTTATATGAAACAGACCTAGTTTTCTTAGCTAAACATAATTTCTTTATGAGTCAGAAGAAAATAGTGCTAGGAAGAAACAATAAAACATGGACAGGATTCATGGAAATACCGACCCAGAATAAAGAATGTGATGGTCTTATTATATGCCACATTGGTTAGCAAACATATATAGTTTGTAGACACTATTTTTAAATACACACTGATTAACTGAAGCACATCAACAGAAAAGGAGAATAAAGAATTATTCTGGGTTGAAAGGGATGTTTAGCCTAGAAATCAGAAGATGTCAGAAGAACCAGTAAAACTTCAGGAGCTCTTGAAAGCAACGAGACAGCTGCCTTTAAAGTATCTAAAGGACTTTTAGGTGGGAAAAGAATTCATACCCTCCTCTTGTGGGGTTTCTTAAGGAAACCAGTCCCAATGGAAAAATGTGGTGGGACATACTATTTGGTCCAATATAAAAAGAAAGCACTTTTGAAAATTCAGAGCATATAAAAAAAAAAAAACATTATGGTTGCATAAAGGAAATAAAGTCAGTATCACTGGAAGAACAAAGGATTACTGTGATGGATATAAAACGAGATTAGATCGAATTATTGAAGCTCCTTACAATTCTAAGAGTTTTAGACTAGGGCAGGATTCACTGTGAGCTGGGAACCCTGGGAGTAATACAGCTTCTCGGGGAAAGGAGGGCCAGAGCTGCCCCTTTTACGATCAATTCTAAAATGTACTCCCTGACCCCCTTCCTAGCTTACTAATTTTCTGATATCAGTATGTATCTAAAAACTGGAATGAAATTGCTTCTTGTTTCCCAAAAGCTGTTGTGAAATCAATGATGCATGTTTACAACCAGTGGCATCTTAGGGCCAAGAAACATAGTAAATTGGAATTAAACTGTTAACAGTGATAGTACCCTCTGGGGAGTGGGACTATGAATGATTTTTATTTTTTCTTCTTGCATATCTTTACTTTCTGCAATAAAAAAACATATTACATTTGTAAGAGGGAAAAAACATTTTAAAAGGATGATTTAGAATTAGATTAGATTTTTATCTAGAAAAGTCCCACTGGTGAAAAATGAAAGTGGTGCTTAAGTTATGACATTTCAATGTTTTCCAGAGAAAAGAGTATACACAGTTTTCATTCAGCCAGAGCACTTTCTTTCATAGACCGTGAAGAACGACCTGTGGCCTCAAATCTAATTTCAACATCAATGACTGAAAAGTTGCCTTTATGTTACTACTCTCCAAATACCCACATGTTAACATTTTAGTGGGCAATATTCTACCCACATTCTTTTATTTACTAAAGTAGTTAATCTAAGTTGTAAAACAAGAGCCCCCAGGGACTCCAAAAGAAGCCATTTTTGTTTTAAATAAGGGGAAAAAATGCAACCTGTTAACATTTTTATTTCTCTGAACTGGCCTATGTACACAAAAGCTCTTCACGTGGGACAGGGATTGATCTTGATTATACTGTAGCGATCATGGGCTAACTCGTCTACCTAACAGAGCCATTATACTGCCCTCACTTAATTTTCAGGACCGGTGAAGACTTATTATTATATCCCCACTCTGTGGGTTCATGAACTGAATTTTAAAAAATAACTGTATTTTGCTCTTCTTTAATATAATGTTAAAACCAGTATACTTTTAAAATCCTCCTCCCGCTATACCCTACAAATAAATGCAGAGACTAGGTGCTATGATCTTGATGGAGATGGTCAAAGGAGGTGTCAGTTTGAAATATATAAATCTGAATATACACTGTTCTTTCAATAAAGGCTGGGCAAGGGTCATAAAACTATAAAAAAAAAATACCCTGCCCCTTTGGACTATAACAGCTAATCATTAGCTATCCATTCGTAATGTTTACTTTTAGTGTGTTATTTTCACATTTTTCTTCATGGGGACTAACCATTAGTATCCCCCTAAGACTAACAAAAGTACATTCATTGCCTGCTGGCAAATGATTTCCGGCCCCAGAGCATTTGCTGGTAGAAAAAGTTAAAGTATATCTAGGCTTATATTTCTATTATTGTTGGGCATTAGCAGAAGCATAAATTTTTCTTCCCAAGACCTTCATTCTGGCTGGTTCACAGATGACAGTAAAAGAGGCACCCCCTTACACATACTCTTTACATGCTTGTGAATCAAATTTAGGAAAATACAAAAATGTAAACATAGTAGATGTCTCAGAAACTTTTTACAAAATGGGCAGATTTTTAAATTCATTCTCCAATCAACCTTCTCCCCTTGCCCCAGAAAGGCTACCCCAAAGCACCATCACTCTCAAGTTAATATTCTTCTGCATTTTAAAAAGGGAGCTTGTTTGCATTTAAACATGGCTATGTAAACAAGGTGTTTGACTGGGAATAGATTTTCTTCTCAGAGTATTCAAGAGCTGGAGTGAAGCTATTTAAAGAATGGAGTATTCAATTCCTTAGGCCAGATGCTAGTATAAATATGAAACTATGTTCACACTGCAGATGAAACTATTTTTAGTCAGTGCATTTTGAAGAGCACTATTCAGTTAAGCATTGTAGGGTGGGCTTTCAGCAAGCTACAAACAGAACCTAGATGCATTCTTGCCCCCGTGTTAACACACTGACACCAGGACCATAAGGAGGGCTGTCCCTCAGCTGGTACGCACCACTGTGGGCTCACCAGTTTATAAGGCCCAAGGGCTTTCTTGCAGGTTAGTAAACAGCCAGTGTCCCCAGCCCTGTCTCCTCCCCCACATCCCTGGATCCTCCCTTAGGAGATCCAAGACACCCCCCTCAGACCAGGCACTGTGGGTTAACCTTGGCCACACCCCGGTTGCTGACTGGTGCCCTATAGTTGTTTATGTGCTGATTTTCACCCGTGACTCTGACTATCTAGTAAGCTGGACTCTGGATTTGATTCCAGACTTCAAAATCAAGAAAGGTGCAAATCTTTTATTTTAGAGGAGGGGAGGGAGAGTGGCAGAGTTAGAGAGAGAAAATTCTAAACAGGCTCCATGCTGAAGAGGCCGATGAGGGGCTCAAATCTATGACCCTGAGATCATGACCTGAGCCAAAACCAACAGTGGGACGTTCAACTGCCTGAGCCACACAGGTGCCTAAATCTAAAAGGGATTTGAGGACCATAGACATGTGCAAAAATCAAATGACTCTGGGGCAGATCCAGGCACTGTTTTTCACACCAGGCACATCTATCCCCATATGTAAGCTCCGTTAAGCAAGTATTGTTAATGACACCAATGTAGGTGTGTTGGCTGCACAGCTCATTTCTTTCTCAGGGCCTTGTACATGCTAGATACAGTTATAGCGAGCACACACAGAAGGAGCTCAAGAAATGCATAGCCGGGGATGACTAGAATCTCCTGAAATGGGCTACAGGCACAGAAATCAAGAATGCAGCTATCATGAGGCAAGCAATGGTCTACACCCCCCAACACTTGGCCTGCATCGTTTTCCAAGGAGTTTCCTGTGGGACTAATGGACTTTACAAAGAATGGTCTTGATCCTTACTCAAATAAAAGATGCTCTGCTGGGCCAGTCCTGCAGGGCAGCAACACTGGCCTGTAGATCAGCTGTTGGGCTGAATCTTCCAGTGAGCCACTGCCCTGATGTCACCAGACTGTTTCTGGACGTGGCCTAGCTCTCGCCCTCCCACCGACAGGCCGCCTTCCTGCACTTTGAGTGAAGCCAGGAGGCAGGTGTGGGTCGGCACCCCTGTCAGTGTCTCTAGCGTTTGCAGACCGGCAGGGAAAAAGGTAGGGAAACAAAGTCCAGAGCCGGAATGATGAATGCTTTACTTCTTACAATCTGAAACGGGGGATAAACCAGCCAAACTGGGGACTTGGAGCTGAGAGGCCCGGGAACTTTCCATTGTTGTCTTTTTTCATTTATACAAAACTCATTCTAAGGAAAGCATTCTGAAGTGAGGGAAGCAGGAGGGAATAATTTTATTTGTCTTTAAGTATATATTGTTTATTAAGAAATTCATGCATTATACAAACCAAAGGCCTCACCTCCTCCCGTCAATATACTCCCACTGCCTCTGATGGAAAAGAGGTGCACATTTTTAGATTAAACCCCACACCCCCCATAAAAAACCTAGCTGTGGTGCTGAGAACATGGATCTAAATATTTCTCAAGGTTCTACTAACATTAGAAACCACTCTAGCTTCTCTCGTGGTTTATTATGATATCACCAAATCCCTGCTATGTATTTATAGCTCGTACGTCCTAATTACCAGTCATTTACTCTAAGACTATAAATGTTGTTTGGCAACTTAAATGGACAACTAATATTTTGGTTGATGAATTAAGGTACTGCTCATGGATGGTAGAATTTATTCTGGTCCAAACTTCAAGAGTTCATTTGTCAGATATTTTATGCTATTCTTCTTTTAATGATTCATTTACCGTTAGTAATATTTGTATTCAGAACTGTGGTGTTTCTAGCCAACGGTGCAATGCTCGGCTGAATTATCTTTTTCTTTCACAGCATAACAGAGTAGAGCACAGTCAAATTGAGGATGGTCTTCAGTACACTGTTGGAATCAAATCGTCTGGCAAACACAACCAGACCCATTTCTCAAACCACAGGCAATGTTCTGACTACCAACGTGCCTGCAGAGTCATTAACAAGCATCCTAAAACGTGCTGTCCATATTTAAATGATTAGGAGAGTATATGGGCGATGAGCCTGTGCTTCTTCAGCTTTTATCAATTATGCAACACAACACAGATGTGAGCCTTCACCTTTGTTTTTCGTGGGCCACTAAGTACACTCCTTTTTAGAGCAGGGTTCATTTTCTTCTGCTTAGCTTGAACCCAACACTTGGGCAAGTGAGTTATTCTAATCTAGACACCTTGAAGGATTCAGTCTCAGCAAATCACCTTTGTCTAGGCAAATTTCTCAAGAAACTAATTTTACCCAGGACTCAGTTTTACAAGGTTTCACAATCACTGTTTGGGGCCAGGTGAGGGTAACAACAATTACCCTTTTCCTCACCCACTGGGATCCGTGTGTAGAAACTGCCCAGAGTTGAAATTCTTAAGTCTGCATCCCCAATCAGGGGCTGAGTATTAAACCATTCACAAGAGTCCAGGCATCTCAAAGGTAAGATTCATGTCCTTATTCTACTGTCCCTACAGCATCTAATCTATTGGTGCTCAATTAATGCTGTAACGGACACACGAAAAGGGCAGGTGCATGGTGGGTTATTTTAAGACTTCACATCTGTGTGGCAGTTACACTTCTGAGCCTATAGATGAATTCAGTGTAACTGGTCCCGACCCCTCCTAGCCTGTTGTTGACATGAGGCTTGCCACAGCCTGAGCAGGTCTCTTTGCTATCAATAAGCTAGGCTGGGCTGTTGCCCAAGAGAAAAGCCTCAAAGGAAATGACTTAAGTGTGGTATACACTAGTGGTACCCAAGTCAATTTTAGGTGGTATGTGGATAAACAAATTTTTTTATTTTAAGAATTATGTATTTATCTTCACTGTTATTTATAGCAAGTGATACAGGTTTTCCGTTTATAGTAGTGAAATAAAATTTTCTATTAAATCAAATTAGGCAAAAAAAGGCAGTTAATTTAAAGAAAAATATTAAGTAAATAATAAAATAGGGAGTTTCAATATGACAAAAATTGTGATGTTGATTTATAAATAATTAAAATCTAGGATATCTTAATTTAAAGCCTAAGACTTTAATAATGCTACCATTTAAATTTTTTAAATATTTATTTATTTTTGAGAGAGACAGAGACCACAGAGAGAGAGAGAGAGAGAGAGAGAGAGAGAAAGCATGAGCAGAGCAGGGGAGGGGCAGAGAGAGAGGGAGACACAGAATTCGAAGCAGGCTCCAGGCTCTGAGCTGTCAGCACAGAGCCCAACGTGGGGCTCAAACCCATGAACCATGAGATCGTGACCCAAGCCAAAGTCAGATGCTCAACCAACTGAGCCACCCAGGCACCCCAATAATGCTACCATTTAGCAAGTAGTTTATTGTGCCAGACATTGTCTTAAAAGTCTGAAATTGAGTATATTATTAAATCCTACAATACCTTTGTGAGGTAGGAATGATTATAAATTTTTTTTTACTGGGGATACAGAGTTCAAGTCCAGGTCCATAAGACTTCTACCATTACATTATGCTGCCTCCAGATATAAGATCTAAAGCCTAGTCATCCAACCATTTATCCAATGTAAATTTTGAACACCTACTCCATGCCAGACAATATCTTAGATTAAAAGTAGGGGTGGGGGAGGGACCCTCATTCCCTTCCCTATAAGTAGTTTAGTCTAGTAAATGGCAGATAAGAGTCTTGATCAGAATTTTAAAAAAAGGTTTCTCATTTTGGGCTTCAACTCATATTCCCAGGAAACAGACTAAAATTAGACCCATAAACCATATACAGAGCTCCCTAAGTAAAAGACAAAAGTCATTATTTTATAAATATTAAGAATATTGAACATGAGATTGATTCACATAATAAATAAGTTGCTGTTAGAAGTGGCCATTGGGTCGATTTGACAAAAAGGCTTTCAAAAGAATCCTTAGGCCTAATTTTATGAAAATCTGATATATAAAAATTAAGCTTTAGGAATTGTATTTACATGACAAAAGGGCACTCTACTTCATCAAAAGAAGTCTGCAGAGGATTTCCCACTGTTGCAAGCTTTTTACAGCACTCTATGGAGGAAGTAACTAATAAAGATATAATGTCCACACAGCATATCCAGATTATGCATACAGTAGAAAATAAGAATTGCCTATGGTCTACTCGTTGTCAAATTTCTAATTTGAAAATATAGAAGAAAAATATATGAGATGAGAGAGCCACACATGCTTGAAAACCAGAAATCCTCCTATCTGAAAGTGGATTATCACCAACATTGTAGGTGGACACACATCATCCTCGCTTTTCTTCCTCAGAGCATGACGAGTTTGTACTCTTTAAAGGGAATCAACCAGTAGTCTTGACCCAAGAGTTCAAAAGCCGATTTCAGGACAGAGTCCATGAATGTGCTCAAACGTCATTCCAATTTTGTGGATGTAAATGTCTTCTGAGTAGGGAGTCCAGAGTGTTCTTTAGATTCTCAAAGTCATCTCTGGCACCCCCAACAAAAGTAATGCACCATCAGAACAGAAGACTCCAACCACCTTTCCTCCCAGTCACATATGTATGGACTTGCAGGAAAATGCAGTACATAAAATTTGGCCGGAATGGTGGAGGGGTGTTTTTTGGAGAGAGGGGTTACTGATAATCAGACTTTAATAAAGGATTTCGTAAGTTTTTATCATCACAGACTCCTTTCAGAATCAGATTAATGCTCTGGATGGTCTCCAAGAAAATGTGTATTTACATATAGAATTCTGCATGAAGATGTGGCATTGGTTGTGGGGGCGGTTAGGCATCCTCACAAAATTTTTCCATTGGTCCTTGAGTAGGAACCCATGACTCAGATGATTCTTCAGCAGAACATTCGGGCACTTTACTTAAAGCCTATCCTAAGTTATAAAGTTTTGGGGGGGTGGGTAAGAGAAAACTGATGATTATCAGTACACTGCCTATGAAACCCTGAACCTGTTATCTGTAGTATAGATCTATACCATCCCTATCTTCACTCCTAGAACAGATTCGACAGAAGTTTTATTCAGTCAGAAAGCTCTGCCCAAGGTAAATTATCTGATTTTGTGAGATCCACCACTAACACTGCCTTCTGGAGAAATTGTTTTATGTGAATTGATTTCATTAACCACATTCGCCCCATTTGCAACTATGAATAATGTAACCAGACAGAAAGTTGACATTTTCATGCTAAAGTTCTATCATTTGCAATCTAAAATTGCCAACTTTTTTCTTAGCTTCTAGGTAATACAAGCAGAGAATATGATATGAAAATATTGCTTTGATGAATCAAGGACACTCAATGAGAGGATAAAGACAATGTTCTGAGTTTCAACTGATATCCTTTTATCATCTGAGAATGCATTAGTAGGCATAAAAAGTCTTCATAGTTATGAGACAAATGGAACTCTATAAACTCAAATAAATCAAGAAGGAGCCTTCAGCTTAATTATCTTCCCTTCAACATCTCAGAACATTTTCTGGGTAGAAGTGCTAAAACTTTGACAAAATATTAGGAATTTCAATGAGGAATATATAATATATATATTTCTTCTGCTAACTAGACAAGCTTGGTATAAACCACAATGTGTTTATCAGAGACAATGAAAGTTGGTATTTAACATCAAACACAGGAATTCTATCTGGAAAGCCAAATTTGAACAAAGTCCAAATTCCCAGTGAGGCGTAGGCCATTCAGGAAGAAGATCTTCACCAGACATGACTGATCACGAGATTCTTCACTTCTAGTAATATCCTGGTAGGACAGAGAAATCACATGGGATGGAAATCTCCTCATTTATTCAACAATCATAATCCCTGCCCTTTAAGCATTTGTAAGTTTACTCACATTGTGAGGAGGCATGTAGTTAGAAAACTTCTTTCATGTTTCCAGTGCACTTTGCTTACACCTTTAATCCACACCCTGGCAAACTTTATGTCACAACCTAGCTATGTCTATCTGACCCACTACACTATGAGTTCCTGACACTGGGTTGCTCTCATTTTTGTCTTCCTTCCACAGCAAATCTAGTGTCCTAGCCTTCTTAAGCACTCAGTGCATACAACAGCGATCCTGTTTCAAACTACGAACTTTGGCTAACCATCACAGCTGTTCAAATCTCGCAGAATCTGCACTGTCCAATATAAATATAATGTGAGCCACATATATAATTTTAAATTTTCTAGTAGCCATATTAAAAAATTTAAAGGAAAAAAATCAATTGCAATAATATATTTTAATTAACCTAACACATCAAAAATATTATTTCAACATGTGACTGATATAAAAATTGAGATATATATTTTTATGCTAAGTTTTTGAAATCTGGTGTGTATTTTATACTTACAGTACATGTAATTTGCATGCTAAGTATACAGAAAATGATAAGAAGCCTTATCAAAACAATAAAGTTACTTTATGTTTAACCAAAAATATTTTAATTGTTTTAATTTTTAGTTTTAAACTGGAATTCATTAAAAATAATTAAAAACTCAGTTTCTCTTTCTCAGGAGCCATGTTTCAAGTGCTCCATAGCTGTGTGCGGTTAGTGTCTACCCTACTGGACAGCACAGTTGTAGGCTATTTAAGTAGCCGATAAAAGTAAGTTGCCAGATAGTGAGCATCCAAAGTAACATCTTATTTTTAAAGCAAAACAATTTGCACACGCACACACACACACGCTAACTGGAGCAGTAACCACCAACTGTTAGTCACATGTGAATTCTAAGAGAAGGAGTAAAATTGGAAAGGAGGCGAAGAAGAACTCTTAATTTTGAATTTTTACATGTACTATATAAATAGTAAAATTATGGGGAAAATGATTTAAATTTTTACATGTATTATACACAAACAATTAAAGGGTTGCAGTCCCATCTTTTCTTTAAGTAGTGACAAATATAGTTACACTCTGAGATTGGCAGGGACAGCTGAGATTCCTTTAGATGAGGACTATTAGTAAGGGGAAAGAATTAGAAGCCATGCTACATAAGGAATGTGGGATTGAGGCTGTTAGTATTGGACCAGTAGAATGAAAAAGTGGGGGCAGGGGCAGCTCTTTTCAAATATTGGAAACACTATCAAGGAAAATAAAAATTTGATTTGTCCTCTGTTTTTACAAGAATAGAATTAGTAACAACAGTATACCATTAATATAATAGTTTGTACTATAAACCGCATATTTCAAATTTAAGTCATCAAAAGTAATAATTTCTAACACAGAGATGATCAAAGATGGACTGGAATTGCCTCATAAGGTCATGAGTTCCCAACCACTGAAAACAGTAAAAGGTCAACTAATCAAAATCTCAGCAGAAGACATTTAAAAACTAGTAAGTACAGGAAAGATGTCATAAGTAGAATCTTATAACTAAATGATCAACCCTGAGATTTTATTATTCTCTGAAATTGATCATTATCCTAAGGGCAGGTGTGAGATATTACAAATGTTTACCCAACATCCAATTTTCCCTTCCTCCCAAGAATGCTGTAGGATTATATATCCTAACCTCCTTGAAGTAAGACATGACCATGAAGTTAATCTGAATGATTAGTGAATTGTGAGTAGAAGTGATGTGTGTTACTTCATGTTACTACTGAGTGTAAACATTTAAACTCCAGCACATAGCTCTACACCGCTCTGTTCTCCTTCCTATAAGCATGAAGCACCAGTGTGGAGCCATCACAAACGGGAAAATTTGTTTTGTAGAGTCCTGTACACCACATTTGTTGTGTTAAGTCACTGAGATTTGGGAGATGTTTGTTATAGTAGCATAATGAAGGCTGCCCTGATGAATACTGAAAAATCCTGCTCATGACCTTCAAGAAGACACACACAAAACCATGGCCTTCACAGCATTGTTTGGTTTCTTTTGGAATAATTAGGTACCTCAAGGACAAACAGATTTCCACTTTGACCATTCCACAAACACACAAGCACCATACACTTATCTAAACAAACCCAATATACTTCAAGAACAGCCAGTTCACAGCCAGAGAAGCATCAGATGAGGCCAGTAATTCACAATGTTTCACTTGTGAGATCCCAAAGTACATTTGGATTCCTGGCATCAAATTTTTTAACCAACTAGCATCAGCTGTTCATTATGATCTAAGAGTGATCAGAGGAAATAAAAGCAAATGGTTTGCAGCGCAATACTGACCAAAAGAATTAAATTTTAAAATATCACCTTAAAAGCACTTCAAAATAAGCCTGAAGGTTTTCTGGATCCCTAGAAAACTGAGATCATGACTTATCTAACCCTGAATCAACTTCTGTGCCTTATAATAGATACTCCAATGTTTAGGAGTTAACCTGAATGAAGTCATATACTACTATTATCCATATCTTGGTATTCTTTTATGTTGCAATTGTCTACTTTACTTTCTGGGAGAGAAAACAGCATTTTGTAAGGTTTACTCTTCTAAAAGAAAGAGGAAGGGAAATCAACATTCTTGACCAAATGCCCTCACTGTATGCTTGGCAATTCCTCATATGTGATCTACTCTAATCTCTCCCAGTCCCGTGAGACAAGTATTGTTAATTCTGTTTCACAGATAAGCAATCAAAGCAGAATTAAAATTTTTAAGGTCATACAGCTTATGGAGCAAAAATTTTAATTTGAATCTAGATCTGTCTTAGTTTAAAGTCTGCTCTACAACAGTTTAGTACAGTGGTCAAAAAGAAGCCAACCTAAAGTGATAGCTTCTGTTTGCTCATTCTAAATCTTTGATTGAAAACATTAATACAGAACAATGTCAACTAAGTAAGTGTTCTCAATTTTAAAAAAAGGAAAGAAAGAGAAAAAAATCACCTATACAGAGGCTGCAAATGTGAGAAGCCTATATTTACACACAACCATCACGTGATATGTAATTAGCCAGGTAACTATAGGTTTTTCTCTGCTGGAAAAGTATACGTTTCATCATGCTTTGAAATCTGCCTTATTATCAGCACTGCTATGAAAACAATGTTTTATTTCTTATTGAGTGAATAGGCCAGGCATGAAGCATTGTTTTTGTAGGGCCTAATAGAATACTTTCTTTGTGAACCAAAGAAGTCGAATGGGTAGTTGGAAGGTGAAGAATATGCTCCATCATGATTAGCAAGTAACCATTTTAAGGGAGGTGAGGATTAAAACAGTGCAATTGGCCAGAATACGAAATATTAGATGCCATGCTAAAACCATCTCCTTAATAACCTGTCACCTAAAAAAAAAGACAGATTACTAACAAGCCAATAATAAAAAAAAGATAAGGCAGAGCAAGTCCAGTCTGGATCTGTTTATTTTCCCGTACATTTTTGTGACTTCTATAATTCTGAAACATGTAAAAGATTCCCTTGAGGAAGAGATGAATTAATAAGTGCCAGCATTAATACATAAAATGTCTACACACAACAAAACCCTACAACCGCACCAAAAATCCTCAAGCTAGCAGCTAGCTTTGAGCATGTTCAAAAGCTCTCTTAATAAGTTTCTTACAGTAAGTCTATAGATGGTTGACTACAAATTCAGCCAAAATAGTTAAAAGCAACATACCCTCCCCCAGCATATTGCTTCTCCTCCCAGGTACCACTGAGACAGCCCCTCTTCTAGAGGGTGTCATCTAGGAAGTGCTGGAAAAGAAGTCAACCACTGTACGCACATAGGGATCCTAATTCGACTCGGAGAAGAGAACTCCAGAGATTTCAGAGGTTGATCATAAAAGTCGAATGTTTACTCAACCTAGGAGGTATAGCTTTGAAGTTAGAGTGCCTACATGATAGACCTAAGACTGTTATGGGGAAGATAAGAAAAAGACACTGCATTCTATTGCTAGTTAGAGAGTAAGGAGCTTAGTAGGAGGTAGAGACACTAAATGTGACAAGAGCTCTGTAAGCAGGGAAAATCCTATGAGCTGAATGGCGAACAAGGGCTTCCGGGACTTATGCTGAGTCTTAAAGAAGAGAGAATTTCTATAGGAAAGAGTCCTGGAAGGGGCATTTCAAGAATGAGTGAAGGCATGAGCCACTCAAAGTGTACTGCAGGGATTGGGAACTGGGAGGGACGGCGGGGAGGGGGAGGGGGCAGGAGGGTAGGTCCGTGTTGTTAAAGAGAAAGAAGACCAAGCAGTTAGACAAGTTAGACTAAAGCAGGAGGTTTACATAAAGGATAGGAGATAAGGGAGAGAGATAGGCTGTTTTAACATTCCGTGTGCACTTTGAGCTGGCAATTCCGCCTCTACAAATATATAAGGAGATAGTCATGGGCATGTGCAGAGCAACAAGAATTTCACAGAGTTTTGGGAAAACAGAAGTAACCAAAATGTCCAACCATAGAAACACCTCTATGATAAAACACAATGCAGGCAGGATGAAACAGTGTAGAACCTTTTAGGACATGGAGACACTGTTGCAATACATCTGTACGAATTTAAATCAGGGAGGCAAACGTTAGATTTCATTTTTATGGGGAAAAGGTATATGCATATGAATTGTCTCTGCATATATGATATATACACTGGCATATAGATATATCAAAGTGCTAACAGCAGTTAGTTCTGGGTGGGAGGAAGAGAAGCAGCTTACATTTGTCTGCTTTTGGTTTGCAATGCCTGCATTTTCAATATGAACATGGATAGCATGGGTGATAATAAAAACAACAGCAATGAAAGTTATTTAATAAGAAAAGAAATGGAGGCTGGGGTAAACAGTTCACTGGATGCTTGCCGACAACATTGTACTTTATCCAGTAGGCATGAGGTTTTTGAAGAAAGGAGGGCTACAGGCTGAAAGCCACTATTTTAAAAGGGCCAGAAGTATAAAAATGTTAGAAATTACTGAAAATTTAGAAAGCAAGTGGAGAGGTCCAAAGGAAGAAATTTCACAGCGAGGCAAGGCTCTGGGATTTTAGGGAAGAAAGAAATAAGGCCACTTCAGCCCAGCACACTAACTGGAAACACACCAGGTGAGGTAATCAGGAAACCCCGAAATGGCAGCACTGTTTGCTCAGCCCCTACTGTGCGTGAAGCACTTCATAAAGGCTTTGAAAACCCACCATTATTTCCGTCTGTCTTAAATAAATATATTTATTAATACAGGGTAAAAGTCCAAACCTCAGCTTTTCTCTGCAGTGACCTGTACAAACTACAGACTTAAACACATAATGCTGGAGGAGAGAAGGGGAGTGCATCTTTGACATTTAGGAAAATTAATGTTTTGCAATAAAACCTCACATTTGAAGTACTCTAAAAGATAAATGAGCTGTTTGGAAGAATCAGCGTCAACACTAAAGAGAATTAAGCCTAAATGCCCCAATCGAATATCTGCTCACAAAACCCCCTGGAAAAGTCACATCAATTCACATGTAGGATGTATGTGCTTTGTGCTCCAAGGTGATGCCATCGTGATAGCAGCTATAATAATGGCCTGCAGTCAGTAACCATGCAGCAGCTCGAGAGATGAGAGGTGGAAAGGAAACAGAAACATTTTAGAGTTACAAGAAGAGGAGGAAAACATTATGTATCTCCAGTTGGAAGGGGAACTGTTGAATCCAATCTCATTTTTAAAGCATATTAGAGGCACAGAGTCAATGTTGCACTCCTATCACCAAATGCAAAAAGATTTATTGCTCCAAGTTCATTAATCCATCTATGATACCAGAAATTAATGGGTTTGCAAGAAGCCAAGGCTTCCTAAAAGACTTTCTTCAGTAGCCCCCAGGTATATAACCAAAAACTAAAGGTGATATATATATATATGAAATTTATAAAAGAAATTTTTATATAAGAAATTTAGCTGAGGTCTGAGTCCTTTGCTATATGTGTATATATATATATATATATATATATATATATATATATATCAGATGGTAACCATCACAGATAGTTCATTGTGAAATTAATATTTCTCATTAATGAAATTAATGAAATAATAAAATGTACTTATGGGTTGATTGCTTTCTCCATCATGGTCTTTTTATAGTAGATATGACCACAGAGTATCTGATTAAAGACATAATACCAGAAACACAGAAAACAAAAACAAACGAAAAAGCAAGAATAGCTGGAGTCCAGGAGGATGACAATGCATTAAACTAACACATATGATAATTTGAGGAATACTTCCCGATCTTTATCTTATTTGATAGGAGCAGGTTAAACAAGCTAGACACCAAGCTCGTATTCAACTGTGGACCTTTATTGAGGCAAAACTCAACTGGGGCAAATGCTACCTTAAATGCTATAGTACACAACTATAGGAACAATAGAAGCTAGAAAAGCACAGCACTGGTATTGAGCCATAGAGACTCCTGCCATCTTAGTTGACAATGATGTTCATTAGATAATAGTCTACTTTAACACTACTGTTTAAAAACAAAACCAAAAAAAAAAAAACCCAGGTGACTAAAATTCTGGAATAGTGGATGAATAACATATTTTCCCTCCTTCTTGCTCTGAGAAGTAGAAGTCCAGACCATACAGCTGGTATTGGACAGAAAGTCTTAAACTTGTCAGTGTTATGTTCTACCTGTAGCCTGCCAAGCCCAAAGGATGTGTATCATAGTCTCTCTTTCACTGGAAGCCACCTCTTGTTTGGGTCTAGGTTTCTCAGCACAGGTGAGCTCATAAAATATAAATGGGTAAGCAGGTGTTAAAGAACACCCAAAGTGAATCCGAAGATGAGTAACCAGGATGGTGAGGGATTTTAAAACCACATGCTGGGGAAAAATTGAAAAAAATTGGGATTATTCAGACAAATAAACAATAATATAGTATATATATATAATAATACAATAATAGGGATTGAGAACTATTTCAAGGAAAGGGGAGAAGAAACATCAACTACACCAATATCCAGCCTGACAACTCTCTGAAGAGCTAGAAAAAAGCATGAGTTTCTTACCCTGTTCATACATGTAGCCAAGAGGTGAATACTGGTAACCTGAATACTAAAAATAGCACTGAAATTTCTAATGTCATGTTTTCCCCCTACTTCTGCCCTAAGATCTCCAATTTTAAAAGAATAAACTCTTGAATTCTACAAACTTCTCTTCTATTGACTACCCATCTTCAGTCCATTACCAAGAGAAGATAGGAATCTGGAATTCTAAAAAGTATTCACAACTCTAGAAAACACTAGAAGATCCACAAGTCAACAGAAATTCCAAACAAAAAGGTCCTAACTTAGAATGAGCCTTCATGAGCGATGGCAATGTGAGTATCTAGACAGCAATATCCGTGACTAGCTGCTGATTGGCTCGCACATGGTTAGATTTTGCAGACTTCCTTTCCAGCAAGAACAGCCAAGATGGCTGAGTGCAGACAAAATACATGGCTGTCATTTTTTCAAGATACTTCTTATACACACATTCTACCATTATTTCAGGACAATGTTCAACTATTTGATTACGTGGGCAAGCTGAATTTTAACTTTGAAATGAAATGAAGTAACCTCCCTGATGTCTTCCCAGATCCTTAGAAAATATCCTGTCATTAAGTTGTTCTAAAGCTTTGAACATCTTAGATACAGACTCTTGGAAGTGTGACTCACTCCTGTCAAAGGTCCTTTGGGCTGTCACTGTACAGTGGCATGAAGGAGCCTTGTGAGTCAACAGTCATGTTGGCCCTTGGACAGCATGCTTGTCCAGTGTTAAATGTGCTATGATGAGCTTCTTTAAAGAACGTGTGGTTCACACAACAATACTGTCAGAGGGACCTGCGAGAAAATCCTTTAGAAATCCTTTACAAATTTCTGATAGGCTCCATATGTAATTGATTTCTATTTTGAACTCAAGGATACTGTAAAGGCCAGATCTGCTTCAATGAAGGGCCCTTCTGTAGGGATTCCTCATGATATTCATGACTAGAATAATTAAGCAATATATCAACTAAGAAGCTTTGTAAGTTTCTACCTTAAGGAAAATAGTACAGCTAACCCAGCAATGGAAGTCAAAACATAAACAGCAAACACGCACATTAAGACTGATATATATACAAATTTACATCTAGGAAGGAAGGAAGGAAGGAAGGAAGGAGGAAGGAAGGAAAGGACTATCTTAATAATTAGCATATCTTCAATCCTAGTAAGTTCATTAGATATATCAGGTGAAAATTCCTCATTATGATAAACCATCAGTATCATAAACATTATGATAAACCACAGATACCTTCATCAGTATGAAGCATTAGCATGCTTCATAATGGAGACATTTAAACTGTTTTTTTCAATTCAGAGTAAGAATCCTGACCCTATCCACACCCCAGGGAGCAGCTTGACATAACAAACTCAAAAGTGATCTGAAATAACCATTTGAAACACAAGGTCTCCAAGATTTCCAAGCAAAGACTATAGTTAATTTCTAACTAAAAGTACTTGAGAAATCATTTACACTACTGGGCACTTACAGCCCAGCTTATTTTAACAAAATTTTCAAGAGGAAAAAAGTTATATAACATAAAAAAATCTATATGTAAAGAAACTTACAAAACATACATATATTTTATATTTAACATATACATAATTTATATATACACATATACATGTATACATAATTTATACACATAATATATGTTTATAATATATATTCAACACATAATATATATTATATATATTATATAATATATATATACATTATATATACACAATATACACACATTACATATAATATATATTTAATATATAATATATATACATATCATATATACACACATAATTTATATATACATATATACATAATATATATTTATAATATATATTTCATATATAATATATATTACATATTTAATATATTATATATATACATATTATATATATACACAATATATATTATATATATATATATTAAAGCAAACACCAGAAGGATTTTAATAAGAATCTTCTATTGAGGCAGATAGTAATGAGAATAAACCCTGCCCTAAACACTAGACCATATGATTCAGGAAATTCAAAAGGGACAAATAAACATACAGCTCCCTATCATAGAGAACCTCCCTCTCACATTAACATGGTGAAAACACTAGGACTTCAGTATCACAAATGCTGCCATTGACACTAATTATTTCCCAGCTGATCTTCTAAAAAATCCAGGGAGATAAAGCAAGGTACACACTATTACACTGATTTTACATCCAAGCAACCTGAAGGTACAAACACCTGCTGATTATTCTAGGGAGTGACAGCTCTATGGGACAGGCAGAGCCAAGAGTCTCCTGACCTCCCATCCACTGCTCTTTCAACCACCATACTGTCTATTCCCCAAAGTACAGTAAAATCCGAGCACCAGAAGGGACAGGGGAAGCCACACTTTCTCAGTCTGATGGGCTTTTAGAAGCAGAAATTGAATTGAGGGAACCCCCATCATTAAATTCAGCTGTACCCACACCCACATCCTTTGGTCTCTTTTCTCAATTTCAGCTCAGACACTTCTATCTTTTCTTTCTTTTTGTAGAGACACATTTGGAGATGAAACCATTCATAACTGCCCATCCACAGACAGTTTGTGGCAGCATAATTGACAATGAGTCTGCTGCAAAAAAATAAAAATGCTGTTTTAATAACCTTGGCCTAAAATACATTCTGTTGTATGCCTCAAAGGGTTTCAATAAAAAGTCAACCTGTAGAGACATATTTTCTTGGCTTAAACAACAATCCAAAGCATATAAATGTAGTCCAACTATAATGACATATTTATAGGCCAATAAAGCTTACTCTGCAGCTTTCATACTTCACTTAAAGGAACTCTGTAAGAAGCAGTGTTATATAAAATAATTTGATTTTTTTTCAAACTATAGCCCAAGGAATAAAAAATGCAAGTTTGCTATGTTTAACCAATAGTGCTTATATTCCTTAGTTGCTAAAAATTTCGTAAAATGAAATAATTCTTCATTTGACTACTTCCAACTGCCATACCAAATATGGATATCAAGTCCACTTTATTACAAAAGCTAAATACTGTAATTCTAAAGACAAAAATAAATAACTAGAAGCTTGTGTAGTGAATGATTTAATCAACCTGATTCTTCTGGAAAAACAGGTTCCTGTGTTCGTTATGCTTATGAATAATACATTCCTTAACCCTCCTATTTTAACACAGTTCTTTCTTCTTTTTCTTTTTCTATAAACTTCAGTATGAAACTATCTGACAGAAGGTAAAACATCTCACTGAGTAAAGTCATAATTTGAATTGGTTTCATACTGAATTTTCTTTCTTTGAAAAGGACAAAGAGGTGGGAAGGGGACGAAGGCACTCCAACACATCTCAGGAGTGTTTTTGAAGATTGTTGGCTTTCCCACTACCTAGATGTGTCATGTTATCACCAGTCATTTAGAATCTTAAACGAAAACTGCAGAGATTTTGTAAAAAGCAAACATGATATCCGCAAATATTGTCCTTGAAGGGGAAGGGGATAAAAAAAATAAGAGCTTTGATTTGAATCAGAGCAGTTATTGGAAGCTGCCATTTGGGGCAGAGTTTCTCTTTGCAGAGTATTAATTTGTTGGCAGGCACACATTTGTGAGAACGTTCTTGTTTTTTTTACTATTCAGAGAGGGGCAGGAAGTGACACAAACTGGGATTAAAGGGAGCTTATTCTACCTAAACCTTGAGCAAGAAGAGTTCCTTAATTAGCTTTTAGATGTTAGAATCCCTTCTTTAAGAGTCAAACTAATTAGTTTGTTGTTATTGATGTTTTAATGTGATGAAATACTTCAGTTAAAAAAATAACGTACTGGAGTTTTATTTTAGCCACAGAAAGGTGAGATCTTTCCATTCTTTGCTTACTTCCACCAGAAAAAAAAAGGGGGGGTCTTAAGTAATCTCAGAGTTCATCTTCTTTCTTTGGTAAGAACAATGAGGAGTTGGAAGTGTTCTACAGAAGGAAAAACCTAATAAGTGTGTGAACTTCCATTAACAATGTGGTATTGGAAGTGGTTTCAGTGTGGCCAAGAGAAAGAGAGATAAGAAAACCACTGTGCAGAAAGAAAAGTACAGACAACAAATATTTTGATGTTGCAGACAGAGAAAGGAAGAGGTTGAAGAGAAAGTTGCTGGGACAGGAATGCGTACAGCAAATGACACCCCCCCTATCTCCCCAATATAAATCCTAACAATGTAGACTTGTAAACCTTAGATCAGGCAGATAATGGAAACTCATTACATTAAGGAAAGTTTTTGTTTCTCTTTCCACATTATTACAACACAGTGTGCATTCCAATTACAAAAGCTATTTGTCTCAAATTCCCCACAGTTCATACCAACTGAGTAGAATTTCAAGGCCCCAAATTCTATCCTTAAAGGGGTATTTTACATTAAAAAACAAAAAAGGAAAAGTACATGGTGTTTCTTGTTCACCAGAGGAGAGCCTTCCAATCAAATCTCCTGTTGATTATTTTCCCTTCCTCAGCACTAATTGTAGTGTTGTTTCCCAAATGAGACCAAAAAAAAAAAAAAAAAAAAAATTAGAATCACCTAGAAAGTCTTTTATCAGTACACATTCCTTGGCCTTGTCCCAATCTCACTGAATGAAGAATTTGGGGAAGCTGGACGTAGCAATCAGTATTATTTTCCAAATTCCCCTGGGGAGTCTAATGAACAACTAGAGTTAAAAACCACTGAGTACTTTGAATATTCACCATAAATCAATTTCTTCTGCAATCAGTTATTAAAAAATAGACCATGGACAGTTTTTAGAATTCAGTAAGATCAAACCCTCTAAATCTTTTGTTAGGATTAAGAGATTGTGTTTCCTTTCATATTCATTAATAAACTATCAATTTTTAAACAGAAAACAACTCCGCTATAAATACTCTTGTTTAGATGTGCGACATCAAGCTTAACCATCTACACATCCTTTTTTCCCCTGTGGGTTTCCTGTTTAGTTTTTTATTAGTAACAGTATATTCCATAACTAAAAAAAAATCAAACAAACAAAAGAAACGTTTTAATGTTAAGGAAAACATAAGACAATAGCCATACAACTTAGATCACACATTAGGAAAATAATACAACAGATGTATTATTATTCAGCATTATCACAGGTCAGAAGACTGGTCATTTGTGCGTTCATAAAATTGGGATGTGTACTAGAATATATAGGAAATTTAAGTAAGAAATCACTTTATTGGCTTTAAAATAAAACCACCAGATTGAATAATTTTCTCTAAATGTACACATGACAGGCTGCCATGTCCAAAATATTACCGCCTGACATCTACCAAAAGAAGACAGGAAACTGTTAGTCATTGACTCAAACTGCAAGAAAATATTAATATGATTCCCAAAGCACAGTATAGCTCATCACAAATCAGAATCCCATGAAAGACAGTTACTGGTGTTATGTAGTCTCTTTATGCCAATTAAATAAATTGTCTAGGTTCGTCGTAATAGTTAAATCCTAGGTTAAAAAAACAGGAAGTTGTCACATTAAGGCACAAAATAGGGCTATGAAAATCAGCATTGTGCCAGAATGAAAGAAAAAGATGCCTTAATATGTTAAAAGTGAAGTTCCTCTTTGCCTAAAGAGGAAATAACTAGTCTAAATCAGAGGTCAACAACTTTGGTCTTGAGCAATGTTAGGAGAGTAAGTCACTGAATGCCACAGGGACATACAAACAGAAGGAGGGGGAAAAAAAAGAAAAGGAAACAAAAAGGCACTGGAGAAGAAACTGTTAAGAAAAAGCAATAGAATTAATTATGGAGCTCCTCCTATACACCAATCATCACTGTGCGAAACGCTTCATATCTCACATTTCAGTGACCCTGTAAAGTCCCCACATTTTTCCGATGGGGACACTGAGGCTAGGAGATTAAACAAATTGCCCAGAAAACACAGCTAATAAGCAGGAAAGTCAGGATTCGAACACTGATTAGAATAACTACTCCAAATCTCAAGTTCTCCTTTAAATTTACAGTGGAATAAGGGAGGGAAGGGAAGAAAAAAATACATTCATGGTGATTACCAAGTGCTAAAAGCCCAGGGAAACCTACGCCATGAGTTGCCAACCAGTGGCTTCCCCACGTTGACACGGCTCTACTGCTCCACATGCAGTAACTCACCTCTCTTCCTCACTTCACTTTCCACTCAACGTAAAAAAATGAAAGGCTGACATGGTATTAATAGATGTCATACTGTCTACTTAGAACAAATATTTAAACTCGCCATTAGTTCAATTTCAGGTGCCCTAATTAAGTCTCACGCCTCCACACCAATTGGAAGCTGCCTGAGGTCATGTGTGCTATCCCCCAGGTTCTGGCACAGGGCTCCACACCGAGAAGGCCCTGGGATCTGACAGGTAACATCCATCCCTTACATACCCAGACTATCTGTCCATATGTGTTCTTAGGACCCTTTGAGGTTAAAGAAATTTTATGTATATGTAAAATTACATATATGGCAGGGTTTCCAGAAAAGTCTGTGACCAATAAAAGTAGAGGTTACTGTATACGCCCACATATTAGATTTGGAAGTACAAATTCTATTTACCAAGGTCAGCCTTTTCCTTGAGAACGTCTTTGAAGTTGAGCCCACTGTTGAGGGTTGACTGCCTGTACTTCAGCAGGGCTTCCTTCTGTCCATTCCTTCCCAACGCCTCGGTTTTCACCGATCCAGCCTGGAGGCCACACCTCCACTTGGAGAAATCGGAATGTACCCACTTGACCAGGTCTTCAAGCTTCACGATTACCTTTTCGGAAACAGCAATGACTTCATCCTACAAGAGGTGGTCAGGGAAGAACAAAAATATTATTGGTGGTTGAGAGGCAAATGATAAATTTTCAACAAAACCCATCTAAAATACCATTTGAGTGGTTTAGCCTTACACGAGCAAACAATGTATTTCGGTGACACAACATCTCTAATAGCTCACTTCATTTCAATGGGTTTTCACTGCTAGCTGTCTGGTTGAAAAATAATTTATAAGATGTATTTGTTATATGATTAGAGCAGTAATTCTAATAGCCATTTTAATGCTAGTTGTCAAAGTCCACGCTGCCTATCTGACCACTCAGGTGAAAGCTAATTTTTAGGTGCAGTTAATTGCAAAAGTAAAAAGCTAGAACTAGGTGACTAATGGTTAGCCTGTCTCTATATAAATGGTCTAAGTAAATCTGGGATTCTTGGAACTCTGACTCACCCCCAAATTCCTATGTTTATGGTACATTTTCCCTTGGCTTATACACAAATATTGAATTTAACTTTTGTCCTAAAAATTAAATAAAACTGTGATGTAATCCCAAAAGAAATACTTCATAAATGTTATATGCTTCCCACTGAAAGAAACTTACACATTCTCATGTTTCTTAAAAACTTTGTAAGTTGAGAAATGAACTCATTTTTTTCTTTTAATACATATGGGGTAAGAGGAGAGAGGGTGAGTGAGGAGAAAGCCTTTGAATCTAAAGAAAAGTAGTTGAAACTTAAGTTTCTCCTATGGATCATAAATTTGAATTTTAAGCATCTCTAATTGCTTCCAGGAAACAACCGACTTTTCTGATTCAGAATTAATCCAGCAAGATATTTAATAGATAGCCATCCATGGAGCAAAGGAGGGCCTCTCCTACCCAAAGATTCTTTGTAAAGGGCTTAAGAAGATCATCTCACTGGGTTTTAAGTTAAATTATTTGAAGTATTTGACATTTCAACTTGAACCGACTTCTTTCATTTCTTTTACTTCACATTTCTGAAGAAAAGCTTAGCTGTGAAAACCCCCAGGCTTACAAAATCTTAGAAATATTTTTGACAAACAGCAACAGGAAGATGTCTCTGAGCTATTAAACAAAAGGAATTCACAAGTGATTTTGGCTAATTTTGCTGTTAAACATGACTCTTTCCTCCTTCTCTGCCACCTCCACACACACACACACACACACACACACACACACACACACACACATCCAGTACTGCACACGTTACTCCAAAGCAAACAAAAAAGGGTTTATTAAGATAAGCTTCACACAATGAGAAACCCTGGATTTCGTTTTTAAAAATGTTTTAAGGTAAGATCTAAAATTTCACTTTTCCTCATCCAGTTCCAAGATGCTTCTGAGAACAAAGTTTGTTACACAGCAGCAAAATAAATACTCTATCAAAAATGAAAAGTAAAACTTTCGTAATGGAGTCCTTTCTCTTATCATGATTAAATATGAACTTCCCCTGAATGGGACCCAAAGTGGAAACTGTTTTTATCCTCTGCTCCTGAAAAAAAAATTCAATACTTTATAAGCAATGGGCATATTACAAAGTACCATTTCAATGGATAATTTCACTCAGATTCACTACACCATCCTCTTGAAATAAAAGATCTGTAGTTGTCACGCATTTTATAGCTATTACATGGTGATTATTAAATGTCAGAATGAAAATTCAGGCTGGGTATTGTTTCAAAGCATATGGGAACAGCTTCTGGACAAGGCACACCAGAAATCAAGTTTAGAATATACTGAAAATAATTAAGTATTATGGTATAGAAGTCTCAACATTAGCAAAGATGGAATTTGGCAGCAATGTTACCAAATATGGTTCCTTAGAAGAGACAAGTTTGGAGATGAGTGTTATTTTCAAATAGCGCTAACTATGATCAAATGATTATCATGTCAATTACCAGTTGCTTCAGATCTTTTCCAAGAAATGGCATGACTAGCGCTGGCTGGCTTACAACTCCCGCCAAACAAACAGTTTATTAACCAAGAGAAAATACAATCCTTATGATGTCACTGATGAATAAACCCATCTTTCAAGATTCAGTCTATAGATTTGTTCTCCCTCCTTTTCTGTCTCTCAGAAACAGACTTTATGAATATACACACATATATAAAAACAAATGCAGGAATTCACATAAACACGCATAAGCCATCAACCCAAGTTTGGATTAATTGTGAAACCACCAGTATGTTTTACTGTGGATTCACAGAGAAACTGGCCCTGCAACATTGTCAAATGCCAGGATTTAGAAGGAAATCTGATAAGCGGAGGAGGGGGAAGCAGCAGACCAACCCAAAAAACAAAACAGCTAACATATATATAGAAAATGTCTCAGGAAATATTGCTTTGTACACACAATGGCATAAATCACATGTTCATATTTACTATTCTGAGCAAGCTTTGACTGAAGTTCCTAATACTTGCCGTTCTCAGGCAAGCCTCTATGTCTAAGAAAAGAATTTGAATAAGCTCATCTCATGATTACATTAGCTCTCTGCAAACCGAGAATTAGCACTGGATAAATATTGCTGATTTACTCTAATACAACACAAAAGGAACACAAAGAAATACACTTTGTTATTCTATTAATGTACCTTGGCTTTTCAATTAACCCAATTCCCAATCAATATTTATGTAGGCTGTGTTAAGACACTATTGAAACCCGTATCCCCTTTCATCATTGTTTTAAATGGCTTGTGTCTATAATTTGGATTTTGTGTCTACCACTGTATAAAAACAGCTTTTTCAATCAAGGAATCCCCTATGTCGGAGGAAAGGATCTAGTTATAAAGTCACAAGCTAGCCTGTCTGTGTATTGCTGGCCTCCGCATATGTTCTAAAAATTGGAAAACTTTGCACAAGGTATCCAGACTTCCATGTTTTCATAAAATGAAATGAAATGAGATAGTAAAATAGAGAAATCTGCCAACAAACAAACAAAAACAATGTCCCCCAAAACAGTTGAAAGTTGATGCTTTCTTTAGATAAGATGCAAGATCTCCAGTCGACCATTGACCCATGGCTCCCTACTCCCTTACCTGCCCGCACCCCTGGGCAACCAACCAACATTTAAACTTGCACACCCTGATATGCTCCACCTCCTTCATTTTATTGACAAGGGCAGTAAGGTTCAGTGACATATTCTCATACCAACTTCCAATAGAACTTAGACAAGAATCCAGGTTTCCTATCTGCCCACATAGTATTCATCCTGGACTCTGGAGTCTTCTCTCTGGGTTCAAATCCCAGGCCTGTAATTATTCACTGTGGAACACTGGGAAACTTCTTTAACCTCCCTGTGCTTCAATATTTTGTATGTATGTAGAAACAAAGGATAATAATACTATCTACCTCTTATGGTAAATGTGAGGATTAAATGGGCTAACATAAATGAAGTGGTATGTCAGAGTCAGCTACCATTTTTATTGTCCTGAGTCCTCTGCACTGGTGTTTTTCAAAGTATGCCATGCAGAGATGAGTTTAGATGGTTCATGGGTGAACTTTATATATATATATATATGTTACTCATTGCTTATTTACTTTGTGGTTACTTTCCATTTATGGGAAAGTGGTACTGGTTTTCCATTTATATGAGATTTAGAAAGTTTCCTCTTTAAATAAATTTAAGTTAAAAAATAGGTAAATTTGAACAAAACTATTAAGTAAACACAGGACATGTGGGTATGGCAAAAAAAAAAGTTAAGATGCTATGAAAATTACTGAAATTTGGGACAGTGTATTATGACAGTGGTTCTCAAAGTGTAGTCCAGGAACCCTGGGGAATCCCCCAGACTACTTCAGGTGGTCCATAGAATCAAAACAAAAATCATAATAATACTAAGACATTATTTGCTTTTTTCAGTCTTATTCTCTTTCAAGTGTATAGTGGGGTTTTCCAGAGACTATATGACATACGGTAAGGCAAGAGACTAAATGAAGAAGCAGATATGAGAATCCAGCTGTCTGTATTAAGCTAAACAGTAAAAAGCTTACAAACATGTAAAACAATGCCACTGTTTCTACTTTTTGTTTTTGAAAATATGGTTAATGTTTATAAAAATGTGGCAAATACATATAATGGGTTTATATTGCTGTTCTTATTTTTTAAATTAGCTTACAGTAAAATTTCCTGTTTTGATGTATAGTACTATGACTTTTAACACATGGCAACCACTGATCTGTTCTTGCTATTTTTTTTCTCTTTTCCAAATGTCATATAAATTGAATCATACCATCTGAAATCTTTTGAGACTACTTCTTTCACTCAGGATAATTCCTCTGAGATCTGTCCATGTGGCTGTTTGTATCAATAGCTTGTTCCTTTTCACTGCTGAGTAGTGTCCCATGATATGGTTGTGTCACAAAATTGTTTATCCATTCGTCCATTGAGGGACACTGGGTTGTTTTCAACTTTGTGTATTACAAATAGAGCCGCTATAACCAGATAGGGGTGTGTGTGTGTGTGTGTGTGTGTGTGTGTGTGTGTGTGAACATACATTTTCAGTTCTCTAGATTACTCAGGAAAGGGACTGCTGGGTAAGTGTACATCCAGTTTTGTAGAAACCATTTTCCAGAGTGGCTGTACCATTTTGCATTCCCACCAGCAGTGGATGAGATTTCCAGTTGCTTCTCATCCTTACCAGCCTGTGATACTGTGTTTGTTAGTTAATTTATTATTGCTATTATAATATGTATGTAGTGGCTTCTCATCATGTTTTAAATTTTCATTTCCCTAATGACTAACGATGTCGAACATCTTTTCAGGTGTTAATTTTTCATCCGTGTATCCTTTTCGGTGAAGTGTGGGTTGAAGTCTTCGGGCTCATTTCTCAAATTGGGTTGTTTATTTTCTGACCATTGAGTTTTGAGAATTCTTGTATCTACTGAATATAGGTATTTTGTCTGATATGTGTTTTGAAAATATTTTCTCCCATTCTGTAGCTGACTTTCCACTCTTTTAATGGGTGACTTTAACAAAACAAAAGTTTTAAATTTTGATCAAGTTCAATCGATCAGCTCTTTTATTTGAATTGTGGCTTTGCTGCTGCACCTGTGAACTCTTTGCCTAATCCCAGGTCACAAAAAGCTTCTCCTATGTTTTCATCCCAAAGCTGTATAGAAGTATGATCCATTTTTGACTTAATCTTGTATAAAGTTTGAGATTCAGCTTGACATTCAGGTTATTTTACATATGGATGTCATATTATTTTTATTTTTAAATGAATTACCAAGTATTTTAAGTTATTTTTTAGTTTGACTTATAATTCAGTCAATATCAATAATATAACCCACATAAACAAAAGCTCTTCAGTGTCCTCAATAGTTGGAGTGCAAAGGGTCTTGAGTCCAAAAACTGAGAACCATTGGGTTGTATCACAAAGCTAAGACCTTTTCTTTTCCTTTGATTTTTTGACCTCTTAGTGGCATTTCATAATGAATAACCCTACCTTTGATGAAACTCATCCTCTTATTAAGAATTGTGAAGAGTCTGAGATTCTACTCTGCTTTCAATCTTACAAGTTGTCCTGCCACAGTTCCATAGATGCTGGCAGAGGACACAAGACTCCTGATCAGAGACAAAGAGTGGTTTATTGGTCACAGCAATAACTGCAGTGAAAGTATCATGTCTGTGTTTCTTCTTCAATACCTAATCCCCAAAATGAGATGCAAAGAGGGCTAGATGATACCTGCACAGGCAGTGGGTGTGCATTATAGGAGTAGGACCCTGAGTGCAGGGAACCCAAATCTTTAATACTGGACAGTAATTATGCCTGCCCTCTGTTCTGGAGAAAGACACTAGCTCTGTTTCAAGGCTTTACATTATATAAGCATCCTTGAAAGAACAGTCAGTGGCTCTGCTCACAAGATGTGCCAATACTCAGTGGATCCATGAAGAACACCTACCCAGCACCTACTACCTATACATTTCTTTGCTTTGTTCAATTTTTCTTCTTCCACTTTCCATCTCCCTACTGGGAAAATGTAGGAAACATATACACTAAGATGCAATATGGGTCCAGATCTTCTTTCTCTGCATACTGCTCTTTGAAGAAATCATTCTTCATGGGAATTCCAATATTTCCCTTTAATCCTATGACTACTTTCCAGTTTGGTTCCAAAAATTCATTTAGACTCCAGTCCCGTGTTGTCAATTTAGATGTCTCAGAATGAACTCAAGCTCAGTGGAACTCCACAGCCCATTTGGCTTATCGTAAGAAAAGGTCTTTGTTAACAGAAGGGAAATTTAACATCCCCCAACTGTGGCTAGCCTTCCCCCAATATCTATTCTTCTTTTATTCTTTTGTAATAAACTGCTAATTTGCTGGGCACAGAATAAAGACATCATTTCCCTGCTTCCCTTATAGCCAGGTGCAGTCATATGACCAAGTTCTGACCAAAAATATTTGAGTATTAGTGATGTGTGCAACTTCCAGGTCATGCCCTTAAAAGGTAATGGATATGCCTTTGGACCGTACACATGAGGCCAAATCTCTCAGGGGAAAAAGACAGAAGGAGTTGCCCAGAGACCCAACCTCATGGAGCACAGCCATCATACTAGCCCTGACCATTTACTTGTAGGCTCTGACATGAGAGAGATTTGAACTCCCAACTTATCTAGCCACTTATCTAATGCTAGGTCTCTCTTACATACAGATAAACCTCTATCTTTATGAATATATCATTCTTCAGAAGAGAGAAAATGAATTCAACCTTCCCTATAACACCATGAGGTAACCAATAACCAATCATTGCTTAGGAGAACTATATTCAGCTATGTTAATAAAGCTCAAAGGATTATGAACACATAACTGTAATATAAAAGGGTTGGGAAGGGGAGGATGGAATGAGAACAAGAAAACCTGGCATATTCAACTCAATCTTCCCCAAACATGCTAGATTTTTAAAATATTCATTGTAGCAATTGAAATGTGATAAATGCTGGGAATGCAAGCATACCAACAGGTGATGTTAGCTAAATAAATCGTGAAACCAAAATAATAGTCCAATTGGTTCCCCAACAGTGGGATGTTTTCATCTAGATAGAAACTAAAAATGAAGAAAAACTGTTAAATGTTAACATTTAGAAAGACCAGTGCAAGCACATCAGCTTGTGCTCTAACAATTGTGCTAGACCTGTGTGCCCATGGTGTGCAAGGAGCAGAAGGTGCTGAAGGTGCCATCATTGGGCCTGGCTGGGTCGGCCACTCTCATGCTTTCAAGTCCCGCTCAGATAACTGCAATTCTAGGCACCTACTCGTTTGGCCAATCACTCTCCCAGTTAGGTGTTAGTGCACTCCACGAACAGGACACCTACAGGGTGAGTAAAAAGGTTTCACTCTACAGGCACGTGGTTGCCAGTCAGAGGTCCGAGAAAGTCAGGCAAGACAGAATGGTAATGCGGGCCGACAAGATGAAGTTTTCACTGGCCAGCCGTGAAATGAGAAAAATGAAGACAGTGCAGCCAGCGTTTCATGAAGCTCAATTTGCTAGATTTCAAGGACTATCTTTGTACCAGTTAGGGTCCCAGCAGGAAATAGATGGAACGCTTGTATAACGGTAATCCAAGGAAGATTTTAGGAAGGGACTAATAACAAAGGTGTTGGTGGGATGTAAAGGAACCACAAGAGAGAGATTGTACAGGAACTTGGGCTTAGGGCAGGTCAGTTATCATCACGTTTTGGCCAAAGGGTCAAAGCGGGGGTGAGTGATTACCCAAATCAGAACAGACCCTTCTACCAGTGGCAGTGACTCTTCCTTAGTTAGAGGGATGCTTACAGCTGGAGGAGGCTCACAGGAAAGAACAGGGAATAAATACATGTCTTCCCCCTCCTTTCTGTCCCTGTCCTGGTGGGGCACATCTAAGGCTGAACCCACTGGAAGCCACAGGGCCCAGGGGCCCTGTTAGTGGAGTCAGACCAGAGAAACACACAGGGCAGACATAAGAGAAAAGGAAGCAGTGCTGATCTAGAGGGGCCCTGCTCACTCTTTCCACTAATACTGTATCCCTCCTCCTTTTATCCAGTGTTAGAATATCCATTTTTCCTCTGAGATGAGGATGGCAATAGGTGGTAGTAGTTGTTTTTTAATGTCCTGAGTAGACAAAATAAAATGGTATCAACACTAAGTTGGTCCCTGAACTGGGAATTACTGTTCTTATTACCTGGGACATAATGTTAAATCTTTATTAGGCACCAGTATTTGATGCTGAATCATGGAATTCTATGCTCTACAGTAAACGTCCACCTCACAGAAACTAGTGTCAGTTACCCTTGCTTAATTTCTCCTTCTCTTGTACTTCCCAAGGAGCCAAGGACTGTGCTGTGCCTAAAGCAGACAAAAAATACTGATTTTAATGGCAACCATCTCTGGATGTTCCATGTTGGGAGAGACTAAGGGATACTTAGAAAGCACAGGCTTCTGAGTCCGACTGACCCAGATTCCAATGCAGTTCTACTCGGTTGAATGTCCACATTAAGCTTGAGACATGACATCATCTTGCCAAGGTCTCATCTGAAAAATTGGGTGGGGCGCCTGGCTGGCTCAGTCAGTGGAGCATGTGACTCTTGATCTCAAGGTCATGAGTTCGAGTCCCATGTTGGTTATAGAGATTACTTGAAAAAAAACTAAAAAATGGGGGGGGGGATAAGATTTAAAAAAACCCTCACCTCATTGGGTAGTAATGATGTTGAAGTTATCACAGTAGAATGGTCAACCCAGAGTAAGCATCCAAGAAATAATAGCTATTACTATTATTACATCATGTCACTGTAACTGAAAATGAGGGAGTGAGAGCGAGCAGTATTCAGATGTCACCTGTGTGCTCCTAACTCTTCTTAATTCTTTGGGAACAATTATACCCCTGTGGCTACTGCTGGCTACCTCCAAGGGGAAGTTAGGGCAAAAAGTAGTTACTAATGTCTGGGCTTCTAAGTCATTCTATTCAGTTCTTGAAGAATGGAACACTCTAAAATGTTTTACCCAGGCACTAATCCATGAATTTAGCAGATATACTCTCTTTCTAATCTCTACAAGGACTCTCTGAGGTAGGTGTTCCCAGACCCATTTTAGAGATGAGAAAACTGATGTGGAACCAGAAACCAGATTTGGGAGCATCCTTGTCTCCCTGGTAAATTGGTCTCTACAGCCCTTTCAGTAGTAACACTCCATCCATGCTACTTCCACCCTGGACAAGGGAACTCATCCCTAACAGTGTTCTGGGAGGTCCAGGAGGGGTGGGGGTGGGATTTAAAGTCATTTTGCAACAAAAGGGATTTCAATTTTTTATTTATATTGTGTTTTTGTCCCCAAAGATGGCATAAATTGCCATTCATGTGCTATTTAAAAATGTGAAGAATTTTCTGTTGTCTCAGTGATGAAGATATCCTCTCAAGTATGTGCTAAGGTTTCATTTGACTCCCTGAACATGATGAAATGGATTTGCCATGGAGGCTCATTAGTGTATTGGGTTCCAATTTCCCAAGCCAGCCCCTTCTCTTCCAACCTCCTCCCTCCCTCCCACCAGACATTTGGGTGAAGCTTGTGGCTCAATGAACTTTGGAAATCCATCCTGGCACAATTAGAGGGAGTAAGCAAACAGAAGACTGCTCTGAGGTGAGATTTGTCAGATGTAATGCGACCATCCTTCATGGTATAGCCGAAGGCATTTGCGTATCAAACAAGTAATTCAAAAATCCTAAATATTTCATGTTCCTAAATACATTTTTAATACACGCTAATCTAAAACCTGTTAGGCTGCAGCCTGCTCCCCTGACCAAAAGTCCATCTCTAAAGAAAGCACCAGAAACATCCTCTCATTAATTTCCAATTTCCACTTCTTTCCTTTTGGATTTACCATATATGTGCCTTTTTTTCTTCCCAAGGATTAAAAACCATTTACATGACAAGCAAGAAGATGCATCCTAGTGTCCTAGATATTTCATCTCTAAACAAGCAAGTATCTGATATGTACCAAAGATGTGTGAAGTCAGGGGTTGAGCCTGCCACCTTTCATTTGGCCAAATGGATAGGGTGTTTACTCCACAGTCTATTTTTTTTTAACTACTTTCAGGGTGCCATAATAAAAACTAGCTTGGCACTAATATTCTTAGCTCTGGCCTTTATTAAAACATAAGCAAAAAAAGATAAATGAGCCCAATTCCAGTGCGAAAGTTCAGGTAAGTTACCTAGAAGAACATTCTATAAAAGCAAAAACAATAGCAATAAAACCCAAACCCAACCACCACCCAACACAGGTGATCTAATATGCTGAATGACTCCAGACTATCCTTTTGACATCTCCTGGTCTTTTTCCACCTAATTTTACAGGCACATTATCTCTTGCCCAGGTGCACAGTTCAGCAGGGCCTATATTCCATAAAGACCCTAAAAGGAGGAAGAAACCTCTTTACCCCTGTTGGTATATGAAAACAACAGTGAAAGTTGTCTGAATTATTCAGGGTTTTTGGTGATCTGGCATGGAGTCTGATATACTGCTGTCATTAATGAGAAAAGCAGTCTTCACAGAGACGTACCAAGAGCCTTATGCCTATTTAGAACACTTTAATGTAGAAACCAAGTAAATCTTCCTGTTTTGTGTAGCCTCTATTTAAACATAAACATATGATTTAGACATGTTCCCTCTTGTTAAACATTTTTTTCTCTCCTTTCACTTAGCGCAGTTCACGTTATTATCCTTACATGTCCAATAGCAGTCGAATAATTTGAGACCCGCAATTTTATTTAATAATGTAATTATCTTATATTGGATTACTTAAAGGGGCTTTGTATTTTTAAGTTCTAGTTTTTCCTATACTGGTGATATGCTCTGCCATGGTTAATGATTCAGACTTCAATCAAAAGCTCTAAACTCAGTTTGGAAAAATATTGAGTGTTTTTGAATAAGCTAGGATTAATGCAAGAGCCAATTTGCAACCACAGTGGGTGACCTTTCTACTCCTGTTCAAAGACTCAAAGACGGTGGTGTGGAGGCCAGCACAGAGGACAGAGCCAAGCAACTACAACGGTCTGATTCCAACTACTTTGCCCCCTCAGGCAGGTTGTATAAACCGGAGAATAAAGCCCAAGTTTTCTTCAGGGTAAGCTTTCTGAAACCTGCATAGCCTTCCATGACTTCCGGTACCCATCGCACTCCCAAGTGCAGTTTAAAGAAGTAAGTGAATGAATGCATGAATGAATGAGTGGATGAATGAATGCTTCTGGGCATTCTGACAAAACAGTTGCAGAAGGGAATACAGAAGGAACCATCCTTCCCGCCTTCACAGGAGCATTCACAACCTGAGCTTCCCGTGTTATTGTCAGGAGAGATTTTATTTGAGCTTTTCCCTAACTCAACTCAATCTGATCCAATTAACCTGTATTGACTCTGCTCTGTGCCAAACACTGGGCTGAGTACTGGCCACGGAAAGACAAGGAAGAAGATACTGGTGCTGCCCTTCAGAACCACACAGTGCCCAGGGCCTCCTGTTCTCGCCTAAAAAATGAAGGTTACTCCCTTTTCAGTCCTTTGCCAGAAAGTCCATGCATACTTTCATTCTTGGTGTTCTGAGCATCTACGCTGAGCTGTGCTGGGTACTAGGAACAGGTGGGGAAAGAAGACCCTGACTCGTGGATGCCAGTCTTGGGGGGTGGGTAGACAGTAAACAATAGCCCTCAGCCAAATGTGTTTATTTGAGAAATTGCCATAAGTTATTTCATTTGTTTCATTCATTCAACAAATATTTAATGAGCACCAACTATGTGTCAGGCATTGGGGTTACAGTCAGAAATAAAACAGACAAAAACCCTTACTTTCCTGGAGCCTACAGTCATTAAGTATGGTGTGTAGTGTATGGTGTGGGGTGTGTGTGTGTTTGTGTGTGTGTGTTAGGGGGAGAGAGGCTTGGGGCAGAAGAGCTAGATAATAAACAAAATTGGAAGTAAAAAACCTAGAAGAGGCAATAATGAGAGACAGAGGATGGAACTGGGGATGATTTCAAACTGAGTGGTTAGAGAGGTCTCTCTGCTGAGACCTAAAGAATAGAAGGAGCTAGCAAGGTTAGGAGGAGAGGGGAGGAGAGAAAAGAACACAGAACATTACATGCAGAGAAAACAAAGGATACACAGGCACCAGGAGGAACATAGTGCAGTGCCAAACTCAAGGTTAAACACACACACACATGCACACAACATGGTTGCACACACATGTCTTATAGCTGATGCATGCTTCTAAATTTGAATCGACTCTTTTTTCTAAGTTTCCAGTAGGTTTAGCATGGAAACTACCTCATAAATCAATTCCTATTGTTAAAAATTGACCAAAATTTGCTTAATGTCACCTTTTCCTCAAACCTTTAATGCCTACATATGTATGGGTTTTCTTGTTTTTTAAAAATATGTACTTATTTTGAGAGACAGAGAGTGGGGGAAAGGGCAAAGAGAGAGAGAGAGAATCCCAAGCAGGCTTTGTGCTATCAGCACAGAGCCCGACGTGGGGCTCAATCTCACACACTGTGAAATTATGACCTGCGCAGAAATCAAGAATCTGATGAGGAACTTACTGAGCCACCCAGGTGCCCCTGTTTTGTTTTGTTTTGCTTTATTTTAAGTAGGCTTCTCGCTCAGTGTGGAGCCCAATGCAGGGCTTGAACTCACAACCCTGAGATCAAGACCTGAGCTGAGATCAAGAGTTGGATGCTTAACTGACTAAGCCATGCAGGAGCCCCTACATACGTATGTTTTGAACACTTTGTTGAAAACCAAGTTGCATCCTCCATGAAAGACAAATAGATAAGTTTTCCCATGAAATAGCTGATTTCCACAGAATTTATAAGATGAAAGTCCAGTTGCTCTCTGACATATGCACAAGGTTGAAGGGTAGCTAGAACATGCTCATCTCCTGTAGACACACGTTAGAGACACAAACTGGGACAACAATCCCTCTCATTTGGGTGTTTACATGGACATATACCAACCTAATTAAATGCCCCTCCTCAACCACTGTGCATGAAACATACCTATTTTCTTAAGCATTAAGGAGCCTGTTTAATTCTATCAGCTACAGGGGCCTCCTTCCCCTTCTCTCTGCAGACTTATCACCACACCAGACACAATGCCCTTTCCAGCAAAACTCTCCAAATTCACTGATCAAGATGTTAGGTTTAAGAAAGACCCAATATGGCTTGTTGACATGCTCTAAGACTTACAAATCTTTAAAAGATTAAAGCAATCTGCTGTCTACCATGTATGCCTTCTATAATTAAATGCCCAGAAGAGTGAGGAGGTGTTTGGAAGGAACCACCCAGGGAGAATATGTAATAAGAGCTAGACAGGGTAAGAAGAATATCCTTCAACCCTCATCAGACTAGCCTCATGCTAAAGTGACTGGTTCCATCACTCATGGCTAATTTGGCTCTCAATGATGCCCAGCTCCCAGATTTATACCCTTGGGTAATCCTCTCCCCTCCCCGAGTGTGGGCTGCACATCGGCTGACAAACAGAATTAGGCAAAGGTGATGCATATCATTTCTGAGATTAGGTTACAAAAGGACTGTGGCCTCTGTATCACTTGCCCACTGTGAGGAAGGTCAGCTGCCATGTTAGGAACTGGTCCATGGAGGAGCCCATGTGGCATAGCAAGGACCTGAGGCAGGGTCCAGCCAACAGCCAGCAAGGAATGAGGCCCTCAGGCTAACAGCCCTCAAGGACCTGTGGCCTCAACAGGCAAGTGAAAGCTCAGAAGTAGGTCTTACCCCAATGAGCCTCGAGATGAGTATAGCCCAGGCGAGATCTGCAACTACAGCTTTGAGAATCCCTCACCCCCCCTGCCCCACCCCCAGTCAGAGGCACCCAACTGGGCCTTGCCCAGACTCCTGATCCACAGAAATGCTAAATAACAAATGATGTTCAAAAACACAAAATTTGGGGTAACTTGTTATACAACAATGGATAACTAATACACTAATCTTTAATATGGGATACATTTACACATTTTTGTGTGATCATGAAATACAGTCTGTGAAACAAAGTGCTAAATACCAATTTTCACTATGCCTGAAAATTAAACTAATTTCTGCTGAAAAGTGGAAAAATGCTTCATGCAACCGCCTAAATCTTGAAACAATTGCCTGTTCGAGAGATCTTTTCTTTTTGGGGGTACCCACAGAAATTTCTAAGAATACTACTTAACAATATGAGCATACCTTTCTGGATGGAAGTGACAAAGCAAAAGACAATCTTATTAAGTAAGGCTAACTTTGTTTTATCTTCTCTAAGCAACCAAAGGGAGAAGGGCTGATATTACTTGTCTTGTTAGCACCCCCATAGTACCCTGGGTATGATAATAAATACTGATTGAATTGAATTGAATAAAAATTTGCAGTCAAAAGGCCTCTGTTTAAAAATAGAACTGTTTTTCAAGAGCAGTATTGTATTACATCCTTAGCTACCAGAGAAGAAGTCCAAGCCTTGTCTCTCTTTTTTCTTTCTCCCACCTTTTCAAGATTCATCTTTTAAAGGCCCTTGACACAGCTAACCAGTTAGAATTCTGTTGCCTATGAGCACAATCTGCAGGTCCTGTAGACGTACAATCCTCCAATCCTCACGGCCAAGATGTGGCTTCTCTTTGCTTAAAAAGAGAAACAAACAAACAAAAAGTGTAGAAAAAAAATAAGGCCCCAAAAAATATTAAGGCAACTGAGAATCTCAATATTCTGACATGCTGAGAATGTTTTCGCTCTGCTGCTTCGAGGGGTCATTTAAGGAATTCGGGGGGTCAGGAGTGATTTGAACACCTGCTTCGCTGTCTATTGAATTACTGATCTATAACATCAAAAATGTGGAGTGAGAAACAGAACCTATAACTGTAAAGAAAAAAACCCAGAGCCTGTAGATAATTTTAAAAGACACTACCATTTATGTGATTCATACAATTTGCATTAGGAAAAACATCTTCAGCCTTTTTACTCAATCCTTCTTTTTGCCTGCCCAGATAGTTGGGGATGCGTATTTTACAACCCAATGCATTGTTGCTGAACACACATTCAGCTCCCAGGAGCACAAAACACAATTAGACTATTATGGAGAATATTCACAAGAAACAGAATGGAACAGATTATTTCACTTAAAACACAGAGAATTCAATTATTTTCTGTATTTATAACCCATGTACACTCGATTTTGGAATAATTTGGTGAGAAGACGGGGTATTACAGCAGGGTTCCCTCTGAATTCTAGTAATCTGATATACACTGTGGGATTAACCCAAAGCAAAAGGATTTAATGGCCCAGCAAGCAGTCTCTATTTTGAAGATCCTTCGTCTGAGATCCCCCAGCCATTTTGGCTGGGACCCTCTTCCTTTCCCTTTGCGTCCTTTTGCTGATGTTTTTTCGCTTTTTAACAGAATCTGGCCTTGCACATTTTAAAGATGTGTGTGAGAATACACTCCCTATCACCACCACCACAAGAGGAGGAAAGAGAGGAGGTGAAAGAGGAGGTCTAAGGGGTGAAATACATTTTTAAATTGGGAGGGGGTGGTTAAGAATGGGAAATAGGAGACGCTTTTTATTTTAATGGAGGGAAAGTGAGAGTACTTAAAATAAATTCAATGTTGTGCACATTCAGCAGATCAACACTGGTCTTCAGGAGGTTGCATGGTGAAGGGTGGGGGGACAGGAGAAGCAGCAGGTTTGAACTCTCATTGGCATACCAACATGGAACATCTGGAATGCAGATTTTGTGTCTTGACACCATCATTCTCCCATCTCATCCTACTTTGTTGTGGCTCATGGAAAAGATGCCCCCTCAAAGTCCTTTAAGACCTAAATGGTACAGAACCGAATGGAGACCTGACTGGAAACCTCAAACATGGATCAAAAACTCTGCATCTGAACATAAAAGTCTCAGCATAGATGGGAAGCCAGGAAGTTTAACTCATTTAAATCGACGGTTTTTCAAATGATCATTTTTCATACAGTAGTTAGTAGTCCAACGGCTCAACCAATAAATTACTTATTAATAAGCTATCAACAGTCTAGTGCCATGATAGTCTTCACTGAGACAATAATGTTAGGATTTGGCCCTTGGCCAGGAAGGGCAGGGTTAATAGCTAGCATCTACTAAAGGTCTAGGAGAAGCCAGGCCATGGTTTGGTGCTCTCTGCCCACATAAATTTCATCTGAGATTCACAGGCCAGCAAGCTGAACCCAGTTTACAGATAAAGAAATGGAGTCCCAGAGAGATTAACTAAGTAGACCAACATGACACCCAGCTCCTAACTGGCAAAGTAAGTATTCACATTTGGTTCTCTCATACTTTCAGACCATGAAGTTATATTCTAACCAGAAAAATAAAATGCATATGTGAAATGATTAATCAGCATTGTCTTCAGATTCCAGTCAGGTCTGACCTGCTAGACCCCCTGAAGTCTGGCCTCAGTCTACCTTATTTTCCACTAAACCCTTGCCCTCATTCCCAGCACAAACCATATCTGATATTACTATATCCTCCCTTCCTATCTGCCTACAACTTCTTCTGCCAAGGATGTCTCCTTCTATCCCTATCACTCCTCAAAAATGTCCTTCCATGAAAGCCTTAGTTACTTTCAAGGGACTGCTCACAAGCTTCCCTTCTCTAGGGTTATCTTCAGCATGGTTACTGGTGGCCATATTCCCACTCACACACACTTCTTTCCACAGTCAATGCCTGTGCCCTTAGGCCTTACTGTGGGCCCCAAAACAGAGTCCTGGTGTCTTGGCACAGTCAGTCCTTCCATCCCTCCAGACCCTGGAACTCTGGCTAGAGAGAATGGTGAGGGTCTACTCGCTTTCCCCTCCTCTTTTCTTTGCTGCCCCTTTAAGACCAATAGGTTCCTTTTGCTTTGTTTACAGAAAATGGGCCAAGTATAAGAAAGGTTTAAAAACTGTAACAGTCCGAAGCTTTGCTCTAGAGAGTACAAGGTGGAAGTCTGAGGAACCGGGTTGGGGGACACGTCTAGACTAAAGAGATGTTTTGTTTGGCCCACAGTGTTTTTGAAAGTTGGACCAAACAGCCAACTAAACTTACACAAAAATCTGGATTTCTGACACTTCTCTTAAAAAATGAAAAGATCTGGCAATATGAAATGACATTCCTGTCCAGCAGTGATCGGCAGGATGAAAAAGGCACCATTCAAATGAGCCACATGCTCCCTGGTTCCCTCAAGCACCATATTTTCTCCCAGATCTGGCTCATCCCACCTCATCTTACCTGCCTGGCCTGTGGGCACTTACGCAGGTGCATCTGCTCTAGGTCCCTTTCTCCCCTACACAGTGGAAGACATCATGGAGGAGGTGGCTTATGAACAGGGCCTTGAAAGACAGATACAACTGTTGTGAAGTTTTACTTCACTGGGGAATGCCTCAATGAATTCTACACCCTTTTTCTTCTAAGACTGCCTGTGTTAGTTAGTTTCTAATACCATTCTTCCACTTGTCAGCAGCATGGTGCGCCGTTTTTGCCATCTGTGTTTTGGAATCAAGACACCTTCAAGTTCCCATTCAGTCTCTGTCACTTACCTGATGAAAGAATTTAGAAACCTCCACAAGTCACCTAACGTCTCAGTTTGCCCTTCTGGAAAATGGAGAGGACACTACACCCTACGTCAGAGTATTATCGTTGCAAGGAGTAAATAAAAGGTCACATATGAAGCTGTAAGCATACAGTTTTACTATTACCTTTACTAATATCATTTTAGGGGCACCTGAGTGGCCCTGTTGGTTGAGAGTCTGACTTTGTCTCAGGTCATGATCTCATGGTTCATGAGTTAGAGCCCCATGTTGGGCTCACTGCTGTCAGCACAGAACCTGCTTCGGATCCTCTGTCGCCCTCTCTCCCTCCCTCTCCTGCTTGCACTCTCTTTCAAAAATAAATAAAAACATTAAATATATATATAATTTTAGACCAGGGATCAGGCAAACATTTTCTGCAAAAGGGCAAAATATGTTCGGCTCTGTGCATCACATGGTCTCTATCACAACTACTCAATTCTGCCACTATAATGCAAAAGCTGCCAGAGACAATTTATAAACAACTGGGTGTGGTTATGTGCCAATAAAATTTATTTACAAAACAGGCAGCTGGCCAGATTTGACCTATAGGCTTTAGTTTACAGACCCCTGTTTTCGACATCCCCACAGTCAGCCAGTGTAAATCAGCTCTGAAGACGCTTATATAGGTGTCTCAGTGATATGTAGAATAGTAAAATAAGTACCTCCAGTGGGCATCGGTGGCCGTCTCTAATCTGTTTACTGGATTCACCTCAAGTGCACAGAATTATTGCAAGTCATCTGTGTATCAGTCAATCACCAATTTGCACATTCTTAGAGAGCAGGATAGAAGCTTTCAAGAGCCTTATGCTGAACAAATAAATGAAGTGCTAAAATAAACAATATTCATGAAGGCTCAATTGGAGAATAGGTCAGTATATGATGAAAAGTCCCAATATCAGTCCCTCAATATATTCTAAAGTGACAGGGGACACGAAGGTCAGAGTCCTGGCAGAATCAAGGAAATCCAGGTGTCAATCCTGGCTCTGAGTCTTAACTATATGTGACTTTAGGCAAGTAACTTCACCTCCCTGGCCTCAGTTGCCTCATCTACAAAGTAAGAAATGTCACAATACAACCAACTTTAGAGAATTTCTTAGAGAATTAAATGAGCATTTAATTTATATACCAACATATATGCAATGCCTGTATTCAGGGCGGGTCATTCCAGCAGCCTGTCTTATAACAGGAGATGCTGCCTCTGTGGTATATCACTCATAAAATCACTAATCACATAACAGCCAGTAGATAAACAGAAAATGTTGTAACTTCATTGAAAACACCATGGGTAAAATTTTTGCAGATGGTTTAAAAATAGGAAGTTGGGGCATCTTCTCTTCATCTTTACATTTCAATGTGCAAAAGAGAAAACTAAAAGAAAAATGTTTAATGGGGTTCTAAGATGATGGAGATGGGTTCCCTCCATTTTGGATAAATCAGTCAAGTTGCTTTTCCCTTCTTACTATGAGAGAATGAGTAAGCTCTACAAGAACAGAAATTTATATCTATGTGTTAGTCAACTCTTATATCCCCACTGTAGAGACATGACACATAGTAGGCATGCAATAAACATTTCTGAATGAAAGAAACCATCCATGAATATCAGATGTAGCAGGAATGCCAATTCCATTTATCACCAAGAGTGCCATCTTGATAAAGCTTTTCTTAAGCCAGAATAAATGTTACCATCAGTAGGCCTTCCTAGCTTCAGGAAAGAATATGGAAATGAAGGTAAGGTCCAGAGGGGAGTGTGAATATCCAGCCTGGTTTCGGTATCATCATCAACCCTTGGGTAAGCATCTTGGCATTAAAGTCCATACTGTCATTAGTGATTTTATGAGTGATATACCACAGAGGCACCATCGCCGGGTATAAGACACGCTGCTGGAATGACCCGCCCTGAATACACCCATGGGAAACACTTGCCTAATTTCCTCAGAGCACAACTTTAAGAGAGCAGCCCTTCCTCAAAGCAGTAGACCCGCTGTGCCCGAAGGCATGGGCTTCTAGTTCTACTTGTCACTCACGAACTCTGAGAACGTGCCCAAGATTTTTCTGGGCCTTTCTGTGTCCACTGAATAAAGGGGGCTAGACTTACTCTCTTGAACGTCCTGTAAGTCTATTAAGATGTCCATGACAAATCAGACATGAGCCTTTTTCTTAGATGACCATGGCAATTCTTCCTGATCCTCTTTATCAACAAAGACAAGGGACGTCCAGTCAGTCATGCCTAAAATCAAACATGTCTGTGCAGAGGGCAGAGCCAGAGGGACCAGCTGCACCTATGGATCCACCAATGTTCCAGCCAGAAGGTCTCTTAGAATCTGAGAATGTTCTTAGTGACATTCTCTGCCTCTGAACTCCTCACCCCATGTCAGAGGCCTTCATTCCACAATGCAAATTTCCAACCAGAATGTCCCCAAAGTTGGGTAGTCACAGAGGAAAAACAACTAAACCTGAGCCTGTTGGGCAAAGTCAGAGAGGAAGGCAATGAAGAACATTTTTATTCTTAGGTATACTATCTGGATAGTTTTTGTCCAGTGATACCCTAAGCTGAGCTCAAACCAGATGATGCCAAGCTAAGCTTGGACTAATAGGAAAACAGCATCCCGTCAAAATGATTTCCAACTCCCATGTTCCACAGGGGGTTTGGGGCACGCCTGGGGACAAGTAATCGGTGATAACTTTGCCTATTATCTCTGTAGCATGGAAGGTTTCCCATGTGGGGGTTAAAACAAAACAAAAACCACACGTCCATATCCGTATGTACATACACAAACACTTTAATGTGGGTGTGTGTGTGTGTGTGTATATATATATATATATATATATATACATATTTTGAAAACATATTCCTCCCTCAAGAAGAATACACTGAACTAGTAAGTTTAAATTATTTGCACTTAGTTCTTTGTCTCCAGTTATACTGTGTTCTTTTGTGATGGTAAAAGAACATGTGCTTTAATTAGCAAATATCTGTAAATAATTTACTTGCTTTTCAAATACAGCAGAACAATGGGGTCAATTTTCACATACATTTACCCAGCATGCATCCTGGGTTTTAAGCCAGACTCTCCCATTGTTCAATAACTATATCAAGCTGTCCAACGTTTGCTGCTTCCTTGGTGGAGGGTGGGGGTAGGGGGCCACAAACCCAAGTTCCAATAGCAGCATCCCATTTTCTAAGACCCCAGAAGGCAAGCACAGAGTGTTGTCCAGCCCAAGCTAGAACAAACTCTTACGATCTCTAACCCTGGGGTCTTCGGCGAGAAACGTGGAAGTGTGCCAAGGGCAAGGGGCATTTCATGGCTGAAGGATACAGGTGCTCCACTGCCCCGCTGCCTCCAAACCCTGACAGCATGAGCCCCAAAACGTAAGGCGTGATGTCTGAGGCCTATGAATCACAGCCTATGCAGTAGGCTCTGCAGGGTTAAAGCTGGGCACCGCACATGCAGTGCAAAGAAAGATGTTAAATCAAATGAGAATGACTGCTCCAAGACTGGAGGCACTATTATTTTGAATAAGATTGAAAAGGCCAGAAAAAGCAATTCAAAAACATTTCAATTATGTATTTCCCAGAACTACATCTTTGAGCAACTAATGCAAATGTTACCACCACAATAAAACTTCTTCCCACATAAAAGCATATAAAACAGGTTGAACAGCATATACTTTATATATCATATGCATATTTTTGACTATTAATAAAAAATTCAAAATCTATGTATGCTTTACTCTCCTAAGCAATACAGTAATTATGATTAAGGGACAGGCAGCACAAAAAGAGCCAATTTATCTTCCTCGTGCTCAGGAATACTATTGTGTAACTAAGCAACTAAAGACAAAATATGGTCTAATTAATTCACTCCTATGCTTATTTAAAAGACACAATTAGAACATTTTTATTTTCCAGCCTGCACAGTAGCTCAACATGCTTGAGGGTGTAGAAAGCAAAGCCTATTATTCTCAAAGACAAGAGTTTAATGTTTAGTGCCACTGATCAGGCTTGGAACTCAATGCTGGGGAGGAGGGGGTGTGTTCCACCGTCTGGGTGTGTTCAGAGTCATGAGAAAGGAAAGGTAAGGTGAAGAGGAAAGACGTCCGTGGGGCCATTGGCTTGACTAGTAACATGTGGCCTCTCCCCCGTTTTCCTCACTGTGGCACAAGAATGGAGATAGGGCTGTGAACTCGATGGTCACATGTGCAAGGACATACACTACTGTGCATCTGTTTATACAGCCACAGAGATTCTATAGAAAATTCATGTAATTAAACCACACGTCCTCGTCTATGTGATAAATGTCAAATATCCATCTTTGACACTGCTAACAGTGCATCTGATTTTAAAAGCGGAATTAATTTACGCAAGTGTATGCTGGAGATTGATGCCATTAGCGTGACTCGAAAGGACCCTTTCAGAAATAATCATCATCTGCATGTTTGAAATGTGTTGTGGATATGGACACTCACAGGCCAGGACGTGAGCCATGCTCTGAAGGCCAAGGCCTGGGTTCTAATCTCCAGCAAGCCGGCAAAGATCACGGCGTGGCTGGAAAAAGCCATCCCATGCCTGTGTAAGGGGCATGGGAGCAAATTTTTTGAGAAATGCAGGAAACCTACGACCACATCTCTGAAAGGCCAATGGATCTTTCAGCCAACAACCAATAAATTTGTTTGAAATTTCTTTAAAAGCCAACCCAAAGGGTAATCACAGGCTACAATATTATTCTGAGTGGAAGATGGCAAATATCCAACTACGCTGGCTATAAAAAATGACACACAAATACATTTGATTCGAGCAATTATATTCTGGATATCGGTTAAAACCAGACTTTGATAAATGGGCTTGCGTTATGTATCACTAGATGCCGCTATGAACAATGTATGCTTGATTAATAATTAATAACCAAGTATTTACATGTATGGACTCGTGTACTTCATAAAAATAACATTTCCTTAGTATGTGCCTGACACTCTAAATGTCAAGGGAGGTTTTAATTGCTTACAATTTTGACTCACTATCAAACACTGGCCTAGTTAGGACCATCTAGCGTGAAAAACACGCTGGCTGGAAGTAGCTGGAAACCACACTCAGGCGAGGAGTGAGTGTTCCCCTCAAGTCCACTTTGTGCTCAGATTGCCACCCCACAGCCCCGACTTTTTGTGGGCTGAGGGCTGAAGATTGGAAAAGTATTCAAATGGATGGAGATGCTGGCTCCTAGCCTCATCATCCAGTCTCAAATAGACACTGATTTCTGCAGTGAGTAGGCCTATAGAAAATCCTTTACACTGTTTCACATCCTCGGTGCAAAACAACTATGGACTTTAGAAGAGAAAGAAAAAGTATGAGATGGGGTGCTGCAGCTGGCCCACATGTGAATGGCCGGATGGCAGGTCCTCTGCCAGAAGACAAAGCCTGAAGAAAGCAAGCTGTGGGAAAGGACATTTTAAATGACTTCTGTCATTCAGCCATTTGATAAATACTTAGTAAATAGTGCTGAATATTGTGTGGGGACCCAGAGGTGAATAAGGCCCAACCCTCAGTTCCTGAGAACAGCCCTGGGGTGGGGAGGGGGAAGGGGAGTGAGAGGCAAAGGGAAAGAACACAGATAAGCATCACAGAAGGCACATGTGCAAAGTACAGAGGAGACTCAAACCAACCGCAGCCCAGTAAGAACCCTGAGGGCAGGGATTCCCATCTATCTTGTTCAGGGCTGTATCTCCAGGGCCTAGAACAGGCTCTGGCACAAAGTAGGTGCTCTATAAATAAGCACTGAGTGAATGAGACTTCAAAGATAAAGACAATACTTTCTAGTTTCCAGAAAGATCGCTATAAATAGTGACTTTAGTTAATCTCCACTTTAACTAGGGAGGGCAGAGAGAGTCTGACAGCTTTTCTGTGACCCATGTCTGTCCATGAGGGTAAACTATGAGCTCTTTCAGGGCTGAGGCCACTCTCCTTCATCTCTGAATCCCTTGTCCAGCACATAGTAAACCTTCAATCAACATCTGAGGAACTGAATAAATTCTTGTTCCAAAATCATGCAGATAGCGAGCCTTCCCTTGACCACATGTTGCATTTATTGTCAGCAAAATTCGCCATGTTATATAATGTCATGTGCTGTTTTTACCTTTTTAAAAATGTGTTGATCTCATCTCTCTATCAAGATTGATAAGCTTCTTGAGAAACAGGGTCACACCATGAACTGTTTGCATCCATCTCCGTACCTAGCTGAGCTCTAAGTATATGGCTGGCATTCAACAAGTTGTTTTTGATTAGCTCAAGATAGATGATACCAACATTTGCTGGAGTTAGGATCTTAACCATACAAAATGTAACTCAGTATATATTCTACTGATTCTCAAATTTTAACATCATTAGACTCAATGCTGAAACAGAGATTTGTTTATGTAAGTATTTTTGATATATTAATGTTAAATTATTTCTGAATATTACTGGATCTTGCTCTAATCCAAGTAAGAAGGAGAAAAAAGTGCACAATCACATTCCCTATTTCAGATCAACTCCGCAGGCCAGAGGTTAGCAGACATTTTTGTAAAGGGCCAAATAGTAAATAATTTCCACTGTGCAGGCCATATGGTCACTGTCACAATTACTCAACTCCTCCACTATAACCTGAGAGCAGCTATAAACAATGCATTAAATAAATGAGTCTATGTTCCAATTAAACTTTATTTACAAAAACAGACAGTGGTCCAGATTTCCCCTCCGGCCTTTGTTTGCTGATACTTGTCACAGTCCAATAAATTCTCTCCATATAATTCATTAGTTCTCACCCTAGTTCTAAAGGGCAAGCCAGTCAAGTCGTGTTATTCCTTCTCGCAGTTTAAGATCATTTCTAAAAATAATAATAACTAATATAACTGCATCTATCCTTTGCTGAGCTCTTGTGTATTAAGTACTATGTTAGCTGGCAGGCCTTTCTCATTATTATTTCTAATTCTCTTGGCAAAGTAGAGATAATGAAGTCCATTTTACAGATGGAGAAACTAAGGCTCGGAAATGTTAAAGAAATTGTCCAAGCCAGTGAGGTCACTGAAGAGGTGTCAGAATTTTTTAAAAAACAGCTCATGGATACAGACCAGAGACTGAGGAGCCATCCAGCCCCTCCTAGATTTCAGAATGTGTCTGACCAACCTGAGATATGATACAATCAGGCAATCTTTGAAACAAATCTTGCTGATCCAGATGACAGATGCATACTTCAATACTAACATGTAAATCTTCAAGGAGCTTTTTATCTTGGTGACATAGCTAAACCCATTACATGGATGAAGGCCAACCTGATTTGGGGAGACCTGTACTGGCTATTTGTCCTAGTAAACTAATGCACAAGCTGTCTTCTCACAGAGAAAACCTTTCTTTAGGAAGGTCCATGGCAGTTGTCTCAAACTTCAATGAGAACAGTAATATGAATATTAATGATAATAATAATGAGTCACCCATTATTGAAGAATCTTCTATGTGCCAACTGTAAGTACTTTGCATGTAATAACTCATTTAATCCCTAAAATAATCCTCAAAAGTAGGCACTATGTTTCCATTTTATAGATGAGAAAACTGAGGCACAGAGAGTTTAAAACTTGCCCAAGATCCCACAGCTAAAGCCAGACTGCTTAAAATGCAGAATCCTGGACCCCAATTCCAGAGATTCCAATTGCATTAATTTCAACAGGGGCTTTGGAGTATAAAATGTTGACAATTTTTAACGACATAAGCACTTTTAGAAATCCTGACTACATGCTAGCCTCGGCAATGCCCAGATGTGCTAGATCCTGACTTCCTGACAGAATTGGCTTACTCATCCACACTCACAGTTGCGGGTGACCAGTAAAGCTTCTTGTAGAATCTAGCCCCTGGTCAGGCTAGAATCCAAGCTTGCATATCCACCTATTTTAAGAGAGTATATTGCCAATAGATTAAGCGCTTGGCACTTTGAAAATGAATGTAATCAGAAGTTACCCAGTAACAGAACCAATTACCCGCCTACTTTGCCATTTTCCTCCTCTGAAGAGATACTGGCTGAATGTGGCAATTGTGGGTAATTATGAAAGACACTTAACTCCTTGTATATGGCCCTGCTATTCACTTTCATGGTAATTTAAGACAGTATCATGATTAGGCCTGGGAACCTCCACACAGACATAAAAGTTATTCTTCTGCTTATTGTTTATAAATTAAGAATAGCATAAAGGCCACCAAAATCATTACTCTTTTCTATTTATGTAAGGACTATACAGTTAATGAAGTACTTTTGCTCATACATATTCACAACAATCCATAGACAGTCAGCCTTATTATTGTTCCCATTTCACTGTTGAAGAAACTAAGGCTCAGAGTGTTTATGATGGTTCAAGGTCAAATAAATAATAAACTGCAGAATCAAGACATGACTCTGGACTGCTCTTCCTCAACCCCAGCGGCTGGCGCTAGAAGTGTGTAAAGGTAGCAGTGCATATAAGTATGCAAGTCATTATCATAATCAGTACAACTAACAATAAATTGTCAATGGTTATGAATAATGGTACTAAAATGCAACTGTTCTTGTTAGATACCACTAGCTAGAATTAGGTGAACTTTATAAAATAAGAATGGTTCTTCTACCTAAAATCTAGTGACCTTTGGCAAAACTGATTGACCAGTCATGATTCTAAAATGAACAAGCACCTGCCTACATTAGTACATACTTCTAGAATATAATATGATGTGTTAAAACTCTGGTGTCCAGGGTGGGATTCAGTGGGAAAATAAACCAACCCTAAAACTTAGGAAGGCCTAGGTCCTAGTCTGGTGACCTTTGACAAACCACATAATCTCTCTAAGCCTCTGTCTCCATCTGTAAAATGGCATACAAAGTCCTGCCTTATCCAGCCTCTTCCAATTATTGCAAGGATCAATAAAATATTCCCCAAAAAGGCCCTCTGCAGATCACAGCAAACCACACAGGGACGCTATTTCTAATCTCGCACAATGAGAATTTTCCTGCATTTAGAAGTGACGTCTTTACATTTCAAGAAATCATAAATAGACAGAATGGTTCTCTTAAACCAAAAAAGCATACTGAGCCCTGGCTGTCCTTTTGAAATGGATGCTGATGTCAGCGCAATCAAGAAATTATTAACCTCCATTTGGTTACTTAAAATAAACTGTACTGGCTGATTAAATGTGCTGAACATTTTCTCCAAGTAACTGTGCACATCACCAAGAAACCTTTCTCTTTCAGTTACACTTTGCAAATGACAAATGCATCATTCAAAACTATTTAAAATCAATAACAAAAATCATTTCACTGTATATAAACAAGTTAATGGAGTAAGTGAAAACAAAGCAAATTTCTTAATGAGAGGACCCTGTTGCCCCCTCTAGGTGCCTGCAGTAAATGCTGGTTTCTGTAGGCTCTCCTCCAGAGGAGCCGGCTGCTGCTATTCAGCTAATGAATGACTAACTTAGGCCAGGGGGGAAATGACATCACCAGGGTGGAAAACCGATCTGCATTGGGAAACTTTCTACCTGCTTTACATTTGTCATAATTATTTTGCACAATGCAGCCTGCATTTGCATAATTTTGAGGCGTGTCATTATCTCAATTGAAAATTGTTTTAATATGGCTGAATAATTCACAATGACATCAGCCAAAGTCCTAATGAAATATACAAGTATAATCATACAGCTAATTACCAGCCATGTTAGCATTAAAAAACAAATCATGCATAATATTAGACGAAGTATACGCAGCTGAGGATTATAAATAGAGCCATCTCCCTCCCCAAACCCTCTAGAGTTTACTTTTAAATGGCAAGATTAATTTTCTTAGGTATGGCTCATATAGCAGTGACGAAATGTACAGATCATTACAACGGTTTGCTTTCATTTCCCCTTAATGAACAATTTTTTTAAAAATCGTGTATTTAAAAGCACTGTATATGTATTCATTATCAGCATTTCTAACAGATGCAACCTTGGGCTATTATTGTTTTTATTCTTAAATCAGAATTCACCATTTAATTACACCAACAGAAATTAAAACTGGACCAAGTGGGGTCAACTTCGGGTCTTTAAAAGTATTTCAATTTCAATTAAAAAAAGAGAGAGAAAGTGTGACCACAAAATATCCCATAAAACACTGAATAATTTCCTTCTGGGTTTAGTCAGAAGTCTATTAGGCACCAGTTCTTTTCTGGATATTTAATCCTTCCCTTTTCCAGATCACAGGCCATGTTGAAGTAATAAATTTGAAAAGCAAATAATAAGAAATCAGGAGGGGGAGGGGAGGAAGACAGCTGTGCAGGAAAGTTGGGTCGGGGGAGGGGTCTGAGCTAGACCTTGGGAGGGGGAAAGAGCTCAACCTGTTGGTAGGTTGCAGGATTTTTCACAGTATTTCCAAACAACACCTTTGCAAAATTGCAGGCAGACGTCGGGAAGTATGAACGTTTAAAATCCAAAGCTGGCTGTGGAAGGCGGGGGGGGGGGGGGCATTCGGGGAGGAAGGCGGGGCTTATTTCCGAAGAGGCAGATCCAGAGGGCGAAGGTTTTGACGAACTCCAGTAATTAACCGGCATAGACCACTGATGGGTAATTCGATCCTGGGAGAGGGAGTGAACTGGCGATGCCAAAAGTACAATCAACTACAACAGACCAAGGGATTCTGGAAGGACTGGCAGGCAGCTCCACGCTCCGGGATGAGTTAAACACGGAACCATTCATTTAACAAAAAGATCCTACACCTACCTCGAAAGCTCCAGGGCCTGGCACAGAGCTAGCTACCCTCAAAAGTCTCAGTTTGATCACCCTCCTCTCGCTTGGGAAACACAAAGCCTTGCCAGGCGGCCGCGCGCCCTCCCTCCCCACCGCACCGAGGGCACTGCCTCCCCAAAATAGTTCCCCCGGTGGGTATCGCGGCGCTGAGGTCGGTCAGCTGACGAGGGGAGCCCGCAGAACTGCGGTCACACATGAAATGACAGAGCCAAAGGGAGGCGGCCGCCCCGGCGCCCGGTGACAGCAGCTCACCTCGGGCGTCCTCCCGGGAGCGCGGCTAGCGCCCCCGCGGCCGCCCAGAAACGTGCCGCCGAAGCTCGGTCCCTCCCCACCCTTCCCGCGAGCGCCGTCTGGGCACGGAGGCCGCCGGACTCGCGGGGCCAGTGGGCGAGCACACACCCCTCTGCCCTTCCCTCCCCCCGTCCAGGTCCCACACATCCCCAAAGATCGCGCTGGAAGACGTCCACTTTGCGTGGAGTAATTGAAAACTAGAACATCAAATGGCTTGTCCGAGGGGGAGGGGGTGGGGGCGAGAGATAGTTGTTAATGCTTAACGTGTTTGTGCCGGTTACACGACCGCTTTGAAATCCGCCCGGGCAGATCTGCAAGTTATTTGAATGTATTATTCCAGTACCTGTCATTTATCACTTTATTCAACACGTCTTTGCCAACTCAATAGCTTTTGATCTCACTCTGCCTCCATTTCGTAATTTCCGCCCTCTTAAACATATCAAATACTTACTTAAAAAAAAAAAAGTGAACAATATCGAAACCCACCGAAAGAAATCCACCCAGCCCCGACCAAGCCAGACGCGAAGGTAAAATTTTCAAAAGGCAAAAAATATAAAAAAGCATGTGATGTTCAAGAGGCAGTAGCAAGAGAGAACGATCACACACACTCACACTTTCACACACACACACACACACACACATCCTTGAACAAAACCCTTCTCGAACAAGTTATTTGATCTTGACTAAAATCAGCAGTTGGATCCTCTTTGTAAAGCTGACAGCCAAACTCTGACAATGGCAAAATACTCGAGCCCCAGCTAGTGGCGCTACCCCTTTAAAAAAGGAGTCGATCCTGCTCGCCTGCAGAAGTGAATACAGTATTTTCAAGCTTGCCCAGTAATAAGCATTACTAGGGGGGGGGGGGGGATAATAAAGAAAGAAGAGAGGGAGATATAAGTTTACCACCTCGCCATGGTCGCTATTTCTGCCCTGGGGAGTGTCTTCTGGGAGGAAATAAAGTTTAGAGCTGGATAAAAGTTGCCGGCTGGTCCTCTCTTCCCACAACAGCTGGAGCTCCGCTATGCAAATCGGATCCTTTGGCGTACATCTTACAAAGAAAAAGTCGCCAAGGGACAAAATTCTTGGTTTGCCTTCAAGGTGGAATTGAAAAGCCTTGTAGAAAATGTAAGGTCCGTGCAAGCCACACGGTGAGCCGACCCACTGCAGGGGAAAAAAAGCACCAAATAAATAACGTAGCCATCAGAGCACAAACATCTATTCCCAGACACATTTACACACAGACATCCACACTCTTAATACAGAAGAGCTAACAGATATAAAGCTGGGTGGAAAAATAATAGAGCCCACAAATTTTCTGCCTCCCTTAAAAAAAAAAAAAAAAACAAAACTCCGAGCACCCCCACCGCCACCTCTCCCTACTTCTCCATCTGAGGCGGTAAAATTACATTATGTATGTATGATCAGTGCAGGGATTTTTTTTAAACAATAAAAATGATTTTGGGGGATGCAGAGGGTAAAAGTTTGGTGAAAAGTTTGTGGGGGGTGTGGGTGGGTGCAGAGGTGTGGGTGAGTTGGGGGGCTGGGGGGTGCCGGGGGGTGCCGGGATCGGAGGAGCGGAGGAGAGCGAAATACCTGGAGTGAGTTGGGCTCCATCTCGACGTTCTGAATTGATTGAACTCAACATTCTCTCCAAACTTGTTGGCTTGAATGGATTGCATCAGGTCCTGGCAGGGAAAAACATTCTCTGCCTTCAGCTGGCGTAATGTCTCAATATAAAACTGAGCTCTTGCCTCCCCTTCGGCACCAAAATGATTGAAAATATGTCCTAATATTTCTCTGACGACTCAATTTTCAGCTCCTGTCAAAACTGTTTAGGTTTCCTTCCAAATGTGGGATGATCAAATTCATAATCGGAAGAAAGGTTCTGTCCGATCTCGGCGGGAAGCGGATGGATCAAGGCAAAAAACATATAGGAAGGTTTGTAAAAATAAAATCCACCCTAAAACTGTGTGAAGATGAGACTTCCCTCTTCCCAATCTCTCTTGTCTTGGGGTGTCGTCTAATGAGATTTTTGGAGGAGAAGAGAGCTAGAGAGCTCCGCTTTGCATCTGACAGGACCTGCTTGTATATGTCTAATATAAAGAACATTTCCTGCAGAGATTCCGGGGCGCTGCTCCTCTTTCTAATGCTCCTTAGCAGATTTGCTGTTATTAGACATGTAGATTTGTTTGATAGTTAAATTACGCTTCCTCACTGCCATGTTTTCGAGAACTAATCTGTTAAATTATCTTTTGATGCCTATTTACATGGAAGGGAAAAGTGGGTTATCGATTATATAAACATATAAATATTAATGCATTTGTTCGCTTCGCAAAAAAATACTCAGCGAAAAAAAAACCCAGAAAGACAAGTGAGCAATGCATACACATCTCAGGATTTTGCAAACAATATTGAACGGACAGCGACTGCATTTAGGGACTGGAACAATAAACGATGCATGATAAATCAATAAATGCGAGCTGCGAGTCTGCTCGGAATATGAATTCAGGCTCCCGGTTCTGCGTGTGCATTCTTTAATTTTGAAGTATATACACTAGTACGTGTTTACAATGCTGATGGACGCCAAGGGCGCTCTCAAATGATAATGTGTTTATATAACCCAGTGCTACAGGAATAATATACCGACTCCTACCCCACCCCCATCCCCTCCCCCGCCAAAAAAGGGAGGGGAGCTTCCTCAATAATAGTTTGAAACTGAAAAAATCCATTTGCAAACTAGTTAAATACAACCAGAAATTAAGCTGTTGAAAACCGGGGGCATGAACCGTAAGACAATAAAGGTTTTAAATGTGTATATTTATTGTTCTGGAGCCCTGGAGCATTGCGAGGTTTGCATGCACGGCTATTATGCAAACACAGAGAAACTTAAGAGCTACAGAACAAGGAACAGGCAGAGACTGCAAAGCCCTCGTTCGCTCCGACCCAGCTGCCCGTCCTCCGCCAGGCTAGATTGCATATTCGCAGTGTTGATGTAAAATGGTGTACTCGCTTCCCCCATGCTCCCCACCCCCTTCCCCGCTCTCCTCCCACTCCTTCCAGCGCCTCCCGCCCCCCCCTCCCCGATTTTATTATATTGGCACCAATCTTTCTAAAGTGGGTCTGGCATGCTAAAAAAGTAAACATGTACTATATGGGGAATAAGGTCTGTATAGTATGACAGTTGAAACTTGATCTGTGATAAAATTACAGGATGTTGAAATTACTAGTAAGCTATTTTTAACGCTTTCGCAACGTTTCACCTCTAGTCACAGCATCTAGTTGAAACAGGATTACTTTAATGAAAATTATATTCACATGGCTGAAGTTAATACACCCGGCAGAACACAAATGCCTCATATTCAGTGACTTGAGGTGGAAAGACCCTCTGTGTGTATTTTTATGCTTTTTCATAACGTCTACGTCCGCTGCAGTAAGAATTAGGGCACTTAACATTATCTAAACCACATTTTTGATTCAGAACATGGGGAAGTAATAAAAGGCAAGATCTATCTCGTTTCTATACACACAGAGATAAACGAAAGAAAATGGCAGATCCTCCAATTACAATAAGTAATAAAAGCCCATGCCAGAGAGCCGGTGTTCTTAAAGATGAAAACTATTTTAATAATTTAAAGTAATATCACAACTCTGCACCATGAAGGGGGACAATGTAACAATTCGCAGCCTCCCATCTTTGCATTAGCCAAATTATGACTTGCACATCACTCTTTAATTATCTTCCTTGAAATTTCATCTGATCTTTCTATTTTATAAACATGGGTTACAAAGAGAAATTACAGCTCTCCTGCGTTTTCTCTCTCTTTTTAACTTTATGATGCATACTGCAGACGTCTGATTAGAATAACCCATTTTGTTCATTTTTTTACATATGAATGGACTTGACTGAAGGGCATTTTACGTATTTTTTTTAAATACATGAAAGGTGCCTAAGGCTTCAGTTAGTCTCTGTCCTGTTAGCGTAAATACATACATCCAGTTCAAGACATCCTATATTTAAAAACTTGAGTTGCAGTATTTTGACAAGATCATGTTTGAGATCGACTCTGAGTCAGTTTCCTGTATGACCAATGCAGCAGCATTTATGCAGGAAACCTCAACAGAATGCCTGAGGGTATCCCTGGATTGTATATTAAATCTCTCAAAAAATACACAGCTCTTTAGAGCATCTAAGTAACTTCTGCTGGTTTTGGTGCTGTAAGTCTTTAAGTGTCTGTAAGGGACTTCAGCTAATTAGAAACCCTGTTTCTATGTCTCTTCAAGGTAGACGCTGAACTAGGCTGCATGCTGCGTAATCTCTCTTCTCGTAAACTCCCGATAAGGTTTTTCAGATGTTAACAATTGCAGGGATCTAGGTCTGAATATTTTTGAATATCTGCAGTCTGGTAATCAGATGAATGCTAAATTTCAAAACTGAATCACAGGGGTATCTTCCCTCTCTTTTTACAGCACCACCCACTACCATCCCCAAGAAAATAATCAAATCTAATAAATTAAGCCTCTGGTCCAGTCCTGTAAAAGGCTTTTAAAACCACAGATCACAATGGTGTGTGTTTACAAAAAAAAATCAAAACAGAAACCAAAAACAAAAAACATCCTCTATTTTACCTCTTTAATACGATGCTGATAGGCACCTGTAAATTATCTGTGTAGCAAAGAAAGTTTCAATTAAGATAAGGAGATTGTATTGAAACAGTTCTTTGAAGTAATGTAGTTAATAGCCTGTTTGATTTCTGCTTGTGAGAGAGTAATAACGTGGATTCAAGGCTCCATCAATCACAGAGCAGATGTAAGACTTGAGACACCGACACCCAGGGGAATAGAGGCAAACTCCTGCAGTGCAGGGTCCTTGGGCTAATGTAAAGTAAATACTCATAAACAGATTGAATGTTGTAAGAAGACAATCCATTCAGGACAGTTATAATCATGAAAGCAACTGCTTTATTTATCTATAAAAAGCTTGTAGCTGGGACTCACTGTGTATAAAAGAGGAGTGGGAAAGAAAGCAGTATATGTTTATAGGACCGACTATTTCTGGGCTCTTTCTTACACCGTTACACAGGAACCTATACCCACACATCTATATTCCTGCTGCTTTGCTAACCCAAAACCCAACTCTCTGTTTTATTTGGTTTATTTAACGGGTAAAAAATTTTAAAAAATCATTCCCACCCCTCAAGGTGGGTGGGGAGCACTAGACACATTTTTTCAGTGTCTGTGAATCGTTTCATAAAGGATCAGGAGGATTAAGTTAGTTGCAAAAACCAGCAGTGACATAATTAGGCAGCTTGGGCTATAATAAACAGGATCATAAAAAAAAAAAAAAAGTACAGTTTGAAGGAAGAAGGCAACCATTTCGAAAATTCAAACGTCTCCGGGCACCTCTGGGCCTCCCCCTCTCCCAAATTGCAAAACACAACTGAAGCATTTTTGACCTTGGCTACAATAATACTCCATGTTTTAGCACTTTAGTCAGCATTTTATCTACTAATTGCTACACACTACCGCATGTGGCTCGAATCTGCCACTGCAGCTTGCTTTCACTGGTGAGCGAACTGCTTGATAAAGACTGGGAATTCAACCTGGCTGTTTCCTTTCTTGCTCCCCCTCGGCTCTCCCCTTTTTTTTTCTTTGCTCTTCCAGCTAGAAGCCGCTAATTTTTGCAGAAAATACCGCATGGATCAGAACAGGGACGTTGAATGGTTCCCTAATCTCCTTCCACAGGCTAAACTCGGGCCACTTTGGCGATCGGGAGGCAAAGCAAGGAGATGAAGGGGGGGCGGGGAGGAAGGAGTGGGGCGAAGCCTGGGGAGGGTGGATCCTGGCCTGTTGGTGGACCTGATGCTAGCTGTTTCTGCACACTGGTCCGTTGGCTAGTCCATCGATGATTGGAAGTCCGTGGGACTCCGCGCTGCCACCTGGGGACCTCGAGTTAGGGGCTCTCTCCCGTCTTGCTTGGTTAGGAAGTGGGGTTCGAGGGTTAGCCCCGCAGTCCGCAGACTGATTCGTGGACTGAAAAACTAGCACTGTCTGAGGGTCAGCCACCGCCTAGTTCCCTCCCCTTTCCAAGCCTGGCGCCGTAGTCAGCGGTGGGGGTGGGTGGCGTTATTAATAAGGCGGCCTCCCGCAGAGCAGGCTCGCCGAGTCTTAGTGCAACAAGTCTATTGGTTTGAAGGAAGATAAACCGGGTTATACGGGTCATTGCTTTCCAGGAGACCTCTAGTGGTCAAAGGTTGAGCTACATCTTAAATACGGGGCTCCTGTTTGTCGCCTGTTTCCTGGGTTGGATCGCCAACTCAGGTCAGGCAATAAGGTAGGTAGCTAGGTACAGATTTGTCGTGCACTTGAGGCCAAAGACAAGAGAGAAGCAGGGAACTCTGAGAAGATACCCCAGGGAGAGGTCATGTGATGCCCTTTGTGGACACAGAGGTCCCAAGTTCCTCTGCCCTTAGAGCAGATGGCGACTTCCTATCTTATCTTGATTTTCTTTCCAGGTCTGAGATTGGTTAGGTATTCCCAGGGAAGTTGGATTAAATTTGCCCAAGCCATTTCCAGTTATAGTAACAATGTTGAATCAATTTTTTAAAATTTGCTTGTAAATGAAAGCCAAGTCCCACTCGGTTCCCATGATCACAAATACACACAAACCACCTTCATCTGAACAATTAATTGCCTTCAAATGCCTCATAATTCTGGGTTATTTGGTTTAGAAGCAAATAAGCTTCATTTCTTCTTCTTTTTAAGATTGCACACACTGCAGTGGTGCCCATATAACATTTGACTAAATTGTGACCTTGTTCCTCTGTTGGGATGACACACCATTTCATCTCAGGCGGTAAACTACTGGGGGGATGGGTGGTGGTAACATACAGGCTCTTTATTCTTCAGACTCATTTGTGACCTGCATATTAATAAATAATTTGATCAAATCGCCCCTCAGCATGGTATTGCTGGGGATAGCTATCTTAGCTTGTTCTAAAAACAGAAGTCCCAGCCATCTGAGGTTATTAAAACATCTTGCCATACTTGATTTTTTGAAAAAAAGAAGACAGGAAAATATACAGACATGGAGCCTTTGCTCTACTGAGGGACTCATATAGTGCCTACTAAAAATTTCTCTGGGCCGTTTCAAATGAACGTTAATGATGCCTTGTATTTGGTGATTTATGACTTAAAATTACTTGACAGGCATTAAGTAACTCATTACTTAGAAGCAGAGTGGGCATGGTAGGTAAATCACTACACTGAAAGTCAAGGGGACCATTCTTCACTGATTTTCTATGTCTCCCTGTCCATGGCTATAATTATCTGCAGGACTCAAACCCTAATTCTGGCTTTGTCAGGATTTCTCAGATAATTGGGGCCGAATTATCCAGACTGGTCATCTATGTAGTCACAGCCCCCTGTGCTAGGCCATCAACCAAACCCACGGAAGCGCCAGCAAGTCCCTTGGCTGCCTCCACCTACATTTTGCCATGCCACAGACTGATAATTTTATGACTTGTTATTACAGGTTGAAATATGTAAATGTAGTAATTCCTACTAAGGGTGTAAAAGGATCTGAATACTTCAGAGGAAAAATAATACCAAGAAGAGTAGTGAGACTGTTCCCGTTCTCATCTTCAGGAAGCTTTGGCCAAAATGAAATTGCTCAGTCTTTTCACCAAGAAGGCAGGGGGCCTGATGAACCTTGCTTAGGACTTACACAATTCCATTCTCAAGGTGTGCTAGCCCAGCTATTATGGGCTCTCTAGATCTTATTGTTATGATTTTCAGGAATTTTGCAAGCTAGCTATTAAACATATCTATTATTAAACATTAAATTATACAAACTTACAATTAAATATTGTATTAAAAACAAAGGTAGTACATACTCAAAACTCATCACTTTCTACTTATTTTCCTAGAGTTTTCTATTATTTATACTCTTGAGGCTATTTTTACCTTTTGTGTTTTTATGGTTGCAATACTGTAAGATGGTGTGCTAGCGGACATCTCTTCCTAGTCCATGGCCATTGGTATGTTGGTAGCTTGAAATTGGTTGTGGTGGGAGTACTTAAACCATGGAACTCAACAAACATTACAAATCAGGGCTTGATTTATTGTTTTGTTGGTTGTTTGGACTTAAGAAAATGATGGAGAAAATGTTAATATTGCAGATTGTGATAGTTCTATTTATATATCAGTCTGGGTCATGGGGTGCTCAGATATCTGGTCAAATGTTATTCCAGATGTGTCTGTGAGAATTTTTTGGATGAGATTAACATTTGAATCAGTGGACTAAGTAAAGTGGATTGCCCCGTCCCTCAGTGTGGGTGGGCTTCATCCAATCAGTTGAAGGCATGAATAAAACAAAAAGTCTGAGTAAGAGGAGACTCTTGCCTGGCTTCTGGAGATGGGACATAGGTCTTTTCCAGCTTTTGAACTCAGACTGAAACATTGGCTCTTCATGAAACTCGAGCCTGTTGACTTTTGGACTGGAACTTTTGCCATTGGCTCTCCTGATTCTCACATCAGCTCTCCTGCGTTTCCAGGTTGCCAGCTGCAGATCTTGAGACTTCCAAGCCTCCAACCACTTGAGCCAATATACATACAGACATCCTATTGGTTCTGCCTCTTTATTTTTTTTTAATGTTTATCTGTTTTTGAGAGAGAGACAGAGTGTGAGCGGGCGAGGGGCAGAGAGAGAGGGAGACACAGAATCCGAAGCAGGCTCCAGGCTCTGAGCTGTCAGCACAGAGCCCCATGTGGAGCTCAAACCTACGAACCGTGAGATCATGACTTGAGCCAAAGTCGGATGCTTAACTGACTGAGCCATCCAGGCACCCCTGGTTCTGCTTCTTTAGAGAACCTTGACTGATACACAAATTAGAAGTGTATCAAGTCTGTACCAATTATATTGTGAATAGTGCAAAAAAAATTTGGGGAAATACTTGAAAGTTACTATCTGATTTAACAAAGAAGTTGCTGACGTCATTTATGAAAGATTAGAGTTCTGAGATACATCTTTGTTTTTTCACTTCTGTCTTACTCCTTCATATAAATGAAAAGATCAACCGACATTCATGTTGGAACTATATTCATTTGTTAATGCAGTCATAGGTAAGCTATTGATACAAGAGTTCAGCAAATAGTTAACAAAATCATTCTTTGCAAGTAGATTGGCTATATGGAATTGACAGTGAAAAGCGTTGTATATTTTATTATTATTTGTGTATTTGTGCTATACTTGCTGTATATCAGCAAAATGTATAATGAACTTATACACCCACTTATTTGTATATATCCAAATCTAGATACACACATATGTACATATCTAGATCTAGATATAAACACACACACACATACTTTTTTTTTTTTAAAGGATGGGAAGCTAGTTAAATATTTAGAAGCGCATCTCTGTCTAAAGGTAGCCTTGAGCCTGACATGCAACCCAAACTTCTAGAGTAAGGATTGGCAAATTATAGCCTACCACCTGTTTTGTACATGAGTAAAGAATGTGTTTTACATTTTTAAATGGTTGAAAAAAAATCACTAGAAGAATAATATTTTGTGGCATATAAAATTATATGAAATTCAAATTTCAGCGTCCGTAAATACAGTTTATTGGAACTCAGCCATGCTCATTCATTTATGTATCGTCTACGGCTTCTACCGCGCTAAAATAGCAGAGTTGAGTAGTTGTGACAGGGACCGTATGGCCCTCAACACCTAAAATATTTACTGTTGTGCCCTTTGTAGCAGCAGTTTGTAGTAGAAGTTGTCTGTTCTAGAATATGCAGGTACATTCCTTGGCTGGGAGTAATAGACACAACCAGATGACCTTCTGAAGTCTTTCCTTGCTGTTGGTCCTAGAAATCCTTCCTCAGTAAACAGGGAAAATGGAATACCTAGCGATGTGAGGGATTCAAATCATTGCCTCAAGGAGAGAGCCAATGCCATCGCAAAAGTAAGACTGAAGCATGAGATTTCCCACTCCTTCGCTTGTGTTCCAACCACTGGATGACAGTGCCTTTCTTCCTTACCGCTTGTCCTAAAGCACTGTATAATTTTGTTGGGCGCTGTTAAATATTTATTGAATTTTCTCGTCCAATGTGGTTCGGTTACTGTGTGTCTATGTGTGTGATGGGACCCTTCAGGATTAAAGGTGCTATATAAATAGAGGATTATTTTATGACTCGTTATTGCAGGTTGAAATATGTAAATGTGGTAATTCACTAATGCTATATCAGTGCATATATCTGGGAAACAAGAATGCATTATCCTTCCATTTGAGTCTAACATCATTTACATCCTTTTAAAAAAAAATACCCAATCAATTTTTTTTTTTTAAATGAGGGAACGCAGTGGAGAAAAAAAAATTCCTTTAATGCAATACTTCAGCTGAAAGTTTAATGACACAAAAGGCAGGCAATTCAAAGTTACAGTTCCCACAGCAACTGTAACTCTGCTATATAGCACATTTAGGCATAGATTTCACAGCATGTACTGCAATACAAAATACTCCACACTGGGCATGCAAGGGGGCAGAGTTATGGTTGCTATGGGTACCATGACTTTGAATTTCCAGATTTTTTGAGAGTTTAAATTCTCAACCAGAACATCACATTAATAGTTCATTTTTTTTGCATTGAAAATAATAAAGATTGTATCACTGTTTCCACTGCCAAACCTATCTCCAGCTCAGTCCACCACTTAGTATAAATACCTACCCAAACATATTCACCCTGCTTGCTAAAATTAAACACATGACCTCAGCCCAAGGAGTATTTTAGTTTGCAAATTTATATGCAATGACTTTCACTGGAATAACTAAATCTGCTCCCCCCTCCTTTCCAAAAATCACCAATAAATTCAGGTTAACTCTTTCAGCATTCTGGCGTATTTTATCTGTTATTCATGGGCTGAGAGGATATGATAATCAGATTCATTGTGTATGAATGTGTGATGTATATATTTATAATTTATACTCTGTCTACTTCCAAAAAGAACTGGAGGCAGCAAACCGCATGTATTCATTTATTCATTTATTCCTTGGACAGACCATGCAATTTTATGCCCTTATGCTAGTGGTCTCAGGACCCTTTTCACTTTTAAAAATTGTTGAGGACCTCAAAAAGCTTTTTTTATGGTAGATATATACAAATAAAAATATATATCTTGATATTTATCATATTATAACTTATTGAAATATTTAAAAAAATAAATATTCATTAAATATTCATTTTAAAACAACAATAATAAACTCATGGTATAACATGTTTTTTATAAATAATAACTATATTTTCCAAAACAAAGAAACTTAGTGAAAAGAGAAGTATTGTTTTACATTTTACAAATCTCTTTAATGGAAGACAGCTGGATTCTCACAGTTGCTTCTACATTCAATATGTTGACTATCTCAAGTCATGTAGCTTCTGGAAAATGCCACTATATTTTGTGAAAGAATGTTAATGAAAAAAAGCAAATAATATCTTAGCATTATTATGATCATTATTTTCACCCTGTGGATGACCCAAAATGGTCTGCTGGTGTCCCATGGTGCTTTGAGAACCAGTGTTCCGTATATTTTCTTATGCTATTTTCCCAAGCATATGCATTTTTTTTGTCCATAGGAAAACTCCTATTCATGCTTCAAGGCCCTAGGAAAAATTGTTCCCTTAGCTATATTCTCATAGCACTTTATACATGTGCCAATCTGAGCATCTATTATGTGTCCTTATGTTTGTTTAAATGTCTGGAGTTGTTGTTTTTGTTAGACTATGAGTTCCTTAAAAGGAAACCATGCCTTATGCATTTTCTAGAATGGTACCTGGTAGTCCATATGTATGGGATGTAAGAATTCAACTCAACAAACAAGTGATAAAATCATTCCCGTTCATTAAGTCCACAATATATGTTAGGAACGATGTCTCAAATTTAATCCTCATAAAAATACTATGAACTTGGTACTATTATTATCAATATGTTTTGAGTGAGGAAACTAAGGCTTGCCCAAAGTTGAACAGCCATGTGCCTCCATGCCAAGAAATATGGAGGGTAGTAAAAAGCAAGAAACAGTCTCTGCCTTAAAGGCATTTACAATCTACTTTAAGAGACAAGACATAATGCACAAATGAAAGTCAAATAATAATATACAAGTTAGCTAAAAACAGACCTTGAAAACTATAATTAAAGAAATGCCCACTTACTAGAAATGGCTACTGACTCAATGAATTATTTAGATTAAACATTTAGAGAACATACTTCTATCAGAAAGCCTTTGTTTTGGAATGCACACCAGATAACTGTGTGTTTGTTTATAAATTATATATTTGCCATTACCCTATATGTTACAGATGTAATAAAATACACTAAGTCAAAGATTTAAATTATAAGGAAATTTAAAGGAATTAGATAAAATACATATAAAAGACATTCTAAAATTTTCCTCAGCATGCTAATGAATTATGCACCTCACTTTGGTGCATAGTCAGCTTTAGTTGACTAGTGGCAGTCCACTTGGCTGCACACTACGGTCATCTGGAGAGTTTTTAAGATATGATGCTGGTGTCTCACCCCCAGGTCAATTAAATCAGAATCTCTGAGCGTAGGTACACAAGTCATAGGGATTTTTTTTACCCTCCCTCCCCAAGCAGGGCATTCTAATGTGCAACCAGAGGTGCAAATCCCAGACTGTGGTAGCAAAGAAAAATCAGGGGCTGTAGCTTGGGAAAACACCACGGAGAAGATGATATTAAAAGCAGCTTTGAAATTTTTACTTGGAAGTATTAAAAAGTCCTGTTTGTGAAGTTGAGTAAGATGATCTTTAAAATGTCTTTTTGCTTAAGTTTTTTTTGGGTTGGGGTGGGGGTGGAGGAAGCAGCACCCATTTTGAATGTACCTGGCTTGTCATGGTCTAGAATTGAGGAGCCCTGAATTTTATGCTGTGCCTGGCTGATCATCTTTGCTGACCCCTTGGGCTATTTTTCAATAATAGTAATTTTGAGGGTGGTGATTTTCTGTTGTCATAAAGTACTGAGTCTTGGAAAAGTCAATTCTTTGAGCCAATATACAGGTCTATAAATGGAATCATGAAATGTTTGTTCTGGAAGGCGTTTTCGAACTGAATCCTGTTTTACATATGAGGGAAACTGAGACCCAGAGATGTTAAGTGGTGTTGGATGACTTCTGTAAGGCACAGCTCTGGAAAGGAAGGTTTGGCACATTAGACAAATTGTTCTCAAACATATGCTATGGAATTCCACCTTCATGAATGTCTCAAGCCATTCTGGGATGGGATGTCTGGGCAGAAAGGGGTGAAGTAATTGTGGCCCTTCCATGTTTAGCAGATCCTGTCAACATTGGGGTTAGGTTAAAACATTTTTTTTGAGGGGGGAGGGAGGGCACACATGGAGGAGGGGCAGAGGAAGAGGGAGAGAGAGAATCTTAGGCAGGCTCCACACCCAGCATGGAACCCGACACGGGATCATGACCTGAGCCAAAATCAAGAGTCTGACTATTAACTGACTGACCCACAGAGGAGCCCCTCAGTTTAAACATTTTTAGACAAATAATAAATAAATAAATAAATAAATAAATAAAAACTGTGAATGCAAAATCAAAAACAAAAACAAACAAGAAAGCAAAGAAACACATTTTTTAGACAAATTACATAGAACCCCCCTAAACTCCAAAAGTTAGAAAGCTCCCTGAGCTCTCTGCTCCCCCATTCTTAGGTCTGTTGTGACTATAGTGGTCTAAAACCTTCAGTGTGAATGAAAAAGTTGAACCAGATGAAGTCTGAGGTTTCTTTTGACCCTTCATGAAATTTTTGGTACTGCATTTCTAGGTAGTGTTACCCAAACATGAGGACAATATTAGAACACAAAGTTGGGTTCTAAGTATCCCCCTTTGTGCTGCACAACAAGGACAAGAAAGGTATTCCCATATAATTTCCATTTTGATGCCCAGAGCCTGGGGCCCATAGAATTCTAAAACAAGAGTAGCCATACTTCACCATGCCTGCTCAGCAAGGGTCATTATAGGTAAAAGACAGCACAGAGCTGCTAGACCCAGGGGGACAGTGTCATGCAGAGCAAGAAAATTTCATGTTGATGACTAGTCGAGATTTTTTTTTTCCCATTTGGTTTAAATTGGGTTTCATGAAGTGAAAAACAATGCATGATATCATGTTTGTTTTTCATTCTTTAAGTCATAAGAAAATATTGGAAAGGTTTAAATGTAGGAGCTAGCATGACATTTCACTTTCCTTTATGCATGGTTTATGCTGTTACTTGTTTGAGATATCCTTCACCTGTCATCTTCATCAGTCTACTGAAAGAAGTCCAACACACCAATTGAAAAATGAGCAATGTCCTAAATGCCTGTGTATACTCAATACTAGTATACTAAGTACTAGTATTAACCACATTTTATTTTTTTAAGTTTATTTATTTATTTTTTAGAAAGAGAGCAAACAAGTGGGGGAAGGGCAGAGAGAGAGAAGCCAAGTCTGAAGCAGTCTCCAGGCTCTGAGCTGTCAGCATGGAGCTGGATGCAGGGATTGAACCCATGAACCGTGAGATCATGACCTCAACCAAAGTCAGATGTTCAACAGACTGAACCATCCAGGTGCCCCAGTATTATACACATTTTGAATGAAGGCACTGACATGCCTGATGAGGATAAGTTACTTGCCTAAAATCAAACAGCTAGAAAGACATAAAGGATGGATTCAAACTCAGGTAATCAGTTCAGAGTTTGCGCTCTTAATACACATTCTACCATCTCTCTGATGATATCACAGAAGAAAAAATTCAAATATTTGATGAATGTATTAAACAGTTGTCTTCATTACTTTGGATTAAAAAATTAAATTATAAAATGAAACTAGATTTACAATCTATCAACCTGGTAAAGATTTTAACGGGTAGCCAATGTTCAGTTGGAAGTAAGAGAACAGAATTTGCTTCACAGAGGGGAGTGCCAATTTGTATAGTCCGTCTGAACGACAATGTAGCAGTATATAATACATTCTTTAGAAACAGCCTACCCTCAAACGCAGAAATTCCCCATCTATGAATTTATGCTAAAGAAAAGTTTGGACAAGTTCACAAAAAAGAATATAAAATTTACACCAGAACATAGTTTAAAATAACAAAAATTTGGAAGCAGCATGAGTAATTGAAATAGCGGATTGGCTGTAAAAATCATGGCACAATCCCAGGAAGGAAAAATATGCACACATTAAAAATGTAATAGAAACATGTTTATTGACATGGGAAGATATTAAAAATACTGTTGTTTTAAAAAGGAAATCTCTTTAACTTAAAACATACCAGTTTATGTCAATAAGAGCTTTAAGGCAATTACATTTCTTTGTACTTTTTGGTAGTTTTAAAATTTCTACAATGTAATATATATGTATTTATATATATTTTTTTATATATCATATATATACACTAGAAAGTTCTCAACCTTCCTTGCCACTGGAAAACCTCGTGCAGATGTGCAAAACAGGCAGTGACTGTAACCAGAGAAGGTTCAAAGTGAAATTAACAGCTAACATTTATTGAGCACTCATTATGGGCTAGGAGCTCTAATAAATATGTTGAATGAATTATTTCTTTTAATCTTTACAAATCATATGATATGAAGCTCTCTTAGCAGTCCATTTTAGCAGCTGAAGCATGGAGAGATTAAATAACTTGCTCAAATTTACTAAGGAGGAAGCTTCTAAGGGGGATGTGAATAATTTGTAGGATTCAGAAAAAAAAATAAAGTTGACCCTTTGGTGTTAAGGAATCATATCCTGGGGAATGGAACATTAGCTAGTTAACCCCCAAAAGAAGATAAGTTTATCTGGTTAAAAATTAAACCATCCGTTATTAGAAATTGAGACCTGAGGGAATCCAGAATAAGAAACTATATTGTGTGATTTTTTGACAGTACAGTTAACTTTTCCACCAAATAGAAAGCGGTTTACTGGTAGATTTTTTTTTAATTGGATGTGATACGAAGGGTATCTGATCTGAGGAGGAGCCTAGAGCAAGTCAATTCAATTCATTTTGGTAATTTGGGGATTTTGCTTGGCTTAACACCCATCCCCCTTCCCAGTTCTTCTATGAACATCTGATGTTCTCCTCTACATCCTTAAGAGTCTCCTCCTTTGATATCTTACTGTTTCTCCCACCTAACTACCAGCTGGGAAATACAGAAGTACTAAATGTTACAGTAACTTTAGAACTTCTGAATAGTAGGGCCCTAAGGGTGGCAGTACTGTTGGAAGGAGGTGACCTGGAACTCTTTCAGGTTGTGTTTGCATAGCACTTAGCATGAGAATGAGAAAACATTAATTGTGTACATCAAAGAATGGGCCACTGATAAGTGACTTAGTCCTAAGGACAAGTAATGAATCAACGACCAGCTGCAAAGTAAATGTGCCTAGTACCCTTGGGTCTCTGTCTAACCTCAAGGTGCCTTCAGACACAGAGGAATTGTTTTCACTATTGCCATTGATGATCCTTAATATTCTATCTCAAATAGTGGGAAACAGAATCTTGAAAAGACAGTAAAACTTTCATGATTGTCATGAAGTTTTGTTCATGAAATTTATGTTCCTTGGAATATAATTCCGAGGAATGCCTCTACTCATCATTCCCTTCCCTATCATTCATTGAAATCCAACCCAAGGGCCCCTTTTCTATGGAAAATTCTCTGATGCTATCAGCTGAGAATTATCTCAACATTCCTGGAACTCCACAGGCAGTATGTATTCCTTTCTGTGGCTGTTGACTCTTTGAATAAGTTGTATAGTTATATTGCTCTTCCCTTGAGAGACAAGAACTCTACTAAATAACAATAATGGGAAAACAACAGCAATGACTAAGGTATTGCAAACCTAATTATTTCAGTAGAGAGAAACCTAGTGATTTAAAGTTAGACACAATCTACCAGACTAAGCCTTCAATGCACGAGGCTTCAAATGTTTTAAAAGTCCAGTGTGTTGAGAACTTATTCTGTGAAAGGGTTTAATTGGCTTCTAGCTCAAGACTGAGAGGTAGGAGGTACTTTATAGACTTTGGTCATTACTAAGACATATTCTCAGTTACTTCCTGGAGCCTCAGTTCCCTCATCTGACAATGGGACAAATGATACGAAGAGGTCATACCTAATAGAACTATTGTGAGAACAAGGTAAGATAAGAGATGTGGAAAAGCTTTATCCAAGACATTATTGGGCATTATTTTAAACCAGAAGCCAAATCCTATGTCAGAGGAGATTGCTGTTATAGGATGGGTGGTCAATACCTAGAATTAAAGTATGATCAATGAGACCAACTACCTGGAACTGACATCCACTAAGGGAAAGTCTGAGGGGCAGAAGTGGGGAGATGAGGGCAGCTCGTACCCAACCAAGGGGGAATATTAATATGCTGAAAAATAGTAGTCTGGCAAGTTTTCCTAAAGTAACTGTCTAAATCTTATCCATGAAATGGGTTTTTCAGGAAGAAAAATGGATCAAATAAGTTTGAGTTAGTATTTTTACCCACAACCTTTAGAATGCAGACATGACACAGCAAGAGGAACACAGGCAGGGAGCTTTAATTTTCTCCAGGGTAGTAACCTGGCCAAAGCTGAAACTCAACCCATTGCCTTAGGATCTGACAGAAGAAAGAATGTGTTTGTGAATTGCTCAGGGTTTCTGAAATAAGAACCAAAAGAGGAAGATTTGAATGATGTTTATCCAGCATTTAAAAAAGGGGAGGCTTTCATTTTGGCAGTCATGGGAGTATTAGTCCTTGGAAAGCTGGATTCTATTATGAAAGAAAGGGTTAATCAGGCACACCCTTTCTGGCCCTCCTTCATCACCCCATTCTAACAGTAAATAGTTCCATGATTGATTAGTAATGTCTGCCATGGTGTGGATGAGGGGAGTCACGACACATTTGTCATACATTTTCAATCCTGCAATAATTATGCAATGACTAATATGTGGTTAGTATAAAAGTTAGATGCAATCGTGTCTACTAAATTATAAAAGGGTTTCAATATAGATCAACTACCCTTAGAGACTTTATGTCTCTATTCTCTGTGTGTTCTGAATCTCTGTTGTGGAGTAGGGTGGAAGAATAGTGCAGTCCCAGTAATTTGTAACAGTCTAGGTCCTGACGCTTCTTCATTCTATTCCCAGCACAGAGATGATATTTTCATTGCAATGGTTCATAATTCAGGACTCACATATCCAAATCTCCAAATTCTGCACAGGGGTAACAGAAGCAGAAAAGAAAAAAAGCGAATGTTTGCCAAGTGGCCAAGGGTGAAATTGGTAGTGGAAAAATTGGATTTGCAAACCATTAAGAATTTTTTACAAACAGTGGAGCATTTAAATAAAATGAAGCTGATGTCTTTCTAAACACTTGGCGTTTTTTCCTTTGTGTTCTTGTTAATGTTCTTTCTTACAGAAGGAATTTTTATTTATCTATTTTATTATCTTTATGCAGATAATTTCTATTTGTTCTACTGAGGAGAGAAGAAATTTTTTTTTAAATTTTTTAATGTTTTATTTATTTTTGAGAGAGAGGGAAAGAGAGGGTGAGCAGGGGAGGGTCAGAGGGTCAGAGAGAGAGGAAGATACAGAATCTGAAGACAGGCTCCAGGCTCTGAGCTACCTGTCAGCACAGAGCCCTATGCGGGGCTCGAACCCACGAACTGCGAGATCATGACCTGAGCCAAAGTCAGACACTTAACCGACTAAGTCACCCAGGCGCCCCGAGAGAAGAAAATTTTTACTTGAGTTGAGTGACTTCAGTATTCAAGAGAAGAGTTAGATTTGTCAGTGACCAATTAAGTGGGATTTAAAAAATGCATGCACTTAACAGAAGACCATAGGGGAAGGGAAGGAAAAAAAATAGCTCAAACAGAGAGCGAGGCAAACCATAAGCGACTCTTAAATACAGAGAACAAACTGAGGGTTGATGGGGTTGGGGGTGGGGGGAGAATGGGTGACGGGCAATGAGGATGGCACTTGTTGGGATGAGCACTGGGTGTTGTATGTAAGTGATGAATCATGAGAATCTACCCCAGAAGCCAAGTGCACACTGTATACACTGTGTGTTAGCTAACTTGACAATAAATTATGTATTTTAAAAAATGCATGCACTTCCTAATAGAAAAGCAATAGGCCCTGGGTGGGGTGGAATTAAGGGACAGGACAGAGGTATGGTACGGAGGAGGAAATAAGAAACACTAAGAAGACAAAAAGAGATCTCTTCTTTGATTAACATCTCTACTTTTTGATCCTTCATTATTTCTGGTCCTTTTCCACGTTCAGCCATTAAGATGGCTGCTCCCTGGGGAGGGACTTTCATTAACTTGTACCTAGAGTAAGTCACCTCCTCCTTCAGACTAGTCTTTCTCCAATTTCAGACACTGACATGTTTTCTTTCTGATGATTGCTTTATCAATTTACCACCTGTATTGTTTCCCATTTATTACTATTTATTTGTATTGACTCACTTTTACAACTTTTTATGACTAAAAGAAAAATCTGTGTCACTTGTAAATAGAAGGTAACCAAAAATAAATAAATAGATAGATCAGTAAATAAACACAATGGAAACTAAAACATTGCTAAACATTTTTAGAAATAAAACTCAGTGATGAAATGTAATTATCTCTACACCTGAGAGATTTACAATTTTCTACTAATTTCTAATTTTTGAAAATAAGTTCCTCATTGAGAAGAATGTATCTATTTATTAATAGTCAGTAATGGAGGGATATTCAGCCTAGTTCAATCTATAATCATGTAACTGTCTACAGTTTGGAAGACAGACTTTTCTAGGGAGACATGATGGATGGTGGGAAAAGCTTGGGATTTCTAATCAGACCACACTGAGTTCTAGCTCTTACTGGTCTCTCACAGTAAAATTAGGATGATAATATCCACTTCACAGGGCTCCTGTGGGGCTGGAAGGTAACATATTAAAAAGTATGTAGAGCATATTTAGGCAACTCTAATTTTATTTCTTTCTACCAATATAATATTTGTAGAATATCTCTGGTTTTGGAGTAGTGTGTTCTGGGTGGAGAAAGACATTTAAAAAAACACAGAATCATAGAATTTGAGAAATGAAAGGGATTATTCAGAAAAAAATAAACAAAATTTATGGGCTGTTTTTATTTTACATTCAAAATAAATATAGCTTTATTGAGTCCCATAGGAAAAATGTACTGGCTTACGACATATACTATCTGCTACATTGACTAGAAAAAAGTCAATGAGCAAATTGTTACAGTTTATAGTCATTCAAAGTTAATATCTGGGCATATTTGAGAAGCAGCAATAAGGTAGCATTTTAATCCTTTAGCTTTACATTCAAAGTGAGGCCATGGGGGTGGACGTGTGGGCCTCACAGCTTTTTGCTTAGCAGTCGTTCCCCTCATGAATGATGAGGAAACAGACTCAGAGCATCAAGTGTCCCCATGTTCTTAAAAAATAAATAAGTCAAATAAATAAGTAGCAACAGAATTTTACCCATTGTAGACTCTCATTAAATGCTTATTACCAATTGACAGCATTGTGTACAATTCTATAAGTGAATGCTTAATATGGAAGGAATTTCAGAGATCACCTAATTCAGGGGTCAGCATTAAGGAGTGATGTGGCTCAGGGGGCACTGGGAGAACCAAAGGGATCAAACTAGAAAGGGAATTCCTCCTAACTGTTTCTAAGCAAGAATTTGGACCCAATGTTGCCACGTCTGACTTCTAAAGAGAAGACAGGTTATTTGAACTTTTGGATTTTTATGTGAAGATATCTTTATCTCTTGGCAACTAATCAACTAAACTCCCCTACCTCTTCTCCCACCCCCAACCCTCACCCCGCCACACACACACACACACACACACACACACACACACAAACACAGAAGTTTGGTTTTTCTGTGTAGGTCAAATAGGAAGTGTCCATGGTTTTCATCTCTGAGTATTGCCATCTTGGTGCATCTGATTTAGACCAAGTGTTCCCACCCAAATGAGAAGATGGAGGCCCAGAAAGAATGAGTTAGCCAAGGGTATATCAGAAGTCTTTCTCCTATGACAAGCTGATAGATCATTTAAAAAAGTATGATGCAAAAAAAACAGTAATCAGATAATCTAAAGAGCAATAATTCTGAGTATCAGTCTTTGTTTAATTGTCTATAACCTATTTTATCTGAGCTGTTGAACACATGAAGTTAAGAAAGTAGGCCACTATTCAAGAGTTGGTAGGGGTCGTTTGAAAATTAAGTGGAAGTATTTGTTGGTGCAAGACAGTCCCAGAGGTGAGTTCCTATTCCAAAATTGTGGACCAGCAGTTAAAGTAATGTGGAAACACGTTTACCCATGGTCTCAGAGACAAAGTTGAATGAGATAATGAGTGTCATTTGCAGTTCCATGGAAAGAAAACCCATGCATACTTTGCATTAGTCTTCAAGGATGGATAAATGGATAAATAAATGATTCATTTATTAATGTGACAAATAGTGACTGAACTCTTACTATGAACTAGTCATGGTTCAGGCACTGGGGATGTGACATGAGCAAGGGGAAAAAAAAAAAGAATCCCTGCCCTAATGTGACTTATATCCTAATAGGTTGAGTGAGCTGCTTAGGCAATTCTCAACTGGTTCAGCTCTGCCATCCTTTTTAGTCATGCCGACAAGAACAAGAAAGTTGATGATGGCATTGGGAACAAAAAGTTGGCTCTCTTGCTCCTAGGCCAATATTCTATTGCCAAGGCAATGATATGCTCACTGGTCTGGATTATGGCATAGACTTTTATATTTTGAATCAAAGCTCTAAAAATACCAGGAGGCAAAAGATCCTATTAACGGGACAAGGCAAGAGGACTGATATCATTTTACTTCTTTGTTGCCCATGCCTCATTTTAAAAAAATACGTGAAACCCAGTACAAACAGGGCGTGCACCTAAATTAAGCCCGTGGTCAGTTTTGCTGTGTAGAGACAACACGTTTCTGTAAGTGATTCGTCTTCAGCCCTGTTGGCTCTGGCAGATTTATAGGGGTTATATTTTAACACACAAATTGTCCTTGAACAATTTCTCCACTACCTGGAACACTGCTCCCTCCTCCCTCCCTCTTGTCAGATGTGCCCATCTGCTGTCTCCCTCCCAGATTTTTTCTTTAATAACAAAGTAATTGTTGACATTGTAAGAAAAATCCAATTCTTGGTTGAAATTTACGTTCCACAGGGTCTCTCTTCAGGGAGAAAACCAGCAGCGGATAGAGTTGCACATTCCTTATGCTGGGGCCAGCTCCCTCTAAAGCCTGTATTACTTTGAAACAACTGCACTGCCCTTTCCAGCTGGTTCTCTTTTCTTTCTTGGGAGGGATCAGGAAAGACTAATGTTTCTTAGTGCCAGGGCTGCTGCAGGGAGCAATGTCAGGCGTGGGTCAAAGAGAAGAAGGTAGATGAGCCTGGTAGCCCGTGAGTTAGCCAGCGATGCCCACTTTCCATTTGTTAGGTGATTTTGTGACCTTACACAGGTCATTTCTTAAACTTATCAGTTCCTGATGATGAGGGGAACTTGGAAGTTATGATCAATGATTGTGAAACCTCCTATGGCATCCACAGGGGAAGACATCAGCCAGGCTAAATGGTCTTAATGAAGATCTGATCAAGTGTGGCTACTGTTTTCTAAAAACATGCTGACCCTTTTAACATATTTCATGGCAGCAAAGTCCCTACTAAGTTGACTTAACTGGATTAAAGACAATCTTAATTAAGAGACAAAATAGAAAAATGGTTAAGAGAAAGGGCTTTAGAATCATATAATCCTTGGTTTGTATCTCTGCTTTATTTTTTTCTAGCTTTAGGATACTGGATGAGTTTCTTAGACTCTTCAAACCAAGCTTTCCTGCTGGTACAAAGAAGAGAATGGCTTCTAAAATATATCTTGAAGTTGTCACACTGTCCTAAGGGTTAAATGAGATGATGTGTGCCCCAATGGGCACTCAATAAAATTTAATTTTTATTCTTGTTATAAAGTATAAATTATAGAATATTTTCAGCAAATACATTTTTAATTAAGAAGTCTCAGTGAACAGAATCTTCATGAGTAGGCCCTTATGGGACTTGCCATAACAAAGCAGTAAAAATATTTCTGAATTGCTCTATTACTTATTTATAGGAAGACATCGCTTTGAAAATATTTCTTAAAATTCTGAGCAAAATGCTTTGAAGATCAACTCAAGAGTAGGGTCAATACTTCCCTTGAAGCCTTGTTTACACATTAAGTCCCTATTTTGTAGTTGATGCAAAGGCACGTTCAGTATAGCTGCCTCTGTGGAGTGATATATTCTGAATTTGCAGTGTCTGGATTCCTGAAACTTTACTATTATTAAAGGCCTTAATCTCAGAGAGATCCTGCCTATGTATAATATGAAATAATGTGTAGTCTTACCTTCAGTATAGTTGATCTAGAATATGTCCTATTGATAACATGATTTTGAGGCATACGTCTTGGTGTTGGTCTTCAGTTAGATAGTGATAAAGAGAATAATGATAATACCTCCTACATCTGTGGAAATGATTTCATTTGTGCTTTACAACAATCCTGTGTGGCAGAACAAAATACATGCTATTTCTCATATTTTACAGTTGAGAATATTGAGGATTGGAGGGTCAGTCACTCGCCTCACTTGCCTCATTGTTTTGCAAACCTTTAGGTAGCTATTTAGCTGCCATACTCTTTCAGAATCTGAAATGTTTTCTGGAAGAGAAAAAAAAATGAATCAGAGAATAGCCTACGAACCTCAGTCTCCTGTCCTATCTTGACATTCAGTGATCCCTAATCTGAGGCAGCCTTCTTTGACAATGAACATGGTAGCAATGGCAGGTGGTCATGAGAGAGTAAAGCTCTTTGGTTCCAGAGTCCTAAAGAACCTTGACATCTAGTGGGAATTAGAAATGAGATCTGCCTGCCTGATGCTGGTTCGGCTGCCGTGGCCAGTAAAGCACTGACCCCAAAGGTGAATTGACATGGCGCTGAAGCCTGATGGGCTCTTCTCCCTGATCACCATTGACTGAAATTCTGTTTCTTGCCTATCAGATGTACACAGGGACTGGTAGAGTCCATAAAAAAGGAAGAAATCTAGTGTTGGTGATGCTGGCACACACAGAGGAAGCAAGGAATGAAACCTGTGTTTCTGAGTTAAAGAAATAGAAAAGTGGTCAGAGGGACATGGGGGCCAATTTTATAAAACCCTTTTTTTGCAATCTCCAAGACAGATTATAATCCTTTGGATAAAATGCTATTGCATATTCTTATCTCTCTTACTGGTTTTGAGCACAGACACACTTTAGCAAGAACCTAGTTCATTAGAGAGATATGGAAACATAGTCATCAACAATTGTTGAGTGCTTTATGGTTACAAAGCATCTCCAGATATATGTACCTGTTCATTTCACGTGGCAGTGCAACCTCATCAATGTTGGTTGAATAAACAAAATTGTCTGCAGATTAGGTATTTTTATCTCTATTTTAGAAAGGAGGGAACTAAGAGCTTAGGTGATATGCCCAAGGTCATACAACTGGCATAAGGTTATCTGACCCTGAATCTGGTGACCTTTCCATTACACCAATGTCTGTTCTCATTGACGCCTTATCATTGTACCACTCTATGTTCTTGTTGACACCCTTGTCACTACATCACGGAAATAGACTTTTTATGCTACAAACAGATTTAGGCCATATCTATTCCATGCTCTTCTTTGTCTATTAAGAAAAAGAGGTCCCAGGGGAGTTTAGAATCAAACACTGATGTGGACTTATGATCTCGTCCTCCGAAGAGACTTGAATTTTAGCTTCTTATTATCTGTTCTCCTGAGACCATACAATTTATGATGTATAAAAGTTAGAGCTGGGGATCCCTGGGTGGCTCAGTCAGTTAAGCATCTGACTCTTGGTTTTGGCTCTGGTCATGATTTCATGGTTTCTGGGATTGAGCCCTGCATTGGACTCCGTGTTGACAATGCAGAGCCTGCTTGCTATTCTCTCTCTCTCTCTCTCTCTCTCCCTCTCTCTCTCGACCCTTCCTCCTCCGCTCAAAAAATAAATAAATAAATAAACTTTTTGAAAAGTTTAGAAATGTAAAAAATGTGCCTAGGGAAACAAAGGTATACAAGAAATGGAAATGCAAGGTGGCTGGAATAGAGAAAGGTATCTATATCAGTTAAGGGTATAATAGCTGCTGTAACAAATTCTAAAATATTAGTGGTTTAACCATGAAAATTTCTCATTTAATAGTCTCATCCAGACGTTGCTCATTGGTAACACTGAGGTGTTTGCTTCTTGCAGTCGTTCAGATATCCAGGTGAATGGAGGCTCTGCCATCCTCAACATGTGGCTTCTCGCACAAGTCATGTTGGGCATCAGAAGAAGCAGGCAAAAGAGAGTGGAGGCTGGGGGCGGGGGGGGGGGAGGATTGCATGGAGGTGTTATTTATGGGCCAAGCCTGGAACACAGCATTATTTTCCACATATAATTGTTTGACCTCAGTCACATGACCATGTAGGATGCAAAGGACACTGGGAAATGTAGTTGTGTTTACCAGGAAGAGAAGAAACACTGGTGACCAGCCAACATTCTCTGCCACAATATCCAATGGCACTATGGTCATAACAGGGAATTGACAACCTACTCAGGTTGAAAATATTCCCATGTATCTGCCCTTTAGATGAAGTTCTTAGGAGATCACAATTCTGAACTATAGGTTTGCCAAGGAAGGGTGAGGGGAGACAAGGGAGGGAGGAAAGAGTGTCCAAATTATGTTTATCCTTTAGTAATGATATTATGAAGTTTCTCCTGGTCAGTGCAGCCACAGGTACTTGTTTCTTCTTTTGGATTTCCATACCACTCCATTTCCTCACCTTCCCTGCATGTAACAAGTTTTGACGATCAAGCTCGCACCCTTTTTCTTCCCTCCATCAACTTTGAAGTATAGACTGATTTTTGGAACTATACGATTTGGTTCCACATCATTCTTATTTTACTTACTGTGTGACCATGGGCAGGTCATCTAACTTCTCTATATCTCAGTTTCTTTATCTATAAAATAGAACCTACTTCCTAGGGGTTGTGGATATTAATTGAGATAATATGTGTGAAGGGCTTAATATGGCAACTGGTACCTAGTAAGCATTCATGAGTTATCATTTTTATTACATTGATGCTGTCTACAAGTTCCTGAAATCTCATTTTGCTTAATTTCCTTGGGCCTCTTGTGGATCTTTTCCTTCTTCTTCTCCTCAGTCTCTTTTGTAGGTTCTCATTGCACTGCTGACAATTGAATTGGGAGTTCCAAGAATGTATTTTTCTCAGTCTTCACCTCTTTTTTCTTTCACAGCCCCTGGAAGATCTCGTTTACTCATGTGTCTCGATCCACAAGCTACATGCGGATAACTCTAGAGCCATATTTTGGAACAGTTATTGTCTTTCAAATCCAAGTTAGTATAATGTAACCAGGTGTCAAACCACAATTTCTATTCAGGAATTGCACAGCCATCATCTCGATACATTCAAAATGTAACCCATAATCTTTGTCTTCACCACTTGCTCCTCTGTCTAAATTCCAAACTTGGAGGAATGGCATCATCATATGCTCTAATCCTCAGGCTAGAAATAAGGGAATCCCTTCAGACTTGAGTCTTTCTTTCATTCTCAATACCCAAACTGTAACTGTAGAGGACAGTATTATTACCTTCTCTTTCCCAAAATATTTACTACCCCTTTCACTGCTCCCATCTTTACAGGATTTCTTACTCTACAGGCCCTCCCTCTCCATGGCAAGAATATATTCCAACTATTGGCAACAGACTTTGCCATGTGAATTGCTTTGGTCAATGAAATGTGAGCAGAAGTGTGTCACATTCTCTGTCTGAGCAGAAGCTTTAAGAACCATTGCTTTCTTTTCTTCTGCCACAAGAATGAAATGTCTCAAAGAGGGAATGATCCCTGAACATGGGTCCTAGGCTAAAGGAGATTCATGGGGCAGAGCTGCAGCTGTTCTATAGCTGGCATGCAAGATGAGTGGGAAATAAACCTTTATCATCATAAGCTGTTGATTGGTCATTTCTTATTGAAGCACAGCCAGACTATGTGCTATTTAGGGCTAGGTAATGAACAAGTAATTGTTCCTGGAGGATGGAAACGTGGCAACCCATGTTATAGGACATGAGGTAACACAGTATACAGAGGTAAGAAATGCCATTTGCAATTACTTGGAAGTATGGGAATTTGGGAAACAGAACATTACTAGTATGCCTTGGTTCTGTTGGCTCCATTTGATATGAAGGAGATGAGCTTGAAAATGAACTGGCAGATCGACAGGTAAAATTAAAAGGGCACATATAAGCTCCAAATTGCAGGCCTTATGGAAATGGAAGCATTTTTCATCCATACAAAACATATCTGATAAAACACAAAACTGAGAAAGCTTTTGATTGTCACAGTGGAGTTAAAAGTTGGTCTCATAGAGGGGTGCCTGAGTGACTCAGTCCGTTAAGCATCTGACTCTTGCTTTCAGCTCAGATCATGATTTCACAGTCGTGAGACTGAGCCCTGAGTCAGGCTCCCCATTGGGCATTAAGCCTGCTTGAGATTGCCTCTCTCCCTCTCTGTCTTCCTCTCCCTCTCTTTCTGTCCCACCCCTGCTTGCACTCTCTCTCTGTCTGAAAAAGAAAAGGAAAAACTTGGTCTCTTATAACAATACAAGTGTTTCTAGAGCCATTTGTAATGATTCTCCCTGGGCAATTACTTTCCTTGTAATCCTTTATCGTGTTACTTTATTTTATTAAAATTTTTTAAAGTTTATTTATTTATTTGAGAAAGAGAGAGCATGAGTTGAGTAGGGGCAGGGAAAGAGAGAGAGAACTCCAAGGAGGCTCCACACTGTCCATGCAGAGCCTGACTCAAGGCTCGAACTCATGAACTATGAGATCATGACCTGAGCCCAGATCAAGAGTCAGACACTTAAATGACTGAGACACCCAGGTCCCCCTAGCAAGTGTTATTTTAAAATAGAACTCTGCCCTTAAATATTTTTGATAACAGTTTTATCCACAAATGATAGGGACCCTAACATGACTTACTAATTTATTCAACAAATATTTATTAAGCACCTACTGTGAGTGAGGCATCGTACTAGGTAATAAGGATGTGTCAATGAACAAAACATGCAAAAATTTCTGTCATAGTAAAGTTTGTGGTCTGGTGTAGGTGACAGACAATAAAGTTTAGCAAAAAGACAGTAGACCCTGGGAATTGGTGGGAGGGTAGGAGGGGTGGTCACCTTGGAACTGACTGCAGAGCAGATGGCATTGGTAGATATTCTTCAAGAAACTTAAAAAGTGGGAGTAGAAATGCAGGTGATAATATGATGATGTTGGGTGTTGGATCATTGAGACTTTCATTTCTTTATTTTATTGGTTTTAAAAATGGGAGATAATAAAATATACTTTGTGCTCAGGGAACAATCTACAGAGAAGCAGAAATGGGAGATGCAAGAAGAGGTGTGACTGAAGCAGTTTTGTCTCTTGCTTTATTTACATTGCATCTTGGAGTGAGCCGTTTCAATCATGGGTCTTGGTTTCCCTGGATATTGAACTAGATCAGTAGCTTTCAAACCATATTCAGGAGTTTTGTAGCCAGTGAGTTGGAATTTTATTTTAAAGTAGATTTCTATTCAATTTTAAGAATTATAATAACAAAAACCATATTCCCTCCAATTCTACATATTACAGCCTATCAATCCTTTATTTGTGTGGCTACGCAGCCTTGTTTTGTGGAGGCCTTTGAATAGAGTCCTCTGACATTTGAAGTTTTTGAAATAAAGTTTTCTGTTTATATTTTTAAAATATAAGGTACTATTTTACACTACTTATTTGTGTGAGAGATAGTGTTCTCAAAAGCAATGAACTAGATGCTGAGGCAAATGTAAGACTATTAATTGTCATTCATAATTCCAAATACCAATATTTTATATTTATCAAATCAGTCTTATCATCTTTACTTGTCAATTGTATAAGAGGTTAAATGTTAAGGAGCACTTGGGTGGCTCAGTCATTTCAGCATCTGACTCTTGATTTTGACTCAGGTCATGATCTCCAACAGGCTCTGCACTGACAGGATGGAGCCTGCTTGGGATTCTCTCTCTCTTCCCCTCCCCAAAATAAGCAAATGAAGGTTAAAAAAAAGAGGTTAAATGTTACAATCAGGACTTTTTCTTCTTTGCTTTCTAACTCAATTTATGATAAAATACTGTTAAAATCTAATTTATATGTTGGAGTTCTACATATGATTTCATTGACAAAATATTTAAAGTCTGAAAGCTGCAAGATAGGATAATTTCTAAAATTCCTTTAAGCTCCATCAAATCTGTAATTCTGTTGACCAAACAACATAACCTGGGTTTATAGGATAATTGCCAACTTCCCATTTCACTTTCTGGTTGGAGCAAGCTTTTGAGCAAAGAGAAGGAAAAAATGGTTGAATGTGGAGGAGGGGAAATTTACCTGAATTTACTGATACCAACTCAGCTTTTCTGGAGAATACACTAAAGAATCAAGTGGCTAGTTTTATGTCACTGTTTCCCATAGTGTAGTAGGAAATGGATTTCCCTTAGTGGGCCATATCTGTCTCTTGTAAATGACTCTAATTCAGTTGGTCACGTGGAAATAAAGCGACATCCAGGAGCTATTTTGAACTGTACCAAACTGAATTCTGTAACCTAACCCAACCCTTAATTTTCACACTGTCAGTGTGTAAGTGTATGCTTTTTGCTTTCTCTGAATTTGCATAAACTCCAATAATCTTTTTTTTTCTTGGTTGATAATACTGTTTGTGTTAAAATCACACCTTTTGATTTCTTGCATGCATATAGGCTTTTCTCCTGTTTGTGGACGTAAGTGCTTTTATCTCACCCTGCAATCAGTCACAACCCAGGGTGGAGGCAGGGCATGTTTGGTACAATATTTCCTACATAAACAGTTTCACTGTAAAAGGAACAATATGGCTCTAATTTTGATGTATGATCAGTTTAGAAATATGCAAACACATTTGAATATACATCCTGTACATGACAACAGCAATGTGAAATTGGATACACAAAAGGGTCTTTTTTTGCTGTAGTGATTTCCCCAGCCCTCCCCCAACTAGATAATATCGGCTTTATTTCCAAGCTTTTAAGTGGAAATGCTTGCTTTGATAGCTTTCCCAAATTGATAAAAATATATATAGTCAAATGGAATTTTTTATAATGGTCAAGTTATCCCCTGGCACCCACATTCTCTCTTAGTCTGAATACAAATAAAAGCAGCTTAAATTGAAGAGGGTTTAAATTTTTCCAATGGAGCTGTGAAATAAAATTGGAAGTGGCAGTGGTAGACACACAGCCCAGGGACAGTTCAGATGCATTTGTTCTGTGTGACCAAAAAACCACTTGGGTCATTACGTCCTATTCGACTGTGCCAGGTGGGAAGTGAACCTTTGTCTCTCTGGTTTGGTCACAAGCTGCCCAGATGTGGTTTAGCATTGATTGGGCAGCCTAGTGGTGGCAAGGCCTTTGCTCTTCCAGCTCTTTCCCACCGTACAGCTTTGGGGTTGAACAATAGAAAAACAGTGACTGTACTTGTAATTTGGCTACTTACAATTTCTATAGTGAACAAAGATCCTTTCTTAAAAGGTAAAAGTATCACCCATAATCCTATGACCTGAATATCAGGACTATTTATTGCAAATTTACTCAATACCAGAATTTACTAATATTAGCTAAGCAAACTTGTGAGGTCGATACTATTATTAATATCTCTGTTTTTCTGAAATGGAACCCAAAGTTTAGAGAGACTATGTAATTTAGTGAAGATAACATTCAGGAGGAGGCCTAACTAGGATTAAAGCTTGGTTTAGTGGACTCAGGACTTCACTGCTATGCGAACTATCTCTTAGCCCTAATGCACAAGTTTTATTTTTTTGTGTGTTTATTTATTTTACTGTGTTTTTATTTGTCTTTGTCCATAAATATGCACAGGCTTTTTTCCCATGTGAAATTATAGTGAATATACACACAGACTATAGTATATTAAAATTGGAATATTTGGGATATTTTAAAAATTGTCCTAAGAGTTTTTGATATTATTTCTATAGTCTTCACTACTATGATTTTGTCTTTTTTTTTTAGAGCTAGAGAGAAAGAGAGTAGGGAAAAGGGGCAGAGGAAGAGAGAGAAGATCTTAAGTAGGCTCCACACTCAGCACAGAGAGACTGATGTAGGGCTCAATTCCATGACCCCAAGAATATGACCTGAGCTGAAGTCGAGAGTTGGATTCTCAACCGACTGAGCCACCCAGAAGTCCCTATGATTAGGTCACTTCTAATGGCTGCATAGTTCATATTAAAAATACATTTACTGTGAGCTTTCAAATTATGTGCTAAGCATTTTTAATATATGCTAGGTATTTTGTCCAGCCCCGCCCCCACTCCCTGCCAGAAAAAATTGTTATAAGTATGGATTTTACTTCCATTTTACAGATGTGGAAGCTGGGAGTCACAGGATTTATGTAACTGACCTGAGATTGCACATCTGGTCGATGTCTGGGAAGAAATGCCAGGAGAGACTAGACTCCATAACCTCACTCTTTCTACTATCCCACAGCTGCCTTCAGAAACTTAGTAAACTGCAAGGTCCAATACTTGGGGCATGGATAGGTATCATACCCTTTCTGGGCCATAAATGTACTGTATTGATGTCAGGTGAATGTTACAATGAGCATAGTCTCTGTCCATTGAGAGCTTGTGGTGTGGACCACAATGCCAGAAGGTGAGCCTCAGTGAGCATTCCAGTGATCAGGATAGATTCTGGCAGATTTATCCAAGTCCTACTATCTGTCAAACAGCATGAGTTTGCAGGGTCGGGAACTTATGTCTCCTGGGGCTCTGGGACAGAAGGTCATTGGATGGGGCTGAAGGCATCTTGAGCATTCAACTTCAATGCTTCATTTGGGGAGTATGTACACAGATGGGGAGCCCCCCACCCCGACTACCTGACATAGTTTGGAAACTCTTTTTCTGCAAATGCTGCATCCTAGCTATTTTTTTTCTCATTCCTGCCCTTTCTTGGTGTCTTCTATATCTTAAGAAAGGTGTCTTCATTGGCTCAGGTTGTTACAATAAAAATACCATAGACTGGGGACTGGGTGGTTTAAGCAATATATATATATATATATATATATATATATATATATATATTAACAGTTCTAGAGGATGGGAAGTCCAAGATCAAGGTGTCAGAAGATTCAGTCAGGCCTGGTGAGGGCCTGATTCCTGGTTCACAGACAGCCCCCTTCTCACTGTGCCATCACATAGTGGAGTGGAGGGCAGAGACCTCAGAGCAGCTTTTGTGTCTCTTTTTATTAAGGACACTAATCCCATTCATAAGGGCTCCACCCTTAATAACTAATTATCTCCCAAAGCCCTCACCTCCTAATACCATCATGTTAGAGGGTAAGATTTCAATATATGGATTTGGGGTTGGGTGAGGGATGACACAAACATTTAGTCCATAACAGTAGGGTTTCCCAAAGTGGGTTGTGGGGATGCCTGGTGGTATGCTTGAGTTAATTTTTAGGAGCACCCCAATAAATATTTTATTTTAATGATTATGCACTTATTTTAATGTATATTAGAAACAAACATAAAGCAGCTCAATAAACAGTGACTTTCACCAAAGCGTTTGCTGAGGATGAGGCTGAATTAAAGGAAAAAAGTGAATCATCTGAAGAACATATGAAATAAATAATAAGACAAGTGGTATTAGGATGTGCAGAAATCCTGAAGGTGGTTTGTGAGTGAGGGAGGTTTGGGCAACACTGCTGGGAAGGTGCTATTTCTTGCCCTTGCCTCTCTTTCTGCACTGCTGCCCAGTCTGTTACAACAGCACCAGGCCTTCGTGATCTTTACGGCTGGAACTCCTCCTCTCTCACCCTTCGAATGCACCCCTTCTCGGCCCCAGTGCATGGCGCAGTGCCTAGCACAGGGTAGGAAGCTCAGCAGGGATACTCAGTTTCTGGGCCCTGAGATGGCAAACAGGCCAACCTGGGGACTGCCCTCGGACTCTGCCTCCCCGCAGTTAGTTCTGGGCTCCAGGGCCCCTGAAGTCTGATCTTCTACGAAGAGAAGGAAACAAGGGACAGAAATAGAACAAGAAATCTTGAACACAGATAAAAGGCTTTTTGATATTTGCATGAAATATGCTTCTTAAAGAGGAACTATTTTTATAGCATTATCTATAAGAGATTATAGGCAAAAATTAATTTTCTAAGTCTTTATAGTTAAAACAGTCTGTGCACAGAAGGAATTTAAATTCCTCTTTTAATAAAAAAACATGCATTGTCCTGCAGGCAAAGGGCTAGGTTTGTTTTTTTTTTATGTGATTATTTTGTGATTTCGGAGGCCAAGAGAAATTTGTGAAATGCTGTAAAGACCACTGTGCTTCCCTCACAGCATTCCAGGCTGTGTCTATGCTTTCTCATAAATGATTATTTGGGGTGGGGGTGGAGGGCAGAAATATTACAATATAGCAATTCAATAAAGTATTGTAAAAACCAAAATAAAGTATTGTAAAATCTAGCAAGGATAGGAACTAAAGCTTTCTAGGTGAAGGAATTAAGAGACAGGCGAGGCAAGACTAAGTGTCTGAGCTAAATGAATAGAAAGCCAATAATTGAGTTTAGGACTAACTGAGGGGTGAACCAAAGGCATTTGAAGTGTTAATTTATTAAATAACCCTTTGCTTTCATGGCTTACAATAAAAAATATTTGTGGTCAGGAAAGTTAGGAGACAGGAAACTGAAGTCTTCTAAACCCATTTCTATGCTTGGAATGAAACCAAACCTTTATCCAATCATAAACCTTATGTGTTTATTTGCAAGGGAGTAGAGAGGGAGAAAGAGAGGGTAGTAGTATTTGATTCCTATTTAAAGTACCTCTTTTCACTCTGTATTTTAGTCCTAATGGGTCTTCATGCGGCTTAGAGGAGACAGCTGTGCCCCTACCTCTCTCCGGCCTTGATCCATTGTACCCCCACCTCCACCCCACCCCCCGGAGCTGATGTGCATGTATTGGCTCAGTTTCCCGCTTTGGTGAAAATTCACAGGGAAGTAGGGAATGGTTTAATGATCAAAGCTGAACTTGATCTGTATCAAAAGGATCCTTTCCATCCTGGACATCTGAGCCACTTGAAAATAGTTTAGATCCAAGAGAGAGACTACCCAACTGTCCACACAGGCCAGCTTGAAAGGAGACTGGGGCAGATGACCAAACAGGACTTGTCTTTAATACTATGGCCTGAGAACAGCGTGTTTGAGGGCGAGCCTCTGACCTTAGGCTCCTTTCCAACAGCGGCTGCATCCTGGTCTAGTCTCAGTAAAGAATTTCATGGGGAAGACCCCCTGCCCAACTAAGAGCCAGAGCAAAAATATGAATTTCTTATATGGTTGGATATTACCAAGGTCTTTATTTGATGGATGAAGTAAAATGATTGTCTTGGTGTGTGCCTACTGAGGAGCGAGACGCTGAGTCCTTGTTGATAGCAGAATGATCTTGAGTGAATAACTTAGCCTCTCTAAACCTCTGTCTCCCCACCTTTAAAATGGGGTTAATGGCAGTTTTCATTCCCATGTTTGTTTATAAAAAAAAATCTAGGTTCTCCATTCCCAGTTCAGGGCTCAATGTGGTATAATTTTGCCTTCTTTACAAGCTTTTTTCACAGCGTGGATGTGTAGGAATGTGTATAGGTTTGATATAATCTTATTCTTTACCCAGTGATATTCTGGGACAAGGTTGACCAGAGGTGATATAGGAACTTAAATGTGCAAAATGCCTACTACATATCAGGTATTTTATGTACAGCATCTCATCTAATTCCTACAAAAACAAAAAGGAAATTTAGGAGACAGAGATTATTGTTCTCACTCTCAGTTGGGGATATTGAGCCTCCATCAGCTCATGTGGTATAAGCAAGGTGACACAGCCAAGGACATGATAGATTCCAGACCAGGTGGTCCTGTCTCCCAAGCGTAGGCTGTGTTACCTACAGTGGGTTAGCTGCAGAGGTAGGGTAGTGGTGCTTGTGGTGGTGCTGGTGGTGGGGAGAGGAGATATTAGAAGGACACCAGAAGTTATTACCCTGGGACATCAGGCACTGCTTGAGTGGCATGAGATTTCCTCTTGATTAGGTCCCAAGAAAAGTGCATTGTGAATCAGATTCCCTGACATACAAGGAACATTCAGATTCCCTGCTTGGGTCTGGGGGCAGATGCCCTGGAGATTACAGGGACTGTGTACATGTGAGGTGGCTGTTTACTGAGCACCACTACATGCCTGGTTTAGATACTTTATGAGTACAGCTCCCACTAGCCCAAGGTGGGATGTGGGCATCATAGCATATCGAGGCCTATAGGCATTAGGTGGCTTGCAGTGCCAGGATTCAAGGTGGTGTTTTAGTCATTTTGTTCTGTTACTTTCAACCAATGTACAGAGAGAGGCTGTGGAGGGAACAAAATAACACAGCACTCAGGAGGCCTATGTCACAAGTTTGATCTTTTGGGCCAATTGGATTTGCAAACTTTTTTTTCTTTTTAATGTTTATTTTCTCATTTAGAGAGGGGGGGGAGTGGGGGCAGAGAGAGAGAGAGAGAGAGAGAGAGAATCCCAAGCAAGCTCTGCACTGTCAGCACAGAGCTCAATGTGGGGCTCGAGCTCATGAACCATTGAGGTCATGACCTGAGCCATTCAGGCACCCCTGAAAATCCTTTTAATGGTTATTGGTGTTCCTTTTGCTAGAATATGGCACATCAGCCATGGTCCAGGGGACATTTGAGAAACAGAGATTTGGGCAGGACTTGGTGACAATCGCCACTGATGGGTAGTGATCAGTCTTGGGAATCTTCATTCCCAGCTTGAGCCCTAGCATCACCTCTGTCTAACCACACACAGGGAGGGAGCTTCCAAATGGTTCTAGGCCAGTTTCCTTTGTGAAAAATTGTAATCATAAAAATACTTACCTTATGGGGTTGTTTTGAAGATTAAATGAGAACCTGTTTGTATAGAAGTAGCAAGATAGAGGCAGGATCCCGCCCATGGGTGGCCTGCAAGGTACTTTGGAATGTTTTAAGTAGTTGCCAACATTTAAAAATTATGAGATATCACTGAAGTATCTATCTATCTATCTATCTATCTATCTTCATCTTTTTCCTCCTCAAATATGAAATCCATGATGCAGATTTTCTCTAAAAATTCAGAAGATCTGGCAGCAAATGACCTTGGTTCCCATGATTAAACAATCAAATCAAAGTAAACACCAACTGCTGCCTCAGAAAAAGCACATGTGTTCCAGTTTGCCTCAGTCACCTGCACTCCCTACTGTCTGCTTTGTCTATCTGGCTTCTGTAGGCCTTGCAGTGGAGAGTCTGGCACACAGTAGCAGCATTGTGTTTGGTGTAGAGTAACGTGCAGAAAGTACCTGCCAGTCTGACTCCGGAGCCGGAGGATTCGTCACTCTATTCTCTGGCCACACTACTCAAAGTGCGGTCCACAGACTGGCAGTCCCATTTAGGCAGAACCTCGGGCTCCACCCTGGGCCTATTAAATCAAAGTCTGCATTGTACCAAGCTCCCTAGGTGATTCATATGCCCATTAGAATTTGAGAAACCCTGTTCCATTGCTTTTATTATCAACTGGACGTTTAGACCCTCAGCTTTATGGAGTAGGCCAGTAAAGTACGTGGGAGACTGGCCTAGGACTTGAGAATGGAATTCAAGTATATGTGCTTTGTGACTTTGACCAAGTCTACTCTGGGCCTCATCATGTTTCTCTGTAAAATGAGAGGACCAAGCATTATTTATAGTTTGCATTCTACAAAAACACTTACTAAGAGCATGGCCTCTAGGCAAGTGCTTCTAACACCATGCTGGGTGCTAAGGCTACACAGTCCAATGAAGCATAGGCAACTCGTGCCCACCATCTGGGGCTCCCCAGTTCAGTATGCCAGAGAGACAAACAAATTAACAATTATTGCACTATGACAAACATGTGCCCAGGTCGTACCTCATGCTAATACTCTGTGATCCCCAAATAGCATCTAGAATGCTCTAAACAGTCCCCAGCATCCTGATCCAGGTAAAGGAACCCCCACGTGTGTCTGAACAGCTCTCTAGCACAAAATACGCTCAGCGAAGAAATGGGCCTGCCTTGCTGATCAGCCAGCAGCTGGGTGCAGCCCTAGGGGAAAACGTATGTTGGACCGACATGGTGAAGAGTGTAGATCTCACAGACCTTTATTTATTAACATTTATCCTGGGGGAGAAGAATGCTTTTTAATTTCATTTAAAAAATAAAATAAAGTAAGGCCTCTAAGCTACCACTGAATTATAGATAGTGCTAATTTGGTTCAATTATTTTGCTCATTATGGGCAGAAACACAAGTTGTCACTACAGGCCCAGGACTGAGAAATCAAGTCCCAGATTACTTGTGTGAAAATACAAGTGGGATTTAAAAATGTATCAAATAACTAGCTGTCACACCTGATTAATACCACCCGATCTAAGAGAAGTGGCTGTTCCATCTTCCAAAATGTCATTAAAATATCAAAAATAAAGAGTTCACGTAATTAAAGAAACATTATTTTGTTCACACAGCCTGAAAAAATGTGATTAGGCAGCACTTCTGAAATGGTGATATTCAATCAGGTAGGCATTTGTATACCAGCTTGGAGCAGATATTGCTGGTTATGTAAAATGTTGCCTCGTTATGTGCTCTGCGAGGACAGGCGCCAGGGAAAGAAAGAGATGGAGGTGAGGGCATATGGTTCATTCGTTCTGAAGTCAAAAGAGTGGAGTTTTTTTGTTTCAAAGCCAAAATAGCCCTGTTTCATCAAATAAGCTATCTGGGTTACATTTCCTGTCAGCAAAGTGACAGGATCCACGTTGATGCTTGGGTTCCAAATAAGACTGATTTAGTTATTTCTGTCACTAAACACAAGCTAAATTTCCATTCAACAAAAACAAGAATAATTGGTTTGGTTTTAGAAAGACAAGCAATCATTTTTCATTAGCGTATGTGGGAAGGAAGCATGCTGTTGGTTGCTAATGTATGCTCACAATGATGCCAGGGGATGGGCATGCAAACTCTACTTAGCAATCGTTTTTTGAGAAATAATTTTCTTAAAGTGGGAGCTCTGAATATAACTGAGTCTCTTAACCCACATATCTATATCAAATCATTTGGCAAAAATAAGTTTTTATTTGTTGTGTCTTGTTCAAGGTAGACACTCCGTAAATAATGCTGATTGAATTAATTTGCAGGAATATGAGTAGAAATTGGTGTAAGGAAACACTGGGCTGTACAATTTGGCCTTAGAAATAGAGGATGTCAAAAATACTGGTGCTTCATAACTAAAAGCCTGTCTGGAGTGTGCAGCCAGCTGTGTCCAGGTAATGTTTTTCTGGAGAGAATGCACTGGAGACTTTTTGTAGTTCTTGAGTTTTCCAGCATTGGCCAATAAACCAGTTCGTCTTGATGTGTATGTGAGCTATTTTGTGAGGAATATTCATTCAAGCAGCATGTCTCCCCAAAGCAAAGCCAAGGGTTGAAAAGTAAAAACTCAGCTGATGTGATCATGATTTCCCTGATTTCAAGAGCAAATTCCAGACAGGATCACTGACAGTGGCCAGGCATTGATTGGTGGCTTTCTAGAAAATAGTGAGAACTACTCAGCTCAGTGCTAGCCCCAGAGTGGAGGTCAATCATTGATTATGCCTGAAAGGAGCTGTAATTTGGTTAGGGCAATGCTTGGCCATTGGAAACCCAGTCTACTAGCCCAGTGGTCTTCAATGAGGGGTGTGGGAAGGAAATATTAGGACTATTTATATTAAATTTTGGTCTCATCCTTTTTGCTGTTTGTTGGTTGGCTTTGATGTGTATACATTAAACTACACATATTTAAAAGTAGAGCAAAGATAACATTTATAAACAAGTAAATATACATTTCTGAGGGATGCTTCTTCAAGAATCTTTGTAATAGTGGAGTGAAATGATCAAAATAATTTAGAGATATTGTACTTGATAAAACTCTGTGAGGGTAGGGCTCATGCAACTTTTGTTTATCTCTGTATGCCTGGTTTCTAGCACAACACACAGAAAGCACTTTTTATACTATAACCTCCAAGAGAACGGACTCTCTTGTTTTTGCTTAATATCATATCCCAGGTACCTAGCACAATTCTTGGAATTTAGGAGGTGCTCAAAACATATTTTTTTAAAAAACATTAACGTCTACCAGATAACCCAATTGTTCCAATAGAGGATTTTGTTTGTGAGGGGCCTGGGCGGCTCAGTCAGTTAAAGGTCCAACTCTTGATTTCGGCTCAGGTCATGATCTCATGGTTTGTGCATTCGAGCTCCAAGTCAGACTCTGCACTGACAGCACAGGGCCTGCTTAGGATTCTCTCTCTTCCTATCTCTCTGCCCCTCCCCTGTTTGTGTGCATGTGCTCTCTCTCTCTCTCTCTCAAAATAAATAAAGTTTTTAAAAAAGGAGGGGTTTTGTTTGTTTGTTTTTATGAAAGTTTCTTACATAATTGAAGATCTTTACCCTGGAAAATCTTTGGAAGTATTTTGGACATTTTGAATGATCTCTTTGTCCAAACCTTCAAAACAGAGGGTAGGGCATGCTCTATCTTTTACATGTGACCTACATGCTGTCAGGATTCCTTTCTTTTTGAATTGTAAATCAGACTTCTTTTTAAGCAATCTCAATTAATTGATGCCCAGATTTAAATTAAGGTACTCACTTTCTTCTCAACATTATGATACTTCACTTTGCAGAAGGATTATCATAAACCTCCTTTACTTTTTTAATTTTTTAAGTTTATTTATTTATTTTGAGATGGCGGGGTGTGGAGAGATCAAGCAGGGGAGGGGCAGAGAGAAGGAGAGAGAATCCCAAGCGGGCTCTGCATTGTCAGTACAGAGCCTTACCTGGGGCTCCAACTCACTAATCACATGATTCCATGTGAAATCATGATCTGAGCTGAGATTAAGAGTCAGACGCTTAACCAACTGCGCCACCCAGGCGCCCCTCATAAGATCCCTTTAAATAAAGGATATTTCTATACAATAAAGTTTGACTAATAAAAATTCATGCCTACTCACATTTTCAGGAATACTCTTCTGTATTGTGTGAGGCAGACCTTCAGAGTTGTTTTATGTACTAATATGTCTTCAATGAAGAGAGGAGCAGAACGACCCACAGCAGTCATTGAAAATCTCATGGTGGGGTATAGAGATTGTGTGTGTGTGTGTATGTGTATGCTTTCCCTTATCCACATTGTGCCAGGTTTTTAATCACATGACTGAGAACAGCAAAGTACAGAGTTACAAAATCCCAGATTAAAATCTTAGCTGTGCTGTTTGTTAGCTATAATTTGGCTATAGTGATGTTTTGGAGTCTTAATTTATAATAATTATATCCAATAATGCTTCCTTTGTAGGCATATGGATTAAGACTCTTTTGGTTTGTAAATGATAGAAAGTCTAATTCCAGTTGGCTTACATAGATAAAAGGAGTTGATTTGTTCATGCAAGTGACAAGTCCAGATCATAGGAGTGGCTTTAAGCCTACTTCAGTCTAGGGTTTATCCAACATCATCACAACTACGTCTCCCCTTTCTTGGCTGTCCCTTTCTCTTCATTGGTGTCATTTTCAGGTGGTGCAAGATGGCTACAGCAGTTCTGATATCATTTCTGGGAAAGAGAATGTACATTTGTCTCAGCTGCCTAACTGTGTTTCTTGCCTCTCATTGGCTCATTTGGTCATGTGTTCATCCCTGAAACAATCATTGTGGCCAGCACAATATGCTGTGCTATTTGGCTTTATTTAGTCTTGGCCATCTGCCCATTTGCTGCTGTGTGCTGTTAGCATCCCCCGTTCCACCAAAATCACTTGCTTCTGGAGTAGGAGATGGATTGTTCTGCAGAGAAAATTTGGAGTAAGTTTAAAAGGTGAAAAAGAGTGAATGCTAGAAGGAGGCAGAAATGGCAGCTGTCTGCCTCTGCCAGTTTGTGGTGAGATTAAATTTAGGGCATGTACGTGAAAATGCACATCATGTAGACAATCAGCAAATAACCAAAAGTAGACAATCAGATTAGGTCAATCTCAAGAAATGAAACTCATAAGCAAAGTAGGTAGGACAAGTTTGAGATTAAGCGCACAAGGAGTCTCACTGATTTGGAATAAATTGATAGAATCCACTAAACATTTCTTTAGCATTTATGCTGTGCCAAGTGTTGTGTATAGGCCTACAGGTATTGAAATTTAAAAAAAGAATTGGCTTGGCACTGGATTATTTTATGGTCTAGCGAGGGATACAGGCATGCGTGTCATTTCAAACAATGTGCAGTGCTTGATGGATATGTGCACGGGGCCTGTGGGAGCCCTTACAGGGAGGCGCCCCTAGCACAGACTTAGGGGGAGGTGCAGCGATGAGGAGAGGCATGAAAGGGGACCTTCTTTCCTGAGGAAAAGTTCCTGATCAGAGTTTTGAACAACTAAAAGGAGCTATCCAGGTGAAGAAATGAGTGGGGAGAAAGCTTTTCAGGAGCAGCAGAATGGCATGGGAAGAGATGGCAGAGCAAGAAAATGCTCAGTGTGACTCCTGAGAGAGCAGAAGTGGTTGCTGGGCCATTTGCTCTATCTGGAGTGGGGAGTAGGAGGCTGAGAGTGGCAGATAATACTGAAAACACGCTTCCAGGGGCCTGACCATCAAGGGCCCTATATTCCATGTAATGGACACTGGTCACTGACTTTAGCTTATGGGAGACCACTGAATGGCTTATCAGAGGAGAGCAATATGGTCCAGCTGGAGATTTTAGACTCTTTGGGCTGGAGTCGGTGAATGGAAAGGGGTAGGCCCAGATGGACTTTAGGGAGCCCAGTCCAGGAGAGAGATGTGGGAGGGCTTGGACTGGAGCACCATTAGTAACATGGAAGAGGAAAGTCAGAGGGCAAGAACAGAGGGCAGCAGGATCCAGGGACTGGTCAGCTGTATGAAATTAGGGATAGAGAAGAGTCAAGTGCATGACAAGTATTGGGGTACATATTAACCTGCTCCTTTATAAAGGTAAAAGGACGAGAAAACTAAAGTGGACAAAAAAGTCCACCAAAAAAAAGAAATAGTTGAATCCGTAATGGTACTTCCATAGGGTAGGCTAAAATTACTCTGCATGGGGCACCTGAGTGGCTCAGTCTGTTAAGCGTCCTACTTCAGCTTAGGTCATGATCTCGTGGTTCATGATTTCTAGTCCCATGTTGGACTCTGTGCTGACAGCTCACAGCTGAAGCGTGCTTCAGATTCTGTGTCTCCCTGTCTCTCCCCTATCCCACTCATGCTCTGTCTGCAAATGAATAAACGTTAAAAAATGTAAAATTACTCTGCAGAAATAAAAAATAATATTTTAGTAAAATGTTTAATGGTTGGGAAAATGCCCATGATATAGAAAGAGAAAAAAGCAGGCTATAAAATAGAATAGCATTATGACTTCAGTTCATATAGTTATAGAAACATCGGTATTATATAATTCCAGTTGACTTACAGCATAATGTTAATTACTTTTATCTCTGACATGAGGGAACCTTTCTATATTTTCCACTTCTAAAAACAATGAACTTGTAGTACTTCTTAAAATTAGAAAAAAATAAATGATACATAATAAAATCAAAACGGCCATTTTTGATAGATGTTGACCTTCCAGGAAAAAGGTCCCAATGAAGAAGGACAACTGGGTTTGGGGCATAAGTCCAGAGCTTGGGGAAGGAGTGTCCACTTTGGCCTACTGCATTGGTGGGTAAGAATGGTCATTCATGCCATGGCTTTTGAAGAGGGGCTCTGGGAAAGACTAACACTTGAAGTATCTACCCCACTGAAGCCTCCAGTCTCCTACTTGCTCTTGGTTAAGCCAGAGGCTACCCCATACCTAAAGGCCCTAAAAACAGAATGTGAATGTGAAGATTTTCCCTGTGTTTAAAAGAAATGGGATCGTGGACAATTTACTTATCTTCCCTAAACCTAATTTTTCTCATTTCTAGAATGGTGTGAATTCTACATGCCTTGCCTAACTCACGAGGTTGTTGCAAGATTCAAGAGATGATGTGAACGTGCTTCCTAGGGGTAAAATTATTACCTTTGTCTTGTAATAGTTCATAGCTCAGTGCCACTTCCTCGCCCCAGGATGGTCTCCCACCTCATGGTGGGAAACTTGAAGGCTTATTTAGTGTGAATATGTTACTAATAAATCTATGCATGTACTGACTCACATCCCTCCCTCACTCCCTACACCATCGATTGTGTGTCACATATTCCTACTGAGAGACATGGAAAAGTGTGCTTGCTTTTTCTCCTTTTCCCCAAGGATATTTGCTGGCTTCACCTCACACTGAGTATAATGTACCAGAGATTATAAAATTCAAAATGTCACGTGATGTTCAAAATGTTGAATGAGTAACACCTTTAGATGAGCTCTGGGTGAATGGTATTTTTAAAGTGTATTAATATGAGTGATGGTATTTCATTTTAAAAAGCATGCCCTCAAAGCATGACCAAAGGCAAGTGATGCAGGCAGAGTGATCTGTAGGAAGGGTAGTTGCTCAGGGCTTCTCTGGCAGCCTAGAGCACAGCCACCATCTCCACCAAGGTGAGTTGCCTTTCAATTTCTCTTCAGGATTTTCCTGAGGAAGTGAGATTTCATCAGGAAGGAAGAACAAAGATTGCAGTGTGAAGGGTGTTCCCTAAAGTTGTACCTGTATAACCATCCACAGTGGCCCTGGAAAGGAAGGCTACATCAGCAGGGAGAAAAGTGGCTGGTCTTGGCTTTCATAAAATATTTAGACTCTAGACTAAGTTGATTTTCTGTAACAGTTTTGGCTGCTTTACATAGATGTGTGAATGTGATGCTTGTAATAATTTGGACCTCATGTCTTACTCTCATGGGGTTACATGGGCATCATAGCTCTGATAAATGGCATTGGTGGTATATCCTTCGTGCTAGACTGGAAATAGAGTAACTTCTAAATATTTAGAAGAGTCAACTTATTTGATGCAGAAACCATAAATTTAAAAAAAAAGCCTCATTATAGTGGACTAAGCATCTCTTGAATTTGATATTATTAAGATCCTCTGGAATGGTTTCAAATCTCTTGATGCAATTCAGGCATCATGATTTTGTTTCACTGTACCATTTTTTTATCTCCCCTAAGCTCAAATCTGTCCCTCCCCAACCTCTTTCCATATCAGTAAATGTCTCGTTGCCTACTCAGTTACTCAGAACCTTGGAGTCATTCTTGTCTCCTCTATCTTCTTTTACACTTCATCTCCAACCCACCAGCACTGGGTCTCTATCCCAAATCTGACCACTTCTTCTCATCTCCACTGGATCTACCCAAGTTCAAACGATTATCATCTTTTTCACAGAGCTTTAGGTTAGCCTCCATAGAGTTCCGTTGATTCTTTTCTTAAGCTCCCACAGTCTATTGTTCATGAAGCAGCATAATAATGTTTAGAAAAACATCCAGAGATGTTTGCCATTACCCTCTCAGAATCATTCAGTAACTGTATCTCAGGGTAACCAACAATGGATGACAAAAAGTTTCTCTTTATAAAAATTTTTCTGCTAATAAAGGAGCAATGTTAGAATTAGAAAAACACCATTTGAAAACTCTCTAGTGAAAAAAAGTACCTATGTACCACTAATGGCTGGTAAGATTAGACGGAGAGAGAGACAGAGAGACAGAGAGACAGAGAGACAGAGAACCTGACATAATGTGTGGATGTACATACTACCATCCACAAAGTTTTATTGCCGAAATATTAAACCTAAATCTTGCCTAGCTTCTACATCTAATTGTCAACTTATAGGCAGTACAAGGGATAGATGTATATAATAAATGACACAATGAGAATGCACTTAGCAAAATCCAGAATGCGGGGAATGCTACATGACAAATAACGTGGCTACTGTGGTGTCTAAATGTGGTGTCTCTCCTGATCTGATGGGGCCTCCAAATGTGGGGTGATGATAGGGTGGAAGCCAGGATCCTGGGCAGTGAAAAGATTCACCTAAAGCAGAACAAAGGAGGTAGAAGTTTATTGAATACACCTCAAGGGAGCAGCGGGCAGGACAGCAGAGTGGAGGCTGTCTGCAACAAGGCAGTGGGTGGGGGCTGTTTTTAAAGGGGGAAGATGAGGAGGTATGGTGACATATGGAATTTCCCCTTTTTTGGTAACTGTGCCTGGTTGTAAGTAACCCATTGGTCAGTTAGGGTCTGTGGCTATTTTGAAGTGGGTGGCCTGATGAGCCTGACTGCATTCAGCCAGGGGGTCACTGTGGGCCCTGTCTACATTCCATTGCTCAAGTCTGTTTGCATAAAAGCCACCTCTACAGCCACTTCAACAAATAAGTGGCAAGGGGGTAGAGCAAAGAGGGAAACCAACTTGTACGTTCTTGGTTTCAGTACTGAAAGTCCAGCATCCTGGAAACTCCCTCAGTCCTGGGCAAAGACCTGGATTATGGTCATCCTCAGTAGTGGTGGAGGGCGCAGGGAGTAGGTAGGGAGGAGGATCCCACAGATGAAGAAGCTTAAGACACAGACCTTTGGACTTTATTTGGATCTTACTTAATTATATGTGTGTGGGGAAACAACACTGAATGTTTGATGATACCAAGGAATTATTTTTATTTAGTTATTTTTCAGGTCTGATTATATTTTGGTCATGCTTTTAAAAAACAGTTATTTTTTATAGATATATGCCAAAATATAGAATGACATTGATGCTTAGGATTTCTTTCTATATAATATTGTGGGTTTAAATGGAATGAGGCCATCCGAATTGACAACTGTGACAGGGTGATGAGAATACGGGGATTTGTTATACTATTTTTCTCTAGTTTGGTAAAGGTTTGAAATTTTCTATAATAAGTCAACTTGCATACAAACAAGCCCCAGATTCCTTCCAATGTCTTCCCTTTACTTTCCCTTTACTTCCCACTCAGGAGACAGTTCTGGAGAATGGCTCCTACCGTCCTCTCCTACTGCATTCTGCCCCCCTCTTGCTGCTCTTCAAGTATCAGCCCTGCTCTCCCTAGGGCTTTGGGGTTCTCTGCTCTTTGTCTGAGTTTCCTCCCCAGACCTCTCCTCCTGTAGGCTTCTGCTCCAATCCTGCTCCTTCCCTGACTAGTCTACAAAGTGATGTCTTTCCCAACCCCTCAGTGTACCAATTATGTGATTTTTCCCCTATACTTTAAGAGGCTTTGACAACTCAGGGTTGGGGAGAGACTGCCCTCCGGGGCATTGGCTAATTCCTAGAGAGAGCAAACAACTTGCCTTGGGGTATGAGCCTGACTTTGGAATGTGAACCAACTGATCCTGAGCCACACTCCCAGCCATCTCCTTTTATCAAGCTCCTGTAGTCCCAGACACTGTCCACCTGCACTAACTCACCCAGGGCTAGGTACCAGAGTCCACCCCTGGAGCCCAGACCTCACAGCTCAACTGCTTACTCTGCCTCTCCCATTCCCTTCCACTAAAACCACAACAGAGGCTTTTGCCCACTTTTCCCCTTATTCCTTGTGCCTTCTGACTGATCCTGGTGCTCTCCTGTGTGGTCCTGCAGGGCACCATGGGCCCCTTCCAATTGGGAACTGTGGATAACTATATTTTCAATGGCAACTGTCTCCTGATCTGTTGGCCTCACCATATCTGAATAAAACCAAAGTCCTGAGTACATTTTAAAATACCATCCTTTGTTCTTTATTTCCTTACTTTGCTTTACTTTTCTTTAGAATACTTATCACTACCCAAAAGCCTTACTATATGTTTATCATGTATGTATGAATGCATGTATGTATGTATATATGGATATCATTGAGAGTAGGAATATAGCCTGTCTTGTTAATCCTTTGATGGCCCAGAACCTAGAATGGTACCTGCTCCATAGTATTCACTCAGTAAAAATTGGTAAATAAATTAGTGAGAGAATAAGCCCCCATTTGCTTCTTGAGTAAATGGAGGTTTGGGAAAGGAGATTGTGTATGGCAGAGAGTTTAAGGCACTTCCCCCTTAACAGTTATTCATGGCAGTTTTCCACCTTCCAAATGTCAGGACAGAGAAGGTGTGATCTCTGATTGATGCCTTTGGTGCACACAATAAGGTCTTGACCTTGGGATATATAGCAAACTTTGATTTTCCGTTCTGAATCCCAATTTCATATTCACTAGCAATGTAACTTTAAACAAGTTACAATCTCTCACAATCTCAGTTTCTTCTTGTTTAAAGGGGAAAATTAATTGAGAATGAATGAGTTAATGCAAGGATAATTCCTAACATAGTGCCTGGCCCATGGTAGGTACTTAACAGACAGTAGTTTTTGTTACTAGAATGTTACACACTATCTTGACTGTTTTCTTCTTGGGTCAATAAGAAAAATAGGAAGACTAACAGGGCAGAAGGCAAGCGTATCATCCTTTTTATTAATCAAAGTACAATTGGAATATGATAGTCATAAATCCATTTGTTAACATGGATCCAGGGCAAGGCCTTCTGGATGGCAGGCAGGCCAGAAACCACATTGTATGAGAGATGGTTGACACATTGAGAATGCTTAGTCCCCCAAAATAAGACCTGAAGGAGACATTACAGATGACTTCTGGTAGATGATGTGTGACCATGCAAATGAGACAGCAGATGTATCCTGGGGGCTCCTTCAAAGGGTAGGCCAGGACTCATAACTTATCTGAGCTGTCCTGATACAGAGTAGGCTGCATCCAGCTGACTGCTGCTCTCTGAAACTCTGAACCTCTATTACCCACCCTGGGTCCAGCATTGAGCCCAGTCATAATAGGCATTGAATAAGTATTTGTCTCATAAAGGAGAGAAACAGATGCTGGTCAACTACTCAATGATTCTAAGGCCTTTTGCAGCCCAACCTTATATTTCTGTGGTTCTACTCCAACCCAGCCAGCTTTAGAGAATATTCACCCCTAGCTCTCAGTTAATTACCTATTTTAACTCATCATATTTCACGGGTAAAAGAATTCAATAAATATGGGCTTCTCTTAGATAAACGTCATTAATAAATGACCTCCTATGTATTATCTTAAAACTGCAAACACAGAAACCTTTGAAATTATCTACTGATATTTGGGATTTATGAGACTTGTCTCATGTAAGTAATTCTATTATCAAGGAACAAATGGAAATGTAAGGCTGTCAGAATTATAAGGGATTTAAATGGTCATTTGGTTTAACCTCATATGATACTTAAATCTCTTCTATAATATCCCTGCCAAATGGGCATTCAGTGTGTACTTGAATATCTTCAGTGATAGGAAATACACCCCCCTGGAAAAGAAGTATAGAATAATGTTTGAGACCATGGACTTTGGGTAAGCCAGAACCTAGGTTCAAATCCCAGTGCCACTACCCACAAGCTCTGTGTTTTTTTGGGAGTTGTATAACTTTTATTGGCCTTAGTTTCCTTCTCTGTGAAGGGGGAAAATAATTTTGCTTGTCATAGAGGGATTGTGGATTTTAAATGAGATATAAAATAATTGTGACATTGCTTGGCATATGGCAAACATCTAATAAATGGTAGTTCTTTCACTTTTTGAATTACTTACTAGATTGACTTTTAGAAAATGTTCCCTTCTATAGTTCAAGACTGACTGCCAGTGGTTTTGTGGAGATCAATGCTCAAAAACATTGTAAGGCCTTCTCCAATATGAAAGAAAGACAGGTGACTTAGTGATGTCTGCCAGGGTGTAAGAATTGGGAAACTGGAGGTGGGGGGCATAGGAATTCAGTGAATGAAAACATTTGTGCAGTTCATTTGCTAGTTCTGCCTATTTTTCCCTTAGAATCCTAGAGAATGCTGCTATTTTCTCATGTGCTCCTAATTCTTCTCGTCGCATGAGCCCTGTACCCAGTACTTACGTAATACTTTTCCAGTTCTGCTGCTGACTGGCTGTTCTCACATCAGTAATGCCCCTCTTACTTGAAGAGCAGGAACAAGCACTGAGTAGCTGTCAAAAAGTCCTTGCTTTTTAGCCAATTCATCAAATTCAACAATGACTTATTGAAAACACAATATGAATAAGGAGAGGCAAGTCTCACTTTTGATGCTAGCAGTGACAATTACACTCTGAATAAGGAAACATAAAGCTCTGAAATGAGACTCAAGCACTAATAACACAGAACCTTAGGGTCTTTTGGGGTGGGGGAAAACAAATCTACTTCCCTTAATAGCCCCCAAGGGCTTCATTATATGATATCAGAGTACAATAATTTGTGTGCCTAAACTTGCTTAACTCATCAGGAAAACAATATGTTATAATCATTGCACTCTGTTTAAGAAAGCAAGGAAGTTTATAATATTTTTCACAAAGGTTGTCATTAATTAATTAATTAAAATAAGGAAATATCGATCCTGAAAAGAAGACCAAAAGTTTTATAGGTGAAACACCCCATTCTTTGATAATATTGCATAATTATAAATCTTTTCAACCCCAACCGCACTTAGGTGGCATGTAGTATTAAAAGCAGAAACTATAGGGTATAGAGAACCTATAAATTAAATAGGTTTAAAAAATAAATATTTGGGGGGAATGAGGAATTCCACCTCCTATATACCATTAGGAGAGATGGTATATATCCATTTTATTTTGTTTCTACAAGCATTTACCAAGTATTTTCATGTGCCAGACGCTGTACTGGGCCCCAGGGGTATTGAAGGAATGTGGTCACTTGCTCAGGGAGTTCATAGTCTAGCAGAGAGACCAACATGTTGTAAATCACTCCAGCACAAATGGAGGAAAATAATTCTTCCCAGAAAAGGATAAAGGATGTGGCAGAGAAAGCTAAGAGGAGGCATACTACTTGGGTAAAGGTATTGAAGGGGTAACTAGGAATTTGCTATTTTTCAGATATGCAAAAGGAAAGGCATCCTGAGAAGTCACTTTTCCTGTTACTTAGAATCATCCTTAGTCATATCATCATAGGAGAAATGATGAACCCAAAAAGAGTTTTGCTGGGAAGAAAATTGGATTTTGAGAATGCTTGTAGGAAGGAAGGAAATATTGGAGCTAAGTCTGAATTCAAAGAATGGAGAAAACCTGAAAGCATTTAAATAAAAGGAAAGGTTAGAGAAGCCATTGAGTTTATATTGTGGAGGAAAATGTGTGCTTAGACTAAGCCAGAAGAGCCACATTTTTGTGGGTTGCTAGCGCTGACTGCTATGATATGATCTTTATGATAGGTTGTAAGTCATGGTCACCTAACTACTTGTTGAGGTGTTTAATAAGGGGCTGAACAGCTTGTAATCAAGTTTCCTTCAGGATCCAAAATGTCCCAATGTCCTGCATGAGTAGGGAGCTTGGGCAGAGACAACACCTGGAACATAGTGGGAATTCAAAGGGATAAATTCATGGCCTTTCCCTTTAAGAGCTAGAGGCAACTTGTGGTGTCCTACGAAATAGGAATTGGAATGGCATTGGGCTGGTGTCTGATTTTGCAAGTGGCTGGTAATTTGTAAATGATCTTTTGTAAATGTAAATCTCTTTGAGTTGGAACTCATAGAGAGGTGACTGGTAATGAGATTATGACACCTAAGATAAGGCAAAAGAGAAGTGTCTAAGGACTTGCTGACCTGGAAATGTCAAGAAGAGATCAAATATTGATAGGAGTATTGACACTTGGGAATGTTGTGGGACTCAGGGAAGTCCTGCAGTATATTAACCTGCAATATAATGTTTAGGTTTCTATATTGAGATTGTGGCCGTGTCTATGTCCTTGGGCTGTCGGGTTAAATTAACCTCATATATGATGATCAAGGGCTTTGTAAACATTCAAGCAAGATGATGAGCTACATATCCACATTGTCCTGCAGAAAATTTATGGGGCTTAGGGAGGAAGCCAGGATAGGCTATCATGCACCCAATGGAGAGCATTAAACTTAATGCTAGCCACTAGCCCTTTTAATGCTTTTGATTACATTTTATATTCTTCTTAAGTTCTGCAACACCTTGGTAAAAACCTCATTGGACTAGTCCATGGGGGATCAGTGGCAATGTGTCATGGGGAGAGTCCCGGGTAACCAGTAACGATTTATAGATTTTCCGTTTAGCAACAGCTTCCCACCCTCTGGAGCTCCCACAGTTGTGAGAGGCAACAGTTTTATCGGGAACAGTTTCCCCAACACCTGAACAGAAAGAAGCACTAGCACAGAAAGCTACCTCAGTACAAAAAAAGGGATGCCTTGAAGAACATTGTATTTTACCATGATCACAGAAGCTTTGAGGGCATAGAAGTAGTGATGCAAATACCAAGGTTGAAGTGATTACCCTTGATCACCATGCTTTTCCATAAATATCTGTCATGGATTTTTGAAGAAGGAATTTGTTTAGTTCATGTCAAGCTCTTTGATAAATGATATTATCTTAACTGGTGCTAATGTGGTGAAGTGTTGTTTGTTCTTTTATTGTTTGTTTGTTTTTTGTTTTTTGGATAGGGGTGTTATATTGAAAGCCAAACATAGAGTTAAAACTACTAATATTGCCACAACTTTTTAACAATAATATCAAATTAAGCATCAAAAATTAAAAATGGCATTCTCATCCCATTCTACCTTCCAATGGTAACCACTCAACATTTTACTGTGCATCTTTTCTGAGCCATTTTTACCATCTTTTCTGACTCATTTTTATGTCTTTCTATCATCTATGATATGTACATATGTGTACATATATATATATACACACATGCACATATACATAGACAGGATCATTCTACGCATATTAGTCTGGAACTATGGATATATTGTGGATATGTTTACATATGGGTAAATATAAGTGCATAACATTAAAAAAATAGCTGCATAACTTCCTATAGCATATGTCATAATTTCAACCAGTGCCCTCCTAGTGGATTTTAATATATTTTTTCCTTCAATTTTATTGTAAACAATGCTGCAACAAAATCCACATATATGATATGTGTGATTTCATTTCTGTAGGCTTGATTCCTAGAAATGAGATTACAAGGTCAAAGGCTATACATATGAAAATTTTTACTCTCCAGAAGAAGTTGGGTCAATTAATATTCCCAACATTGGTGTATGAGTGTCTATATCTGTTACCTTTGGCTCTACTTAAAGTGTAACTCTCAAATTTTTCCAAATGGAAGGCTGAAAACTAGTGCCTCATTAGTGATTTAGTTTGTAATTCCCTGACAGCTAGAAGGTTGAATATTTTTCTGTGTTTACATTTATATTTCACTTTTTCTTTAAGTATATATTTTTTTAACTTGAAAGAGAGTGTGAGAGCACATGTGCACATGAGTGGGGGAGGGGAAAAGAGAGAGAGAGAGAGAGAGAGAGAGAGAGAGGGAATCTCCCCACTCAGAGCAGAGCACAATGCAGGGCTGGATCTCACAACTGTGAGATCATGACCTGAGCCAAAATCTTGAGTCAGATGTTCAACTGACTGAGCTACCCAGGCGCCCCTGTATTTTCTTTTTTTTTAGTTGCCTATTGAAATATTTTGCCTATACTTCTAATGAGTTATTTGTATTTTAAGTTAAGTTCTAGGAACTCATGATATATTCCATATTAACCTTTTTATTAGTTTTTTTCCCAAGACAAGTGACCATCAAAGATATGCATAAGTAGCAAAACCTTGTGGGATTTCACGCCAAAGCTCAGTAAATACAATTGATAAAAGTGGGGCTGCAGCATATGGTCTTTAAATAACATTGCTCATTGGGGCACCTGAGTGGCTCAGTCCACTGAGCATCCAACTTCAGCTCAGGTCATAATCTCAGAGCTCGTGGGTTCCAGCCCTGCTTCCGGCTCTGTGCTGACAGCTCAGAGCCTGGAGCCTGCTTCAGATTCTGTGTCTCCCTCTCTCTCTCTGCCCCTCCCCCGCTCACACTCTGTCACTCTCTCTCCCTCAAAAATAAATAAACGTTAAAAAATTTTAAAAAATAAATAAATACCATTGCTCATTAAAAATAAAACAGGGCTTTTTGGAAAAATGGCTAATTCCAGCCCTGAGGCAGAAAAGGTACAAACTTCTAGACATGCTAGGCAAAACGTTGTCAAAGATGGTAAGAGTCACACAGCAAGGAGACAGGAGCCAATCTAAGCTCCACTGGACAAAGATGTGAAAATGTCAGGCTCAGAAGAACATTAGCTGCATTAACTTATATGAAATTCACATGACAGGGGAGGAATATGTTAAATGAGACTATGGGATGTAATCAGCAGAATCCAGACTGTACAGAATAGAGGACATAGTTACTCCAGCAAATTTCAAGGAGGTGGGGGAGAGAGAGGAAGAGAGAGACAAAAAAATGTTTTAGAGCAAAAGAGACTTAAGAGACATATCAACTAATTTTCAAGCATGGACCTAATTTTTATTCTGATTTGTATACACACACTTAAAAAATATGAGATGGTTGGAGGAATGGTAATACTGACTGTAAATTTAATGATATTATGAAATTAATGTTAACTTTTTAGGTAAGATAAGTCATTATTATTTTTTAAAAGGTTATCTATGTCTTAGAGATGCATGATGACAATTATTTAGAGATGAAATGATATGCTATCTGGGATCGCTTCAGAAACACCTGGCTGATGTGGGTGACAGGGAGTGTGGAAGAAGACTGTCCACAAGTTAATAGTTGTGGAAAAGGTAGGAGGTGTATGGGTGTTCCCTACACCATTCCATCTACTTTTATATGTGCTTTAACATTTCTGTAATGAAAGTGTAGCTGTCTTGGTAAAATGGAGTTTGGGGTGTGCAAGGCTCCATGGGCTCAGTCCCCATCCCCTCATGCACTGAGACACTTTGACAAGCTCTGGGGCACCACTAGAACGAAGCTCCCTGAGAGAGGGGTTTTGGTTACTTTTCATCCCCGAAGAATGCCCAGTGTTTAGAACAGTGCCTGGCACGTAGTCGGTCCTCGGTATTTTGTGGAATCGACGTATGCTTCTCAACATGAGTGACATTGGGCCAGTTTCATCAGAATCACTGAGGGAACACCTTACATTGCAGAGGCTTGTACACAAGCCCCTGGGGCTTTGCACACCATGGGCCCTGGACTATTGGTGCGAAACAAATAAGCTCATGGCTCATTCACAAAACTAGAATGTGAGAAATCTGTTTTGCTTTGCAAGGGAAGGACTTTGACAGCCTATGGCCCACGTGGCAAGGCCGACCCAGCCAACTAGGTCCATAGAGGTCTCTAAACCAGAGGGGCTCCACATCCACTATGCAGCAGAACCACCTGTGAGTGTGTTAAAAATACAGTTGCCTGGGCCCCACCTGCAGAGACTCAGACCACCATTTGCAGGCTTGGGGCCCAGGCAAGCTGTTGGAACACAGAACTCCACAGGTGATTCTGAGAGCCATAAGCAGTTACCTAAATGACTTCCTCAGCCCTGTCCTGGCCTTGGCCCATAGAGCTGTGGCCTAATAACATGCCTACAGTGTCTCCCTGTTGGCGGGAGGCTGATCACCTTCTCACACATACCTGAGCAAGTTCAATGTGGACACACGTTGATGGAGATGCAGGCTCGTAGTGATCCTCCTCCTTGCTCCTCAGCTCAGCTGTCACTATTTGTTTCTGAAGTTGAAACATTTTGCTTTTATGGGGCCCTCACTCCATAGTCTCAGTAGGCAGCCCTCCTGCCTTAAAGCTGAATGGTCCTGCTTCTTTGTTTTTAAGTAGCATTTTTAACTAGTTTCTGGAGGTGGGGCTTCCTGCTGTTGCAGTTACTCCCTGGGCTAGTGCTTCCAACTGATATTCTGCCTGCAAGTTACCTCAGAGATAAGAGTCCTTCATGGCTGCGGAGTATGACTGATTCTTCCCCAGGCCTTGACTGACTTTTGCTTTCCTATTATATAACTTTATTGATTAATCAAAACTATTGCTCACAGCTGCCGGTTAATGAATGATGGCTCTGGAGTTTTCCTGAATACAATTATTTATTGCTTTATTGATGTGCTACTTATTACTCTGTTAAGTACCATCGGGTGTTTAATTATGTGAAAGGGAAGTGCAAAGGCAGCTGCTGAAAGCTGGAGTTAAGGAGGCCCAGCACCTGAGTTCCTGACAATGTGTCATAAAACAGCCTGAAAACACATGCACCCACAACGGACAAACCCCACTCCCAAGTTTAATGAGCCTGCAAACAGAATGGACTTGGGGAACTACCTTGCCACTTGTGGCCTGATACTAGCCACAGTACAAGCAATGAAATCTCAATGTTTTAAATGAAAAGGAGACTCCGGGGCCGGAGGGTGGGGGGAGTTTTCATGCATTTTCTATTTATTGCTAATGATTGAAGTGGAGCCCATGATACAGGCCCCAGATAGAGGAATAGCTGATGGGGCTGAAACATGGCTTCTGTTAGCATGGGGGAGGGCGTGTCCGACATGGCCCACAGGCTACTTGGAATCGGGCTCCTTTGTGGTGGGTAGTCAACTCTTGCTGTTCCAAAGGGCAGCCATATTGCCCCAGGAGAAGCTTTTCAAAGTAACAAAAGCAGTGGACTCTTGGAACGCTCACCACATTTCGCTTCTCGTTCTGTCCCTACCAACGAGGATGAATTCCCTGCCATAGTGCCAGTGAATCCAACCCCTCAGAAGTCTTCGTAAAATGGGATTTGTGCCTATGTTTGAGTAACCTCCTTGCTACTAAGTCTAAGCCCTGACCTGACATAGAAGGGGAAAGTTCCACTCATGGAATTCTTCACGTTAGAGGTTTTCAAGTTATCCTCTGAGCAATGCTCAGATTCCTTATTTCAAAGATAGGCAGCCTTACTTACCATGTGGTAAGCTAAAGCAGTAGGATCTTTGGGCAAAATGCCTGGGTTGGTGGCTTCGGGGGCAGTCTTCCTGGGAAGCCAGAACCCCATCCATACCTTCAGCAAATCCAGCACCCATCCATACCTTTCCACATGTAGATCACCTCTGCCCTGTGAATCTCTCCTGTCTTGGGAAGTTGTCTCTCCAGTTTGCATTTAGGGTGGGGAAAATGCCTTTTTCTTCCAGTCTCCTATAAAGTCAGGAACATACGGTAAGTTAATATCTCAGGAAATAATCTTGTCACAGAGACATGTACAGATGTCAACATAAATAATTTGTATGATGGGCTGTATTGTACAGACCAAAGAACTCTCAGCCTGGAATAAGAAAGAGTTGAAATCCTTGTCGTAGATATTAGTTGAGATAATAGATGTAAAAAGCTCAGCTCTATCACTGATTCATGGTGAATGAGAAAATATTAATGTTCACTTTTTCCTGATAATAATATAGCATTTGTTCTTGTAGATAAGAAAAAATGGAGATCATGTTTTGACTTTTAGTGTATTTCTTTCTAGAGTTTTTTCCATGCTGTATATTATGGAGATGGTATACTCATAAAGTAAAGCTGAATGTCAGGATTATAAACTTGCATATAAAATTTGGTGTTTTCTGAAGGTTTCTATATGTTTACAAACATATATTTATTAAGAGTTTAAAAATGTGTATAAAATTGGGATCATATATTGTATGCAATTGTATATTCTATTTTTATGCAATTATGTCATGAACAGGCTCATTTTAGGAAGCTTTGTTTTGTTTTGGAACTTAAACTCTGTTCTCAAGAATTCCTAGGAACTGAGTTTGCTCAAGTACATTGAAAAAAAAAGTTGTTTATAATACTTAAAAGCCCATATTTGTCCCATGTAATAGAAAATGACTAAATAAAAATGGGTACTTTTCCATCACTAGGATTCAAGGCTCCAGAGATAGCAAAGCACTGTGGATGAATGCATCGGTCCTACAACCGGGAATCAGGATTTGGATCTCATTTCTTCCATTTGTTAGGTTTAATTAGACCTTGGAGAAGTTCTTCAATCTCTCTGAGCTTCCGTTTCACATCTATAAAATGGGGAACTCGTGGCACCTAACCCAGAAGTGTTTGGTGAGGACCACAGGAGCCAACCTAGGTAGAGCATTGAGCCAGTGCCTGACACAGAGTAAGCACTCAATAAATGAAGAGTAAGTTAGCAATTATTATTTGATTCTTAGATCCCTTAAATTAAAGTGAGCTCACTGAGATGCAATGAAGGAAAACTGATCACAAACTAATGACTTAAATTTATTCATGTTAACCTCGCTGAATTCTTGTGAAAATTTTAGCAATACCTTAGACTAAGGGTATTTGGAGAGCTGTGGCCAAGACTTTGTTTTCCCTCATAGAGTTTATTCATGATTCAAATGCTCATTTCAGTGGCTGCCAATGCCCTGTTGTAAAATTCTTTTCCCTCAGGATGTTGAAAGTTAAAAAAATATATATTATCGATTAGATTTTCTTTATTTTGAGTTTATCTATTATAGTTTCATTTTGAATGGTATCAAAATGTTATGGTGTTGTAGAAAGCCAGTGTTGTGTAGTGGTTTAACACATTCTCTTTGGGAGCATCTGGTGGCTGGGTCGGTTAAGTGTCTGACTCTTGATTTCAGCTCAGGTCATGATCTCACTGTTTGTGTAATTGAGCCCCACCTCAGGTTCTGTGCTTTCAGCTTGGGATTCTCTCTCTCTCTCTCTCTCTCTCTGTCTCTCTCTGCCCTCTCCTCAAAACAAATAAACTTAAAAAAAAAAAAATAAAACCCTCTCTTTGGCATTAGGCCAAGCCAGGCTATAGTTTTGCATAACCTAGGCAAATAACTTGTCTTTTCTAGGCCTCAGTTTTATCAACTGGGAAATAGGGATGGTAAAAGGGGATTCATCTTTGTGTCCTTTACCATGCCTGACACAAAATTAGTGCTCAGAAATTCTGATGGAATAACTTTTGGGCTAAGTTTTAAGCTTCTGTTTCCTGGTTTGGTGTGCATGAGGCCTACCTTTCCTGCCCTCTTCAGACAGGACAGCTCAGATCCCTGGCTACATGACTTCATTGATTCAGTGGTTTTTGGTATCAATTCTATTCTTGACTCATTTGAGATCTTTATTAACACTCCTTCCTGACATAAGCTGATAAGATCCACTTGGGCATGCCCCTGCTGGACACTGACTCTCATGACCACCCTGACTGCCTCACCAAACACTGATGAGTCAAATCCCATTTCCTCAGGGTTGCTATGTGCATTTCTTATAGATCTCTGGATCATTTCATGGTCTACAACATAATTCAGGCACAAATCAGACTTGGGAGCATTTGGAAAAATGGAGATGCACTCCCCTACATTGGAAGAATGAGATGACACATATGTAAGGATTGTGTAACCTGAAAAGTGCTTAATCAGTGTGACTTATCTCTCTCAAGATATCCACTTAGAACCTCACTCTCTGGGGAATGAGTAGCAGGCAACTTTTGTCTCCACTTTCGATATGGGGAAGTTTGGACCAGAAGGCTAAAATGACTTGCTTGAAGATATACAGATAGTTGGTGGCAGAAGTGGGATTTGAAGTCAGAGAACTGACTCTTGGGTTGTTATAGTAGCATTGAGTACTTACTGTGTGTCGGTTACTATACCAATCCTACACTTACTTTTCCAGTCTTTTATCATTTGATACTATGAAATAGGCATCTTACAAATGGAATAAGCCAGACTACGAGAAGGGAAGTAGTTTGCTCAAACTCTCATGGCCAGAAAGCGATGGAAGTGGGTTTAAGTTTTGGTCTGTCTGATACTAAGCCTGGGCCCATATTATATAGCTACCCAAGAAAAAAGTATTCATTGTTGAACAGAGAATAAAGCATATATGTGAAGCATTAAAAAAATCATTAACTGATACTTTATTCTGTTCTTCCTTTATTTGACAAATATTGATTAGGCCTGCAATGTATTAGCCACTATACTAGATACAACAAAGGATTGCAGTTGAAATTCTTGGAAGTTACTGCTGATATTTAGACTCCACCAAAGGAAGCTGTTGGACCCTGCCCATAGTCTCTCACCTTGGTGACTTGAGAACATTCTGGCTTGCCTAATAACTGCAATCTCCTTGCAGTCTCAAGCATTTCTTTGCTTGCGAGCTTTCTTTGGTCCCTAAAACCTGCTTTGTCTGCCTGCATGGCCAGCTGTAAGTGCCCCAGAATGAATGCCTCTCAGGAATAACCTCATCTGAAGACTGATGGCAGCTGGCATATAAATACCCCAACTCCCATCTCTCTGGTGTGATAACACTGAGGTGTGTATTCTACACTGGCTCTTGGAGTTTTTCCATTAAGATGAAGCTCTCCTTGTCCAGAGTGGTAGTCTGCATATCAATATATCTCATTCTGGCTGCCTTCCCTATCCAGTCTCATTTTTCTTCTCCTTGACTGGTTTTTCTTCTGCCTCTAAAATTAATTTCTTCACTGAAATCCTTGTCTCAGGGTCTACTTTTGAGGCAGGCCCAAGGGTTTCTAAGGGTTCTTTTGTTCTATCGTGGGTAGATATTTTAAATTTATGAAGATAAGCAGCCATATTTAAATTGTCTTAGGAGTTCATTCTTGGTCTAGTAGTGGTTTAACTATTTTTACTTCAGCCTCTCCATGTTTTATGTGAGGCTATTTGAGAGCTGTCACCTTCTATATCTAGACACTTACTAGATATCAAAGAAATAATGTACCAAACTTTCTCCTGAGAGAAAACTTTTCTTACCTTATAGAAATTTACTTTGTGAGGCCTGCTGGGGCAAAGGATACCCAGAGAACAATGTACTTGAATGTGGTATTATTCTCCTTTTTCTGAATCCTACTATTTCAAAGGAAGTGCTTATTGCCCTTATTGAGAAGGTAGTACATCCTGGACTCAAGCAGGTTTTTGTGTTGGGTTTTATCCAACAAGTCTGAATGGGTGAACCTGGCAGCCATCCTAAGTGCCTTGGAGGGCATTTTTATTCTGCTGCTCAACAGAAGTTTATTGAACCTTCATGGGATTTGAACCCCTGACTAAGCAACGTGGAATACACACAAACACACAAAATGGATAAAAGGCACAGTACCAGGTAAGGGTTTATGGGCTGGGAATGGCAATTGAAATACCCCTTTCCAGGGTTCATTTGGGTGGTAATACATTGCATATTGAAGAATAATCAGAAAATCAAATTGACTTTGTTTACTTAATTTTAAAAATATAATCTCAGAGAGGGAAATGACCTGTCTACAGAGACAAATGGTCACCAATCTCAAAATAGTTTTTACTTTATTTTTACTCAGCCAACAAACATTCTTTTCTGGAATTTTAACCTAATTTCCCAGAGTTTCCTGGTCTTTCTCCTCGAATTTTAATGTTCTACTCAAGTCTTTTAGGTCTCAGTTGGTTAATGTTTAATGCTCTCCATGACCAGTGTTTGATATTTACACGTTATTGGGCTAACCAAATTTGTAGAGTAAATTAAAAGTGTGCAGGTCTTTGGCAAGCTACGTTTAGATATGTGTTGCTCAGAAACCATCCCCTTGTTCAATACTGCATGCCCCAAATAGTTTCAATTAACTGCTCTCCTTTCCTGGCAATATCTGTAGCTCTCTGGATTGCTTTTGGGGAGCTATTACTTCCTAGATTTACAAATGTCACAACCTCATACCC